>CM066143.1:33582500-34832500 GCA_033617975.1 Populus alba x Populus glandulosa
TTTTTGCTGAAAATTGGTTTTGAACCATAGCATGAAATGCTTGAAATACACCAAATACCTCATCCTTTCGTTTCAATAAGTATAGCCAAGTCATCCGCGTACAATCATCTACAAAAGTCACAAACCATCGTATACCCGAAACAGTTGTAATAGGGGAAGGTCCCCAAACATCAGAGTGGATCAGAATAAATGGAATATCACTTTTATTAAAACTGATTGGAAACGGTACACGATGGCTTTTGGCAAAAATGCAAGTCTCACATCTGAAATCTGAATGTCTCAAAGTTGAAAATAATTGCGGAAATAAATGCTTCATGTAGCTAAATGAGGGATGTCCTAATCGATAATGCCATAGCCAAATCTGTTCTTTGCTTGCACTAAATATGCGACTCACAGTATTAACTCTGCCTGAACTAAAGTCGTCCATGTAGTATAACCCCTCTCTTTTAGTACCACGCCCAATGATCTCCTTCGTAAGAATATCCTGAAAAAGACAAAATTGTGGATACATTAGTGCTACACAGTTGAGTTCTTCGGTGGCTTGACCCATAGATAATAGTTTACTGGACAGAGATGGTACTAATAGAGTATTAGGCAATGAAATTGATGGGGATATATCTACTGTTCCTGCTCCTGTAACAGGATACATAACCCCATTAGCATTGAATATACTAGTTCGCCTTGGTTCTGTTTGTTGCACAATATCCTCCGGACAAAATGTCATATGATCAGTGGCTCCTGAGTCCACTATCCAGTCGTTATTAACGCCTCCCTTAGAAACAAGTAAGGCACTACTGTTGTTACCTTGATTACCAGGAGGGGCAGTCATGAGTTCATTTGAATTCACCAGTGGAGCAAGTGAAAGCTCTGGTTCTTTAGTCACAGGCTGTTCCTCCTTAACCGTGGATGTTCCTCCTGTGAATGCACATTCTGCATTAACCATGGCTGCTCTTCCAGTTCCACTAGCAGACTCTTTGGACTTTCGTGCCTTAAGTTCTGTCCACCATTCTGGATAACCATGTAACTTAAAACATGTTTCACGGGTATGTTTCATGTTCCCACAGTAAGAGCATCCGTTACTTCCTCCTTCTGTTTGTCCTCTAGCCTTAGAAAAATTCAGTTTTCCCCCATGTGATGAAGAACTCCCCGGTTTGGCCACCTGAAGTGTAAATTGATTCTGTGAACTGTTTCTCATTCCTCTAGAGATCATAGCAGCGGCTGAAATGGTTCCATTATTTGACAGCATGACTGTCTGCCTGATATCTTCCCTTCTAACATATGCATACGCCTGTTCCACAGATGGGAATGGTTTAAGTTGAAGAACGTCGCTTCTGATCTTGTCAAGCCTGTCATCTAATCCATCAAGGAAAGTATACACTCTATCCTCTTGCAAGAGAGTGTTATATTTTTGTATGTCATGAACACATACCATCGGGTTCGGGCGACGAAAATCAATCTCCCTCCAGACGCCTTGGAGACAATTGTAATATGTCTCAATTGGTTCCCCCGATTGCTTCATTCTAGTCACCCGTCTCTTCAAATCATACACTTGGGATGCATCAGTTCCATCGAAATAGGTTGTAGCAATTGAATCCCATACCTGTTTTGCCGTGGGAAATCGAATGAAGTTGCTGACTAATGATGGATTCATTGAGCCAATTAACCATCCCTTCACGACAGAGTTCTCTGTCCTCCATCTCCTGAATGAAGGAGCAGCCGGTTCTGGTTGTGGGAAGTCACCATTTATATATCCTAGCTTGTCTTTTCCTGAGATAAACATCTCGACAATCTGGGACCATAACGCATAATTGGTACCATCCAATTTTATACCAATCTGTGTTGCTGTAATATCCTGCATTACTGCTGGAGTCTGATTCTGGTTTATGGCTTGATTCACTCTTGCCATAAGGTCTTCAAAGTTTTCAGTCGTATTAGGTTGCTCTGATTCCACCAAGTCGGTTGGTGTTGCCATCGCCTCCATTATCAGATGTTGCTAGCAGAGATCAGACAAAGGATCTCGGCTCTGATACCATGTAAACCTGACGAGATTTCATTCAAGAATTCTTTCTTAATTGTATTTCTGATACTGTCACAATACTTATACAATTCTGCCTCTACTAGCTGTCTTTGGAAAGAGATCAAATACTATCCCATAACAATCGGGATTTACATAAATAGAAGATATACTAGAATATTACATGTATAGTTTCCTATTGTGTGTAGGTTTGTACAGCTCATGCCAACATTTAAACCCCAGAATGCATAGCATAAATTCAATCAATCACTATGACCAATTTCAAGGACCCAGTTCACTTTGGTTGCTGATAATTAACTTAACTAGGGTAGGTGTCGTTGAAAGAAAAGAATTAATGCTTTCTTATTTTAGGTTTTCGTCGCAACAGGTATATATATACAACCCTACACTTTCCTAAAAGAATAAAGAAAGACTAATTACTTCTTAAACTAGGAAACTAAATATTATAGGAATCCCGTAAATTGTAGGAATCCTAATACAAGTTAACATTCCCCTTCAAGTTGATGCATAGATGTCGCAGAAGCCCAACTTGTCTAGAAACCTGGAGAACTTGTTATTAGAAACCGTCTTAGTAAGAATATCTGCTACTTGGTCATCCGTTCCTATGGAAGGAACCTCAATTACTTTGTTATCTAGCTTTTCTTTAATAAAGAACCGATCAACCTCTACATGCTTGGTCCTATCATGTTGACCTGGATTATGAGCAATATAACGAGCATCTTTATTGTCACAAAATAACTTCATCGGTTGGTTATGGTTGACCCCCACATCTTGTAATAGAAACTTAAGCCACAAGAGTTCACAGATACCGAGTGACATGCCTCTAAATTCAGCTTCTGCGCTTGATCTTGACACAACATTCTGCTTCTTACTTATCCACGTTACTAGATTTCCTCCAACAAAGGTAAAATACCCGGATGTCGAACGCCTATCATATGTGGATCCGGCCCAATCAGCATCCGTAAAGCACTCAATTTTGAAATGCCCATTTTTTTGAAATAAAACTCCTTTACCAGGGCTTCCTTTCAAGTAACTCAATATTCTCATGACTGCACTCATGTGTTGTTCTCTTGGATTGTACATATATTGACTAATTACGCTCAAGGCATGAGTCAGATCCGATCTAGTGTGACCTAAGTACAACAATCTTTGTACTAACCGTTGATACCTCCTTTTATCAATCGATCCTTGGGTCTGATCAATACCCAACTTCATTCCTTCAGCCAACGGAGTGGATACTGGCTTGCACGCTGTCATACCGGTTTCTTCTAATAGGTCAAGAACATATTTTCTTTGCGATAGAAATATCTCGGACTTGCACCTTGACACTTCAATCCCAAGAAAATATTTTAAAGAACCAAGATCTTTCATTTCAAATTTTATGGACAAATAGTTTTTCAAAGCTGCTTGCTCAGCAGGATCGTTACCAGTAACTACCATATAATCCACATATACAATGAGAGTTGTAACCTTTTCATCCCGGTGTTTTAGGGATAACATGTGATCCCAATTACTTTGTCTATACCCGAATGCTCTTATTGATTTGGTAAACCTACCAAACCAGGCTCGTGGAGAGTGTTTCAACCCATACAATGATTTCTTAAGTCTACATACCTTGTGTTTCTGTATGTCCAGATCACTCCATCCTGGTGGAAGGTCCATGTAAATCTCCTCAGTTAAATCTCCATGGAGGAATGCATTTTTTACATCAAATTGTTGCAAAGGCGAATCTAGATTTGCTGCTAAGGATTGTAGAACACGAACTGTGTTGATTTTTGCCACTGGTGCAAATGTATCAGTGTAGTCAATGTCATATTTTTGTGTATATCCCTTTGCAACCAATCTTGCCTTAAAGAGATCTACTGTTCCATCTGCTTTGTATTTCACTGTATAGACCCATTTGCATCCCACAGATTTCTTTCCAATTGGTAAGTCAGTTATTTCTCAGGTACCATTCTTCTTCAACGATCTCAATTCTTCATTCATTGCATCTTTCCAGTGGGAATCTGCTAAGGCTTTCTGCACATTGTTAGGAATAGATACAGTAGATAATTGATATACAAATGACTTATTTGATTCTGATAGGTGACCGGTTGACACATAATTGTTTAATAGGTATTTCACTTTTAAATCATAATTTGGCTTACTCATAGAATACTTGTGTTTACACTTAAGATCTGCCTCGTAAATAGGTTTGGGAATACCTCGATTAATACGTTCTGGAAGGCGACGAGGTGGAATTGCATCCGGTGTGGGAGACAATTGGTTATGATAATTAACAGAGGATGAGTTCATACTTGGATCAGGTATACCATCGAAAGGAAAATCCCTTGATAATTGTTGTAGTTGTTGTTCAGTTCTATTGTAAGTAGTAGGCTACAGCTCATTATCAAGCCCCAACCTCGTGGGACCAATGTTTGTTACTCCTCAATGATCTTTTTAGTAGCCTGATCACCATAACATATGGACTGCTCTTCTCCAGGTGTTGTGCACTCCGGGCATGATGAATATACTGGTTGCTCTTCGTGTAGCTCGTTTCTAGCCACAGGAGAGTAATCAAATGTCAAAACTTCAGTATTATCTCGAGTCAGAACTTCACTGCTTTGGTACTCCTCCTGAAGTGAGGACGTGGAGGGTCCAAAAAAAATGTCATTCTCATGAAAATTCACATCCTGTGTAATAAACATTCTTTTACTCGCAGGATGATAACAACAATATCCTTTCTAGGTAGTAGCATAGCCTAAAAAAAACACAACGAATGGCGCGAGGCTCAAGTTTATTATACCATTAAGGAGGATGCAGGTGAACAAAAGCAACACACCCCACGACCCGTGGGAGAAGGTTGGGAGTCGGTGGACTGTTAATCTGAGATGTAAGAGCCTGAAATGGTGTATGGAAGTTGATAGTATGAGAAGGAAGACGATTAATAAGATAAGTTGCGGATGTAAGTGCCTCTCCCCAATACTGTAGAGGCAGATGTGCTCCAATGAGCGAAGCATGGACCATTTCTAACATGTGTCTATTTTTTCATTCAGCAACCACATTCTGTTGAGGAGTATACGGGCACGTGGTCTGATGAACAATACCATGCAGTTCTAGGAAGGAACGAAGTTCTAAATTAACATATTCACCACCATTGTCACTTCTAAGAACTTGGATCTTGTTGTTGTATTGCACTATAATCATTTTATGAAACCTCTAAAAGGCCGAACTGACTTTGCTTTTTGATTTCAACAAAGTGACCCAAATCATTCTGGTACAATCGTCAATAAAAGTAAAGAACCAGTGAGCACCACCAAGAGTAGCTATTTTCAATGGTCCCCATATATCAGAATGCACAATCATAAAAGGAATGGTACTTTTATTGAAACTTGGGGGAAAAGAGGTTTGATGGCTCTTAGCCATTTCACAAACATCACACTTAAATTGGGAAACATCAGTCCTGACAAACAAACTAGGAAATAACTTGTGTAGATAACCGAAGGAAGCATGCCCAAGACGTTTGTGCCACATCCAGATATCTATCACTTTATTAGTATTCCTTTGAGACCCATAACTGGAAAGAGCTTGAGTCAGCAAGCTAGAACTGCTGGTGGTCAGTTCCAAGTAATAAAGTTTTCCTCTTCTAATACCATAATCAATCGTCTTCCGCGTCCAGATATCCTTAAAAACACAAAACTAGGGCAAAAAAAAATAACCAAACAATGTAAGGTAAGGGTTATTTGAGCAACAGACAACAAATTATAGTTTAAGGAGGGAACCATAAGAACAGTGTCAAGTTTCATGGTATCAGTAAGGGAAACAATGCCTTCCCCAATAACAAGGACGACATTACCATTAGCAACATTGACCTCGGTTTGGGCTGATGTTTTTAGTGATGGAACCTGTCTAGAATCGCAAGTCATATGTTCAGTAGCTCCGGAATCAATTATCCATGTATTATTCATAACAAAAGTAGAAGTACTTAGGGCCTTACCATCTCTACCTGTTGCAGCAACCATGGCAGATGCCTTGTCTGTTATCTGGTCTAAATCATTCCTGGTTTCTGCAATAGAGGCTCGTGACTTGTTGCACCGAGGATCACGGGTTTTATCCCAATTTTCAGGATATCCAGTCAACTCAAAACAGCGACTCTTGGAGTGTCCTGGCAGGCCACAATGTGGTCATTTTCCTTGGGGACGATCCGAGCTTGGCTGGCTAGGTCGAGTTTGTCCTGGCCGATTTTGTGATCCTCCTCGGTTCAACCCAAAGGATGATCCACGGGCTTTTGCTGCCATGGCAGCAGGTTCACTTTTGTCAACCTCCATCTTCATTGCTTCCTTCCTATCAGCTTCATGACGAACATATGCATAAGAAGCCTGAAGGCCAAGTGGGGGACCCTTCCGTAGAACTTCTCCAAGTACCTGATCAAACCTGTCATCAAGACCACCAAGAAATATATAGACTCGTTGTCTCTCAGTGGATATTTGAAATATCTTGATGTCGTTTTCACACTCCATGGATACTCTATTAAAGTGATCCAATTATTGGAAAATCTCTGTTAGCTCCCCAAAATAGGTTGCCAAAGGTCGACAATTCTGACGAAGACGTGATGCCTTCTGATTCAACGAATAAATTCTAGCCTCGTCATTCTCATCAAAGTAAGCTGTTTTAAGGGAGTCCCAAATCTCCTTTGATGTAGAAAATCAAATGTACCATTTCATAATCTCAGGCTTCATTGAAGACAAAAGCCAACTCTTGATTTTTTGATCTTCAGAGAACTAGTCATCATATTTAGGATCGTCTTCGTGAGGTGCCTTAATCGACCCACGAAGATATCCCATCTTCTTCCTTCCAGCAATATGGATTTGAATGAGAGGAGCCCATAAATCATAGTTTTTTCAATCCAAAACCATACCAATATTAAAGCTTGAATTTTCTGTCTGCACCATGATTGGAGCAGCTGCTAGAGCATCCTCGGAATCGGCCCCCTTTTCTTCAACAATCTCTCTTACTGTTGGTATAGCCTAAAACTTGCAGTTTTGATAGATTATGGAACAATACAAACAGACTTACGAAGCAGGGGAGGGGCAGCAACAACTTCACAGTTGCTCGCTGAAACCGGCAGCAACAACTCTAAGTTGCTCGCTACAATTACTTAGGGATACGACAAGAAGCAAAAAATTTTAGGGTTTAGTGTTTTCTTTTCTATTCAAGCTCTGATACCAAGAAGAATTAATGCTTTTTTATTTTTGGTTTTCGTCACAACAGGTATATATATACAACCCTACACTTTCCTAACATAATAAGGAAAGACTAATTACTTCTTAAACTAGAAAACTAAATATTATAGGAATCCCGCAAATTGTAGGAATCCTAATACAAGTTAACAGAAAGTTTGTAACTTTTGCTTAAAATTCTTAATGGAAGGAGGTTTCATTGAATATTTGATCATATATGTTGTGAAGGGAGGAGGCAGGAATTAAGAGACAGGGAGAAAGCTCATGAATTATACCTGCAAATCAAATCTGAGGTGCAGAAGTGCATTGGTTTTTTGAAGGAGAAGAGAGAGACCGATCCTTATAGGAACATATTGACCCGACTATCTTACCGGGCCACGAACAGCTCTACTTCTCAAGTTCCAACATTTGATATTTGATTCTTCTGCTCAATTGAAAATTGATTTTCACCATGCTGATCTCGAAGAAGCTCAAGATCTTTCAGCAGGATAATGGTAGCTGGGGTATCATGTAACTTACAGGGAGTTATAAGAAATTTCATATATAGTTGAAAAATGACTTCCAATCACCTTTCTGGTTTTTTTTCCTAATAATAAAATGTTTCACTTGCCCCAAGCATTAAGATATATTTATTAACTCTCAAACACATTAGTTTCTTTGTAAATAACAAAAGCAATTCAGAATAAAAACCTTTCTCGGAACCCATTTCCTGTTTTGCGTTGTGATCTTCCTCTTCGTACTCGTCATGATGCTCTCTTCTTGAAGTTCATGCTCCATTTTTCTTCTCTCCTCCAGTGAATAATCTAGGTTTTGGTATGTCATCGCTTCTGTATCAATGGTTTTCTAACATGATGACTGATGTTAGAGCTCAAAGAAAACCGAAATCCAGCAAAATAGTTTCTAGTCAAAGTTTTGTTCTGATTCCTTGTTTCTTGTTTTTGTATTGCATTGAGTTGAGATTGTTCAGTTCTAGCTCTGACCAGACCACCACAGATGCAAATGAACAGCTTTCAACTTTAATATTTCTTGGCAATCAAACACATAAAACAAAATTACTTACCAGTCTCATCCTTCATTTCAACATCCTCAATTTCCCAGCACAATCCATCCAGCTTTCAATCGCTTAGCCCGGGTTAGATATTATTTTCAGTATAAAAAAATAAATTGCTGACAATAGTTTTCTCTTTTTATCACCAATGTCTAGACCTAAATGCAAGTTTTTTTTTTTTAACCACAATTATTATCGTCAACAATTTTCTCTCTTTGTCACCAATATCTATCATCAATCAAGTTGGTTTCGATTATGCATTTGTCAAAAAAGAAAAAAAAAACTATCTTAACTTGAAAACTTAAGTTATTTTCATCCCTACGATCGTGGTAGTTGCACCATCAAGAATTTGGATTTTTTTTCCTTCTATGTTTACAAACAATGGGGTATTTCTGGATCATTTCAAGCCACCACAACCAATTACCTAGGGCTTGGGATTAGCCGCGCTAGGTTATGCCTGTCCTATTTAACTTGAAGGAATACTTACCTTCCAAGAGTATGGTGATGTTTACAAAGTCCTAGCCCAACACCATCAATCCCTGGATATATATAATACAATACTATTAATACTTGTAATGGCGAAGAAAGAAAGATGTTTGAGAATTTTCGATCAATAAAAGAAAAATAATAGAGATTGATCACCACACGAGAACCACACTCTAACGGAGAGAACCACCGTGGCGGACCGCCGTCCGATTTAATGAAATTCCTGCTGCTTTCAAAGTAAGCATCCAAGCCTTTTCTCCTACTTGTAAACTCGATTTCTTTTTTCTCTATCTCTAATACATATGGATTTTGCTTTTCTTTTTTCCCTTCTGTTTCTGCTTCTTCTTCCCGCTTTTTCTTTTTAAACCTTCCATTCCCATTTAAATTGGTCGTTGTCGTTTCAGTTTTTGATGGTGTCGTTTCCGCTGATATCTGACCAGAAACAGCAAAACGAAGAGTCGGTGTTGGTGTGGGCTGTAGTTTTAGTTTACTTGTTGATGACAACGATGAGGTCATTAATTACACAACAATGAACTGCCGTAAAAAGGCAACCTCCGGTGACCGTCGACATTCTAATAACCTCTATAATCTCTCTCTCTTTCTTTCTATATCTCTTGGTGTTGGAAAATTTAAAGGAAGTTTGATTGAAAGCGATAAGGTTAAAAAAATAAATTAATGACAAGAACGAGGAGAGCGAAGAGCTGTCCAAGATTTATAAAAAAAATTAGAAAGGTTTGAGATTCAGGTGTGGTGAGTTTGAAATATGTTTTTTTTTTTTTGGAATAAAAAAATAATAAGAAATATATATTTTTAGTTTTTTATAAGTTATGATTTGTATTTTAAGAGGAATTTATCTATAAAAAAAAACACCTCAACCTCCACTAATCACATTTCATTTCTATACACACACTTAAACGAATCATCATGTGATTAATAGTATTCTAAAGATTTAAAATATATTTATTAAACCTACTTCAAATTGATCAGGATAAAACCCGAGTCATGAATAAAAAAATCATTTTTCAACAAAAAATAATTCAAAAAAAATTTGATGATTTCCATCAAGTCAATCATTATTACAAGTTAATTTAAGTTTTTGATCACAAATCAATTTTTTCTCTTATTTTTTAAAACATGAACCAGTTTGGATTTTAAGTTAATTTTTAAACTAGTTCTAGTTTTATAATATCGGTTTTAATATTTATGTGAATTTGCTTTCTAGTTATCATTTCAAGTCTTGATTTAAAATTTAAGAGGAAATTATTTTTTAAAAATATTAGTGAATGCACGGATTCAAATATAAATAGATGGTCTACAGCACAAGATGAAAAAATTTAGTCTTGATACACGAAAATCAACTTAAACATGTAAGAAACTTGGGAAAAAAACAATTATTCAAAACATTAATTCTCCTAGGGATTCAGTATTTCTCAAGATATAAAACATTATTCATTACAATAGTGTCATGATTTTTTATCCCTTGATTATTTTTTCTATTGTCTTGTTTTTGAAAATAGGATAGTCTTTTCACCGTGACATAAATATCTTTTGAGGATTGTGCACGATTATTTTGGTAATTGAATTTTTAATATATAGTAAAATTATTAATGTAGCCCTTTAATAAGATAATCCAATGCTTTTTGCATAAAGGTGTTTTTGTATTTTCAAATTTTATAGAACAATTGAATTATTACATTACCCTTACAATTCAAATTGTTTAGCCTTGGTTTTAGGGGTTTGGTTGTAATTTCACAATGGTTTGTTAGTTAATATTGTTTAGTCCTAAAGGCAATTTCAATTTTTGTATAAAAAACAAAAAAGTTGTCACGTACCTCGCACGCATTAGCTGCCACTTTCTAGTAGGGTATGCAGCTAGCTCCAGCAGTTGTAACTGTGATTCCACCGTATCATTTGATTCATCTTGACATCCTCTCCTCTATAGGTGGCGCGTGTATGGTGGTTAGATGTGATTTGGCTTGAAATTACTTTTCTTCTCTCCTTTTCTTTTCATTCTTTTTGTTTCTCAGATTGCATGTTAACCTTACAAAGATTTATATCAGCTCTTTAATTTATTTATTTTTTGATTCAGTCTCTCTTCTTTTATTCGCAATTGTTTTATTTACATTGATTGTTTCTAATTGAATTTTATTTTTCATTTCAGCCCTAATTATTTGATTTTTTAAATTTATTTTCAAATTTAATTATCATTCTTTTAATTTATATTTGCTTTGTTTTGAATCATTTTCTTGATTGACTTTTTTTCCCTCCAATTCCACCCCTAGGCATTTATTTTCATTTAATTTTTATGTTAAATTTGGTCATAATTTTTTTAATCATTTTCTTAATTCATTTGTTTTGACTTTTAATTTTTTTTTTTGGGTTTGCCTTTAATGGAGGCATTCCTGTCTCATGACCTGGATAATAGATCTAAAGGATTAGCCCGAGTCAACTTCTATCTTTTTTTTAATGCATTTTTTTAAAATATTTTTTGCTATTATTTGTTTTTTGCTTTCCTATTTCTAGGAACATTCCAATTTCATGTTGTAGGTCATTTGTTTGATTTGTTGACCTAGGTCGGCTATCAGGTTTGCTCGAGGTTTTTTTTGTTTTTTTTTTTTTTGCTTTGACAATTTTTTAAAATTAAATTGGTTGAAAATTATGTTTCTGGATTGAATCTAGATAAAACATTTAATGGGATGCGACTTTTAGAGATTAAATCAGGTTTAAGAGGTTTACCCTTTTTTTTTCTTTTTCTAAATTGATGTTTTCTTATTTTTTTATATATTGTTTAAACTTCTGTTTTGTTATTTTTTTTTTGGTTTAATTCTTTTTTTATATACTTTTTTTCTTATTTTTCATGGTTTGATTCTATTGAGTTAGCCCTCAACAATGTTTTTCTATTTCACCTCCACCATTTTTTAATCTATAAATAATCGATCATATTATAAATGATTTTTAATTTCACCTCCTAGGATTTTGTAATCTTTCATTTGGTCATAATTCTTTTAATTGTAATTTTTTTTGTTTGTGATAATTGTTTTTTGGATTTCATCCTCATTGAGCTTTTTCTTGTCAGATTTTAGCCCTATTTTTTTTTTACTAATCTTTTTCTTTTGCAAGTTTTTTTATTAATAGTTTTTTCAATGATTTTATTTTTTAAAATTAAATTGAAAGACATTTAAGTTTCTTGATTTGACTTTATTTAGGAGGTTTATCTAGTTTTGCTTGGTTTTTTCCCTTTTTTTTAAGTTGATGTTTTTTTTTTTTTTTTGAAAATTTGACCCTTCTTTCCCTGGTTTCCATTCAGTTAGGTTAGTATTGAGTTGTTTGATAATTCGAATAGGTTAGAATGTGATTCTTCTCTCTTTTTTCATTGTGTTTTTTTTTGTTAGTTTATTTACTGTTGTTAATTTTTTTTTCTTATAAATATTTAAATTACCAATTTGACTTGGGACTTGAATTTTTTTTAACTTATCATTTCTTTTACATTAAAAAAAAAATCCTTATCCGGCCGGCGGCAGAGGTAGTGAACATATATAGTGGATATCTGAAATTTAAATACAATAATGTCTTTCCAGAAAAATACTTTGAGCTAGTTATTTGAAATTCCAAGGGTGTTTTTCATTTTGATTCGTTTTGGTGTCAGTACGTAGTAAGTAGTTATGTTTGATTGATTGTCTTATAGCCGTACGAATCTTGGATCTTTGGATAGATTGTCCGCTCTTCATGTCTCTTTGGAAGCTTATTGATGTATGCAGGCTGGCCCTCCTCTCTTTCTTCTTAGAATTTACCAATTGGAAATTAGTGGATTGCAAAACTAATTTATAGAACCATCCATCATAGTTTTAAGACCCGTTCTAGTAATCGGTCCGGTTTGAGACCTGGATTTTAAATTTTAACAGGGTCATCAGGTCTTGACCGAGTCAAAAAAAAAATTTTAAAAAATCAAAACGACATTGTAGTAGTAAAAAAATAAAAATTAAATAAAAATCAATGGGTTTACGGTCCGGTCTTGACCGGGTCAACCGGGTCACACCGAATTTTTCCTTCCTTTACTTTTTTTTCAACTTAGCCTAGTTTCAACCCCGAGTTGGACCGGATTTCAAAACTATATCTTCTATACTTTTATCATAAAATAAATAAATAAAAATGTAGCACTAGGCTCATGCATGACCTCTTGGTATGATGACCCAGATATGATTGTTTCACCCACAAAATGATGCTACGTGGAGTTTTCTCTGTCTCATATATATTATTTTCAATAGATAGCATAAGAGAATTTATTTAGCTTTATCATCTATACTTTATTTAATTTTATCTATTTTTTATTTGCTATATTTTTATTTGAGAATCTTTTCTATATATATATATATATATAATAATTGAAAGAATATATATATGTTAATAATAAATATATATATATATATATTCTTACAATTATTATTAAAATTTCAATCAAGTTCCTGAATGACAATTTTCTATATTAAACCTTAATTATTAACAAACAATGAACAACACTAGAATCATAACAATCCAAAATAGTTATAATTATTACAGAAAACTCTAAAATATATGGTGTTTTCTCTATAGAAAAAATATTGTGCTGCATTGATAAGAAAATCATGATTGTGGATTCACTGTGCATTTTTTTTATCATAAAACTTTTATTTTGAATGATATAATCCTAATTGAATATCAATTATTTTTTATTTCTTAAGCAAAAGAACAATTGAAAGACAAATAATCAAATTGAAACAATTACCCAAAATGGGTGGGGCATGGGTGGGACATGTCTTGGGGTTCGCGTGAAATATATACTTTGGTCTTACATCTTTACAAATAATATCATTTAGATTCATTTAAATGTCAAAAATTTAATTTTAATCTAGAACTTTATTTTTTTTATTTTTAGTCCATTGTTAAGAGAAAGGAAAGAGAGAGAGGATTGCAAGATATTAGTGATATATAGATAAAGTTGTCATTGACATTAATTCCAATCATGAAAAAAGTTAATTTTGGATTTAACAAGTTCCATTTGATTAGAAGAGTTTAACTTAAGTGTTATTTAACCCTAATATTGTCCAAGAAAGTAGAACTAGCCTTGAGATTTTTTTTGTTGATTTTTAGTTTCTAGATTGATGTTTGAGTTGTTTGAAGGCATAAACAAGTTTTATTTAGGTCTCTAAATAGTTTTTTTTATGTATTTTTGAGGTCAGAAAAGGGTTGAAAGACATGTCTTTTTTGTTGAAAACCCACTGCCTTGTTTTTCCAGCGACTCTCAAGCTAGTGGATTTTAACAGCGCATCATCACCTACATATATAAACAATATGTTGTCTATGATATTTTTTTTATATAAAAAAATATATGGATTAGGCGTGTGGGTTGACCCACCCACCTAGCTTGTTATATATATATATATATATATATATATATATATATATATATATATATATATATATATATATATATATATATTAAACCCAACCTAAGACAAGGACTGAGAGATGGTCTAGTTAGATTAAAGAAAAAATATTGTGTTGAACTGTTAACAGACTCACGTATTATTATGGATTCATCGTGTATTTATGATTTGATCATAATAAAAAATAATTTGTTTCTGATTTTTTATGAAAAGAAACAGTTAGAAAGATGAATGGCCAAAGCGAAGAAAATTATCGAAAACGGGTGGTGTGTCCAGATAGTGCAAAATACACTTTGATCCTTCATCTTTACAAGTTATATCATTTAGGTCCATTTAAATATTAAAAACTCAATTTTGATCTACAACTTCATTTTTCTTATTTATCGTCCTTGGCGGGAGAAAAGAGAAATAGGGAAAGATTGATGCCATATATGCATTTAATTACTTAATAAAATTCAATGAACCAGGCCTTGTGAAGCTTGTTGAGCGAACAGTAAGATCAGAGAATTACCATTCACCGAAAAGACCTATATATCTTGTTGGAGAATCTCTTGGAGCATGCCTTGCTTTGGCTGTTGCGGCTCGTAACCCTGACATTAATCTCTCTCTCGTTTTGTCAAATCCAGGTGAAAAATTGCTTGAAAAACAGAGAAAGTTTGCTCTCAAAAAAGATGTGGCAGCTTATTACCATGTAGTTTATGATTCAAAATGATGCTTGTTAATTAATTTGATGTTTGTACGGCAGCAACATCTTTTGAGGAGTCGCCAATGCAACCTCTTATCTCTTTCTTGGAAATCATACCCGTCGAACACCAACTTAGCCTTTCCTATATCCTGAGCTTAATAACAGGTTTCTCCAATAACCATCTCAATTTAAAAATTTAAGCTTTTAGATGATCATCTTTTTTATATAGGATCATTGCATATTCTGCCGTTTTTCTACTTGATTCAGATACACATTTCATTTTGCTAATAGTTAATGACAATTTAATTACTAGCTTTTAGAAAATGGGATAATACTGACATGAACAAAAGTATCTTTTAAATGAAAAAAAAATCATTTATGTTGGATATTGCATAAATGAGTCTTAGACCAGCTTCATTGTGATTGGACCTGCTACAGTATTGATTTTAGTAAACTACCTATACATTATTTTTCCCAATTGACTCCAGCCACTGTGTTGCACACATTTAGGTGATTCTTTGAGGATGGTAATGGACAATGCAGTAAAGGGAGTTCCTCTTCATCAAATAATTGGAGGGTTATCAAAAGATGTTATTGCTATGTCATCTCACCTCAAAGTCAGATCAACAAAAAGCCTTTAGTTGACTCTTTTATTAGAGATATTCATGTGTAGTCGGTCTTGTTAATGGAAGTTGATGGTTTATGCCACAGGATTTAGCTGCCCTCTTGCCTAGAGAAACACTCCTCTGGAAGCTACAGATGCTTAGACCAGCTTCAGAATTCGCCAATTCACGAGTCACTGCTGTAAAAGCTCAAACGCTTGTACTTTCCAGGTCTGTCTCTTTTGGAATCCATTGCGTGGTAGAAAAAGAAAATCAAAAGCACACAAGAAAAGCTGTAATTTGGCATTGCCATTCGCGTTGTACTTGAATTTGAAATAACTACAGGGAATCAACAATTATTGCATTAAGAATTATTGTCTAACTCTTACAAATTGTTTTCGTTCAAGGAGTGCCCACACTATTTCCTGCATGATAATTGTGAGTTTTGCTCTCCAAGTATAAATGATTGGTTCGTTGCTTGTCTTTTTTAGTGGAAAGGATCAGTTTCTACCTAGTGAAGAGGAAGGTCAAAGACTTTTTCGTGCACTCCCAAAATGTGAGAATCGTAAGTTTAATGACAGTGGACATTTCCTCTTTCTGGTAAGATAATCTCTCACAGCTTTTGTGTCTTTGTGTTGCATATAAAATATATATGAGTAAAAAATGTACGCAGAGTTTTCAAAGGGATTCAATTGTTTATTTTCACTTAAAACTTCCTCTGTTACAAGCAGAATATATATAGCTACTCTCCATAAGAATCCCTACGTTTCAGATCCTATAGTTTAGGACTGATTTGCTAATTACATGGAAATCTATTTCTACTAGGATACAATCACGTATTTACCGGGATGCTGGAATATATCTTTCTAGCTAATATCAGAGACAATGTAGGACTTGAATGCTGCAAATCCAACTTGGAGATAATTACCACAATTGTTAACACTCCCCCTCAAGTTGGTGCGTAGATGTCACTCATTCCAATTTCGCTGAGAATTGCACTAAACGCGTGGTTTGACAGTGCCTTGGTTAGTATATCAGCAAGCTGGTCTTGAGATTGAACATGAGGAACTTCAATTAGCTTTTCTTCTAGCTTTTCCTTGATAAAATGCCTATCAACTTCAACATGTTTAGTACGATCATGTTGAACCGGATTATGAGCAATATCACATGCTGCCTTGTTGTCACAATACAACTTCATAGGATTGACTGGCTTAATATGTAAATCTATCATCAGATTTCTAATCCACAACAATTCGCATATAGCTTTAGCCATCCCTCTATATTCAGCCTCAGCACTTGATCTAGCAACTACCTCTTGTTTTTTACTTCGCCATGTAACCAAGTTTCCTCCTACAAACGTGAAATAACCAGAAGTAGAACGTCGATCTTGAATAGAACCAGCCCATTCAGCATCTGTATAACCATTAACATCCAAATTGTGTCCTTTTGTGAACAAAATTCCTTTTCCTGGAGACGACTTCAAGTAACGTAAGATACGGGTGACAGCATTCATGTGTTCTTCGCTTGGAGAGTGCATAAATTGACTGACCACACTCAATGAATAAGCTAAATCAGGTCGAGTATGTGCAAGATACATTAACCTTCCAACCAACCTCTGATAGCGTTCTTTGTTAGTCGGAACTTGATTGGAATCACCATGTAGTTTCAAGTTCTCTTCCATAGGAGTGCTAGCTGGACTGCATGCTGTCATACCTGTTTCACTTAGTAAGTCTAAGGCATATTTTCTTTGTGAAAGAAAAATACCTTTATCTGACCGTGACACTTCAATGCCCAAGAAATACTTCAACTCTTCAAGGTCTTTCATCTCAAACTCACGGGCAAGGTGCTCGTGTAATCTCTTCCTCTCTCCTGGATCATCTCCGGTTACTATTATATCATCAACATACACAATGAGAATTGTAATGTGTTTTTCATTATGCTTCAAGAATAAAGTGTGATCCGAGTTACTTTATGTGTAACCAACTGTCTTCATAAAATTTGTGAACCTTCCGAACCACGCTCTGGGAGACTGCTTTAAACCATATAGGGATTTTCTCAACCTGCAGACCTGTTTATTACCTTCCGTTTGCTGTTTATAGCTAGGAGGTAATTCCATATACACTTCTTCTTGGAGAGTTCCATGTAGAAATGCATTCTTTACATCAAATTGATGTAGCGGCCAGTCAAGATTAACTACTAGAGATAGTATAATACGAACAGTATTAAGTTTGGCCACCGGTGAAAAAGTCTCCATATAATCAATTCCATATGTTTGAGTATATCCCTTGGCTACCAGCCTTGCTTTGCACCGTTCAATAGTTCCATCAGCTTTGTATTTAATGGTGAAGACCCACCTACACCCAACAGGTTTCTTTCCTTTCGGCAAGTCAACAACGTCCCATGTTGAGTTTTTTTGAAGGGCTTTCATTTCTTCATTCATTGCCTCCCTCCATCTAGGATCAGCCAAGGCTTCCTGCACATTGTTAGGAATAGATACAACGGATAATTGATGTACAAATGCCATTTTTTCGTTTAACAATCTATGATAGGATACATAGTTATTCATAGGGTATTTGAGTTTTGAGTGAAGGGTTGGTTCATAGTTCACCTTGGGTTTACCTCTTGTGACTCGATTAGGTAGTTCTTTTAGGGACTCAACTAGATGAATATCATGAGACTCAAGTCTGGAATCAACCGGGGAAGACAATTGGTTAACTGGTACACTGTGGGAAGCTGTCGGCCCCTCCAAGGTATCCTGGTTACCATCAACGATTTTTGGACCGTTTTCACTGGTATACTCTTCCCTGTCCTGGTGTTCCTCTGTGTTCTCATTAACTGGACATTCTTCATTAGTCTCCAAGCTATCCAAAGTATCAATCAGTTGGTTACCATGTGCAATTATATCCACATTGTTTGTAGGCTTAGTTGTTATCTGCACTTCATCGTTCTCCTTAGTTTGACATGAATAATACATAGTAGTTTCATGGAAGACCACATCTAGAGTGACATAAAGTTGGCGAGAAGGAGGGTGATAACATCGATAGCCTTTTTGGTGTAGAGCATAGCCAACAAACACACATCGAAGTCCCCGAGGTTCAAACTTAGTTCTCAAACCTTTATGAAGATGTACATAAGCTACACATCCAAAAACTTTAGGAGGTAAGTTTGGCATTGTAGGAGCACTTACAAGGCGATGGAGAACCTCGAAGGGGGTTTGGAATTGCAGAGAACTAGAAGGTACCTTGTTGATAATGTATGCTCCGGCAGTAACAGTGTCTCCCCAGTAACTAGTAGGCATGTGAGCTTCAAATAAGGAGGCACGAACGACCTCAAGGAGATGACAATTTTTCCGTTCAGCCACCCCATTCTGTTGAGGGGTGTAAAGGCAAGTTGTTTGATGAATAATGCCATGTGTGTTCAAGTAATCTTTCAAGCTGTGATTGATAAACTCTCCCCCATTAGCAGTCCTGATCACCTGAATATTGGTTTGATACTGTGTTGCTATCATTTTGTGGAATTGCTGGAATAAAGAACTCACTTCACTCTTTGATTTCATTAAGCAAATCCAAGTCATGCGGGTGTGATCATCAATGAATGAAACAAACCAACGTGATCCATTTAAAGAAGGAGTGTTTGTTGGTCCCCATACATCCGAGTGAACAACCATAAAGGGTGCAGGACTTTTATTCATACTAATAGGAAATGAAACACGATGACTTTTAGCACGTTCACATACATCACACTTAAAATCTGAAACAATCAATTGTGAAAATAATTATGGGAATAATTTATGTAAATATCCAAAGGATGCATGGCCTAAACGCCTATGCCATAGCCAAATTTCAGACTTCTGGTGTTCATTAGTTGTATTAGTTGAGAAGACTTGTGCCAACTGATTTGAGCTTGCCGGAATCAAATCCAGGTAGTAGAGCTTCCCTCTCCTAGTACCATAACCAATTGTCTTCCGAGTTTGAATGTCCTTGAATATGCAATGCTTCGGCCAAAACATTACAACGCACATCAAGGCACAAGTTATTTGAGCAACAGATAATAAATTATGATTGAGACTCGGAACAATAAGAACTGACTCTAAACTCAGATTTTTTGTAAAAGTAACTGTGCCTTCTCCTGACACAGAAGAAGGAGTTCCATTGGCTGTGAAAACTACATGGTGGTTTGAGGGTTGTATGGTCTGAATATTATTGTTAAATGTCATATGATTTGTGGCACCTGAATCAATTATCCATTCACTATTTCTAACAGAAGTGGAGGTATGAAGAGCCTTACTTGCATTTACAGCATCAGCACCTGTGTTCTCAGCAATGTCGCGTGCATTCCTAGTAATAGCACCAGAAGAGGAGTCTTTCCCAGATTTATTGCCAAACATATGATTTGGTTCTGCCACAGCAACAGACACATGAGGATTTGCCTTTAAGTTTCTCTTACGGGGTGCTTTGGAAAAATCCCACCATTCTGGATATCCAATCAATTCATAGCAGCGTAGCTTAGTGTGCCCAGTTTCACCACAGTGAGTGCATATGCGTTCTGGTCGTGCAGCTCCTATTTCATAGCTGCGATTTTGCAATCCAATTGAATGATTATGATTCAGTGAACCAGAAGCTCGATCTGGTTTCAGGTTCTGTGGTTGTTGATACTTACTTCGGCGAGCTATCATAGCAAATGGCTCCGAGTGTCCAGGTTCCCCATTCAGTGTGTTTCGACGGATAGAGTCACGACGAACATAAGCATATGTTTCTTCAAGGTCTAGTGCAGAATCTCTCCTTAGGATCTCACCACGAATTTGTTCAAATTCTTCATCAAGGCCATTCAAAAAAATATACACCCGCAGTCTCTCAACTAATTTTTTGTAGGCAATGACATCATCGGGATCTTTCATAACAATCTTGTCACGATGATCTAGTTCTTGAAATATTTCTACCAAATCACCATAATAGGAAGAGATAGGACGACCAACCTGTTTGGTGGAGAACGCACGTTGGTTCAAGGTAAATAGTTGTGATTCATCTGCCCCATCATAGAATGCTTTGGCTAGAGCATTCCAGATTTCATGTGCAGTAGGCAGTCTAAGATAGCGTTTCATAATTTCTGGTGACATGGAGGTCAACAACCATCCTTTAATCTTTTGATTCTCAGCATACCATTTAGCATAGGATGGATCAGTTTTTTCTGGGACGTTGTTGCTTACAAGATATTCAAGTTTCTCTCGTCCTGCAATCTGCATCTCCATGATTTGAGACCAGACATCATAGTTGCTTTCAGTAAGGGTGACATTGGTTGAGAAACTGGAATTCTCTGATTCAACCTGGATAACTAGAACAAAGGATGATTCGGTTTTGTCACTGGCCATGGTACGAGAAGGAGGATTCGTAAGATTTATAAGGTTTGTGTGGTGATATAAAGAGCAGATAATAAACCTGCTCTGATACCAAGTAAAAAACATACGCAGAGTTTTCAAAGGGATTCAATTGTTTATTTTCACTTAAAACTTCCTCTGTTACAAGCAGAATATATATAGCTACTCTCCATAAGAATCCCTACGTTTCAGATCCTATAGTTTAGGACTGATTTGCTAATTACATGGAAATCTATTTCTACTAGGATACAATCACGTATTTACCGGGATGCTGGAATATATCTTTCCAGCTAATATCAGAGACAATGTAGGACTTGAATGCTGCAAATCCAATTTGGAGATAATTACCGCAATTGTTAACAATATGTTTCATTTAGTGGCCGTGCCTGTTTGTGGCAGGAAGATGGCATTGATTTGGCAACAATCATCAAAGGTTCCGTTGCTTTCTATCGCCGTAGAATGTACCATGACTATGTTTCAGATTATGTACCACCGACCCCTTCTGAACTCCAAAAGTTATACGAATCGAACAGGTTCATTATCTTATTCTCTTACAAGAAGTGATCATTTTCTATTATCATCAGGTCATGAAAAAACTTCTACTCACTTAGCTTGTCCATCAATGGCATAATACTTGTGGGCAATGGAAAAATTATGCTTATTTCAACTTCCACTCAAGAACTATATAGATTAGATGGACTTTTTCCAATGTGATTTGCCACCTTGATTTGTATTTATGTTATGGTAGACAATATTTACACCAGTATTATAGGTGTTGAGGTGATTGAAATTGCAGCAGAATCATGTTACGATAAATATCGTTTCTAATAATTATTGTGTTTTTAGGTTGTTTCTATTAGCTACAAGCTCTGTCATGCTCTCAACTCTGGAAGATGGGAAGGTTGTGAAAGGCCTTGCAGGAATTCCTTCAGATGGACCCGTCCTTTTCGTTGGATATCACATGTTAATGGGACGTGAACTGGCCCCTATGATAACCCGGTTGTTGTTGGAAAGAAATATTCTTCTGAGAGGGCTAGCTCATCCACTTGCTTTCATGAGGAAGAAGAAAGAAGGGAGGCTACCTCCATTATCACATTTGGATCCAGTGAGGGTTATGGGTGCAGTTCCAGTTTCAGGAACCAACTTATTCAAACTTCTATCTTCAAAGGCTCATGTGCTACTGTACCCAGGAGGAGAGCGCGAGGCTGTTCATCGGAAGGTAGCTTAGCTTTCAAGGTTTCATCTCGATAAACATGCCTACATTGTGAAATATTTGCTTCAACATTTGTGTTATCCCAGCTCCATATAGTGTGATTTAGCATTTATTCATGCACATAGTAAAATAGAAACCAGAGCTTGTTAGCAGCTTTTGTGACTGTCGTCTGGCATTGAGACTTTATGTGCTTGACACTCAAAAGGTTTTAACATTTTATATTATGGAACAATCAAATGTTTTCATACTTTTCAGGGTGAACAGTACAAGTTATTCTGGCCAGAACATTCTGAGTTTGTTAGGACAGCTGCCAGATTTGGAGCCAAAATTGTGCCATTTGGAGTTGTCGGAGAAGATGATTTTGGTGAAGTAAGTCCTGCTGGGAGCTAAATTTCAGTCTTAATCCCATTCTTTTCCATTACTTCTTTTCTACCCTTCAATGAATAACTGATCGCATGTTCATCATCTCAGGTGATTTTTGATTATGATGATCAAATGAAGTTTCCTTGCCTAAGAGAAGACATTAGAAGATACACAGAAGAAGAGGGAATCAAAGCGAGGTGCTGAGTTTTTCATTTTCATTTCTTTTTACTTCAATCAGAACATTCCACTACCTTATAAGTAAAGCTTTGTCCTCGTTCTAATTGTTTGTCTTTACGTTGTTAGCTTGTTTCACTTTCTTGTAATGACAGGGCTCAGATAAATGGTGAGCTAGGAAACGAAGATATGCATTCTCCATGGATTCTACCAAAACTTCCTGGCAGGTTCTATTACTATTTTGGAAAACCGATTGAAACAGAAGGTATGGCCATCTTCACACAAGATAAACATCATCTTTTAATAGAAGAGACAGTTGTGGACGGAGGCAAAACGAACATACCTCATCTTGTCCAAGCTAATGCAGTGTCTTGACTTGAATAATTGATATGTTTTGAAGGCAGGGAGCTGGAACTGAGGGACAAGGACAAAGCTCAAGAACTGTACTTACAAATCAAATCTGAGGTGGAGAAAAACCTTGCTTTTTTGAAGGAGAAGAGAGAAAGCGATCCGTACAGGAACGTAGTTGCCAGATTAGCTTACCAGGCCATGCACGGTTTTACTTCTGAAGTTCCAACATTTGAGATTTGATTGCTCTGCTCAAAGAAAGTTTGTTTTCTATAAAGAAGATCAAAGAGCTTTCACTGGCATAGAGATAACTAGATGCGTGGTCTAAATCATACTTGGTGACGAACAAATGTATTTCCTTTCTCCTATGGAGAAAAACTCAAGTTTCAAATTTTCAATTTCACCACTGGCTCCGATCTGGTATACATTCTTTATGAATTAAAATCCATGATGTTTCGAACTCGTTAATCTATTTATTAAATGATATCTTGATCTAATCTGATGATAGTTTGATCTATAATTATTTTTTAATAAATATCATGATATTCTTGAAACATAAACATTTATTTGTCAAAAAACAAGAGAACGCAGTTGTCGTAAACCATGCCAAACAAAACTGATGAGCTTACCACAATCTCTAATCCATAATCTTGAAGCGAAGACATTCTTGTAAATCATTAATCTAGATAAACTCACTCAAATTGTTTATCACCAATTCCTCCAGAGGCGCGCAGCATTGCAGTCTGCTTGGAAGAGCTTTTAATTTACAGCTCCAAAAACCAGTTTCTTCAAAGAATATTTCAATTGATCTTGGAAATCACCAGGAATTAAGATCAACTCAGGGCAGCAATCTATTTTGAACTCCACCGGAGCTGTGCAGTGTTGTACGCTTGGAATGGATGTCAGCTTCTTACACCACCGTATCCTCAAGAATTGAAGAGACGTGAAGCCATGAAATTCACCACATGAATATCTCGGTTCATCACAATCTTCAATTTCAAATTCTACAAGAGATGAAAGACGACATATCAAAACGCTTTTCAACTTGCCACACCTCCATATGCTCAACTTTTCAAGACAAGGAAATACTTGATCACCTTCTCCACCTGGTACCATCCATTCTTCAAGACCATCCATGTCGAAAAGACTGAATTCTTTTAGTGCTGGAAATAACACTGTTGCACTGCCGCTACTACTATAGAACTCATTGCCTATACTTACAGTTACCCATTCCACTCATCTCTAGAATCTTAAAGCGAGGATGGCATCAAGTGTTGGGAGTTGCCTCAACTTGCCACATCTCTTTATGCTCAACTTTTTTGTTATTTACTTCTTGCCTGATTGAAATTGATTTTAACCTTTAATATAATTTTGTTATTAGGATTATTTCCTTCTTAGATCATTTGATTCATTTTCTTCAGATTAATTAATGAGTTAATTATAACTAATTAATTAGTTTTTATAGAATTTTAAATAATTAAATAGTCCCTTGATTGATGTTGATCATCATCAATTTAGTAATTTCTTATTCAAAAATACCTTATTTTGTAATCAAATATTTTCATTACATCAAATTTATTTATTTTTTCTATTTTCAAGAAAAAAAATTAAAAAAAAATGAAATTGGCCCAATAAAAACTTTAAACCAATTCAAAAATACAAGAATTAAAAATATAACTTTTAAAAATATTAAGATAAATTATCTTGTTTTGTTAAATTAAAAAAACTTTACTCGCTTATGTTAAATAAAAAAACTTTAATTTTTTTTATTTTTTTTATCTCAAGTCATTAATTATTATTTTTTTATCTAAAGCTAATGATAAAAAAATTATATATTTTTTTTAAAAAAATTATTTACATTATCTTGGTATCTTTTTCACAATAAAAAAAATTGATAGACATGTGGCATAACTAGCATAACGCTAGCCACTTATGTAGTTAGTTAAGCTAAAGTCAAGCAATCTACATTAATTAAGACTAGTGCCGATGGACTTAGGGTTTAGAATAGAAGCCATGTGCCCCCAAAGTTGATCTACGTGATGGGACCAGGTATTGGCAAGTACCTGGTTGATTATGCTATATATTTAATCTGGTTAAAGCCTATTTATATTTAAAGTACGATAAAAATTATTTTTTAAAATATTTTTTATTTAAAAATATATTAAAATTATACTTTTTTATTTTTAAAATTAACACATCAGAACAATTCAAAAACATTCAAAAAATTAATTTCAAACTAAAATAAAATTTTAAAAGCACAGTTGGATTGCAATGCCAAATGGTATTTATATTGACTCATGTGTCAGCATACAATTTAGAAGATCTATGTATTGGATCCATTGGTTCATTATTTTTCAAGAAATAAAAATGAAAAGAAAACTATGCAAACTAAATTAAATATATATTTAATTAAAACTAATATGAAATAAATTTTTATATGTAAAATAAATAAAAATTAGGTTTTCATAAATAAAATATGTTATTTTAGCTTTTACATAACCAAGATTTGAAATATAATTATATATGAGGTTTAGTGTAAAAAACAGAAATTATTTGACTAACTAACCAATTTTTTTTGTTGGATAAAAAAATAAAAGTTATTATAATACCAAACAATTTAATATATCATCATTTTTTAAGAAAAAAATAATTTAAAAAAATGAATTGTACTGGTAAATGCCACATCCATTAATTTTTAAATGAAAACAAAGGTTATTAAACCCTGACTCATTTTGGACGGTGAATTCTATGATTTACTTATTTAGGATCTAGTCTAAGTTTATTTCATATTAAATCATATGTGAGTTAATTACTCAATTGACACGATCAACCCTAAAAAACTTAATTTAACTTTTTAAAAAATTCAAAATAACTTCAACTAGGTTATTTTTGAAAAACAAAAAAACCCTTAAAATAACATTGTAAGTCAATCTAATTGATACATCCAACCATTAACTTAAATCTTGGATCTATTCATAAACCCCGTCCTGGATTTAATAACACTAATCAAAACCATTGAAATAAAAAAAGAAAAAGGGAGAGAAATCTACTCCTCGGTGAAATCAAGAACTCATGAATCTAGGATTCCATATGCTATTATTATTTTGATGGCACATGAATGGAAGGTTCTAAAAATCACTTGCTAGTAATTTCGCACTAGTCAGAAATTAAAATTATCGTCACTTTAAAACTTACCTTTCCAAAATCACTTGACAATGATTCCAGATATATATATTTACGGTGAAATCAAAGCACTCACGGATGGATTCTTGTATTCTGAGTTTCTTTATTTTTTTATGATTAAAAAAACGGAATGTTCTATTAATCACTTCCCTAGCATTTCTTGTAGTTGAACAAGCTTTTTTTTTTTTTTTCAAGCTTGCAAAGTACAAAAAGGAGACGACACAAGATCCGATCCTTCAAACTAAAAAAAATAATATAAGAATTCATTCAACCTTAAAAAAAATTAAAAAAAAAATTGTTTTATTTGTCATGCCTACGTTTTCAACTTAATTCTAAGTTGCTAATAAATACAGCGATACTTTATTTATTATAAAATAATTAGTTAGGCTTTTTTATTATACTATTTTGCCCTTCTCTTCATTACTCCTTGCTAATGTAATTATTTTAATTTCTTGTTAATTATTAATAATTTATTTACAATTCTTAGGCATTTTTATATTTTAGATAAAAGTGTGGCAACTTTCTCCCTTGTTAAAAAATGGTTTTTATATTTTAGATATCTTTAGTTTTTATATAAAATTATTATCAAATACTTTTGAGGCATTTTTATACAAGCTTATTTCATTCTATATTATATGTATTGGTTGACTTCATATCTACATAAATAACCTTTATTCATTTCAGTTTTTCTATCTTCGGGAGAAAAAAAATTATAAGCCTCCTAATTCTGTCATTTATTTACTTAATAATCATTGAATTATTATTATTATTATTATTGTAAGCCTAAAAGAATAATCATAACAACGGGAACACACTTTAAATTTATCACTTATGTGACCCGCGTTCCTGTAATAGGTCAAATATTTTTATTTTTCATGAAAAAATTATATATACAGATTTTTTCAATGTATTTTTGTAGTTTAAAAAAATCTAATAAATCAAAAATTTTATGTATGTATGTAATCAAATAAACTAAGAATTATATGCATTAATAAATAAATAAAAAGTCATTAACGATATCTAAAAATAAAATTTGAAAAACCAAGAGATAGATATAGATCAACATATTTAATCTCGTACGGGACATTTACCCAATCATGTTTGCTAATTTTTATTTATTAAAATATTTTTTATTTAATCAAACAATAATGAAAATAAACAAATATATGAAAATGATTAAAAAATTAAAAAATATATATATAAAGCTACACATATTAGAAATATCATCTGAAAATAAATATTTTTTATTTTCAAAAATATAGTTCATCAGTATAAAAAATAAAAATAAAAATCATAAATAAATATAAAAAACTTCTTTGAAAATTAAACATATAGCTAAAAAATCATCATTATTTAAAAGAAACTCTTTAAACAAAATAAAAAAAGGGTATCAATGTAAATACAATTATGCTTTTATATATATAAAAAAACATTAATTGAAATAAAAAGTTTTTTTAAAAAAGTCAAGTGTTGTAATGCCCACCTGTCATTTCATTAAGGTTTGCATGACTGTGACCTTTTATTTTTAACTGCACTTGGGAGAACAACATGTCACCCACTTTATTTTAAAAAAAAAAAAAATAGACGACATATCATCTATTTTGTTCAAATTTCATCCAATAGCTAGAAAATTGGGCTCAAAGTTTTTTTAGCTCAAAAGAAAACCATGATATTTTTCAAGTTGTTTTTTTATCCAAAACACTTTAGAAACTATGATAAACATACCCATGACTTTAAAAAACTTCTTCAAAAATAGATTTTAATTCAAAATCAAAAATCAATTCTAGTTCAAATCTGTTTTTTCATTAACTTTTAAGAAATAAAAATACTAAATATAAACTCTTTTCATTAAATAGAATAATTTGACACAAACATCATTCAATTTAATAGTTATATCGATATACACGGTATCCTTCTCTCTTTAATTTTAAAATTCAATGATCTCTCTTTATTCTCTCATAGCTAAGAATAAAAATAATTTTTTTTAATACAATAAAATTAAAAAAATATTGAGGAACCAAGCTTATATAATTTATATAAATATTTAAATTAAATAATTAAAATGTATTTTTTTTCAAAATTTAATGTTAATCTTGTTTTTTATATTTTTCATTTTCATTTTTATTTTTTTACAATAATTGAAAATTAATTATTATTTAATTAAAATTAAATCATCCAAAAAAAATTTAAAAACCAAACTGAAAAAATATAAAATTTTAGTGAAAACACACCAATTCATAGGTAATGACCTCCAAACAAGAGAAACAGAGAAAGATAGAAGAAGGTACTACACCATGTCAACCGTCACCACCGTAGGTAGTTTTTTCCCGTCAGTCCGTTTCTGTGCACCGCCGTCCACATCGCCGTTGTCAAACGGTAAATTGAAACTGAACCATGTATCAAATACGGCTCGTCGTTTGGCTGTTTCAACAGAGCAAGCGATATCAACTGAAACGACAACCGAGATAAATGAAACGGCGATGAGGAATCATGTAAGCAATGGAAGGTTGAAGGAGAGTGAAGAAGGAGAAGGAATGAAAGAGAAGCAAAAGAATCCGTATGCACTGGAGTTAGAGAAAACTGAGATGGAGTTGAGAAGTAGTAGAAAAAGCCTGGAGGATTATTTTGAGGAGTCGAAGAATTTTATTGCTACATCAGACGGTGGTGGTGGTGGTCCGCCACGGTGGTTCTCTCCGTTGGAGTGTGGATCCCGGTTGGATAACTCTCCACTTCTTCTATTTTTGCCTGGTTAGTCCTTTTTGCCAATTTATTATCTGATTATTTTAGTAGATTAGCTAATATTTATTTACATAAATAGATTACGAATTTACTGGAAAGTTTCCTTTTATAGTTTTATAAGAATAACAACTTTGTCAAATCGTAAAATGCTCCCTGAACCTTACTTATTTCAAAAACGAACACCTCCCTGAACCAAAAACATTCTGGATTTTTCATCCTAAACAATATGATTCTTCGAATTTACCTCCAAATAATAAAAATTTATGAAAAGGCCCATAAAATTCCTCTTAATTCCACCATCAACAAGAACTAATTGAATACAAGAACAAATTGAATGTCGTTCCCCTCCTCTCTTTCTTTATATATATTTTTTTAATTTTAATTTTATTTTAATTTTATCTTGACTATTAAATTTATTGAAAATTTAATTTTTTTATTTATTTTAGTTTATATTTTGTGAAATTATTTTAATTTTATAACTCAAGTCATAATGTTTACGGATTAACCCGGTTAATTAAAGTTTTTTAAGTTTTATTTTTTATAATTATTTGTTTAATTTCATCCTTGATTGATAATTAAACTTTATAATTTGTTTCAACTTATTTTCTATTAGATTATTTTAGTTTCATTACCTAAGTCAAGGGTTTGGTGAGTTAAACCGGGTTAACTCGGGTTTTTTTATTATCTTTTTAATTGATTTTTTAAAAAATTTTATTATTCAATGTTAGATTGATTGAGAATTGAGCTTTATAATTTTTTTTCTATTAGATTCACCCGGTTTTATGATCCAAGTTTGATAAATTAAACTCAAGTTGATCAGGTCATATCGAATTAATTTTTATACTATTTAATTTTTTTTCTTTTTCAAAACACTTTATCAATGCTTGAATATTTCTTAACTTAAAAAAAAATGATCCATGGGTAAATAAATCTAGTCTTTCTCTACAACTCCTAATAAAAAAGAAAAGATAATTCATTTTCAATGATTGTTGGTTTAATTTTAATTTTGATTTGAATGGTTCATGTGGATTATGTTTAATTAAGAATAGATTTCAATATTTTTTTTCTCAGAGAGATAAGGAGAGGGACTAGAAGAATTTTAAGAACTTCTTATCAATTTCTCAATGTTGATATTTAATTTTTTTTAATTTACTCCTAAATAATAGAAATGGATGGAAAAGCCCATAAAAATCCAAATGCAAAAGGTGTGTGTATATATATATATATTGTCGGGGAAAAAAAAAGAAGAACAAAAAAGTAATGGGAGACATGGACTTAACTATGGTTTACAAGGTTTAATGATTGTTGAATGATGCAAACCTTTTTTCTTTTCTCTAGTTTAGTTAATAAGATTTGCTGGACCTTGGATTGTATATGAGTCCTCAATCATTTTTATTTTTTACTTTTTTGAAATTTCACTTTTTATATCTAAATTTAAAATTTTGTAGATTAGGAGTATGAATCTTATGCAATGTTGATGGCACTTCCATTTTGAAGTTTTCAGCCTGTTTGTACTGGGTTTTCATTTCTCACTTTCAAATTAGTCGGTTCAAACTTCTACAGTTGCTGTTCCAAAAAAAAAAAAAAAAACTTTAACGGTTAAGTAAAAGATTCTGAATTTGGCAGGGATTGATGGCATTGGACTAGGACTTAGCAAGCAGCACAATACTCTGGGGAAGTAAGTATTCCCTCAGATATCTTGATGCTATTACATAGGATTTTTTTATCATTTTTTTGTGGATCATCCAAAACCAACATATTCTGCCTTACGTTAATGGCTATGCTGGTTGATATATGATTTTTCTCTCTTCTTGAAACTAGGATTTTCGACATATGGTGCTTGCATATTCCAGTTAAGGACAGAACATCCTTTCTAGGTAGTTTTTCTTACCCTGTAACCTGTTTGACACGTGTTATCTGTAATAGAATGAGCTCTTGTATTTGTATAAGCAATTTTTAAAAGGATTCTCATGGTTCAGGCCTCGTGAAGCTTATTGAAAGGACAGTAAGATCGGAGAGTTTTTGTTTTCCTAATAGACCTATATATCTTGCTGGAGAATCTCTTGGAGCATGTCTTGCCCTGGCTGTCGCAGCTCGTAACCCTGATGTTGATCTTGTACTTGTTTTGGCTAATCCAGGTGAAAAATTGATACCTTATCTATCATCAAATGAAATTTGAGACATTCAGTACTTTCCCCATATCTATGGGAGGAGGTAATAGAGAATCAACATGAGCAAGTACCTACGTGACAGAACAAATAAATGGATTTTTTTTATGCCGATGAATAACATAAATGGATCTTTAACTTTGGATAATTAATGCAGAGCAGAGCTCTCTGTTAGATCATGAGAAGAAAAGCTTAGATTTAGTCCAATAATCACATATGCTTTTAGAAGAGGTTGTTCATCTTGCTCAGTTACATATGATTTTTGTTTGCTGATTTGTTGCAGCAACGTCTTTTGAGAAGTCACAGCTGCAGCCTCTAATACCCTTATTGGAAGTCTTACCCTTCCAGCACCAGCTTACCATTCCTTATATGTTGAGCTTGATGACAGGTTCACCTTGTCCACTAGAGTTATATTTCCTGATATCTGTTGTTGCTTCAAATAGATATTTGATTATGCTAAGAGGTAAAACAACCAGTTTATTTTTTAGAAAAGGGGTAATATTGACCATACCAAAATATTTGAAAAGTAAAAGTTTTATGCAATATTTTGTTCTGCATACGAACTGATGTTTGATGTCAGTTGCAATGCAAGTTTCTGATTAGTTCTATAAGATTTTGTCTGTTGATCTTTTGTTTTACTGGGGGGATCTTTCGATTTTCCTGAAAATAACCTTGCAATCGACCCTTAGTAGCTCTGGCTTCCTGGATTATCCTTATCCGATTTCATCGTGAAAATTGGGAAACAATTTACATGGTCCTCTATTGATTGAAACTTGAGAGTAGGTGCTCAGTTATGTAAATCCATAAATCAAAGAGGGTTTACTTGGAAGTGAGCTGAAACTTGGGCATGGAGGTGCAGCCGAAGAGTTTTATATTATTATGCTTCTCTACTGGTACCAAAAAAAAATTCAGAGGCCGGTGCCAACAAATTCAGTTGTAGAAATGTTTCAACTCTTTGTCAAACTTGTTTAAATAGCTAAATAGCAACAAAAGCACGAGAATTATTATTTAGCAGCCAGCTTTAACTCTACTGATTGCATCTTTATTTATCTAATCCATGAATATTAAAATTTTCGATTAGAACAACAATAAAAAATTCTCCTTTATGAAGTCTATAATATAAACTATAACATCATAAGCAGTAACTAGGCATTGTCATTTCCATATCATTTGAATTTAAATCGATGGAAAATCCAAATACATTTGCTTCTAGAATTTGAGTTCTAACTTCCATAAATTTATTTTCGTTGTGTTTCCTGCATACTAGTACCTTTGCTGCTTAGAGTCTGATTTGTTGTTTGCCTTTCCTCAGTGGAAGAGATCAGCTTCTTCCAAGTGAAGAAGAAGGTCAAAGGCTTTATGTTGCACTCCCAAAATGTGAGATTCGCAAGTTTAACAACAGTGGTCATTTCCTCTTCTTGGTAAGATAATTTCTCCCACTCTCATCTATCCTTGGCCATGCACTGAAAAGATATCATGTTTCAATATGTTATCTTTCAAGTTTCCTTGTAATTACACATTGTAATATTTATTACCTATTTGTGGCAGGAACATGATGTTGATTTGGCAAATATCATCAAGGGAGCTAGCTGCTATCGTCGTGGAAAGTATCTTGACTACATATCAGATTACATACCACCAACCCCTCCTGAATTCAAAAAATTATATGATTCGAACAGGTAGCCCTATTTTACTGTCTTACATATAATAGGTATATGTTCTATCAGTTGAACAGGGAAACAATTTCTCTAACTTCATCAGTCTATTGTTGGCATGGCATTAGTGGGTATGGGAAATTATATGCTTATATGAACTTCTTCTCAAGCATTAATTTGAAGATCACTTCTTGGTAGGGTTTGTTCAATGTGTCATGCAACATTGATTTGTATATGGTTAAAGCCAACCTGAAATTTGCTTTAGTCCTGATCATTAAATGAGTCCTGAAACTATGTTTGCTTTAACTACAATTTCTCATAATTATTACTATGGTTTAGATTGTTTATGCTGGCCACAAGTCCTGTGATGCTCTCATATTTTCAAGATGGGAAGATTGTGAGGGGCCTTGCTGGAGTTCCTTCAGAAGGACCAGTATTGTATGTTGGTTATCACATGCTAATGGGATTTGAAGTGATCCCATTGATATCCAACTTTTTGTTGGAAAGAAATATTCTTATAAGAGGGATAACACATCCAATGCTGTATGTGAAATTGAAGAAAGAGGGGATGATGCCTCCATTGCAACAATTCGATGTGGTCAGAACTATGGGTGCAGTTCCTGCTTCAGGAAGCAATTTCTACAAACTTATGTCTTCAAAGGCTCATGCGATATTATACCCAGGAGGAATGAGGGAGGCCTTTCATCGGAAGGTAATGCTTCTGATGGATACATTTTACTGAGATAGGTGGTTTTACATTTCAAAGGAAGTGTAATTTTATGTTCTTTTAAGTTTGAATCTTGAATCTAACAATCGCAAGACTATACAAGAATAAATTAACATATTTCTACTATTCTACTTGCCTTCCAAGAAAAAAAAGAGAGAACTAATTTGTTTCAAAGAATATGAAAATACAATGAAGTGGCAATGGTCCATTTGGCCACTAAGAGAAAACGGACTTAACATAAATAAACAAATTGAAATAGCTCTGCAAATGATTGACTCTTCATGCTATTCAGGGTGAAGAATACAAGTTATTCTGGCCAGAAAAGTCAGAGTTTGTCAGAATGGCATCTAGGTTTGGAGCCAAAATTGTGCCATTTGGTGTTGTTGGAGAGGATGATTTTGGAGAAGTAAGTGTTAAGGACTTCATTTCTATCTGATTGATTTACATCACTTTTTTGCATATAGATGCACCACATTATGATTGATTTATTTTTATCTTGCCAATGCAATATATCTTGCTCTGTGACGAATGCTCTTTACTCAAAATCTGGACACTAAGGGCATGTATATTTTTGTGTGCATTTGTCATCAGAGCATGTTTGACTTCTTATTATTTGGGAAACCCAAAGGAGACATTAAAAAGAAAGCACTAATTTTTTTTATAACTCACAAGTTTTATAACAATGTAGTATAAGGCTACATTTCTCAATATCAGTTAGTGTGTGCTTGCAGAAATTCTGTGCATGAACTTTTTCTTGCTGTCTTTCTCTGGCGTATCTATGTTAACACTAAGCCTTGTGTTCGGCTCATATCGGACACACATTCTCTTACAGTCAATTAAAATCAAGATGGGTTAGTCTCATAATAATTGATTGCTTGTATTCATGGTTTTTTAGGTGGTATTTGATTATGATGATCAAATGAAGATTCCTTTCCTTAGGGATTACATAAAAGGATTATCAGAAGAGTTTGTGAGTTTGAGGTATGTGAATCTTTGTTTTCCTTGATTTCCTTCCATTAAATCTCATCCATATTGAGTTTATCTTCCTGGCTCCAATTTTTTTTTCTTTTACTTGACTGCTTCAATGTTTAGATCTTTCATATTGTTTTGCTGATAGGACTGAAGCGGATGGTGAGGTGGGACAACAAGATCCGCACCATGTAGGAATTGTACCAAAATTCCCAGGCAGGTTCTATTACTATTTTGGGAAACCAATTGAAACAGAAGGTATGGTCATTGGACAACTCGTTACCATTGACTATCTGCATAGTAATAATAATCATGGATGTAGCAGAAAAAACATGTGCCAACACTATACACCTAAGGTTTTCCAGCCAGCCTAATTATATGCTTCTGCACCTTGCCAATATCATGTCTAAAACAGTACCCACAACTATTGTTGCTACTTCACGTCCGCATTTCTCAAGAAGTTAAAGATCAGCTCCGAGTGATGAAAGTGCCTTATTCTGAACTAAAATTATAAAGAAAGCTGCTAAAACTGTTTTATGAACTTGTCCAAGAATGATCAATTAATAACAGCATTTGAGTAACAGTGGTAGAAATTTTGCAATATTTTTTTATACATTTTCTTAATGCCAGTAGAGTACTGACTTGAATTCTCAATTTTGTGCTGAAGGGAGGAAGCAGGAATTAAGAGACCGGGAAAAAGCTCATGAATTATACTTACATGTCAAATCTGAGGTGGAAAACTGCATTGCTTTTCTGAAGGAAAAAAGAGAGAGCGATCCTTACAGGAATATATTGGCCCGGTTGGCTTACCAGGCCTCTCATGGCTTTGATGCTGAAGTTCCAACATTTGAAATTTGAGCATTCATTCCTGCTCATTGAAGATTGAGTTTCTCCCATATTCTCAAAGAAAATTGAAAATCTTCCCTGGGCATAAAGGCACTTAACCTCACAGAATGGTGTAAACTACAGTCTGAGCATTGGCAAATGTTTCACTCTCTAATAAAGGAGAAAGAAGTAAGAAACTCTGATTTCCCTATTGGGTGCCTTTGCCTAGCAAAGCTACATATGATTCTTATAGTTTATTCCCTTCAGATTGATCATAGGTATCTGATAAGTGTATTTGGTTATTGGCAGAAACTTTTTCTGAACTGAAGTTTCTGTAAATTTATAAACTATGCAGCATTTAAGATGCTTGGACTTGCAACGTCGAAATGTTCGCATTATCTATGCATTGAAAAGTTAGAAACTTCACCTCTTTTTCAATCCCCAAAACGGTAAAATGCTTCCACCGTGAGCTCCTGATGAAGCTGCAACTGCTGAGTTTGGGGTGGTGGAATTGGTGAGCTCAAGTACGAACTCAGTTTTATCATACCACTAAGCATATTATTTTTCGATGCATGGAATGGAATAAGTTCTCAATTGATAGATTTTTCTTCTTGTACAACTGTATTTATAGGTGTTTGGAACGTGGACATACGCCACAAAACAGTGACTTTGACAAAGCATTTAAATCAGGACAAGTTAACAGTGACTTTGATCATTGAACTAAACTCTGGGTGGCCAGTCGCCTGAATCCACGGGAATGTAAAATTATTTCTTTGGAAAATAGATGCACCAAAACAGATCACAGGATTTATACACCAAAACAGATCACAGGATTGCAAGATAACGAGTCTGGTCCTTGTTATGAAGAACGATTTGCCTAAACGGCTTGGTGTCTAGTTATATATCATTGTATGCTAGTGGTTGGAGCCTGTTTAACTTCTAAACTACAGAAGAAATGATTTTCGTTGATAATTTGGTGGAATTCTTTTGCTGATGACAAGAAATCACGCAGCATTTTTCGGAAAATCAATGAAAACGAGGGTTTTTTTGTTTTTCATATTTTGGATGGTAAATGAACTCAATGATTGGAAAGAGCAAGAAGCAGAACATACACACATAGCTTATATGGTTCATTTTTTCCAGCTAGACCAAAGTATAATGCATCCACTGATGTGCCACCGCGGTTGGTAAAACTATTAAGTCGATGGACTGATCGGTTTGAAGATGATAAGGTGCTAGCTAGTCACATGACTAAGATACGTGTGGAGAGCAAGGTTGTCAATTTTATTTTGATAGGTGTTTTGTTTTTTCAATTGGAACAAAATGTTTCAGTTTCTGAGTGTTTCGGCGTGCCGTTTCGGGGTTGTACTGTTCATATACAGTGGCGGAGCCACAATGAGGATTAAGGGGGCAATTGCCCCCTTAATCCTTTATTTATATATATATATATATATATATATATAATAACTTAACAAGTTTAATTTTTTTTATTAATTATTAATTAATCCAAGCTTTTTTTTTGAATTATTATCTTTCTTTTATAAAATTTTTCTTCAAATTCTAAACTATTAATTAGTTAAGTAAGTAATTTTTTATGCTTTATGTTTTAGGTAAGTTTCTTTTATTTTTTCTATTTATTTCATTATCTAATTTTAGTTTTATTCCTTAATAATTAGTTATTAAAAATGTTAGAGTTTATTATAATTTATAGATTTGTTAAATTAATATGTAAATAAATAAATATTATATGCATATGAATATAAATTGAAATGAGTTTTGATGAATTAATATGTTTTTTTGTTATAAATTTCACATGAAAAATGATGGTGATTAACTTACTAGTAATTAAAAATGAAGTACTCAACAACTCAAAAAAATTAGAGACGCAATAAAAAAATTTAAAAATATATATTAATATTTATATTTAACCCACTTGTATAAAACAATAAGTCAATAAATAATTGTTGCCAATAATTTTACTAGTCCTTGAAAGATTTAGAAATAGATAAATGAAAGTTTAAATATATATATTTAGAAAGAATATCTTTAATAAAATTAAGAATAAAGTCATTATGAAACAGTTTTAAAATATAAAAACTCGAAAGAATAATTATAATATAAGTTTTTTTATTTTAAAAATATTCTTAAATTAATTTTACTTGACATGAGTTAGTACATGTATTTCACATTAATTTCTCTATATATAACACATGTTTATATAGAATATAATATCAAGTATTTGTTAGTAATTTGCCCCCTCATTTAAAATTTTCTGGCTCCGCCACTATTCATATATATATATATATATATATATATATATATTCCACAAACATAATTCAAATTCAAGATAAATTAATTATAAATTATGCAATACAAATATAATGCCAAACAAATATAATTTTAAAATTTAAAATATTTTTAAATAGTAAAGATTAAATAGATCTTTAACTTAAAATAATATAAACCATATATATTAGTGATAAAACTAATTTTAAAAAATTAATATCATTGTTAATGAAAATAGTAATAATAAATTTCAATATTATTATTAATATCATTGCTATTGAAAATAATAATAATAAAACTTTTTATAATCGGGTGGTTTAATTAATGAAATTGAACAAGGTTCAATTTGATTCAATGGTTTTTTGACCGAAACGGAACAACCGGAATGAAACCAGAACGTTTCGGCCGGAATTTGGCCGAAAAATCCAGAACAGGCCGAGATTTAAAATGAGATGAAATTTGTTTCGTTTTGTTTCGTTTTTTGAATTGGTATGAAATGTTTCGGCCATTCCGGGCGAAACAGAACGAAATTGACAACCTTGGTGGAGAGGGTGGATGTTGAATGGTGGATACCCTCTCAAGAAAAGTTAACAGCTGATATGAACAAATGAAGATGGGATTGCACTTTCTGTATTGTGTCCTTGATGTTATGTTCGATACAAGATTTAAAGAAACTATAAATTGCTAAATAAGAGGCCAATGGACCCTTTGGTTTTGAACCAAACCAGTCAAAATTGTCACAAAATGATAACTTAAGAACCCATTGCCTACTTCAACCCATTCACAAGTTGCTCTTGTTTGGAAGAAAAATCTGTGTTCCAGAAGATTGCAAAACTAAAATTACATTGCAAAAAGTCTCCCTTATTTCTTTAAGAGCTCATCAAAATGGAGGTTTCCACGGATTCACTAGTTAAACACTGCATGATCCATGGAAAGCATGTGAAAACAGAATGCAATTGAAGACCTTGTGGGGGAGAGAATATGCTTGTGAAGTACTTCTTCATCAAAATACACTCTTAAGTGACCCCAAAATGATTGTTTGATTAACTAGGTAGGAGCAGAGGCTGCCTCATTTTCTTCAGTGTAAAAAGGAATAGGTTTGGTCGGGGCAGGCAAGCGGCCTATGCTATCAACTTTATCTTTCAGCTTTGGTGGAGGCCTGGCAGCCTTTGGCAACAACCTGCCCTTCTTTTCAAACCACTCAGGCTTAAGCAATGCCCGGAAACCCAACTGATTGTAATGCACTCGTCTGACAGATCCACCAGCAGCTTCAACTGCTTCCTTTGCCCTGACAGTAACTCTTGACACCTGTATACATCATTTATGAGCACAAGTTTAACCAATTTCAGCAAATATGTCAAGAAATTCCATGACACTGTTACAGTACAAATTGGTATAGTTAGTAGGAAAAGTAGTGTTCATGGGAAGATTCAATTAGTTAGTTAGTAGACTTGAAAGGGGAGATGGTTAGAATCAACTATCAAGGCCTACATGTTTTGTATTAGCTATAAAAAGGACTTTAGCTTAGGGTTCTAGGTATCTTTGGCATTTGTGATTCCTTCTCTCTGAATTCTCTTTCCTGTCACTTTCTCTATTTCAACCAATAAGATTTCTACCTGTTTCCTACCATTATTGGTTGATATTACTCTTCCCCTCTTCTGGGACATATTTATAGCTAATTCAACTCCTCGATAATTGGATTGTATCAATTGGTAGCAGAGCAGTTCATCCTTGGCCATTAATTGTTCAATTCCTTTTTATTCATATCTCTACTGTCCGTATATCTTGAATCTTGAAGACCAGAATGGAAGTTCCTAAAGTAAGGGTTCATTGCCAGATTTATTACAAAAGATGTCCTGCACCAGGTCTTTAATCCATACGGTTGTGTGCCCTGAATTGAAGAGTTTGAAGGGCTTTCTCTGGTCTATTTTCAATCCTTTCAAAATGCACTATCAGCTACAACTTCTCTTCATGGAAGATGCATTTATGATGGGTGTTGTAGATTAGATATTAGTTATTAAATTTCGCAACCTAGTTTTGGGGAGACACAATTAGAAAGCGTTGAAGTTAATTCAAGCCATGGCAAGCACCATCGCTCCTCCTTGCAAAATCAAGAATCTGATCAGAATTCAGTATCAAAGACTTACATACCAAAGTCTCGCAACCCAGCAGAATCAAGAATCTGATCAGAATTCAGTATCAAAGTCTCTCAACCCAGCAGTGTTGGATAAAGATTCAAAGCAGTCCGCCCAAGAATCGACTTCTAAGCTTAATCAGTTAAAGAATGAGATTCTTGAGAGTTTGGAGAGGCTGTTGCAAGATGAAAGCACTACGGATGAAAAGGAGATGCTGCCATTGATGAATCAACAGGAAACAGAGATTAGAGAATGAGAATCTTCCTTGCATACCCAAGAATCAGGTCAGATTGAATCCAAGTCCTATATTACAGCTGTTGATTCGATTAATTTTGTGGGCCTAGATGAAATACAGGATAAAAGATGATCATTGCTCTGAGTTCTTTGCTAAAAATCAGAACATGGATGGGATTTCTTTAGGAACTGATTGCATCGGGGTCTGATATCAAAGAAACTGTTGAAACCCAGTTTAAGAAATGCCTGGAAACTGAATTAGCCATTGAGAATAAATTTGTTGAAGGTTTGTTGCTACAAGATTGTCAAAACATGGAAGACAATGTAGTGGTTAATCAAGTTTGTTCTTGATGCTATTGATAAAACTAAACAAGAGCATTTAATTGATATTAGGAATCAATGGCAGCATTGTGATGATTTTGGGGTTCAATTTGTGGTATTCCGAGGGATGTAATTTTTGGAGGATGGGTTTTTTGGTGGAGATAATTTACAGGGAATGGTGTTAGAATCGGGGATTGTCATGAAGAAGTGGAGGCTATGTCTAGTTATGCATATGCACAAAAGAGTACAAAAGAAGCATCAGATTCTTTGTTTGTGAGCAATGACAACCTTGTATACCAATTCAAATATGGGTTCTCTTCCAAATCAAAAAAAATGTTATGTCTGCTTTTACACATTTGATTGTGCAAGGCATTCCGTATTAGGCAGTGACCAGCTACAGCTGGAAGATTTATTTAATAAAAAAATATGATAGCTTGGTTCTGGAACTAAGTGGATGAATTGCTTGGATAAAAATTATGAAAGATTCAAGGACTGTTGTTGTGAAAGAATTCAACATGGGGAATGCTTTTTTAGAAAAGTGATTGCAGACATAAAAGGTGGTTGTGATCTTGTCTATGTAATCATAACATTTTTTGTATTCAAGGTTGCAACAAAGGGGAAAATTGAATTGGATGGTATCAGGTATTCGATACATATTCTATGGCAAGGTGTACAAACATGGACTTTGGAGGCTAGTGACTTGCTTGGAATATCAATCAATTCTTTTATCAGACATCAAGCCTTGACAAATTGTGTTGTCAACATGAAATTCTGTGAAATGTTTTGGTTGCATAATTGCTTTACGCTCCAAAAGCAACTGTTTTTGGACATCAAGGAAATCAGGCAGGCTTGTTTGTTTTGGAAGATTGACAGTGATAAAGAAGCAATAAATTTTATCTTCAAATGGATTATAGCTCGACAAGAACATGAGTTTATGCAGCAACAACCTTACTGTTATGTTGGAAGCCTTGAAATGTTTGGAAAATACGAATGTTCAAGCAAATTTGGAGCCTCTTAATCACTAGATTTGTTAAATGGAATTGTAAGATTAGAAAAAGAAACTGCAGAAAATTTGATCACAGAACATACATCATGGCTGCAAATTTTATATTTTTTCCGAAGGTTGTCGTGCTACTGTCTACACTAACAGATGCAACATTGCAGTTGCAACCAAGCCCCAAGTGGATTGGAAACTTGAAGATATTGAAGCTGGAGTTTCAGTACTTAAATCAAGGATCCAATTGACAAAGTTCTAAATGTACGATCATAGAATGGAATGTAACTATAAACAGAACTCGAGCAATGAATGAAACCTTGAGGACAAGGTTCTTTAAGCAGGGGAATTGTTACAGTACAAATTGGTATAGTTAGTAGGAAAAGCAGTGTAGGTGAGAAGATTCAGTTAGTTAGTTAATAGTCTTGGAAGGGGAGATGGTTAGAATCAGGTAGCAAGTCCTCCCCTCTCCTGGGAATTAGCACAGTTTATAGCTAATCCAATTTCTCAATAATTGGATTGTATCACATCCCCAAGGAGTTAATAGTTTTAGCTCTGAATTCTGGATCTTAACTTGTACTTCAAATGTAAAACATATAATTTCCATCACACAAAATTGATATCTGCTCAAGTGACCTGTTTCAAACACTCTGATTAATGTAAAATGCAAATTCTTATAATTTGTCTAATTGTTTCCCCTATTCGAACAACAAGTAAAAGAAGTAGAATCTGCGAGTCAGCACATTTTTGACAGCTTTCTAGAAATTTGTTTGTTCATTAAGTTCAGAGAACAATAACAATAGAGGGAAAAAAAATTCAAGTGCAAGGGGAAAACCTAGCAGTTTGCTGGAATGTTATACCTATAGTGCCACCGCAGCTAAAACCCCAGTGATTCTTTATTTAATAGCTTGCTTGCATACTTGATGCTGTCATCATTGAACCAACAGAAACTAAATTCCAGAGGATTTGGACGCAAACTATAACTTATATAATCATGCCTCAGGGCACTTTGGATTGCCTCAAAAATACTTGAAATCAAGGCTTTTAGTCAAGTTTGTATAAATGCAGAAACTTTTCAAATAAAATTTACCTCTAGATGAATAGGCCATTGGATCTTCTCCGCACCACGTCCCATCAGTCTTACTCCATCTTTTATCTGCTTCCCAATGGCCCCAGTATCCTGTTGGAATAATTGTAATGATCAGCACAGACCAAGGCCCACCATGGCACAGTGGTTTAGATTTGAGATCTAAAGAGGGACACTAACATACCTTGAGGGTTTTCATTGTGATTAATTCATGGGAATCTATCTTCCCTGCATTGATAAGTTTTGCAATCTTTCCCAAACCTACTGGCTGCCAGAGAAAGCACCGGAGTAAACGATCAAGGAATGAGCAAAAGAATGGAGACCATTAACAGTATACTTGCAAGAAAGGATGAAATCAATAGCAATATTCAAATAGTCATTAAATATAACAAATTTGAAATTATGTTTATGGATTGTTTTTCTTTATCTGATACCAGAGAAAACAGCAACCATTAATCAAATCAGCAAAATACAACTATTTTCACTAGATTGCATCCCATCAAAGAAGAGTGTTTCCATTTCAGTTTCTTTATCCCAACATTTTATCCTAGCATCCATAAAACAACCATATCTCATCTTAAACGTAGTACAGAGTAGCAAAATTATAAACTCAAAACACGACTCCAAAAATTCTTCTGGACGTCTAAGCATTCTTTCAAGTTAACATTTAACCCTAGACTAACCTCGTGTCTGTTATGATCCCTACAAAGAAAAAAAAAAGACTTTCATTCCTAATCAATCTCGGCAGCAAATCCTCAAAACAACAAAAAATTGAATTTTGACAAGCTGCGATTACCAATCACTTAACCACAGCTACATTTTCATATCAAATGCAAATTAGGCTTCATTGCTCTAAATAAAAACTAAAAATCAATAGATAACAGACCCCAGGTTCCCATTTTTTTTCCAATTCAAAACAATAGACGGAATGGGGAACTTAGAGACCAGGAAAATATACCTGAAAAGTGAGACTAAAGGGGTTCTTAAACCCCCTTTTGGGCAAACGCCTTCGCATTGGAGTCTGTCCACCTTCAAAACCAAACTTCATAGTCCCTCTAGCTTTCTGTCCTTTATGACCTCTCCCTGCCGTCTTTCCTTTACCAGACCCAATACCACGACCCTTTCTTGTCTTCTGCTTCCTTGGCACATTGTCCCTCAAATCATTCAAACTTAACAAACTATAAGCCCTAAAACCCATAAATCCAGAAGCCCCATTTGAAAAGTTTGAGTCTTTGAAAGTTTGAATTGCAGTGAAAGTGGAAATTGAGGTGGTTTTGGGAGTTGAGAGTGGGATTGATGAGAGCAATGATGAGAGTAATCTTCTCCTTATCATTTTTTTTTTTTTTTTTCAAAAATATGAGTTAGAGTTTTTAAGGGTCATCCGATGATTTAGGGTTTTAGCTTCTGTGACTGTTAAGAAACACCAAATATGATTGATCTATTGGCATGAGTATAATAGATTGTTTTGAGCAGCGGTTGCGTTTTGCTAATTTTTATTTTTTAAAAAAATATCTATTTTTATATAATAATATCAAAAATATATTTTAAAATATATAAAAAATATATTTTAAAATAACAAATATATTTTAAAAAATAATATTTATACTATTCCAAATATTGTTTTACCTTCAACATTCAGGCTAAGATAATCTAAAGCCTATGTTGTGGTAGCATTTATTTAATTTGTTTAACAAACAAATAAATTAGACAAGTCTCATATTATTCATGTTTTAAAAATATATAAATTCACTTTCAAAATATTTAAGAGATAAATTTAATATATATCCCTTTTATTATACACATTTATATCTCTTTTTTATATTTGATATTTTTGTTATAGAACATTAATTAAATACAAGGATATATATAGAAATTTTATAGCATGGTTACAATTTGGAATGTCGCTTTAAATTTTAGTTATAAAACTAAGATATAATTAATGCTTAGATTGTTTATCAGTTAGTCAACTCAATTGTTTTTTTATTTTTTTATCAGAACAACTTATCTTTTCATTTCAAAAAAGAATTAATTTAAAATTTATTTTTGTATCAATATAATTCAAAAATATTAAAAATATTTGAAAATAAAAAACATAAAAGATTTTTAAAAATACAAACAATGCCTATGTTGTAACCACTAGTTTTGAAATGAACTATAATCCAAGCTCTAGAACAAAGAGTCATTAAGTTAACTTAAGTTGGGGTTAATAACTATAATAGTCTTAAAATCGTTACCAATGTCTCCTCTTTAATATCGATAATATATAAATATATATAGGTTTCATATATATTATATTCTATTTCTCTACTTTAATTTGATGAAAAGTCAAATCATTTATAAATTAACATAACATGACCTGTTTGTGTGGATGATTGCGCGTTCAGGGCAACAACTGGCTTTTCAAGATATCTAAAAGCTATAAACCCTCTAAACCGACAAAAATATTTTCACCCCTCAAATTACCTTTATTCTCTCCGGCTATTGTTATTTTCATGACTCTGTATTTCTCGCCTCTTCAACTCTATTTTGAATTCCGGTAGTAATAACAATTCAGAATATTTTTTATTTAAAAATATATTAAAATAAATTTTTTTATTTTTAAAAAGTTATTGATGTAAATTTTTATTTTAAACAAAAAAATAAAATTTTTAAAAACATAATTTACACTGCATTTCCAAACATACCCTTTTTATCTCAAGTTACCACGCAATCTTCCACCATTTTTCTCTTTCTTTTTGTGGTTGTAACTTTGTGCACAGATCTACCATCTACTACATTTTACTCTAAAGGATACTTTATCTCCTGGTGGAGATCTGTCTTCGGTGGGATCTAGATGCTTATTTTCCTTCCAAGTATTTCATTCTCCCTAATCATCTTGATATTGTCATCTAAAATAAAAAAAAAATTTGGGTGAATAAAAAATTAGAATACATATTTTAAGTCGTTAGTTATATGATGCAAAAGAATAAATAAATTAATGTCCATAATTTTATATTTAACAACAAATTTTATCACACTTTTAACTAAACATTTATAACCTGTTTTTATTTAAAAAATAATTCTAACAGCACTTGTAACTAGAAATTTATTAACATGAAACACATCTCAATAAAAAATAATTTTTTAAAACTAACTTTTTTCATATTCCAACTACAAAAGATTCCTTAAAAATAAACATGCTCAAATATGTTTATTATCGTGTTATACTATATTTTTTCTTTTCTCCTAAAATAATTAAGAATTAATATGTAGCTTCACCATTCAAAGCTCCTTTTCTTTTTTTTTTTCTTTTTCTTTTTCTCTTTTTATTTTCCCTTTTTCATTTTAATTTTATTTCTTTCTACTAAAAAACAGTTGGCAATTAATATGGAGCTTATTGCTCATGTAAATAATTAATCTCTTTTTTTCACCTCTTTAGCATGTACAAAACATCAAACACTTAGCACGAGTGTGAGAATATTAGATAGATATTTTTTACTTTATTTATATGCTTTTTAGAGTAAAAAAAACTAATGGCTTTTTTCTTAATTTTTTACCTTTCCTCCTCAGAAACCTAAAGCCCCCTGGAAAATTATTATAGATACAGGTCTATGAGCATTATTTACTATAATAGTATAATAATTTTTATTTATAGTCATTAAACTTGAATTGGTCTGGCGAGTCGATCCGGGATCCGATTGATCTGGTGGTTGGACCGGTCCTAGTAAGCCAAAAGATTAGAATAAGTAAAAACCCAGTAAAATTCGATTGACATACCGGGTTGACCCATGACCTGAATAATCTGACTTAACCCAGCTGAGACTCATTTTTTTCTTTTTTTAAATGTCACAAGTCTTGCAGCTTCCATAACTCTATTTCACCTTTATCTGAGTTTTTTTCTCGGTTCAACTCTAGCTAGAGAGATATGGTAGCAGGTCTTAATATCGAATACGTGGCTTTATGCCTTGTTTTGATGATTAGTAGTTTTAGTTTGTGTTTGGTTTCAACACATGCAGAGCTTTGAAGGTTTGAACAACCTGCAAAAACTAATGGGACACTTTCCTTTCTGGTGCTTGGAGATTGGGCAAAAAAGGTGCTTTCAACCATTCTGAAGTTGCTCTTCAGGCATGCAACATGTAACTGCCATTTCCATCTTTTGAAGAGCTTCCCTTCAATTAATTCCCGCCTATGATTTGCAAGGATACATGTGGGAAGGATTGGAGAGAAGCTGGATATAGATTTTGCATTAATTTCTTTAATTTTTCTAGGTTGATCTGGATCAACCCGTGTAATCCGAGACTTGACTCCTTGATCGGGCCAACTCCTGGGTCGGGTCTTATAACTGTATTTACCTCTCTTTCAAAAAATCTTTACACTAACTTTCAAGAATACAAAAATCTTTTTACATGACTTATGTATTATTTGTAAATTGACCATGGATAAATAATTTTTTTTTTCATCTTAATTGCACAATAAAACAACCAGAATATCATTGAAAACAAAAAAAAATTAAACTAGGGTAAAAGAGTATTTTCGTATTGTTACAATGATTTTTTTTTATTATAATTTAATCTGATGGGCAATTTGGTATTTAATCAAATAATAAACAATTAAAATGTACAATAAAATTATAAAAATACCCTTAAAATAAAAACATTTAAGCCTAAGGTCAAGGAGTGTTTTTGTTTTTTCACAATAATTTTTTTTTTGTAATTAGAAAATCAGCTCATATGCATTTTGATATTTAACTCCATAAAAAAAAAAAGGACATGCATATATTGTACACCTAGGGGCGAATGGGAGGCATTTACATCATTCAAGCGGTGTTTACAATACTTCTCGACATTAAAAAATATCACTTTATTGTGTTAGTGAAAGTATAATCATGTCCTTTTTCTATTCGTACAACACGTGTCTTTAGAGGTCTTCTAGATTGTAGTTAATTGACCCTTTTTTCCTTTTATTTTTCTCTTTTCCTTCTAGAATTACAATTTGACCCTCTTAGTTGTTGGTATTTCAATTTCAATCCTTATTCTTTTAATTTTTTTTTAGTATTGGCTTTTTTGTATAAGTTTTATTTGTTTTCAATTTCATCATTCAATCTCAAATTAACAAAGATCATATTCTCTGTCAAATAACCAATTCAACCCAAAAGCTTAAGCTGTTAGGTGAGGCCCCAAGATATGATTTATATTATTCTCTAACACACCCCCTCAAGTGAAAGTCCTTTGGGCTTGAAACTTGCACATGTCCACTTTATATTGTGCTTAATTTTATCAAATAAATGGGGATGGTGAGATTCGAACTCGTGACCGCTTTGTCATTAAAGCTCTGATACCATGTCAAAGAACCAATTCAACCCAAAAGCTTAAGTTGTTAGGTGAGGCCCCAAGATATGATTTATATTATTTTCTAACACCAACATGTTCCTCATTCTTTGGATTTTTTATCTTGGTTTTTTTTGTAAAAGTCTTATTGGTTTTCAATTTCATCCCTCCATTCAAATTGATGGAATTATGTTTTTTAATTTGGTCTTTATTGTTTTGATTTCTAATTTGTTTTCTTGGCCCTTTTGTAAAAGTTATTATTCTTTTTAATTTCACTATTCAATCAAAACATTGTTTTTTATTATTTAATGTCAATTTTTACCCTTATTCTTTTGATTGTTTTTGGTCCTTATACTAAATTGATTTTTCTTTTAAATTTCACCGTTATAATCAAATATTAAATTTATTTTGTATTTTAATTTTGATTCTCATTCTTTTAATTGTCATTTTTAACCATTTTGTATAATTGAAATTCTTTTTTTTTTTTTAATTTCATCCTTCAAGTTTTGATTGATTGAGAATTGAACTTAATGGTTTTTTATATTTGATGTTTCAGGTCTAATGACCCGAGTCACTGGTTTAAAAAGTTAACACATGTTTTATATATAAAAAAGAGCTTTATAATTCTTTTTATTTTTTATTGAGTTATTTTAATTTCATGAGTTAGATAAAAAATTTGACGTGATATATCGCGTTGGTTTGGCCCTAATTACCATAGTTTATAGGTTTGTTATGACTTATTTTTATTTTGTCTTTTCTTATTCCATTTTTGCATTTGAATATATATATATATATATATATATATATATATATATATATATATATATATATATATATATATTCTAGTCTTGTGGAAAAAAAACATTGAAGCTAGTTATAACTTAACTAAATGACTTGCATGAACAAATTTTATTTAAAAAAAATATTGTGAATGAACAATAATAACTTGTGAAAATATAAACATATAAACAAAACCAGTATATATATAAAAACTTTCTTTCCCTCAATATATTCTTAATATTAAATAAAAAATAGAACACAAATCCATCTGCCAATGAACTCAGATACATCAAGTTATTATTTAGTAAAATAATTGAAATGCTCTTTGATAAAGAAATATTTTAAGAAAGACTTTCCAACCATATTATATAAAAAAAAAGGGCAATTATCAAAACCAAAATTATTAAAGAAAAAAATAGTTTGTTGATGATTTAATATAAAATTCCACTCATAACTTAAAATTTATAAAATTATATCATAATTTTAGCTCTTTGGGCAATTAACAGCTACTCACTAAAGTGTCGTGTCTCTTTAGATGATAACAAAAGTTTCTAATTCACTTTAAGTATTATATAAGGGGAGAAGGGACTTGAAGAATAGAGAATTAGGAAAGCAAATTCTTTATTGTAGAGGCTTCTCATTTGGGTTCTACCCCTCTAAGGTTTTGCCTTAAAAACATTACACATAACATTTATATATACTACTTTGAGGCTTTTGCTTACATCACTCATTACATCAACAAGCACTAACTAAAGCACACTCAATAATGAACACTCACATTCCATTTATTTTAAATGACTTATGACTTATCAAACACTAAACATAAACGACAAACTAGTACAACACATTAATATCTGTCAATAATAGGTTCATGATCCGGAGAGAGATTCTGATCTAAAAGGTCATCCTGATCACGAATAGTTTGGACTTGTAGGGCCAGCACATAATCATCTTTTACAAGTATATTGATCTCATTGGGTTCTAGAAGTTTTGGTATTCCCAAAATTATATGTTGGAGTTTTTTATTGCGATACTGCATCTTCAAGTCATGAAGATGAGAAGAATATTAAGGGTTATACGGATCATAGTTAATTTCTTCGTTTGGATCCGTTTCTTTAGGCCATATTTCATTAGGAATAATGTTGTTCTTAAGGCATGCTCTTTTTTGTAATGTCCTGATGTCCTGGAGGTTAGTTAAAGGGTTTTCATACATGGAGTATGGATAGATAGGTGTTGTATACTATAGCCTGAGGAAAACTCATAACCAAATTATTTGTTGAGGCTTTAAAGGCCTGTGGAATAGGAAAACAGAGAACAAATAGGCAAAAGCTTGCTTAATAGATTTGTTACGAAATGTATTATGGTGTACTTCAATCCAGCATGTCTCTACATTAGGCCATTTGGATTTTTCTTATTGGAAAAGAGAAATCTATTGTGTGGGGTTGTAGAACTATGTGAGGAACTTCTGAGTATAGTTCTAAGAGTCTACCATCCAAGATATTCTAAGAAATTTAGTGAGAGAAATCAATGGGAAACTCGATAATAATATGGCACAGGTGACAGAATACCATAAGAAAAAATAGAGTTCTTTGGAGAATAATCTAGCAGCTTTGAAGATGTAGAGGTAAATAAAAGGGCATTTGGGATGGATGCCTAAGCTTCGGAAACAAAGTGAATTCATATCATAGTTGAGAAAAAGGTGATCTTGAAGGCTAAAGAGTTTATCTTTTGCCTGAAGGTCAAGGGTGTTATTAAGAACCATATCTTGAGCAAGATGAGGTAATTCATTTGCAGGGAATTCTATTTCAGTTGGATGAGGATTGGAGGTGAAAGCTATAAGAATCAAGGGAAGGAGTAATGTTTGTGATTTGGGTGGTCGGGTGATCATGTTTGGGATCAAGTTCTTGTTGCCTTTTATATGTTTGACAGTAAAGGTGTACTTGGAAAACCACTCAGTTAATCATAAAAGTTTTGGATGAGGAAGCATCTTTAACTTGAACTGTAACATTTTTGGAAATAAGAAACAGTTCATGACAACTGTGAAGTGATAAACTGTCAGATGGAACTCAAACTTTTGGATGCCATACTTTACAGCCAAGATTTCCTTGAAAGTAGAGTGGTAGTGGGTTTCTGACTCTTTGAAAAACCCACTTTTATAGCCACATATGTGTTAGTGACCATCTTTGTCTTTGAGGAGTATAATACTCCAATACTTGTCGTATGTATCAGTTTGGAGTATGTGATGTCCTATTGATAGAATGACTAAAGTATGTAATTTTTTTGTGCCTGTCTTTAATTATTTAACAACTTGTGTCTGTTTTTTCGTCTCAGGGGTAATATCTTTCTTTAGCATGAGTTGAAGTGGCCTTGTCATCTTTACAACTCTGGGATAAAATTTATGAGATATTGAATAATTCCTAAAAATTGTTAGACTTGCTTTCTCGTGAAATGGACATTTGAAAACTTTTAGAGTTCTTAAGCTAAATGGGTGCTAGGTGTATAAGTACCATCTCTGAAGATCATGCTAAGAAATTCTATTTTCTTTTGACAGATGAGCATCTTGCTTTAAAAAAGGATGATACCATGATGGTGAACATTATCTGTAAATTGCTTTAATAAAGTAGCATTTGACTCCTCATCTTGTGAGAAAAGTAACACATCATTAATATAGATTAAAACGGATTGAAGCATGGGCTCAAATACTTTAATCATGGCCTTTTGAAATAATGAGGGTGCCACTTTTAGACTAAAAAAGCATGACTTGCCATTGATAATAATGATTTGGTATGTAAAAACCTGTTTTGTATCTATCTTCAGGATGAATGCCAAGTTGCCAAAATTCAGCCTTGAGATCAAACTTGGAAAAAACTTTTGCATTGTGAAGGCATAAGAATAATGATATTGTGTTTGGTAAAAGAAACTTATCATCTTGCAAGAAATGATTTAGGGGTTGATAATTAATTACCAACCTGAGCTTGCCTTATTTTTGTTCAGACCTTTTATTGACATAAAAGGCTTCAAAAAACCATAGTGAGGTTGTAGGTTCAATGAGACCTTGAGCCTATAACTGGGCACATTTATCTTGAGCGAGGTTTTTGTGCTCAGGATTTATTCTTGAATAACTGGCTTTTTTAGGGTTAATATCTTTATTAAACTTGAAAGGAAGCTTAATAAAAAAAAACTGTGAATTTTTCCATAATGGATGAGAACATTTAACAAGAAATTCTTGATGAGAATTGGAACATGAGTGTTGGATAATTTGGGCTTTGATAAGGGCAATGGTTTCTGTAATAGAGGGTTGGCTTTCATAGGGTGAAGGGATAATTACATACGAGATAAAATGGGTTTTATACTGAATACCATGAGGAAGGATTATGAACTTAGATTTGAAATAAACATCAAACCCAATAACTAAATCTTTTCCAGGTAAATCAGAACCAAGTACATGGGTTTTAACTGAACATGGAGGTAGGATTTATATGGTAATGAACTTTTTTGTTTTGAGTTAGGTGCAGAATATTTAATTATCTATAGCTCTAGAGTATTCTTTATGTTAGACCCAACAATAAGATGGAAGAACTTTGGGGTTACGAATGGTTTTATGGGCCCTTTTGTCAAATAAGGCTATTGCTATAATGAGCTTAATGTATTTGGAGGTAAGGATTGTAATAGGGGCTAAAGGTATTGGATGTGAAGGGGCAATGGTAGGTTGGGCTTGGTAAAGTTCATAGATCTCATCATCAGAACTTTCATCTACAACAATAACTATGGTACCAGGAATGATCTCATCAGTGAGAGAGAATAAGGATTCAACTTCAATATCATCAGGATTGAACTTTGTATTTTGTGCTAGAAAATCAATTAACTTCAGTGACAAGGCCTTTTTGATGGACATGTCTTTTTAAAATGACCTTTGCGTTTACAAATGAAACATATGTTGGAGCTAGGACTAAAATGCTTGGGGCGTCTAGTTTGGTGGCATCTTAAGAACTTCTATTTCTTCTAATGGCCAGAAAAAGAAGATCATTGCATTTTCTTAAAATGCTTTTTCTTTGTGATGGAAAAATTACAATTAGCATTATCGGAATATTTGATCAGCAAATTTGGTCTTTTGCAGGCACGAAGCATAGTTTTATCAGGCTGTAATATCTTGTGAAATATTTGTGTTGATCACATATTTTGTTAAGTACTTCCAACACCTGATGAAATATTGGGCCAAAAGATTGGTTGTCAATAATTTCTTTTCTGGTTTTGAATAATCTGAAAGTTTCATCAGCTAGATCTTTAGGTATGGATGCCAAAAAGGCATGTTTGAAGCGATCATCTGGACTAGAAAGAATATGGTAGAGTCGACACATTTCTTTGAAATGTCTTTCAAGATCAGATATCAAATAGGAACAACATTTCATTTTGAAATACTTATACCATACGATTTCCTTGTCATTTAAAGCTTTACCAAGGAATTCATAATGTAGTCATCCTAAAGCTTTAGAAAGAGATGTATTGTTCACAAATTGCATTTGCCTGTAATCTTCTAAGGCATGGAACCAATCCCATAAGGTTCCTAAGAACTTTGTAGAGAATTTTTGTAATGCATCCCTGAGAGTTGCGTCATTCTTGAGTATATAGCTAGTTAACCATGAATGAAATTTAAGGATTTTGTCTCGCCATTTTACTCTTGGTATATCATCCAAAGTAAAGTAAACCATCGGTGCTTGGAGAATAAATATATGGTTGATGATGGCGAGGATTGATATTTACTTCATCATTACTGCTAACTGGTTTATACACATTAACTCATATGGTAGAGGTGGGTGTCGGGGTAGGCTCTGGTCGAGTCTATGATGATTAGGGATTTGGTATCTGTACTAGAGGACGATTCACCATAAATAATGGTGGCATATAACAAGTGTCAGAAGAATCATCTTTAGTAAAAGATTCTTCAGAAGATACAAGAGTTTTGTCATTAGGAGTCTCTTCTTCAGAGGTATTGTCAAGAGGTTCATAGGTAAGGCTTTTAGAAATGGTTTATCAGGAATAAGTGTTGAGTAAAGATTGGATAGGGTTGGAAGGTTAGTTTGATTGGATCATAAGTTGATAAGGGTCCTGAGAGTCTTGGAAATGATCATCAGGTTCATTCTTTTTAGAGTCAAAAGAATTAGAGGATGAAGAGATGATAGAGATTGGTGATCTAGGTTTTTTAGAAGTGGTTGGTACCAGGGTTTTTCATTTATCTCTTTTGGAGATAGTTTTGAAAAGTTTTTGTGTCTGGGTTTCCAAATAGTTGATGTGTGGTAGGTGGAGGTTGTGGGTTGTAGGAAGGGGAATGTTTAGCCTAATAAGGGTTTGAATAATAAGACAACATTTTATTTTGTAGAGGTTCAGGAAATGGTAAGGGCTTGGATTAGGATTTAGCTAATTCATCCTAAAGAGACTTAATTTTTATTTTGAGAGAATTAATCTCTTGTTCCGTTTGAGAGTCTATGTATCTGCCATTAGAGGCTTGAATGAGTAAATACTCATGTATGGTGGAAATCTTTTGTTGAATTTCAGCATAAAGTTGTTATAGATGAATAATTCTAGAATCAACATAGATTGTCATCTTTTTCAGATTAGTCTGAACCAAGTTAACCTTATATTCAATTTTGTGAAAAACATAATTTTAGGCGATGGCATTTTAGCTTTGCTAATTGAGAACCGTTTCGGCTTGGGTGACTTGTTTAGGGCGTCCATCAACATCTATGCTTTAGGGATTGTGAACTTGTGGAAGCGTTTGAACCTTGTTTTTTATTTGTTCTTGTAAAGTTGAAAAATCATCATCATAAGGACTTGAAGGTTGATACATGGAGACTATGAGGATTGGTTATGGAGATGCTCAAGAGAGAATAGTATATTTGACAATATAGTCAAATTTTCCAAAGGGTTTTCCCAAAGTATCAATTGTTCTGTCTCCTTGATCGTATTTGTCCTTCAATTTTTTGCTCGAAGATTTTCTTTGTTGTCTGGGAGATTCATCATCCATATCTAGATTACTATAACTGTTGCAATTACAAGTATCCCAAAAAACATGGCTATCCTGAAAGAAAGAATAGACTGGGAGACCATCCTTAGAGAAGGATTATACATATACTATAAGAGGATTGTGAACTGGTTGCATCATCAAGATGAAGGAGGAAAAGATTCCTAGTGGAGAAGTGAAAGTTTCTCCTTTTTTAAGATTATTTCAACAGTACCATCAGCCTTTTTAATGAACTTAGGTTTTGTGGATTGTATAGGAACAGAGCTTTGACGTAGCTTTTCATAATTGGTAACCTAGGAAGAAAGGAGTAACTTCTATAAGTCCTCTTTCGGGATTTGTCTTGGGACATGAGTACAAGTGACTCTTTGATTGATATCAACAGTAACAAGCAAAACATCATTGGTAACAAGAAGTACTAAATCAAAAGCATGGTTTTGGACCCTATAAGCCATTTGATAATGAAGAGTGGCTTGATAGATGTCTAGAACTTGATCAGTACCAGTGGTTTACAGTTGGACTTTTAAAAAATGGATGAGTCATCTAGAGCCATATTAAAGTTTAGATAGAAAGTAACAACTATTGTACCACAATTGAGTGTGGTTTCAAGAGATCCAATGCATGCATGTTGATACTCTAGATATCTAGTATCTATAAGAGCTAATCTTGTTGTAACTGGTAAACCTTTATGGCCAGGAAAAGACAAGGTTAGTATAACACCAAAATAAATATGTGTATAACTTTGAGAAAACCATTAGCCTGGAAATTCAAATGGAATTTCCAGAGCAACAAACTATTCTAGAGAGGTAGAAGGGATTTTATATTGGTCAAAAGAGGAAGCTTGAACATATTTTTTTGCAACACATGAAGGCTGTTTGATGAGAGTTTTAATACTACGAAAACAGAAAGAGACTTTTTTACAAAAGCATGATAAAGATTTACAAGAGGAAGATCTGTTTCAGAGATTTTTTAGTTATCAATCAAAATATTAACCTCATATAAATAGTCGAATTGATTAGAAGTAGATTTTGAGATAAAAGAAGAATGAGAAAGATTAAAAACGAAAGAGGTAAGAAGAGAAGGAGTAGTAGAAGAAGATGGGGAAGAAGGTGTCATGGTCATACACATGATATATGAGGCTCTGATACCAAATATGAATTAAATCTAACATTTAAATCTAATTAAATCTAAGCTTAGGAAGTGTGTTATTGGAATATTATTTAATTTTTTGACAATTTGTTTAGCCCCTAATTTATTTACATGTTGAATGAGTTAAAATCATCATTCTATAGATTAAATTTAATATTTTTAAGAGATTACTATAAATTAATTTAAAAAATTAATTCTTTCAATATTAAAATGATTTTTTTACAATATAAGTATAAAAAATAAGAAAGCATAAGTCTTTTTCTTTTTTTATAAATAGAAACATTATATAATTTTATTAAGATTTAATTGTAATAAATTGTCTTTTACTTCGAAAAATAATTACTTTTAATATTTATATTAAGTGAAAATTATAATGCTTTTTAAGTGGAATTATCTAGTTCTCTATTCACTTTATAGCTATTTAAAAAAAAATATTTATTTTTTAGTGAAACAAGTTTTTATATTTATATTATTGTCTTTTTTTCTATATAATTTAACAACTAAAAACTTTTAAGTTTTAATTATGTTTCTTTAAAAACTAAAAAAATAGGACTTCAAATTAAGCTATAACCTTCTTGTTCCAAATGATTTTTTAAACCATTACACTGTCATGATTGTGAGCTTGTTATGCTCACTTTCAAAAAATACTCCACTCCAAAAACCCCTCCTCCTTGGTTTAATCGTTTATATTTATTTATTTATTCTTTTATTTGCCTTTTTTTTTTTAATAATCCAATGATCTAATAGCATCCACGCGCTTATATATTAGCAAATCATTTTTTCTTTTGGACAAATTAAGTCATAATCAGTAAAACATCCTTAACATATTCTCTCAAAAACTGTCATGGCGGCCACCGGTGGTTGTGTTGCCTTTTCCACGGTGGTTCGCTCCTGCCAACTAACACCGTCACCATCATCCGGTAATTTGAGACCGAATCCGAGTCAAAGGCAATTTGCTGTTTCTAGCGAGAGTCAATTCACGACGACAGTTAGAGGTGAAACAAAAAGAACTTTTGGAGAGAATGGGATTTTCAAGGAGAAACACAAAGAAGAAGCGAGGGAGGGAGTAACAAAAGAGAAACAAAAAAATCCTTACGAGCTGGAGTTGGAGAGAAATGAAAGTGATGAAGATAGGAGTAGAAAGAGCCTTAAAGATTACTTTGAGGAGTCAAAGGATTTGATCAGATCAGAAGGTGGTGGTGGTGGTGGTCCGCCTCGGTGGTTCTCTCCGTTAGACTGTGGTTCCCGCCTGGACGATTCTCCTCTCCTTCTTTATTTGCCTGGTCAGTCCGTCAGTCTCTCTCTCTTTAATTTTTTTTTTGTTAATTTAAAATAGAAATTATTAAGCTTTTAGTAGATTCACTTATCTTTTCGAGCTTGGCTTTTACGAGATTTGATTGGTTGAGAGATATAAAGGATGTAATAATAACCTATCTTTTTTTTGTTTGGTCTGAGACAGACCCCCACCTTTTCCTCTTCGTGGTCCTAATCACACAAAATTAATGATCAATCACACATTAATAAATAATATATATTATTTGAGAATTAATCAATCACACATTAATATTGAAACAGTAGTAGGTTAAACTACATGTTATAATGGGTTCCATGAGAGAATTTTATTAATGACAATGCGTTATTATATGTTATTACTTCGAATTCTATTTGTAAATTTATGTAAAAATGTTTTTGTTTTTTTTTTTAAAAACTAATTTTCGGTCAGAATTGTTATTACAAAAAAATATAGCTTGTACTCTTAATTAAAAGGCAATATTAAGTTTATTTGTAATATTTATATTATTTAACTTTATCTAACTTGTCAAAGTAGTATATTATAGAAGTAGGATATTATAGATATTATAAATGATAATAGATTAAAAAACCTAATAAATAAATATTATGGGTTGGATATAGGTTGAGATTTTTAAAACTTGTTTAACTTGACTTGACCCAACCCATGTAACTCGATGTATTTTTTATATAAATAATATTTCCCTCCTTCTCTCTTTATTTTTTACTTTCTAGTCTTCGATGTTGTCTTTCATTTTCTTAATTTATTTTTCTTCTTTTTATTCTCCACTTTCATATAAATTATAGTTGTTTTCTTTTTCTTTTAAATTGATCTAAAAAAGTAACAGTGCATTTTACAATTCCAGTATTTTTTGTTCAATAACCAAGAGACCATCAAAAAACAAATGAAATTTTCAAGAATCCCAATTGATATTTTATTTTTTTAGTCAAATTACAACTCAAAAGTACTTTATAATCTATTCATGCTAGTTTGTTTTTATATCATTTTGCTCCTTAACTGGTTGATAAAATGTTTGGTTATTATTTTTGTTTTGTTTTTATATGAAAATTGTTATAGTTTTCATGTTGTCCATAATATATGTATTTTAGAAGTTTTATCTAGTTTCAACCTTATATTTTTTTAGGATTCTTAAAAAATAAAAGAATTAACATACCCAACCTACAGATATTTGCAATACCCATAAAAATTTTAGCCATATATGCTTAGGTCCAAAAAAAATTAAATGGGTCAAGTTTATATTTTATAAAATATTAAAAGTTGAGTTGAATATAATTATAAATCAAAACTCAACCTACTATATCCACAAATACCTTTAATTTAAGTGGTGTTTGGTTATATAAAAGCGAAGAAGATAGTGGAGACATTTCTCCCTATAGTTCTATTTTTGAAATTACATAAATTTATTACAAAATCCCTATAGTTCTATTTTTGAAATTACATAAATTTATTACAAAATCTTTATAATTCTTGATTTTAGTGAGTGTTTGAGAGTTAAGTAGCTTTTGTGTTTTTAGTACATTTTATTTATAGAAAATATCAAATTGATTATATTTTAATATTTGTTTTTATGATTTTGATGTGCTAATGCTATAAAAAAATTTTAATTTTTTTTTTTGATATATTTTAAAGTGAAAGTACTTTTAAAAAATACTATACATTACAAAACACACAAAAAAAGGACGCAGTAAATGTGTTTTACGATGACATATGTGCGAGAGAAAAACCCCAGTAAGGAATTCATGGGATACGCAGCATGAAGAGGGGATGGTGAGGTTTGAATTTGTATCATCAATGCAAAAAAAGAATCCATGATGCCTTCATAACATGCACTTCCAAAGGAATTAAAATTAGACCCGTGGATTATATTTTACTCGCATTCACAAAGTTAACCTTTTTCTCCAACTAAATCCTCAAAATTTTGATTTTTTTTTTAAATTAGCCCTCTCACTAGCATATCGGTGGTTATTTTGCAAAACCTGTCATTCTATGAAGATGGTATTTATTGGAGGTGAAAAGTGAAAGATAAGATGTCTTTGTTAGTGTGGAATGAGCAGCATACAAGTTTGTCCTGTTTGCTACGTTTAGGAGTTCATTGACTTGTATGCAACCTTTGTAATGTGGACACATGTGGCTTTCAAAGGGGCATGCACAGATGGACTCTCTGCTAATTGCAATTATGTAGAGTAGATTGTGTTGGTGGGAGGAACCACTGGTGGTGGCTTTGAAACACTCAGAGGGGATAAAACACTCTGGTTTTATTACAAAATCCGAAGCTTACAATAACACAATAAAAGCTTAACAATTACACACCCTCTCTCTCTCTATTCTCTTTCAAGTGTTTCTCACAATTCTCTCCACACAAATAAACACAAGCTGGGCACTCTATTTATAGACAAAATCAGAATACGAACATCTACTGTTCCAGGTGTGAAGGCGGCTGTTGACCGGCGGTGTGAAGGCGGCTGGCGGCTGCGGCTGGTGGCTGGCGGCTGGTGGCTGTGGCTGGTGGGTGGTTGCCTTCCTTGACCATCTGGGAGCTTCTGGATTGAGTTTATTCAACAAATCTCCCCTTTAAACTCAATCGAGGGATGTCATGCCAAGCATGAACACTTCTCCTTTCAATGCCTTCTTTCTGCTTGTAGACCTTTTTGACACCTATTGCTTTCTTCTTTTCTGGTGGGTCCTTATCTGCATGGAAACAAAACAGAGTTGTATCTTCCATGACCTGAGTGGTATCGTACAACTCTTCAAGATTCCGCATCTTTCTTGGTCCTTCTGACGAGGATGCTGATGGTGGTGTTGATGATGATGCTCCTGGTGTGTTCCTCCTGTTGAATACAGGGAACCTGTGTACCGGACTTTGTGGTTCAGCTGCTGGTATAAACACCGGACTTTGTGGTTCAGCTGCTGGCACAATAGGTTCTTCGACAAGTACTGTTGGTACTTCTTCACCTTCAAGGATCAAATCAAGATTGATCCATTTGATTGCTTCTTGATCACCATTCCATGCCCAAGATTTATCTTCTTCAAAGATAACATCTCTACTCGTAATCACCTTCTTCGTGATGGGATTATACAGCCTGTATCCCATCCTTCTTTCACCATATCCGACAAAGATGCATTGCTCGCTTTTATCATCGAGCTTCCTCCTTCTTGCATCTGGGATCTTTGCATATGCCACACAACCAAAGACTCGTAGATGAGTAACACTTGGTTTATGACCACTCCATGCTTCTTCTGGAGTAACACCTTGCAAACTTCTGGTCGGGCAGCGATTCAACAGATACACTGCACATGATACAGCTTCAGCCCAGTATTGCTTGGGCAGCTTCTTTGCTTTGAGCAAACTTCTAGCCATGTCAAGAATCGTGCGATTCTTCCTTTCTGCTACACCGTTCAGTTGTGGTGTATAAGCTGGCGTCGTCTGATGTCTGATGCCTTGTTGTGTACAATAGGCTTCAAAGTCGTTGGCTGTATATTCTCCTCCTTGATCAGATCTTACTGTTCTGATCGTATAACCAGTTTGCTTCTCCACAATTGCTTTAAAATCTTTAAAACAATTGAATACTTCTGACTTCCTCTTCAGAAAGTATATCCATGTCTTTCTACTAAAATCATCAGTAAAAGTGAGGAAGTACCTATTTTGTCCAGTCGACATAGGCGTAATTGGGCCACACACATCTGTGTGTACTAACTCCAGTGGCCTCTTTGCTCTCCAGTTGACTTCTTTGGCAAAACTGGATCTGTGGTGTTTGCTGAGGACACAACTCTCACAGACTTCATCTGGATGATCAATGTGAGGCAAACCTTTGACCATCTTCTTGCTTGCTAGCATCTTCATACTCGTGAAATTCAGATGTCCAAGCCTCAGGTGCCAAAGCCATTCTTCACTGTTGGTGATGGCACTCAAACACCTTGTTGCATCATACTGGATGTTCAAAGGAAACATCCTATTCTTGGACATTTTCACGTAGGCCATTAATCTCCCATTGTTGTCTCTAATTGTCAGATGACAATTCTTCGAGTAAAAACTATATCCTCTCTCCAAAAGTTGGCCTAGGCTGATCAGGTTCTGTTTTATGGCTGGGACATAATACACATCGGCGATGTAGCTGGAATCGCCGTTCTTCATCTTGACTGGGATGCTACCTTTACCTTTGAATGGAACCTTTGTGGTATCTCCAAAAGTAACTAGACCTTGCTTGGTCTCATCTAGATCACCAAATAACTCTCGGTAACCACACATGTGATTGCTGGCTCCAGTATCTAGATACCATATGTTCTCCTGTTTCTCGCCAAGTTCCTGTTGGACAAGAAATGCAGATGCTTCTCCATCATGCTTCTCTACATAGTTGGCTTGCTCACGTGTCTCCAACGGAGCTTTCCATCTGCATTCAGTGCTATAGTGCCCAAATTGATTGCAGCTATAACATTTGATATTTTTCTTGTCACGGTTATTGTAACCGCCTCCTCTTCCTCTGGGAGTGAATGCTTGTTGGCCTCGGCCTCCTCTGGTGGTGTTTCTACCACCTCTTCCTCTAAAGCTTGTATTCCAAGAACCTCTTCCTTGGAATTGCTGGAATCCTCCTCTGGATTGTTGACTTCCTCCTTGAGTGGTGTAGCCACCTGTTGAAGTCTCCCCTTGCTCATATCTGTCCTTGAAAGACAGCTTTGCTTGTAAGGCATGCTCAATGGCCTTATCTTCATTTCGCATTACAATCTTCTGCTCATGAGCTTGCAACGAACTCATAAGCTCATCCACTGTCAACTTGTCCACTTCCTTGGACTCTTCAATTGCGACAACAACATGATCAAATTTTGGATCTATGGATCTCAAAATTTTCTCAATAATTCGAGTATCTATGATGGCTTCTCCATTTCTCCTCATCTGATTGATTATCACCATAATCCTTGTATGATAATCAGAAATAGATTCTGAGGACTTCATTCGTAATAATTCGAATTCTCCTCTCAAAGATTGAAGACGAATCTTCTTGATTCTGTCAGCACCTTTGTATTTCTGTTGGAGAGCCTCCCATATATCATGTGACGTTTCAGCGGAAGCTATTATCTCGAATGTATCTTCATCAAGACCTTGATAGATGATGGTCTTTGCCTTGTTGTCCTTCTTTCTGTTGATTTTGAGGGCTTGCTTCTGTGCCTCTTGTAAAGCATCTTCTCTTTCTTTGGACTCTGGTTCATCATAACCAGTTTGTACAATATCAAAACACTCTTGTGACCCAAGAAATGCCTTCAATCTGATGCACCAACTATCATAGTTGTCTTTGGTCAGCTTTGGAATGAGTGTATGTGTACCTTCTGTAGTCATTTTCCTCTTTGAATGACTATATCACCTTTCTGGGAGCCGAATTTGACCAAACGGACACTGTAGATCGCTCCGGAATGGTCCAAATAGTCGGGAACCGGTCTGACTTTGTTGCAATCGGGTCAAAAAATGGGTGAACCGGTCAAAAAACCAATTCTGTACGGCGGGCGGTTCGCTGGGTTGAACCGGGAATATTCTGTGGAATATTCTGGGGAATATTCGGGGAATATTCTGGGGAATATTCTTGGGAATATGCTGGGGAATATTCGTGGAATATTCTGGGGAATATTCGTGGAATATTCTGGGGAATATTCGTGGAATATTCTGGGGAATATTCCTTCGGCTCGGCTCGGCTCGGGTAGGACTCGGCGTATACGGCTCGGCGCGGCTCAAATATGGCGCGCGTGTGGCTCAGTCGTCTTCAACCTCGGGGCGCGTGGGATGCGCGTGGGCGATCTGGCTGAATATTCAGGCGGCGCGTGTGGGCTACCCCGAACTCCGATTTGGCTGATTTTTGCGGCAGTGAGTTCGTCTTGATGAGCTCTACACTGTGGAATGATCAAAACTTGTTTTTGACAATTTTGAAAATTCGGATATACCCCAAAACACTTCTGTTTTCCGACGAACGGGGCTCTGATACCAATTGTTGGTGGGAGGAACCACTGGTGGTGGCTTTGAAACACTCAGAGGGGATAAAACACTCTGGTTTTATTACAAAATCCGAAGCTTACAATAACACAATAAAAGCTTAACAATTACACACCCTCTCTCTCTCTATTCTCTTTCAAGTGTTTCTCACAATTCTCTCCACACAAATAAACACAAGCTGGGCACTCTATTTATAGACAAAATCAGAATACGAACATCTACTGTTCCAGGTGTGAAGGCGGCTGTTGACCGGCGGTGTGAAGGCGGCTGGCGGCTGCGGCTGGTGGCTGGCGGCTGGTGGCTGTGGCTGGTGGGTGGTTGCCTTCCTTGACCATCTGGGAGCTTCTGGATTGAGTTTATTCAACAGATTGTTGCTTTCTCTAAAAACGAAGTTTGCAAAATTTCTTGAGCTTAATTTTCTGATTCAATTCTTGTTGTGTTTGTTGTTTCAGAAGGGGGATAAATTGCAGTAGTCACTTAAAGTTTTTTAAATTTTTTTCGTGGTTTTTGCAATATTAATCTAGAAAAATTCTGAATTTTGCAGGGATCGATGGTGTTGGGCTAGGGCTTATTATGCATCATCAATCTCTGGGAGAGTAAGTGTTCTGATCAAGTGTAACATACTTTTAGTAATGAGAATCTTGCTACCTAATATGTTTTTTTCTTTTGAAAATAGGATTTTCGACATATGGTGCTTGCATATTCCAGTTAAGGATAGAACATCATTTACTGGTCATTTTCTATCTCATTCGATCACTAGGTAACTCATTTTATGTAATCAATAGCAAGTATAATTAGACCCTTGCCTTTGTATTTTTTTTTTTTAATCTTGTTGGTTCAGACCTAGTGAAGTTGGTAGAACAAACAGTTCGATCAGAGAACTGCCATTCACCCAATAGACCCATATATCTTGTTGGAGAATCTCTTGGAGCATGCCTTGCATTAGCCGTTGCAGTTCGTAACCCTGATATTGATCTTTCACTTATTTTGGCCAATCCAGGTACGCTTCGTATCGAAAACTAAACACAAAGTTTGACAGATATTGTCCCTACTTATGAGTGTTTGGATGTTATAGTAGATATTTCAGTTAAAGGCAAGAATCGATACAATTACTTAAATGGAAGACATGTGTATTTATCATCAGAGTTGCCAAATTGAGTTACTGATTTTTCAATGGTCTATTTGACTATCCAAACGTTTGGAATGGCAGCACTAATTTTTTGAAAAATGAATTGATGCAAGAGGCTGGTTAACACTTGGGAACCAAAGAGATGGATTTATTGCACAAGCCTCTGTTAGAATTTCAAGAAATGCGTAGATATACTTTCACAGCCACATAAATGTGCTTTTGGAAGGTCTTTCTTTGTTGTTTTATAGCTGCACTAATTTGTTCAAGATTTTATTGCAGGAACTTCTTTTGAGAAGTCACAGTTGCAACCTCTCATACCTCTATTGGGAATCATACCCGTTCAATACCAGCTTAGCCTTTCTTATATGCTGAGCTCCATGACAGGTTCATCTTTATTGTCTACTAGAGCCACTGTTTTTGCTACTACGTGAATTTTTTCTTATAACAAGTAACATAGGTTACATAGATGCTTGGGCACTGCCAAGCTTGCTTCTAAAAGGTGGGGGTGATGTTGTCTCGTTTGTAAACATTTGATAAGAAAATGAAGTTCAAAGTTCTTTATGTCAGATTGTGATAAAAAAGTTGGACCGTGATAAATGAGTGTAAAAGCCATGTTATAGTCTGCATATTGTAAGAAGTTTCGGTTAATTGCCTGGTGAATATCTACCAACTCTATGGATAGAAGATTATTTCCTAATCCTTTACTTACGATAGTCTTTCAGATCTTAGTAGTTTGGGTGTGTTGCCAGAAGCATAATGAACCATTTGATTTCTGCGTGGCTATTTTTTTCCTTTGTTATTCTCTTTGGTAGAGATTGGGGGTGTAAAATAGTTAAGTAATTACATGTTATTGTAGTTTTACACTGGTTTTTATCACAGTCACAATATGATTCCACAAGTGAATAATGATAGGTTTGGTTTCGGATCTTGAACATTTGGTTTGAGATCAATGCTATGCCTACTTGAAATTTGCACAAGAGGTCTGTTCATTGTGTTGTTGATTTTCATGACACTATAAGCCTAAGGTATCAATCAAAGTCGATGCCCAATGGCCTTTTTCTCCTTTCAAAATAAATAGTATGCATTTGAAAAGTCAGAATGAAATCGAGTAAGATGCCATAGTCTTCAAACTGAAATTGCTGCAAGGAACGGATTATGGTAAATTTATCCCTTTCCTTTACTATTTATTTTTCTGGTCAGTTCCCTGGTATATTTGAATTTTGCATGCGAAAACATTTCAAATTAAGTATTACACACATTTTTATCCCCAGCTGATACCAGCTATGGCCTTCCATGCGTTTAGGTGATCCTTTGAGGATGGCAATGGACAAGGTAATGAAGGGACTTCCTCTACAACAAACAGCCGAAGGATTATTGAAAGATGTTGCTGCAATGTCATCATATGTCTATGTAAGATTCCATGTTAGGTTATTTAAAATAACTATTTTCATTTTTGACTCCTGAAATCTAGTATGCATATCCATATGATGTCAAAGACACTTTTTTCAACATATCAAGAACTCTTGTCTTTAGCTTCTCTTGTGATGACAGATCTATCATTATTATGATCCATGCATCTCCAGACCTCAGAAAAAATAATCATGTTGGACATCTGTTGGAATTTGTGGTCTGTTGAAGTTTATGTGGAGATGATAGTGATGCCCTGTACCTCCTTGTTTTGATGCTGATACTAGGCCATGTTTTTTTTAAAACTTGTAAAAAAGAAATTGATAATTTATGTCACAGGTTCTAGCTAATATCTTACCCGAAGAAACACTTCTGTGGAAGCTAAAGATGCTTAAATCGGCTTCAGCATTTGCCAATTCACGCCTCCATGCTGTGAAAGCTAAAACACTGCTACTCACCAGGTCCTACTCTTGGCATAAACTATCCCATGTCAGCATTTGAGTAGAATATAGATATAATGGAACTATTTTTATTTTTTCCGTCACTTCACCCAATAGCTTAACAACAATAAAATCACAAAAATTCTTTCCCTTCCACCTCCTCCCAAAAAAGAAGAAAAGAAATAGGAGCTTGTTCTAGATCTACAATATGAACCCCTAATGGATAGCTAGTTTTAAATAAAAAGGTTTCCAATTTCACTAATTGAAGTTCTCTCTTCTTCCCCAATGCTAAAAACAGTTCTTATCTCGAAGCTTTAAGCATAAAAAGACAATGTGACTAGGAAGTTGGCTTTATGATCTGAATTATCCACTTGAACTTTAATTGATGAAAAATCTACATGCACTGTCTTAATGCCAACATTATTTTTCCTGCTTGATGTTAGAATGTTTTCTGCTTTCAATTTGATTTTTCCAGAATGATGAGGTTTTTAGTTGGCTGTGTTGTTTCTAGTGGGAGGGATCAGTTACTACCAAGTGAAGATGAAGGCAAAAGACTTCGCCGTTCACTTCCAAAATGTGAAATTCGTAGGTTTAATGACAATGGTCATTACCTCTTCTTGGTACAATAAACTCTCGTCTTGTCTATATTTTGTATATACATCTAAAAGATATTATGTTTCAATTGTTAAATAGCAAGTTTTCTTTTGATATATGTTATAGTTAAGCCCCATTGTGCAGGAAGATGGAGTTGATTTGGTGACTGTCATCAAAGGTGCTAGTTTCTATCGCCGTGGGAGATGCCATGACTATGTTTTTGATTATATACCTCCAACCCCCTCTGAATTCAAAAATATATGCGAATCAAACAGGTAGCCTTATTTACTATCTTAAAAATACCTATAACCAGTCAGTGGTTAGCAGCTGCAGCTAAAGCTCAAACGTATTCTTAAGATTAATTGAGTTGTAGTAGAATCATATTTATTATGAATAATATTCTCATAATTATCATGTTTCAGGTTGTTTATGCGTGCTACCAGCCCTGTAATGCTGTCAACTTTAGAAGACGGGAAGATTGTGAAGGGCCTTGCAGGAATTCCTTCGGAGGGACCAGTCTTGTTCATTGGTTATCACATGCTATTGGGATATGAATTGGTGCCAATGGTCATGAACATTTTGTTGGAAAGAAACATTCTTATGAGAGGGATGGCACATCCAATGATGTTTATGAGAAAGAAAGAAGGGAATTTACCTGAATTATCAAGTTTTGACACATACAGAATAATGGGTGCAGTTCCTGTTTCCGGAACCAATTTGTACAAACTTCTATCTTCGAAGGCCCATGTGCTACTGTACCCAGGAGGCCTGCGTGAGGCCTGTCATCGAAAGGTAATTCTTTGAATGGTTATGTTTTACCATAATAAACATTTCTTATTTGGTAGTAAATTCAACGATCAGAATGTTCAAAATAAAGAAAATTGAATGTTGATTTTAATTGTTGCAAGGATGCCACTTGCTTTGTAGGGGGGAATTGTCTGAAATAAAGTGGCAGGTGGCTCATTTCCTTGATATGAGTAAATGTCGAACATATGGGGCAATGATGATGTAATACAAACCCCAACAAATAAATTAAACAAAACATGGCGTAAGATTCAGATGGTGAGGGATATCAAGAATTGCCTCTTCGCAATGGTATAAAATATTAGAAAACTATGACATAGGTCAGCTAGTAAGTCCAGTCATAGAGGCGAAAAAAGAAAACAGAAATAGCTTTCCTTTCTTAACAAGGTATGATATTATATGTGAAAAGCCAGTTAAGCAAGGGACCAGTGTGGTTGGTGTAGGTTGATCAATAATCATGCACGTAACCAATTAATTCAAGTCATATCACCAACATGATATATGTTACCAAAGAGAACTACCACTGTTTTAGAAATTCAATATGGAGGAGGGCGCATGGATTTAGCTTTAATTTATACAGCGCGATGGAAACTCAGTTTCTTTGGCTTCATTTATATATATTATGTGGCCATGAAGATACAAAGTGTTTAAATAGCCTTGCAGAACTCAACTCTTCATGTGTACCTTTCAGGGTGAACAATACAAGCTAATCTGGCCAGAGCAATCTGAGTTTGTTAGAATGGCAGCAAGGTTTGGAGCAAAAATTGTACCATTTGGTGTTGCTGGAGAAGATGATTTTGGTGAAGTAAGTCTGGAGAGATTCATTTTTTTTCTTATTGTTTTTCCCTCGGTTTATTTTGTGTAGAACATTCACTGGTTTGTTATTTTCTCACTCTCAAAACTTGTTCAAAACATGAGATTTTGGGGAATAGATATAGTAACCATGCAAATGTCGTTAAGCATGTGCAAAGCATTTAATAATGATAAAGATCCACAAGCATGATCACGAAGGAAGCAATAGCTTTGTGATTCACAGCCAGTGTGGCTGAAAAGTGTTGTTGGTAGTGATCTAGTAGTGATATAAACATCAGTCTGTGTGTTTACATGAATAACGTGGATGAACTGTGACTTATGATCTCAAACACGACATCTACACCATTTAAAGACGCTGTATATGATCCCCTTTTGTCAAAGTCTCTTTCTGTTACAGTGGTTTGACTTGATGCTGGTGAATGACTGTGAGTCTATTGTCTCAGATAGTTTTTGATTATGATGATCAAATGAAGATTCCTTTCCTTAAGGATTTTATTAAATCACTGTCGGAGGAGGCTGACACAGTGAGGTACGTTATCTTTGCTTGACTTTTATTGAATCACAATTTATGTTACTTTGATTTATTTGTATTTCCAAATTTATTTCCCTAAACTTTCCTTATTCTCTGTAAAAACTATCGTACCTCTTTTTTATTATAGGAGTGGATTGAATTCTGAGGTGAACCAAGATATTCATTCTCCGGTAGTCTTGCCAAAATTTCCAGGCAGGTTTTATTACTATTTTGGGAAACCAATTGAAACAGAAGGTATGATCATTGGACAACCTGCTGTATTAAATATAATCATGCACTAGTAGATTGGCTTGAATTACTGATTATGTAAAGTGGTCATTTAAATTTTACAATGCTGTTTGGATAATTCATATACAAAAGATTGATTTCGATCACAAATTCTGCTCTGCAGGAAGGATGAGTGAATTAAGAGACAAGGACAATGCACATGAGTTATACATACAAGTCAAGTCTGAGGTGGAGAAATGCCTAGCTTTTTTGCAGGAGAAAAGAGAAAGTGATCCTTATAGAAATTTATTGGCTCGGCTAGCTTACCAGTCCACGCATGGGTTTGATTCCGAAGTTCCAACATTTGAACTTTGATTCTTCTGCAGTCTACACATGCATTTTGATATGATACTCAAGCTGGTTCTCAAATAAGCTCAGCAAAATGGCATATGCTGGAGCCTCACGGTATGATCCAAATCATTGTTGTACCCTCCAATTGATAATTAAGTAATCATAATTCCATGTCTTGATTAGATGGTATATCACACAATCCATGATGTTACATTCATTGATTCCGCATTGATACGCATCCATGACAGTCAAACGAGAGGCCTTGATTGGGGAACTCAGATTTCTAAATGAATTTGTACTGTATGTATTTGGATGAACACCATCTGTATAACATTTTGATCAAAGGACAGATTCTCCAAAGGCTCTTTGGCAGCTTTGAGTATCTTCACTGTTTAAATATACAACGTTGGAAAAAAAATTGTTCAATAAAAAATACAAGAACTCCTTATCAATGTCTCTCATTTTTTTGGATTAAACGTTTTAAACACCATTTTTTTGTTGTCTCACAGCTGAGTAATGTGTGGTAGCTTCACAACATTTAAGCGGTCATCACACATTTTACATGGATCTTGTGTTCCATGAAGCCACCATTTCATAGATAGGATTGCTTTCCTTAATGTCACACCAATTGTCTCATAGGATTGCATACTAGTTCTCAAACCCCTCTTCTTTGATATCCCGTATGCATGCTAGTTTGCCAATCATCTCATACAAACACATTTCTCTTCTTTTATCGTTGTATCGTGTCATTTATTGGGTCCTCCATCATAAGAGTGAAAGAAAAAGAGTTGGCTTGGATTTCTGTTGCTAATTGTTGTTGCTGCCGAAACAACATGTGAGACGATGAGGATTAATTAACCCAACCACCTACTCATTTCCTTTTCTTTTTGTTGATAGCTTTATGAATTTCATTCAAAGAGTAGAAACAGGTACATTAATCTCCGTTAGGTCTATCAAATAGGGAGGTACATCCTCCATAATAGTAGTCTCCTGAATTTCATACTTGGTTAAATTAGCTAAAGAATGATCTAGTCTATTGTACCCTCTTCTACTATGCTCACAAATTTGCAATATAGAGTATGTCCCTAATGATAACTAAGAGGCAATCATCATCAGAGTTGCAATTTTTCAGAAGGTTCGCAATCCATATCTAGCTTAATATGGGAGAAACTTGCTTCTTAAGCTCATAACACCCCATATAATGCAGCTTGAGCTTCGTCAATAGGGATTGATTGGTTGGGGGATCCGATTGATGATGTACTAATAGTTGTCCATTGGAGGCTAAGCACACTGACACAATATTTAACGTGGTTCGGCAAACCGTTTACATCCATAGGAGAAGAGCCAATATTATTAGAGATATAGAGAAAGAGTTACAACACACACGGAGGAGGAGGATCACTTCACTCAAACTCTACTCTCATTGCTCACACTCACTGCTACACAAGGCAGTAGGGTTGCTGCCCTTGGCAGCCCCTCTTTCTCTCTTGTTCTCTACTTGTTTTTCTCTCACTCTCTCTCATTTTGCTCTCAAATAATGCATCTATTTATAGGCATCAATGGTAAGACAAGAGGTCATCAATTATGGCATAAATGGTGGCAGCACATGGGTTGCACCATTTTTGTCAATGGTCGGTGCAACTACCATTGTAGCCTTTTGATAATGGCAACCTTCCATCTTAGGGTAGGCTGAAAAGTTGTTTCATGATTGCTGCATATTAATGGCAACAATCCTAACAATCTCACCCTCTTCTTATTTCTAGTGTTTTTTCTCTTTATTTTCCACACAAAATAACCATAAGCTAGTGGCCTATTTATACACAAAATGATAGCATGAAAAAATCAAAGTTTTAAGTGTAAATGATGGTGGTTAGTGTTAGTATGAAGGTAGTTGATAGCTGTTGGTTAATGATTGATGGTTGTCATTTTTTACCTTCTAGAGTGAGTTTACTGCAACAAATTCCATGCCTTAAACTCAATCGAGGGATGTTATTCCAAGCATGAACTTCAATATGGTAAATACCTCACCCTTCAATGGATTTGTAAAAATATCTATAACTTGATCATTTATTTTGCAAGATATCAATTCAACTTATTTGTTCTTCATATGTTCTCGGATAAAATAATGACATGTATTGATGTTGTTACTCTTTCATTATACACTATGTTTTTTGCCAATACAATCGCCAACCAATTATCAATATAAATCTTCTTATGATTTGTTGAGCAATCCTAAATGCCTCAGCATATTCCTTAACCATATAAGATGGCACACAACTGAGTTTGCAGCAACATACTTGGCTTTACAACTTGATAGCATCACTATTCATTGCTTCTTGGATGACCATGTGAAAGATGTATCTCTCATAAAAAAGATAAATTATGTTGTGTTTTTTCTTTCATCCAGTTATCTATCCTAATCATTATCTGAGTAGTTAGTAAGGTTGAAGCTTTTACTTGAAGTATAGAACATACCTTCATTCATCATTTATTTGATGAAGTAGAGAATTCTTTTAGCTCCATTCAAGTGAGGCTAATCTAGTGTCTCTATATATCTGCTGATAAGTCTTACTCCATATAGTATTTCCAATTTGGTATATGTCAAGTACCTCAAGCCTTCCATTAAGCTTTTACAGTAGGTTGGATCAACATTTCAAATTTACTCTTCCTCAACTTCAATCCACTCTCAACTCGAGTTAATATTGGATTGCAGTTTTTCATCTTGAACTTCTTAAAAATGTCTTTGGCATAACTATTTTGGGACACAAAAAATCTCATCTTCTTTATGTATCACTTCTAGGTCAAGAAAGTGTGTCATTAAACCAATGTTTGTCATCTCAAACTCTTATAACATATGTTTTTTGAAATCTTTAAACATGGTATGATTATTGCTAGTGAAACTAAGATCATCGATATATAAGTATGCAATTAGTGTGCTTCCATCAACTTTTTTTCTTCATATACATTACGTGTTCATATATACACTTTTCAAATTCATTTTTAAAAAAATACCTGTCAATTCTGGTATCCCAAGCATGCATAACTTGCTTCAAGCTATATAGGGCTTTCTTCAACTTGTATACTTTATCTTTATTACTAGCTTCAATGTATCCAAGTGGTTGTTCAACATAGATCTCTTCTTTTAAAAAGCCATTTAGAAATGTTGGCTTCACATCAAGTTGATAGATCTTCCATCTATATTGTTCAGCTAGTGAGATTATTAGTCTGGTTGTATCTAGCCAGGCTATATGAGTAAATACTTCTCCATAATCAAAACCTTCTCGCTGCTTGTAGCCTTTTGCCACTAATTTGTTTTGTACCATTGTAGTTTGCCTTTTGCATTCTTTTTTGTCTTATAAACCCATTTGACACTAATTTTTTTCTTGCCTTCTAGTAGATCAATAAGCTTTTAGGTGTCATTCTTTTCAATAGCATGTATTTCTCCATCTAATTCTTTTATCCATTTCTTTTTTGTTAGCTTCATTGAAGCTAAGTGAGTCACTGTCAATGAAGAAACAAAACAGATTCGTATCTTCAATGAATTTAACGGCATTATACAAGTCTTCCAAGTTTCTCATCCTTCTTGGTTCTTCTAATGAGGATGTTGATGGTAGTGGTGATGATGATCCTAATACTAATGTGTTTCTTTTATTAAATACAAGGAATATGTGTACCTATTGCGATGTCGTGCACAAATTAATTACCCTAGCTTCACACACAACACACAAGATAGTATAGAGCAAGCAAGGGGTCGATCCCATGAGGAAGGTTCAAGTCTGATTTTTATGCTAGATGTTATGTAATTTGGGGGGGGGGGGTTGCATGTTATCTAGGCTAAAGCAAAAGAAAACAGAAAACTATTTACCAAAATTTAATAAAATCAAAAAATTATCAAGAGAACAACCCTTGGTCGCCAGCACACATTCACCTACAAAAATCAGAACTAATTATGGACACAAAACATCAATTTATATTTTGAATATTTATCTCTTCTTAACATTGGCTAGTTAACGGATCAGCCGTATAACTAACTCTAACCATCAAACAACTACAGTGTCCGCATTAGTAATTTAATTCAATGACAGCCTTAAGAACTAGATAAGTTTATTAATCAAAAAAACATAATTGTCTGCAGTCTATGTTTGATTTGATTTAATGTTCTTCCTAAGATTAATAACGTAGATACGTCACAATTATTAAACTCAGTTGCTTCACAAGTTCATATACCAAAACTCCGGTTTTGATATCAAACTTAGCAATAGATTGTCTACAATAATAACTTAAAGTCCGCTCTAGCAATTAAAATAAACAATCATAGGAAAAATAAGCATAGAAGAACAAACATATTCATCATATAAATTGAAAAGAAAAGGTAAAATAAATCTCACAATTCTTGAAATCCAAAGGTTTTTGTGTCCTTGCAACTAAGAAAAAGTGTTTAACCTTACATGTTTGTTGAAAAACTAATAAAAAAGAAGGAAGAATGTATGATTTCGGGTTTCTTAGATTAGAGGATGTTTTTCTCCTCTTAGGTGGCTGCCCCCCTCTTTTCTCTCATTCTTTTTATATCCTATGAAACCCTAGTCTCTATTTTACAAAATAGTCCTCTCTTAAATAGACTATTTATATTTAAGTACTTCAATAACTATTTTCCTAAAAAAAAAAAAATAGTCTTGCATAAAATCTTTAAGCTTTGACTTAGAGGATCTAAATTGCTCAAATAAAAACTTGGATATCGATTTAGATGCTTTGGAACGTAATTTGGACTCGTTTCTTCACGAAACCTCTTTGAGTCAGGAATCTAAAAAAATTAAGTTTTCATCATTGGACTTATGTAGCTCTAGATATTCAAGTCCGAATGACTGAAGGTCAACACTAGCAGATTGCATGATTTGACTTTGAAAGCTATGATTTCCATGCTCTTCCTTATTTTATTGTCTTGCCTTAGATGTTCAGAAAGGTATTGATGTTAGCTTTTTAATGCCACTGGAATCACTTCATTTTGACTTTTAGAGCTCACATTCTACACAAAACATCGACTGAATGTCAAATATGCCAATTACCTCCAATTTACTCCTTTTTGCATCTTTCATCCAAAAGTGCCTTCAAAACATAAAAAAAAAAAAAAGAATATCAAGGTATTTTATATAAAAAAACATATGTAAAACACTAGTTAAATATGGGTGAAACTATCGAATAATATGGTTACATCAATACCAAAGTTTATGGCTCATCTACTGATACTATCGGACTTTTTGTAAGTACTATTGATACTTTTTCTTTATCTTCAAGGATCATATCAGTACTGATCCATTTGATTTATTCTTAATCCTTATTTCATTGCCAAGTTATATAGTCTTTAAAGATAACGTCTCTATTAATAATGATCTTTTTTGTGATGAGATTATACAACTTGTATCCTATCTTTCAATCACCATATCTGACAGAGATGCATTTCTCATTTTTATCATCACGTTTGGTCATTCTTACCTCTGGATCTTTGCATAAGCCACATAAAAAAAAGACCTGAAGATGAGTACCACTTGGTTTGTTACCACTTTATTTATTTATTTGGAGTGACAATTTACAGACTTCTGATTGGGCATTAACAATAGATACATTACACATGATATAAATCCAGCCCAATATTATTTGGGCAATTTCTTTGCTTTGAGTATGCATCTTGCCATATCAAGAATACTTCGATTATTTATCTCAACAACACCATTCAGTTGTGGTGTATAGGTTAGTGTTGTCTAATGTTGTATTGTTTATATAAACCTTAAAGTCATTTGTTGTATTTTCTCCACCTTGATTAGATCTTAAGTTTCTGATGTTATAGCCACTATGTTTTTCAACAATTGCTTTATACTCTTTAAAAAAATTTAACACTTTTGACATCCTTTTTAGAAAGTATACCTATATCAAACTGTTATAGTCATCAATGAAAGTGAGGAAGTATTTAATATGCCTAGTTAACAATGGCTTTATGAGACCTTACATGTTAGTGTGCATTAACTCCAGTGGTTTCTTTACTTTTCATTTGACCTCTTTGGCAAAACTAGTTTCGTGATGCTTGCTGAGGACACAACTCTCACATGCTTCCTTTGGATGATTAATATAAGGCAAACTTTTGACTATTTTCTTGCTTGCTAGCATCTTTAAACTTGTGAAATTAAGATGTTCAAGTCTTAGATGTCATGACCATATTCATTATTGGTGATGACTCTCAAACATTTTGTTGTATCATATTGAATGTTTAAAGAAAACATCCTATTTTTGGACATCTTCACACAGATAATTAATCTCTCAATGTCATTCTTGACTGTAAGATGATAATCCTTCATGTAGAGAGTATAAGTTTTCTCTAGAAGTTGGCTTAAACTAAACATTTTGTACTTCATAACTAAAATATAGTAAACATTTGCGATGTAGTTATGACCTTCATTCTTACTTGATTGAGATGTTGCTTTACCTTCTACTAGAACTTTTGAAGTATCTCTAAAAGTAATTTGTCCTTACACAGTCTCATCTAGATCAATAAACAGCTTTTGTTGTCCACATATGTGATTATTGACTCTAGTATCTAGTTACCAAACATCCTACTAGTTCTTACCTAATCCTTGTTGGACAAATAATGCAGTAAGACCTTTTATAATGTTCTTTTTCTCGGCACAATTAGCTTGTTCATGTACCTTTGATGGAGCTTTTTTTTACATTCAATGCTATAGTGCCCAAACTAATTGCATCTATAAACTATATATTCTTTTTGTCATGTTTTTATAAGTACCTCCTATTCCTCTAGGAGCATATGTTTGCTGACCTCGTTCTCTTCTATTGGTGTTTGTACCACATTTGCCTCTAAATCTTGTATTCCAAGATCCTTTTCCTTGAGATCATTGAAGTCCTCATCGTTATTGTTAACCTCTTCCTCTAGTGGTACATCCATTTGTTGAAGTCCTTTCTTGTTCGTATATGTCTTCTTTGAGGGATAATTTTAATTTCAAGGCATGCTTTATTGATTTATCCCCACTTCTTTTTATAATCTTATCTTCATGAGCTTGCAAAAAGCCTATAAGCTAATCCACTATTAACTTGTCCATTTCTTTGGATTCTTTAATAGCAACAACAACATAATCAAATCTTGGATATAAGGATCTCAAGATTTTCTCAGTAATTCGAGTATATGTAAGGGCTTCTCCATTTCTTCTCATCTGATTGACTATCGCTGTAATTCTTGTATGATAATCAGAAATAGATTTTGAGAACTTCATTTGCAATGATTCAAATTCACCTCGTAAAGTTTGGATTCAAATATTTTTTGTCTAAACAGTAAGGAATCAATCTGACTCGATTAGAAATGGGTCAAAACTGGGTGGAACTGGTCAAAAAAATGATTTTGGAATTAGGACAGTTCATTTGTGTTGATCTAGGAATATTCCAGGAGTAGTCTTTGACTAGCAGATCAACTCAATTGTAAGCTCGACTGAATGGCTTGGAGGCCCATATTAGGTAGTGCGGCTCGACTTGATTATGGTTTAGCACGTGAACTCCACTTGTCTTCTTTCTTGGAACGTGTGGATTGCGTGTGGTGAACATGGAAAAATCTTCAAGTTACATGTGTGGTTCACCGCAGGCTCTAATAGGGTTAGTAGTTACATCTTTAGGTTTGTAATGAAGAACCATGGAATGATCAAATTGTGTTTTGAACAAATTTGAAAATTCTAATGTATCTTAAAAACACCTATGTTTTTTGACAAATCAAGCTTTGATACTGATTGTTAATATGAAAAACTAGTGATGGTGGCTTAAAAACACTCAAATAAAATAAAACAAGCTCTTATTAAAAAAACAATTTTACATATATCGAAGAGAAAAATACTCATGCTCTCACCCGCTTTTTCTCTTTAGTATTTTTCTTCTTTTTCTTTCCACACAAAACAACTATAAGTTAGCTGTCTATTTATACATAAAATGACAACATGAAAAAATTAAAGTGTAAGTGTGAATGATGGTGGTTAGTGGCAGTGTGAATGCAGCTGGTGGCTGCCATTCTTGATCTTCTAGAGTTCACTGCAGCATAAATAGCTTTGCTGAACTCAACTCTCCATGCACACCACTTTCAGGGTGAAAAATACAAGTTAATCTGGCCAGAACAATCTGAGTTTGTTAGATTGGCAGAGCAAGGTTTGGAGCAAAAACTGTGCTATTTGGTGCTGTTGGAGAAGATGAATTTGGTGAAGTTCGTTCGGAGTTCGAACATTTGAAATTTGATTCTTCTGCATTATACACACTGCAGTTTGGTTTGCCAATCAATCCAGATTGTCAAATAGGATCGGAAAATGACATATTACGCGTGGAGCCTCACGATATGATCCAAACTGTTGCTGCATCCTCCAATTTATATATAAATAATCATAATTCGTCATGTTTGGATGCTTTGGCCGAGTGAAATTAGTGATGTTAGATTCATCTATTCACACTGATACAACATCGATGATGGATACACTGATTGCCGAATAAATCCATACTGTATTCATTAGAGTCATGATATATATAGCAATCTAGTACATAATAAAGCAAATTTCCTGCCCAGCTAAGTCCACTGGTAATAAATTTGCATACCCAGCTAGCCAAGTGCTCCTACAGCTGAAGAGCACCTGGTGGTATGTCTTATTCCAACTATATGACTCAAGAAAGAAGAATTGAAGAACTAGTCGGGGTCTTTGTAGCCTTTTTCTTAATAAAATTTCGACTATTAACCAAAAAAAAGAACTAGTCGGGGCTAAGGCTGCACTCAGCAATCAGCTTCCACGTTTCCAAATTTCCTTTGTCTTCACGGTCTGTTATCCACAGAGCCAGGCGACTTACCTGGAAGTTCATGCCATTGATGCTCTCATCAAGAAGATAAGCTTTTTCTTGAGCCGCCTTCTTCTCTTCTTTTGTTAGAGTCCCGTAAAGAAGGCTAAGACGGGGCATGTACTCTACAAGGATAGTTCAAATATACGTAGAAAAACACGATCATATATCTATACAATCTTTCCTTTTTCTTACGTCATGACTGTAAGTTGTACAATTGAAAGTGAAGAACACTTACGATTAGACCTCTTGTATCCAAAATGCCTACAGCAGTGTGCACTGGCATCCATGACCTGGAAGGGTTAAAGAAACTATGAGCGAACAGGGATGTGAACCTTGATGCATCAAAAACAAGATCAGAGAGAACAGGACCAAGAAAAAGATCAACATTGCCATCAAACTCTAAAGAACGTTTAAAGACCCACCTCAGGCGTTGACTGAAAGAGCAAATAAAGGCACTGAGAAGGAAAAGCGCCGGCAACTACCCTCTCAGCCTTGGCATGATAAGGCTTGAGCCCTTCACAAGCTGACCTGAACTTCTCCAAAGCTTCCTGCTCCGTTAAGCTCATAGCACCGACAACAGTTATATGTGGCTGGAATATCTCAGGCCCACCGAACTCTGATCTGAGACCCCCCATCAACTTCTTCAGCCTTTCTCCCACATCTTCAGGTGGAATCGCCCACACTGAATAATCATTCTTTTGGGTCAGAACACCTGCTCCATCGGTCATCTCCATGGTGATGTGAGGTGTAGGAGTCCTGTCTTACAGCCTTACCAGGGAGATTTATGATACAAGAATGGGACCCTAAATAAATGGATAAAGCTAGCAGGCCCTTCTAGTCTAGTTGTAAAGCTTGCAGGTCAAGCCACCTGATTTGATTTTGGCATCAGTCCTCCTTGTGTGGCCACGTGTACGTACGAGGATTAAGCAAAACCTCGAGTGATCCCCTTTTCCTTTCACGGAAAGACAATAAGATAAAGAAACAGATTTCATTTCTCACACGCTGGTTGTTTCTTTGATTTTTCCATGACCATGATTGCTCCAAGAAGCGAAAATTCTCGAGGAGTCTTCAGAATAGTTTATTAGGGAGTATTTGTAGATGTGATAAACGTTATTTTTTAAAATATTTTTTATATAGAAATATATTAAAATAATATATATTTTTATTTTTGATATAATAGATTAAAATAATTTAAAAAATATAAAATAATAATTTAAAACTAAAAAATTTTCTTAAAATTTTTAAAGGCATGATTGAACTACAATAGTGAATTTTTATAACTTTATTTTTATTATAAAGAAAAGGTTAACAACTTTTTGAAAGAAAATTCATTAATATTAATATTAGTTTAGCTAAGATTTATTTGTTTATTGGTTAAACTTTTAAGTTGGTAATTATGGTTGTATTATGGTATGGTTGAAAGTGTGTTTTATTATAAATATAATTTTAAAAATATTTTGTTAATCAATACATTATAATACTGCATGGTTTTCATTGAAAACTTTATGTCAAAACTTTACTAAAAAAAGTATATAATTTATAAATTTTTAAAAAAATATATTTTTAAAATTAGAAATGCAAAAGCTACTATAATATCAAATATATATTGATTCAGTTGTCGAAATCAATTGATAATCAAACTTACTTGTGTACTGAAAAAGAAATTGTAGGCCAAGAATAGATAATAAATAAATAAAAAGAAATGGAAGGCTGGGTGCTCTACTAAAGAGTTAAAAGAATAGATAGATAAGGTACGTCGTTCACCTTGCCGTTGCTCCTTCCCAGCTGGAAGCTCTCTTTCCAACCCCACTTTTTTTTTAAGAAAAAAAGGACAAAATTGAACTGGGAAGGTAGCTAATGTTTTAAAGAAAATATTAATTAAATTAATTTCCTCCCTTTTGCTCAAAGTAGTCAAGACGGGTAATATTGATATGGCATATATATATATATATATATATTTATATATATATATATATATATATATATGAAATACTATAGGACTAATCAAGTTTTTTTCTTAATTAAAACAAAGTTATTTTGAGTTTTTATTTTATTTTTTTTATAAAAAAAACGTTTCATGTGTTATTTTAAAATGGGCATGGGTTGACCGCTCTTACTATGGTTATTTGATTTTGACCAATGACCTATCGTTCTTGGGTACCATCAATGACTTGTCGTTTGTGATTCTTGAACAACGAGTGTCAAGCCGTACGACTTGCAGTTAGAATCCCTTTGTTTTTTTTTAATTGGAATGTGTTTTTTTGTTTTGTAAAAAAATGATTTTTTTATGTTTGTAAATTTTTTTTGATGCATTGATATACACAATAAATTTTAAAAATTATTATTTAATATAATTTTAAATAAAAATATTTTAAAAAATAACGACTATATATAATATAAAAATATAATTTAAATCAGGATAGACCGACCTATCGTCTGGGGGATGCCAATGCGCACCAAAAGCCCATACAGCCACCAGCTTTTCTCCCTCCGTACGTAATTCATACTTTCTTGAATCTTGAGCTCTTTCATTCCAACCATAATGCAGTGTGCAGTATTGGAAGAAGTAATCTACATTTATAAATGATATTATTTTAATTTAAAAAATATTAAAATAATATCAACTTCAAAAAGATAAACAAAAAATAATTTTGACCGGAGGAGTTAAATCAATATTAAAAGCCCAAGTAATCAGCTCTTGCTATTTCTAAATTAAAAATATAAGGGATAAGCCTGGGAGCACTGATGACCAAGTGTTTTCTGAAGAAATATTGTGCCTGCCATGTGAAAACTATGATCACCTCTTTCTGTTCGACAGTAAGCATGCAATTGTGTGTACATGCAATTGTGTGTGTGTGTGCATGTGTACAGGGCACGTAAAGAGTGCACACGTGTATACATGCAATATTGGAAATCAAATTAGGCAGCAGCCACAAGTACGTAGATCCCATGGGCACTGCAGCATTTTGTTTTGTACCATTTTCTTTCAGCTTATCTGTGCAGCTGAGATTATACCTTGTTGGAGTGTTGTGTGTGTGTGTGTGTGTGTGTGTGTGTGAGTGTGTGCACACAGCATGCGGAGAACTTATTTTCAGAGAATAGAAGTGTGGTCCATGTAGCTATAGGCCTATCATCACGTAGATAGCTGCTCTCAAATTCACACACCAGGAGGCGTGGGACTCTCTTTCTTTAATATACATTAACTACAGTTATTAATTTCATAAATTTTAAAGTTAATAATTATATATATATATAATAATAATTTTTAAATTTATAAAACTTAAATTAATAATTTTTAACACTCAATCCTATATATATATATATACATCTACCATCAAAATTTTATATCTAATAAATATTGTTTTTATATATTTTTAAATTTTATTTTTAATATCAAAACGATATAAAAATTAAAATTACTTTTAAAAACTTTAATTGGAACGCACCAAACAACTCGTTACCCCATTAAGCACATTATTTCTTCTTCTTCTTCTTCTTCTTTTCAAGTAATTGTTACATGTGATAAGGTGATTGAAAAGCTTCTAGGTTTTTTTATTTTCAAAAAAAGAAAAAAACAAAACAGGATAACTGAAAAAATAAATTGAAGAGAATATTTAAATTACAGCTGGGCTATGGAAAGGAATCTGTAAATTAGACATAAACCTTTCTTTGAGAAAACCCAGCTACATCACCGTTAATTAAGGGGAAAAAAAGAAAGATGAAAATGTATACAATATTTTCTATTAATTAAGTATAGACACTAATTAATTATGATTACTATTGATAAACATAATTAATTGCAAGCTGAGATTGACATCTATTTGTTCCTCTCTAGTACTCAAACCGCGCCGGAAAATCCCATTCCGGTCACCAGAAGGGCATTTTTGGGATGGTAAAACACACTTGAGAAAAAAAAACATATATTATCTGTCGCTAATCAGAACATGACAGAGAGATCAAGATAGAGTAACATTAACATCATGCATATTAATTATAAGATACCATCTAGTAACATCATCAGTACACATAATCACTGATAATCTAAAAGTTAATCTCCTTGAAAACCACTGCTAACTAAGTTGAAACTCCAAGAACATGGAATTTAAGATAATCTAAATGGTATTTAACCCTAAAAGAAACACCAAACAAGGCATCTCCATTCTCATTGATTACTTTGTAAAACCTAGTCGCTTTCAAAGAGCCCATAATCGAACATCAAGAAACAAATAATAGCTTATAAACGGAGGGTAAGGTCAATATTTGTAGGGTCATTAGGATCATCATTATCAGTACTTGTTGAAAGATCATAACCACTACCACTACCACTCCCAACATCATTATCAAGAGAAGTAGCAGCTGCAGAGACACCATAAAGCCCACCATAATGAGGAGCCGAAACGTAGACACCATTTGTACTGGGTGGTGCTGGAAACTGGTAGTTGGTAATCATCAGGGGGTGGTCTAGTGCCTGCTGATGATATCGGTGGTATTGGTTAAAAAAGGGCACTGCAGGAGGAGTGCTTGCTGGCGGTGGGAGGTTATGGTTAAGAAATGATGAAGGTATAATCAAAGAAGGGTCTGTTGAGATGCTAGTGTTGAGGGTGGTGTTGTTTCTTCGTAGAGCAGCTCTTTCACGTTTGTGAGCATTTTGATGGCCACCAAGAGCTTGAGAGGTGTAGAACCTGCGAGGACAGTACAGACATGGAAAGTGACGAGAAGAGGAGGGTTGGGGTAGGTTTGTTGAGCTTTTCTTTGTGGGTTTTGAAGAAGAAGAAGAAGAAGGGTACTGTTGGTGTTGATGGTTGAGGAAGTTGAAGATTGATGGGTCTGCCATTGCTTAATTTTTCAGAGAGAAGGGGATGAGAGTGTGAGGGTCAGTGAGGGAGTGAGATTTTTATGGGGTTTAAGGTTTCTTGTTTGTATGTGTAGAGAGAGAATGGAGGGGTATGATTGGTTGTAAGCAAATGGACGGAAATGCCCCTCTATGTCTTCACATATATGGGTAGTTCTGTACTTTCATCGGGTTTGAGATGATGATGAATTGGTGCTGTTCATAACTGATTTCTAATTAAGATTATGATTTTATCTAGAAAAATAAAAAAAACACATATTGAAGAAAGAAGAAATAAGGTTAGACAAAAACAATGTGCATAAAGTTATTGATTATAATTTGTTAATCGGGTGAATCAATTTAAATTATAATTTTTTATTAAAAAATTTTAACAAAATAAAAAATTTATTTCAAACTACATTCTAAATTGAGCTTGAATCTACAAGATACATCAAATTTTATAATTATAGCTGATGAATAATTGTTTAATTAGTCGTCTTATTCTTCTTATTAACTTTATCAATTTTCTATAAATCTTGACATTAAAGTTAAAATTTGGTGAGCTCATATGATTGATTGGAAATCATAGCACTAAAGCTTATTAATTTACTGCATGCTATTAAATTTTAACATGCATTAATATCGAGAGCGGGTGAGAAAGATTCCAAAATTCGTTTAATTTTATTTGGTTCCATGTGCTAGCATGAACATTTCCCCATAATTAAGCAAAACAAAAATCATGACTGCTCATTAATTCAACTATTTATATAGTGGCTAATATGTTTTTCTTTTGATAATAGCTTTTTTGTTTTAAAAAAAAAGAAGTTTAAATTATGATTAGTATTATTATTTGTTTTATTAATTGAAGTTCAATGTGTTGAATCTTTAAATATATTTGGTGTTGCAATTGAACAGTCATTTTATTATTTTTAAATTAATTTTTTATATTTTTAAATTATTTTAATATGATAATATTAAAAAATTTGTTTAATATTATTTGGTTTCATGTCTAGCTAGCTAGCATGAACATTTCCCCGTAATTAAACAAAACAAAAATCATGACTGCTCATTAATTCAACTATTTATATAGTGGCTAAAATGTTTTTCTTTTGATAATAGCTTCTTTTTTTTTAAAAAAAAAAAAGTTTAGATTACTATGAGTATTACTATTTGTTTTATTGATTGAAGTTTAGAGTCTATTTGGCTCTGCGGCTGCGACTACATTTTAATTAAAACGTAGTTTGTAACCGTTTGTTAATAAAATAAAATGATTTACTGTATATAGGTCCCACGTAAATTTTGCGTCACAAACGCAGTTAATGAAAAGCAAAAAACTAATGCTTTTAACACACTATGCAGCTAATTGCACTGTTCATTGAACAGTGATGCACAGTGCAATTAGCGTGATCAGTGTGCATGGTACACTGTTCACTTTAAAAATAATGCAGTGCAAGTGAATTACACTGTTCACATGAATAGTGCAATTCGCTTGCACTGTTCATCTTTTTTTTTTTTCTTTCCTGTGGTGTGTTAATTTTATTAAAATTTTTTTAAAAAAAAAAACTAGTTTAGAGTGAATTAAATTTATTCGCATTGTGATGTGAACAATATTTTTTTCTCGAAAAAATAGTATAGAGTGAATTAAATTCATTCGCACTATAATATCAATTTTATATCTGATAATATTTTATCTAATTTTATTACACGCTCAAAAAATTATGAAAATTGTAGTTCTTATCGGATGAATTTTGTACGTAATGGAATTATACATAGTTTAATGGAATAATAAAAAATATTTTATATAAAGTATTATTTATTTCATGATGTAACAGGAGTAATTAAATCTATAATATTTAAATTTAAAACCATCAATATTAATATATATTTCTTAAAATTATTTTATAACTTCAATTTTAAAAGCATTCTTAAACAAACATATTAAACTATTTTTTCTTTAACCTCAATTCCAACCACAGTTTTAACCAAATATCTATTTTTTCAAACCAACCTAAATTAAAAGAACTTTTCATAAAACAACTTTTTTGTGTTGAATTTTTAAATATATTTGTTGTTGCAATTGAACAGTCATTTTATTATTTTTAAATTAATTTTTTATGTTTTTAAATTGTTTTAATATGGTAATATTAAAAAATTAAAAATAATATATTTATATAAAAAATAATATTTTGAAGCTAAATTTCTGCCCCAACCCGTATACAAATTAAGGCTAAAAATTAAAGTATTAATTAGTAATCACCTCAACATGACATATGATGATTTGACGCATGTATGGGCTTTGATTTTTTTTGATTCATGAAGAAAATGTCTCTTTGTCCCATCAACAACTACTTAGGAGAGAATTGTGGCAAAGTAATTATTCTTTATTCCATCCTCCCGTGTACTCTGGCAGTGCTAGCCAGTAGTTACCACTTACTACACCCAAAAAAAAAAAACTATAGTATCAAGTACCACCATTCTAGCTATCTTCTCAACTGCTTTAAAAAAAAACTTTGAAAATGAAAGCTGAACAAGTTAGCTACTTAGGGTTTAAGAGTTTATGTGAATGTTGAGTAGTTATTTTTTAAAATAATTTTTATTTAAAAATATATTAAAATATTTAAAAATATATACAAAAAATTAATTTGAAACAAATAAAAAAATTATTTTAAAAAAAATATTTTTAAAGCATAAAATCAAACATAATGTTGTGATTGGACACAAAAACAATATTCTTCATGCTTTATATAGTCCATGACACATCAATATGTAGTAACGGAGGTGCCACCATATGCATATAGCTACATCTTAAAGCTTTGAAAGATTTTCCTAGGTTAGCTAGCAGGAGAGAGAAGGGCAGAATGGGAACACTATTTTGGAAGGAAAAAATTATGGGATCAAAAGGAAAGGATTGATATCTATGTACTTGTTAGTTATTAATCCCTTTCTTGAGTGCATTGAGTGTTTAGTGTCAGTGTTGAGTAGCGCTGCAGCCCTAAATCACCAAAATTTCTAGCCAACGTATGCGGGGTTTATATATATATAATGGGTTTTTTAAAAAAATATATTTTATTTTGAAATATATTAAAATATATTTATTTATTTTAAGGATTTATTTTTATAATAGCACATAAAAAATAATAAGTTTTTTAAGAGACATGACAACAAGCACTGCTTCTGAGCCAAAATGCTAGCAAGACTCACACACACGGATACAGAAAATTGGTGGAAACTGAATAGGCCAAACATCGAAGGAGTTGCTAAACAGTTTTGTCTGTGTGAGAGAGAGGAATGACTGGGACCATGGCCGAATCAACACGGGGAAAATGGGTTTCAGAGGTTATTTGAAAGTTTGTTATTGGTTGTTTTTAATAAAATATAAAAAAGTAATAATTTTAAATAAAAAAATTAATTTTTAAAAAAAATACTTTGAAACACGTTTCAAAACCCCAGCTTAAACTTTTATATATTTTTTCTCTTTTTGTATATGTGTCTAAGATCCACCCTACTTATATCTTTTTATTCATTTTGATTTTGAACTTACCCTAATTATTGAATTTAATTATGTATTCACCCTAATGGTTATATATATAACTTTTAAAACTGAAATTTTATATAATATATTTCATAATTGTTCAAGGTTAATCCAATATAAGACATGAGTTACGAGTCACGTGAGTTAATCCAAATTAATTTTTATTAAAATAGTTAAAATAATATTATTTTTAAAAAATTAATTTTTTTTTGACCGAGTTATAAGAGGAATCACTAGGTTAATTAAAATAAAACATGTCAACTTTATACTTAATATTTTGACACATGATTCAAGCTCGAGGGCAAGCCATTTTAAGTTTCGGTCAATTCACGGAGCAGACATATCCATGATATTAATGCTATAATATTTGGTATTTAATTAACTTAAAGATTGGCATATATAATATACATACGTGATGAGTAATTAGCTAAGCCAAAATAGATGTACCCCAGCATATTTACTAAAGCTATAGTATTTATCTATTAATATAATTTATCAGATTTCTAACTTGCAGGAAGAATGATATTATTCCCTTATCAACGACGAAGGGCCACGTCAACTAAACCACACTGAGGTCTGAGAGACGTGAGTGGATGTGTGGTGTGATTATGGACTGAAATTCTGCAGTCGCAGTACTGAGACTCCATAGGCTAGTGACTAGTGAGGTGTGACTAGCTCAGGCCCCAAGAACTACCCCAAAAAAAAAACCAGGTGGGTTCTTGAGGTTGATGGCTGATCATGTGATAGGGAATTATGGGGTTTCCTGTAATGGGTTGTTTTAGGTTGGCTTGTCATTTTTCGAAGCTTGCCAACACCAATCTTTCGATGCTGCTACATTTTTGTAGTTTTTTTAAAACAATTATTTTTCATAATAGAAAATTAAAAGGAGCTGAATACATAAAAAAACAATTAATTAATTTAAAGCATAAAAAATTCAAAAAATAAAGAATATAAAAATGAAAAAGAATAGGCACAGTAAATTATTACAATATTTTATCTAGTCTTTTTAATATAATTTATAATTACAACGAGACAATTTGATAGAGTTGATTGAGAGGTTAATTGAAGGATATTACAACTTAGAACCCGAACTTGATAAGTCATCCAAATAGACTCTTTTTAATTATTTCTGTTTGAGTTGCATTCCACGATTATTAAATATAGTCCAGTTGGCAGGCTAATTCGGCAACCAGGTTAACAGACTCCCGAGTTAAAACCCAATGTTATTTTATTTTTTATTTTTTTAATAAATAAAATTATGTTGTTTTAATTAATCTGGGTTAATCTTCTCAATTCTGTATCTTAGACTGACCTTGCACCATGACAGGTTTAATTACTGTACTGCTTACTTAATTACTTGTTTCTCTTTACTTTTAACTTATAAATAGCTTGCTGATTGCTTGTTTATATTGCAACCTCAATGGGCCAACCCAAAATAAAATAAATTAAAAACAAAAAACCCTGAAGCAAATGAAAAATAGAACACATATAAAAAAAAAAAAATTATGGTCTTTCAGCGTCTTTGAATAATGTCAAGAGGCATTTTAGCATAATTATTAAATTTAGACTAACATGGCGGGTTGACCCGGGACTTGATGGTTGGACCTGTTTGGGTAAAGCAAAAGACTGGGATAAGCAAAAACCTAGTGAAACTTGGTCGACTCACTGGGTTTACCCGTGACCCGGCCAACCCAACAAAACCTGTTTTTATTTTCAAATGTGTTTTTTCTCCTAGCCAGAGACCCCTTATATATATATATATAGGTTACTAATCTTTTTCAAAGTTCACTATATAAATACTAGAAGAATGTTTTATTTTTTAATGTGAGATTTGAAACCCTTTATTATATATATAAATGTTCACAAGAAAACAAAATTATTTTTTCAATTTGAGATTTGAAGCTCTTTATTACATAATAGTAAGGGGCAGCTTGCGCTATGCTGTGGGCTATTTTTTTTTTTTTTTTGCATAAACATATCAAAAAACGCTAATATTCAAGAGTGTTAGGTCTATCTGCAAAGTTAGACCCAAGAACCTTAGGTTTGGCTGCAACGTCTGACCCAAAAGTAATATTTATAATATTAATAATAATATTAAACTTGTATGACCTAAGTTCTTATAGTTTTTTATCCCTTGAAATTAAATTTATGTTGGAGTTTGATCAAAAAATTTTGTCAAAATACCCTTTGAAACCTCGCATGCTTTCAGAATAACAAAGAAACAAAGAAAAGACATGTTTTGTTAAAGGATGAGATGTGATCCCAAAATAAAATGCAGCATGACAAAAATCCATAACAAAATGATTGACAGTTTAACACCCTTCTTGGATAAGCTTTTTCTAGCAACATCTATGTTTTGCCAAGCATCTTCGATCACTTGTCATTTTGATGATATTGTGGTGATAAAATGACTGATGACATCATCTTTCATAAACTCAACTTGCCTCTCGAATACCAACCTCCGACTCGATTCTTGAAATTATTCAATTGAAATGGTAGAGGACCCCACCATAATATTCACATCTCTTATCTGGATTATACCGTATAGGAAACAATGGTTGCATGAGATTTGACAGAATCGGGGCAACAAGTCTGGAATCTAACATATGCTGGTAGACAAACTTTGGATGAGATGTGGGTATGACTGCAAGGTCGTGTCATAAAAGTGTGATGACTAAATAGAAAAAAAATTTAATAATAAAAAAAAGTTTAATTGAAAAGAAAAAAAAACAAAGAAAACAAAACAAAGCAAAACATTATTCCAATAAATAGTGCTTTGCGAGAAAGGGTACAATAAAATCCCTATATGAGATCACAATAATCTAATGAAAAGTAAATAAAACAAATCATGAAGTTTAATTCTCAATCAAATCGATATTAAAAGATGAAATTGAAAGGAAAAAAACTAATTAAGAAAAAGAAAAAAAATCTGAATCAACTTTGTTAACCCGTCAAACCTAGGATCCATGTCATAAAAGTGTGATAACTAAATAATTTTTTTTTAATATTAAAAAACTAAATCTAACCAAAAAAATGTTAATTAAAAATAAATAAAAAAACAAAGAAAAAAGCCAAAAAAAACCCATAACTAATAATATTTTTTTCAAATTTATTAATTATTATATTAGCAATATTTATTATAATATAAATAATAATATTTATAATACAAATAATAATATTTTTAATATTAATAATAATATTAAACTTACATTACCTAATTTTAAATGGATTTAGGTGCAATGTAAGGCCGAAGAGTCTTGGGTCTGGCTGCAACACCAAATCCAAGAGTCTTGGATGTGGGTTTGGCTGTAAGGTCGTGTTAAGAAATTATGATAACTAAATAGAAAAAAAATTAATATTAAAAATAAAAATAAAAAAAATATTAATTGAAAAGAAAAAAACAAAGGAAAGCAATATTCTAATGAATAGTGCTTGCGAGGAAGGGTACGGTTAAATTCCCTCATGAGATCAAGATAATCTAATGAAAAGTAAACAAAACAAATTATGAAGTTTAATTCTCAATCAAATCGATATTAAAAGATAAAATTGAAAGAAAAAACTAATTAAAAATAATAATAAATCTGAATCAACTGGGTTAACCGACTAAATCAGGTTAGCCAGCCAAACCTGGAATCCGTGTCATGAGAGTGTGATAACTAAATAGAAAAAAAAATTAATATTAATGAACTAAATCAAACAAAAAAATAATTAAAAAAACAAAGAAAAAATAATTAAAAAAATACCTATAACTAAAGGAGATTAGACATTTTCCGTGGATTGCACAGTGCAATCCACAGTAAAAGCCTGATCAGTTTTAGTGGGATTCGTATCATGAGAATATGATAACTAAATAAAAAAAATTAATATTAATGAACTAATTCAAACAAAAAATTTAATTAAAAATAAAAAAAGGCAAAAAAAAAACTATAATTAAAGGTGATCAAGCATTTACTGTGGATTGTATAGTGCAAACTACAGTAAAAACCTGATCAGTTTTAGTTATAGTTAATACTCTATATTCAGAAGAAAAAAATTATACTTTTTCAATGTGGACTAAAAAATCTTTTTGATTTAAATACTTCAACTTAAAAGAATAACATACTAACATGATATTTTTTTTAATATGGGATACAACACCTTTTGAAATAATATTTTAAACTTTATTATTTATAATATGTATATCCTATATTCATATGGATTATTTCTTAATTTTTCCATATAAAATATTTAAACTTCAAATATTTTTTTTAATTTTTCTGTATTAACCCGGATCAACTCGTATAACTCGGAACTAGATTTTTTAGTCTAAATCAACCCCGGATCGGGTATGATAACTATGTATTTTAGTCCGGATTTTAGTGCTATAATTTGTGATGGAAGGAGGAATTCCTTTTTATATGTGTGTTTTTCAAGAAACAAAAAGGATGCGTTTAAGTCATGGGATAATTAAACTATATAATAGACTATAAAGGGTGGATATAGACACGAACACGAGATATTGGTACCTCATGATATATATATATATATATATATATATATATAAGTGCTAAAAATTTATATAACTAATAATAGTGTATAAGTAAGTGAATGCACATGTATATAAAAAGTTGTAAAAGAAAACGGTAAACATCATGTTATTTGTATTGGCTTACTGATTAAATAAATTTGTACCTCTAGAACTCAAATTATCTTAATGACTATTATAATGCTCGTAAAAGGATTGATTATAATATCCTCTTCTTCTTCTTTTTTTCTCTTTAATTTAATTATTATATATATATATATATCTTTTAATTTGTTATTTGTATTAAATTATATAATTTAGAAGTTTAGAAATAATAATATAACATTTTTCTAATCAACACTGCAAAAATAAATTATGATATTTTAAAATAAAACATTTCACATATCGCATAGTTATAGCTTAGCCTCAATCTAGTTTTATTTCAAACCAACCGGTCAAACCCATTCACCCGCCAGGATCAACTTCAAGAAAATTTTGTAGTGTCCGCGCTTACTATTTGATAGAACTTCAAACCAGTGCCCCCAACGAGTCATATAATGTATTTGTTTGTATTAAAAAAACACTTTTAAATTTATGTTTTTAATTTAAATTAATTTAATATATTATTATCAAAAATAAATTTTTAAATTAAAAAATATTTTAAAAACTAAAAAAAAAATACTACCAAACCCTACCTCTGGCTAGGTTTAAGATGTCTTTGGCATTGTCTTTTAAAAAAAAATTAATTTTTTTTATTTCGAATTATTATTTTTATTATATTAAAATAAATTTTAAAAATAAATTTTTTTTTAAAAACATCCACAGTCAAAATAAAAAATACACTCTTTAGCACGCCCAATGGATCATTCCTGGCAACAAAGTCCAAATTTCATTTTTAAACAAAGGACCCACCACAGTTCATGTTGGTACCCGCCAAAATTACGTGGCCCAACATGCAGAACCATGAGACGATCACCAGGATTGCCAATTTGCCATGCATCGCGTCTGCACTTTCATGTTAGGTAGGCTTCGTGCATATTCAATACCACTACGAGCAATTTTTCACAAGCAAAAATGGGAATCATCTCGAGAGCTTAAGAATGTAAAACTTGAGCCCACTAATTATTGAATCGAGGTATTTACAGCTTGTATGGAGGCTAGTCGTCAGTCAGTCATTTCGAGATGAGATGACTAAAAGGAAACATGTACAGTGTCAGCAAAGAATCCAGCTCCATTGAGATGAATTAGATGTTTCAGTTGCTGATGTCAAAGTATCTTGGATCTTCCGGGAAATGGTAATCTACATTTAACTGCCAAAGAAAGCAAAACAAATTCTAGTAAGACACCAGAAAGAAAATAGTTACATAATTTTTTATTGTCCATATCAGCACTCTCCCACGTTCAGAATGACTCAAGCATTTTAGCTTCTTGGTGTGTCTCACTCCCATTCACAAGGAAAACTTTTTGGGGTTTTCCCACTTCTGTTGCACTGTGCGGCCAAGTTTTTACTTCCCCTTTTACGCACTGCCCATGTTTCTTGTTAGTTTAAAATCTTTCCCCGTTGAAACTCGACAAGGACACCTTCACTTGGAAGTCATGGAAGAAAGTCTTGAAAGAATTCTTCACACGTGATTATCTATTCAGAATTACTAAACTAGGGTATAAAATCAAGCATCTGCAATTTGCCGAATGTCTTGAACTCTAAAGCAATGCTACTTGGAGAAGGAAAAAAAGAAGAAATTTAAGCAGTCTTAATGATGCCAATAATATTTGCTGCAGATGCCCAGCAACCAATTATGATTCCGAGGAACTGGAATTTAATCAGCTGCTTCAACATCTCTATCAATATTTTACCAGAAATGAGCATCAAACCTATATATGTACCGTTTCAACTTTCAACACATCAGGGCAATTCATTCACTATTTGTGCACACAGCTAAGTGGAGTGATGACACTTGGAAGCCACATATTGCATGAATTTAAAATCACATACCTTGCCCTCATCAGCATCTGAATGGCGTTGAGGGAACACAACTCTCAAGTCATTGTATAAGTAGAACCTACGCTCCCCTTCTACACCTAAGCTCATCTTTTGTGGTATAGCTATATGATCAGATACGCATTTCTGAACTGATTTAGAAGACTTCTTTGGTGAAGGGCATAGAAAACGGAGATGAAGTGCATATCGAAGAGCACCACCACCGGGAGTATTTTCATTTATCTTTGAACAACAATGAGTTGGTTTTCTGTCAGTTTTGTTGCATGTTTCCACCCCAGCAGACTCCTTCCCTGCAGTCCTCTGGCATTTAGGAGTACTGCAGTTGGCCTCGAGCATCAAAGAGTCCACAGTCACCTTTTCTACATTTCGAGATTGCTTGGGGAAACTCCTGGCATCAACCACATCCACTATATCACAGGATTCGCTTCCTTTAATTTTACTCTTCTGGCCATCAGAAGCTGCAGGGTATACAGGATGGCTTTTCTGTGATACTGGTGACACCTTGTCTTTCACTTTTGTGTCCAAACCCATCTGTCTTTGTTTCAGTTCTGTCGAAGTTGGTCCAGAAGAAGCCAACGAGACCTTCTGGCGCAGGAACGTCTGCGTTGATATTAACAGCAAGAAAGAGGTAGAATAAGTTAAAATCTAGGTCAAACTATAAATCTTTAGGTTTGTATGAATGTGGCAATGCAAGAACCAAAAAAAAGAAAAAAAAACAGCTGCTGGTAGCCTGTTTCATGATTGTGGTTACATCAGAACAAAAACCCTATATTCAATTAAACAATGAGGAGCTTAGTAAGAAAAGAAAAAAAAATTAGGCTCAACCTTCTGATTCTGGTTTCTGAAAAAACTCCATCAAATTGTCTAGCTCATTTTCAAAAGTATAGGTAGCAATCAATTAACAGAATTGTTTAAAAAGTTTTTGATTGGGAAAAGAACTCATTTTAACTCATTCTAGTCACTCACAAATATCATTATCTAGGAAGGTGATAGTAATCAGGAAACCTCAAGAAGCTGAATGCCAACAAATAACCAATTGCTCATGGTGCATCAATTCTCATACTAGATACAAGAATATATGTATTTAAGTAAGTTCAACAGCAAATCATACTTGTTAACCCTGAATGTACTAGAGACAATGATCCAAGTGCTACTACATCTTACTTTGGTGCCAGCAGGCATGTCACTCAGATCATAGTTGCAAAAGAATGTGTGAAGAGGAGTTTTCTCCGGATTGCTGATAACCTGAAGAAAGCAAGCCAGTTTGATAGTAAATAACAGACATTTCTTACATCAACAACCCACCTATTAGCTACAAAAATCTGCAGCTGCATAAAGTTTGAATGAAACAGAACAAAGATGTCTAGTATTGTGATTTACCAGTACACCCAAATGCCAATAAAATGTAAAATAAATAAAAGATAAATACTACTCTTCTCACTGCTAAGGACAAAATATAAGCAATAGACCCCTAGAGCAGCAAACTCCTAAAGGATGTGATGAAAGAAAGACATTCTCGTCAAATTGGTTCATCACGGTCCCTTCCATTAAATGTGACTAAGGTGGAAAAAGGTTCCACCAAAAATCAAGAGCATAAACATAAAGAAGGCCACCAAAATATGTAAAACCACATTAAAGGTGGAAGAAACAATTTGAAATTAAGAAATCATCGTTTATCTAAGGAACTCAGGACCACCAAAACGGTTTGCAGAGAGATATAAAGTACCAGTTGTATTCGACCTTTCATGGGTATATGCAAGCGACTCCTGACAATTTGAGAATCATCATTGCTTAGGCATCTTTTAAATTTTTGTCCCCTACACTTGCTTGATGATGAATTTCTACTAAGATCTATGGATGCATAATACAGTAGATAGCAATCTCCATCTACACTGGTCACTGAAAATGGAAGCTTCTGTGATTGCGGTGAAAAGTTCCCTCCAGTAATGCTTAACACAGCTAGGAAGCCATCAATTCTCTGAAAGTAGAAGATGCCATCCAAAAGAATAAAATATCAGATGTTTTCCAAGAAATGAAACAAAAACCAAACACCAAAATACATATAGCATCACATAGCTACTTACCTGAGTGAATTTTCCACAAAAAAACCGTCCAGACAGTAGTGACTCCTCAAATGAACCAACCAAGGACCTCCTAACAGAAAGACCACCCAAACTTCTCAGGTGCCTTATGCATTGGGCTGGAGCAGATTCTCGACATAAAGGTGACCAACCTGAGTCAGCAGTGCCTTCTAAGGAAGATGGACAAAACTCTTTGCAGAAGCCAATATCTTCAAATGATCTGCTTGAGATCCTCAACTCTGCTTCTTCAGAAGCAAAGTTAATGCCTGAGTCATTTCTGTCAAATGAATGCCCTATTTTTTCTAAATTCCAATAGCAATCCTCAAATTGGCTCTTGACCTCTCTGCATCCTCCTACAGTTTTCATACTTACACAAGACTTTGGACCTAGAGGAGACAGAGAGAGTGGAGATGAAAATCCCTTTTGGGAGGATACCTTAGACTCTAGGTAATGATTGTGTCCAGGAGAGTACAAACAATTAACGCAAGAGAGTGCATCATTTTTTTCCAATAATGGACCATCAGTCAAACAAACAGACCTTCTAGCACTATCGTCACATGGCACATTCTTTTGTTCCCAGCAGCCAGATAAGGATCGAGATGGCACACTAATATGAATTTTTCTACCAACATTTGGTTTCTTGTAGTCATGTGATGCAGAACCTTTGAAATGATCAGCACGAGTAGGGCAACTCATCCGAGAAGTATTGCAGCTGATATCCAAAGACTCACCATTAAATTGTTTTGCAGAAAGCATATCATTTAAAGGCGATGACAGTAACCGCTTCCTGACAAGTGATCCACTTGACTCAACCTCGTTAATCGTGACACCATCAACAGCAGAAGAACACACATGATCAGCAGAAAGAATCTCAAGTCCATTATTTAAAGAACTCATTCCATTTGATTCAAAACCCACAATCCTAGAAGCAGGGATTGGAATATTCCTCCCACTTTTAGGAGTACAACGACCAACTTCTTCCACAGAACCAGTTTTCAACCCATGAAAATTGGAAACAACATCCACTGCCCTTCCAAATTCAAATGAATTCACTGAATATTTCGAAAGATCCAAGGAGGGTTTCCCCTGGAAATCTCCTAATGAGGAAGTCCTAGCATGCCCAACTGTTCGGCCAATATTTCCTCCATCTAATCCACTTATGCCAGCATATCGCGGTGGGCTTTGCAAAAAAGTGCCCAACGATGCTGCTGGAACTTCATTGGCACTATCAGTAGAGGAAACTTGTGGCAAACCCATAACTAAAATTTAAAGAAACTAATATCTACTTATCCAGCACAGCTGAATAAATTATCACTCCCTTCTCTCTGTTTTACAAGAGCAGCATTTTAATTTCACAACATAAATTGCCACCGGCTCAACTTTGCTAACAGATTAGAAACTGCTCCTCTATACTAACTACTGAAAACAGATTCCAGACTCCTAATCCTATCAATGTAGTTGAATGAAAGCAGAAAGAGCATGACAATCAAATGTAAATGAATCCCACAAAACTTTTTCCTTACTATAAAGGAGAAAGTATTATGCATCCACCAAAGGCATCCACATTTCACGTACAACTCCTTTACGGGACTGAGTAGAGAAAGCCAAACACACCATCACTATCCAACCATAACGGGTGGCCCAGATTTTTTTACCTCCCAACCAGCAAGCAATGAAGCCACAAGAATTCATAGTCCAACAGAGTGATAGTCTCTGCCTGATAAAATTAAATAAATAAAAAAAAAAGAGTTAGTTGTCTATCTTGAAAAATATGATTTAAACCAGAATGTTCAATGAACTAAATAAATTTCCAATATTTCTCATACACGACCACAAAATGAATCCTTAATTGATCAAACACGGATCACCATAACCTATTAATGATCTAATCCAAATTGCAAATATAGTAAACTCCAGTATAAGAGAAGAAAGAACCCAAAAGGACAAAACTACCATGGAGTACACCAAAGCAAAACTACTAGGACATACAACAAATGTAATCCATTAGTACTCTAAAGCAGCATAACCATAACCAAAAACAACAAAGCAAAAGCATCTCAGAATCAAAGCAAAATCTCATCAACTATCTAGTTAAGCCAAAACATCAAACAACAAGAAATGATTTGAGTTGCAAAACCAACAAGGCAAAGAGAATATATTTAAAGCACATAAACTGATTCCTTGACATCAACAAACAAAAACCTCAAAAGGGTTGCTTATAAGGCACACATTCACTTCAACCCCAAGCTGAAACCATCCATCACAAGCAACATTTATTATTTTAAATTAAAGCAGCATATTTTATCATCAGAACCCACAAAAAGACAACCAAACCCGGAACACAATTTAAGCTTAATCATCAAATAAGCAAAAAATAAAAATAAAATAAAAATTGATGATTGTTTCAAGTTAAAGCAGCGTATTATTAAAAAAATTAAGAAAAACCCAGAGACCAATCAGAGTTTCATCATCAAAATTATCAAAAACAGAATTAAGTAAATTTAATCACATGAATGTGAAAGCCACAGCAATCTGATTAGCAGACCCACCAAAAGAAAAGGTGAGCAAGGATTCTGATAGACAAGTAATTTCAAAGATGATCTTCCATACAATTCAATCAAATCAAAATCTCCGTCCAGATCATATCAGAAATATATATACTATAACAACTGAATTTCCAGATAAATAAAGATTAAAACAGGAGAAGTGTATATTTATTGGTGACTGTTTTTTTTTCTCCTCTTCTGTATTGGGTTTTTTATAGAGAGAAAGTGGGTGTGAAGAAGTTGTTGAAGAAGAAGACAGGGAAAGAAGAACCATGCCTAAGGGCATGTTTATAATCCCAAGAAAGAGAGAGACAGAAGGGTCATTACATTAGCATAATCAACCTCCCGTTTTGTTACTTTTCAATTCATTTCAATTTCATGGCTGTAATTTCAAAATTAAGCTCTCTTTGCGCCACCCCTTCTTCACTTCCACTTCTTTCCTAAGCTATAAAATTTGCTTAAACACTATTAACTTAATATATATAATTGGTTCGCGTTTTGCTGTAGATCAAATTATTATTTTTTAGTCTAAATAAATATCTTAGAGTTATTAATTATTTTTCTAATAAAAAAAACTGTACAAGAATTAATTTGATATGACTTGGTCATCTTAATAGGTCAAAAAATAACATGAATAACCGATAAAAATATATTTTGATTCAAAATAAATATTTAAAATGAGATTTCATTTAATAAACAATGAGATGAAAATATATTTGATCTATTCAGGTCCACACAGGTTAATTTGTTAATTTGCATATCAAGTGATGAGATTATGATAACCTTATAAAAAACAAATCAAAACAAATTACAAAGCGAATTTCTAATAAATTTAATGTCAAATGATGAAACTAGAAAAAAATCAATTAAAAAGACAAAAAAAATTACATGAGTCAACTCAGGTTAACTTGCCAAACTCACAACTAGGTCATGAGACAGGGATAACCCAATAAAAAATAAATTGAAAAAAAATTATAGAGTTTAATTCTTAATCAATCTAGTGTTGAAAGATAAAATTGAAAAAAAAAATCAATTAAAAAGGGGCATAAAAAACAATTGGGGTCAATTAGGGTTAACCCGTCAAACCCGTGACCTGATTTATAAGATAGGGATAACCTCATAGAAAGTATATCAAAATAAATCACGAATTCTTATTCCCTATTAACCCAATGTTGAATAATGAAATTTATAGAGAAAAAAAAAGTTAATTAGAAAAAGAAAAACAAATATTGGAGTTAACTGGGTTAACCTATCAAACTCGTTGTTCGGGTCAAGAGTATGTGATAACCTAATAAAAAATAAATTAAAAAAGATTATGTAGCTTAATCCCCAATAAATCTAATGTTAAAGGATGTAATTGAATTATATATATATATATATATATATATATATATATAGAGAGAGAGAGAGAGTATGTAAAAAAAATTATTCAAGTGAATAATATAACGTGATGGGGTACACTAAAACCCCCTCATCTTTTAGTTTTTTTTTATTTATTAATTAATTTTTATAATAAATGTATTTTGTAAGAGATGCCCCTCCAAATATGTGAATGAATGAGGTTTTTTTATAAAAAATATATTTTTTTGTTATTTTTATTTAGTTTAGAAAACTAAACATTATACTTAATAATTTTTTTTTTCCTAGTTTGTTTAGAATTTTTATTACTTTTCTTTTATTTCTAGGTTTTCTAATTTGTTTAAGTTAATTTTTGAATTTAATTAAGGAGTTGTAAACCTCTTAGAGAGGCAAACTACTTAAAAGAAATATTCAATAGTAAATTATGAACTAGGATTTCATATGATCTTTATTTTGAAGATTTTGTATTCTTTTGATTGTTATCTTTCTTGTGTTGTTTCTACCTGCATCACTTGCATTCTGTTATTTGATCTCTAATCATCTTTTACATCTTTTTTATAAACACACGTAACATAACTTTTAAAGCTTTATTACTCTCACACTAGTGTTAACTTAAGTATCGAAGAATTCTTTTAGCTCACTAGAGGACTTCTTTTGTAGATGTTTATGAAATCCAAGTTCATCAATTAGCCTTAAAAAGACCTTGATCTTTTGAGGTTTTATTCAAACCTTGTTGATGGCGTTGTTTGTGAGAAATTATATAAAGGTCAGTTCAATTCCTTTTCTTTTTACATATCTTATAATGCTTTTAATGATTGACAACCTGACATGAGAAGGTGATAAATCCTCCATCATATGTGTACCTGCAACTCCTTTAGCTCTTTAACAACTAATTTTAAAGTAAAACTTATCACATAAGCTTTTTTAGCCACACAAAAGTAGTTAAGAGTTTTGGTTATTCCATAATCGGTGGCTCTTCCATCGGCACCACCTTTTGAACCTTTTAATGTGTGTAAACATGTCTAGTTTTAGGATAAGACATTTAAATGAAGTACAAGAAGGTAAGAGAGAGTGTCACTACTCTCAAAGCTCACATAAAATTTGTTCTTGTCATCATAAATAATAGTTTCTAAGTGGATACTATAAACATGACAAAGAAAAAGTTAAAAGACAAATAAGTATGTAGTCACAATAATAGGAGTAGTCATCAACATCACTTCTCATCAGGGACATTTTTTAGTAGCTTGGATAGAAAAACAGCTTGAAAAAAAGTTAAGTCCATAATTATACGAGCCCTTTATGTACAGGTGTATAACCCTCACATGGTGAAAGGCTTTTTATTAACTAAATGAGTATTGGATACTCATCTTTCTAAGAAACTTCATTACTATAAAAATGAATCTAGAAAATATTAAAGACTCACAAACCCAAAAGAGCATGTGAAAAAAATGTGTGTAGCATTTTAGAATTGTCATATAAGACACAAACATCATATATAAGATTCTTTATACCAAGTTCCATGAATCAACTCAGATATGATATGATTATTTGAATCCTAAATCCACTTTTGATTTCAAGTATCTTTATGCAAATATAACCCATTATAATATAAATATCACGCCTAATAAAAGCCCAACTAAATTGTTCATCATCACTTAAGTGAAGAATAATGGCACTTGGGTCTACTTGGAAGTATTCAACAAAAAGATAATGAAAACAGAGGACCTTACAAAACCAATCACTTGAGTTGTACACCTTTTTTTACATGACCATCCTAAAGGTGAAATATATTATGAAACATTATATTATGGTAGAAGAAACAATAAAATTATCTTTATATGATTGTCAAAATATACTATTCTCCACGAGTTGTTTTTCGTATGTTCTTTCCATGAAATGTTTTTAATATATGTTCACAATGGTATTATCTTCACAAGACTCTCCACATCGAGTAATAAATTTTCTTTCATATGCATGAGTACAAACATTCTCTACCTCGAGTAAAAGAAACAACTTTGCTTGGGTATAAAAAATTTCTACTTGGGTACAACATGATCTCTCTAAAATATTTATCACAATATTTTCTCTATATTACTCTCTACCTCAGATGAAAGAATGTTCTAGCCTAAGTACAACCTAATCTATGTGATGAGTTGCTAAGAATAGACTTCATATAAGAAATCTCTATAAGTAATCTTCAAGACAATCTCAATTGATGGTTTCTATACAAATATCCATGACAAATCTCTAGGAAATGGTCTTTATATAAGGATCTCTATAAAACATTCACATAGCATCATCTCTATGAGATTTTTTACCTTAAGTGAGCTTTTTTTTCTATACTTAGGTGTAATATATTATCCATCCTTCATTTGAGATTATGATAACACCTGGTCTTAATATAATGAATTCTTTAAAACAATCGTGAATGGAATAATCTAGCCTAAGCAATATAAGAAAGATATACCTTTATCTAGGCCAAGACAACACTTGTTTTAGGTATAATACCACATTTTCATATGTCATTATCTATATATTATTCTCTATGAGTCGTTCAAATCAACCATTATGCCCAGGTATAAAAGGCATCATGCCATTTAATACAAAAGATTATCATAAAAAAAATATCAAAGTAATCCCGGATAGCTTATTAGCCATTCTAGAAAGCACTTTAACAAATCAAATAATAAAAGCATATATTTTAAACTTGATGAATCACATCTCCAAAGTTCTAGTCTACTTAAATCACTAATACAAGAAAATTACTCTATCTCATACTAAGTAAACCTCGTTATGAGACAAGAAGAAATTAACTAGAGGGTTTTAGCTTATTGACGAGTACTTTAAAATTACATATTCATATAAGCGATATTGAGAAATGCTTTTGGGGTTGGTTATCCTAAAAATGAGGACAATCTTGCATAAGTGGTTATGGTTAAAAAATTTCTAGACAACATTAGTAATAATTGAACCCACTAAGTTCTAATATTTATAATAGAATATTCCAACAAAAGAATAATACAATGGGTTTAAAAGGTTATATGAGAGGGAAGAAAAAAACTTCCTTAATTCCCAAATCCAATTCCCAAGTAGTGAGTAGTTTATAAAAGGACACTTTTAATGGACACAATAATAATAATAAAAGGACTTCAATATTGTCTCTAATTTATATACTTAACTTCTAATGCACACAAAAATCCATAACTTTACCCTATAATATGGTGGTATAGTTAATCATTAATAATATAGAACATTAGGGATGGTTTCACTAAAGATTGTTATTCTACGACTCAAATAAAAAATTAAAGACAAAAATGTCCAGTCCTAAAGAATTGACTAGTAGACGATTCTAAACTAATCCAAGTGTTACAAAATTATATAAGAAAGTACTAGATACGTTAATCCAACCAATACCAATTGACTAGTAGACGACTCTAAACTAATCCAAGTGTTACAAAATTATATAAGAAAGTACTAGACACGTTAATCCAACTAATACCATTAAGATCTTTTAAATAAAACATTTATAAAATAATTATGTATGATTTACCGAGATATGTATTTGAAATTTCTGGTAAGGAAATTTTTTTTTCTTATAATAGGAAATTTCACTTTCATCCTTTCCTAAAACATGTATAAAAGTCAATCATATCTCTTCAAGGTTTATTTTCTCATTTAATTGGCTTCTAAATAGGCTTTTTCAATACCATAAACCTAAATCCAATTAAGGTTGGTGCTTAGGTATAATTCAAGGATTATATGCATTTTCTTTTCACTCCAAACCCATAATTCCATGAATTCCATGAAATTATTTCTTCCTATATAAAAATAGATTAAAAGTACATAGAATAAAGATATTGAAAATAAACTAGCTTAAAATTAAGGGTAAGAGTATTGTAAAAATCACATAAAAATTAAGCACATCAATGTTGGGTAAAGATTGTCATAGTAGTGTCGCATAAAATTTCCTATAACATCCATTCATTTTACCCTTTTACCTTATTCTTCTTTGAGTTTTAGTAACTGAATCTTCTCATTTTCATCTATCTTTATTATAATATATATTGAAACACCCAAGACATTTACTATAATACTTTCTTTGTTTGTCCTTGATTTTTTTTTTTTGATTGAGTCTATAATTTGTTAAGTTTAGGGAATTTTAAAATACAGAGGATTAAAGTATAAAACACGGAGAAATTTCATTACCAATCAAAATTTTAATTCAAAAATTCATTTGTATCCTCTTACTTTCTCTTTTCAACATTCACAATCCCTATAATTACCAAAAATTAAACTTTGATCCAAAAGTTTATTTTCATTATTTCGTTGGGTTTAAGAGAGAAGAGAAAAATTCATTGGATTCCAGTAAGGAGAGAGAAATACATCAGTTGAAATTGTTTATATTCACTAAAAAGATCAATTTTGGTGTCAACGAGTTTGATTCGACAAAAGAAGTTTAATTTTACTCTGTTATCTTGTGTTCTTGAATCGTTTCTTGGGTTTTTTTTAGCTTGATAAATTAGTACTTTTTTATGTTAAAAAGGTGTTATTTAGAAAAAAGTTTGTCAAAAAATAGATGTTTAAACCAAAAAAACCAACCATTAATTTTCCACCTACCAGTGATGGCCAAATTCTGGTAAGAGCAAATGACAATCATCTATCTTAATAAATAATAATAAAAAAAAACAAATAGGTGCAGTTGATAAGTTATTCGCCCCTTACCGAAAAAAAAAAAAAAACAAAGAGAGAGAGAGCCTAAACCCTAGCCAGGCTTTCACACCTAGCCTCTTAGTTATTAATTTTTTTTCTTTCCAATTAAATTCTTTAACTTTTTTTTATGAAAAATATTCTCATTATTTTTATTACCATATATTTAGCTAGAAAATAAATTTTAAAAAATAAAATTATTAAATTCAATGAAATCCATGACCCAGATCATGAATTTTATGGATTTAAGCTACGAAAATCGGGTCAATTCAATATATTGTTATTACTTTTTTCATTTAACTCTTTTCTTTCAATTTTATCTTTTACCTTTTAAAAAAAAAGAATTCTTTATTTTTGTTATTATATATTTAGATAAAAAATAAAATTTTAAAAAACAAGATTACTTAACCTAATAGAGTTCATGACTCAAGTAGCGTGTTTGGTAGGTTAAGTTATAAAATGAAAGTCGATCCAATATATTGTCATCTCAATATTTTTAAAAAATATTTTTAAAAAAGTTATCAAAATCTCAAAACCTAGATTGCATGTAGATTGCATGTTTGACATGTTAATTATAATTGATCCGAATTGATTCAACACATCCCCATGTCAAGAAACAAAAATTGAATTCATGTTTTTGAATTTTTTTTATCATCTAATTTTTTTTTGTTAAGAATATTTAATCCGACCCGTGACATATAGGAAACAATAACCTTGTTTATGTCTACGATACAATAAATAAATAAATAAAGTTCTCCAAAACCTTGGTCGTTCAAGATTCAATAACACCGAATGGGGAGACCCTTGGAAACAAAAACCCAACAAACAAGTTGGTGGAAGCCACCCCATGCCTGTCATCAATGTTTGGATCGAGTGGATTTTGACCCCTCCAAATGTTCAATCACACCAAACCTACTATGATTAGATCTTTCTTCTTTTTATTATTATTATTTTTTTTATCCCTTAGGATACGAGGCATGCTATGGCCGTCATGTAGAATACAAGAATGGTGTTTTCAAAAACAAAATACATGAATTATGTTGAGGCAGCACCTTACATTATCAGCGGTGGGAGGCTAAAATTGTGGTCGTTTTCATATTGCATTGCTTGAAATTGTCCTGCTCCTTATTCATCAACATCAGGAGAGATGAGAAGCTACCACGTTGCATTGATCTGTTTATTTTAGCAAGTACGTGGCAGCTAATGATGGTCACATCTGCTGCCTCTTCGAAATGGGACCAAGCACTCACTCCTTCCCCCGTTTGCTTATCTTGGTTTCTCACTTTCTTGTTAGGTGATTATTAGTGTAGGGGTGATTTTTTTAAAAAAAATATTTTTTATTTTAAAATATATTAAAATAATATTTATTCAAATTCAAGATTTTGTTTTCAGAGAGTAAATAGTAATAGCAATTGAATTACATTTTATTTGCGATGATGGACTAGTTTAGCTTTTTATTTTGCCTAATAATATAAAATATTTGTTTGATATTATGGTAGTTTTTATGATTATATTTTTTTTAAAAAAATTTAGTTGTCATATATAGATGCGCAATGTCAAGGATCAAGGAGTTGCCACCAAGTTATTTGGTTTAGGGTCGATAGGAGAGCCGAGTGTACTGGTCTTTATCAGAAATTCAAAGGGTAAGGGGCTGGTTGTGGCTAGGAAAGATATTAACACCCCCAGCGCACCCTACCTAGGATAGACTGCATTGTGTGGTCTACATATGGTTTAAAGGTTTTGATGGATTTCTAATCGATGGTCTGTTTATGGCTTAGAAAAAAAATTACTCTTATTAATAAATCTGACATTTCAAATTTATCATGGGCTTATAAGCCTAAATAAATTTTTATGGAAAAGGGTTTATGTAGGTCCCGTGACAGGGTTCACCCGTCCTGGAAGGCTAAAGAGTTTTCCGCAACTCATATATTATGGGAAAAAAAATACCTCCAATTAAAATGGGTGAATATTCAGAATAATTCTGATAATTTTCTAGTTAATTCCTAATATTTAAATATTAGTTTACTTATAAGTCCAACATTATACTCAAATATTTGACTATTAATTCTCATGATTTAAAAATTTAAGGGGTTATTGAAATATTAGTCAAATCCTTAAGAAATTTTACAAACTTGTAACTTCCAAAACAAAGCAAAAAAAAAAAAATACATGTATTTTTTTAAAACAATGCTAAAAAATATATATTTTTTCCTTTTTTAAAAAAAATACAATTTTTATAAGAATTATATAGTATGCAACAAACAAAAACTATTTTTTTATATTGCTATTTTTTTATTTTATTTTATATTATATTGTTGTAAGGCCATGTTTGGCAAGACCCATTTTTTTTTCTTGGAAAAACTATAAAAAACAAGTCTAAGAGTGTGTTTGTTAAACATCTTCTTAGGCCAGAAATCCTTTTATTTATATATAAAAAAGTAGCAAACCAAACAAAGTCTTAAATATTTGACCTGTTTTAACCCGGTCGGGTTGACTTGAAAACAAACCAAAAACAAAGACCTAAAGCCAAAACATATTAAACATAAGAAAAACAAAAAAAAATTCAAAATTTCTGGGATAAAACGGATCAAACACAAAATAAATAAAGCACGCGGAGAACATTCAAGCTTAAATTCAGTAACGTGAAACCTAAACCAAACTAGATTTAAAGAAAAAAAAAAGGCATGGTCTCATTTGCAAGCATGCATGGATCAAGAATCAAGCATAAAAAACCATCAATTATCACTCAAAAGCCACAATTTGATCAAAATATATTTCGGACAATCGAAAGAAACCTAGAATCTTAATATATGAATATGTGGTATTGATGCATTTTAAATCTAGATTATTTTCTAATCAAGTTGTTTGAAGGTTTAAGTGCAAATAAATGGTCCAAATTATAAAGATAAGCAATGTTCTTTCAAAAAACACGAAGAACAATGCCTTAGAAACCCAGAACCTGCCTAGAAAAAAGCTAGCCATTGTCAAACCTAGAATGATCATTTTAATCCTCTAAAACATGCTTTCTTAATTCCAACAAACCACATTATCAATACCAAGCATAGTTGAAATAAAAGAAACTAACAAAAATAACAAATCATCATAAATATGCATTAAGTTCCATTTTTCAAAACTGCCAAATCAAAACAGCAAGCATGCTTAACCAATATGAGATTCAAAATTGATATTTTGACATTTCATAGGACTAAACCAAAATTCAAGAGTATGGAACCATGCATTAATCAAACAAAAAAACATCAATACCATGTTGTCGTATTTGGCAGATTTCAAATAAAACTAAAATGCAATCTTAACATACTAGGACACCAATCTTCACATCAATATATTTAAAAATATTGCATTAAACAATAAAAAGAGGATCCAACAGGCCTCATAGACTCCACATTCAAAGTTTGTAAAGGATACCTACAAAGCTTGAAATCTTCTATGGGAGTAGATTTATGTTGCTGCTTGTCTTTCTCCTTTCTTTAAACCAGTAAAACCAAACCCGTGAACCTTTTTTGAGCTCTTGAACTCAATATTAAATCCCTTAGACCTTAACCATATTTATCCCCTTTTTTTTCTCTCATTTTAGGTATGATTTCCTCTTTTTTTATAGGATGATTTAGGGCTTTAAATGAGTTTGTTAGGGTTCTAACAAACTAAAATTAGGTTGGTTTCATCGTAGGATAATTGGTTTTGGATTTAGGTGGTTTTGATCAAATTTGGAGGCTAAGATTAAGTGTTTTAGCCCTTTAATCTCAAGACAAGTGTTCTCAAACTTTAATAAGAACCTTCTAGGAGTTTTTAAATGTTAATACACAAAAAAGATATAGTGGTTTTGCGCAAATGAGTGTCTCAGTTAAGGCTGACTGGGTTGGCTACTTTCATGGCTTCGTTAGAGTAACTTCGACGTAACCATTGCTTAAGACCACTTGAACGTGGTAGAGGGGGTGCATACTTTTATATTAGATCCATTATTACTCAATTTAGAGGTCTAAGGTTCCACATTTATTCATTCAAAGGTGTTAACATGGTCAACATAAAATTCTGAAAATATAATGATAGTTGATTAAAGACAAGATGTTGAGATTATTAGAGAAAATGGGATGTAAACGTTTAATTTTATGGAAATAAGGTTGTAGAATGGGTGTTTCTTAGTTGAATAATGATGGTTATAGCCTTAATGGTGATCGGAAATGTCACATGCCTTCGTCTCAAAGTGCTTACTCGATTAGCCAAAACTGTTAAAGAACAAGATACATAGTAGTTGAACGATGTGTCATCTATGATAAACCTTACAAATTAGAATTTTTAATTTTAGATTTGGAAATTTTCAATTTAATCCACCCTCTTCCAATTTTACCTGTAATTGTCTCCTGAACTCTTAATTTTATGCAATTTTGACCCTTGTTAAACTCGATTCTATACTCAAAGTTAAACGCCTTTTATAATATATTCCTTGGTTTTCAATTTGTTAATTGGACTCTGAATTAACCATCAAATTTTTAATTTTCTTTAATATAGCCCCTGATTTCACCAATTTCAAACCCTAAAGTCCCTCGCTTCTTACAAGTTGGTCATTAGGTTTAGATTTCTTTAATCAAGTCCCTACTTATCCATCAAACTTCAATATTTATGCAATTAAGCCCTTACTTTGACCAAATTAACTTTTAAAAATTACAATTCGACCCCCAGACTATAATTTCTTCTAATTAAAAATTGAATTAACTTCAAAAATCAATTTGTTTTGCAATTAAACCCCAATAAATCCAATTAAACCTTGAAAAAAAAATCCAATTAAGCACTTAAACATACAATTTTGAATTTTTCTCCTCAAATTGAATTTTTCTTTCCTTATAAGGTCTTCATTAGTCGAAAATATATTGTCAATTTCCTATGCATTCTGGTATATTATTCCCTCTTATATATATATATATATATATATATATATATATATATATATATATATATTCTTTCAACATTTTTTGATTTTCTCAATTTTCTTTTCCTTTTTGATTTTTTTTGTTTATGTGGGACCTTAAAATGGGTAACAACATTAGTTATGATTTTAAAAAATTAGATTTAAAAAATGTGTGAGATGGGTTTTTGCATGCAAAATAAATAAATAAAACAAAATCTAATACAACATCAAAGAGTATCCTAGAAACAATATTATCCTTTTAGGCTAGACATGTCTCTACCTTCCTTAGAAGTCCAATAATTAGAACATTTTGTTCTGGGTAGGTGGTGATGGTAGCATTAGTGGATATATTTTAGCTTTGGCTATAGGAATTAACATGCACTCTTTAAGCCATAGTAATTTAGATTTGCAACTAGATTTTTGGTATGTTTTACATTGAGAGTTGGATACTTTTTTTAACATAAGAAAAAATATATAGATGTTTCTAATGTTTTTTTTCTAATTGAAAAATAAATAAGTCATGTAGAGATTGACTCTGTCGACTTAGTGGGTTCAAAGACAATTCGGATAACTAGTAAAAACATAGTTTGACTCAAAATAAATATTCAATATGAGATCTTTTTTATAAATTTTGAGACAAAAATATATTTGATCAATTCAGATCAACTAGGAATAACCTGCCAATCCATTTGTTAGGTCATGAGACCATAATAATCTTATAAAAAATAAATCAAAATAAATTATAAAGCTCAAATTTCAACCCGACTCTTTGAGTAATATTTAGTCAATTTGCTAAACTCGTGACCTGGGTTATGGACTCCACTTGGTTGATTTAATTTTTTTATTTTATTATAAAACAAAAATATAAAAGCTATTTACCATCAACCCAATACTAAAAGATAAAATTGAATAAAAAAAATCCCTCCTTTACATGATGGACTTGAAGAAAAAGTGATAAAAAAAAAAACAAAAAAAAATGGTTAACGAAAGAAGTCCAGCCATGTTAGGCTGGGCTTGACCTAAAAAGCCAAACGTACGGGCTTGAAGGAGGCCCGCACGTCTGACCCATCCTTTTTTCTTTTGCTTTGTATAAGTGGTCGTCCACCTTTTTTTTTAAAAAAAAAGAAACATAGACAACAAGTCATTTGTGTTCGTTTTAAATCAAGTTATGCGTTTAATGCAATTCAAACCAGCAACTTTGTAGGTGTTTTCGTGCTTTAACCAATTGAGTTAAGACACCATTTTGTTCTAGAACATATAAAATAATATATTAACCTTGTGTTGTTAGTTAGGAAAATAATATAGCACCTCTAAGTTTTGAACCCGCAATCTTACATTACTTCCATGCTTTAATCATTGAATTACAACACAAATTTAATTTTAAATGATTAAAAAATATATTAACTTGGTTTGATCTTAAGTTAACTTATTTTAATTGTTAGTATAATATAATATAATTCTCGTGTTACATTTAGTCGTTATTTATAATATGTATGTTGCAAGTTTTCCTAAAAATCTAAAAAATCACTGGATTTTTTCTTAAGATAATTTCATCATGAATGATGTTTTTATCATAATATTGATGTATGTTAATATTTTAATTTTGTTTACTATTTTTATATGATCTTTCAGTATTTTGTAATGGAACATATGAACATCAAATGTTATTTAATGGGAAAATGGAAGAAATGCCACAAATGAGATATTAATCAAAATGTTATATGATTTAGAAGTTGAAGTTTGTTTGATAATGCGGGTGCATGATGTTTTTTTTAATTTTTAACATCAATATATCAAAACAATTAAAAAAACATCTAAAATATCAATTTGATATCTTTTTAGGCAAAAATCACTTTGAAAATCAGGTTCAATCATAAAAACAAATACTTTTGAATTGTGAAAAGAAAAAAAAACAATTATTCAAGGGATAATAATAATAAAAAAAAAACTATAATACATAAGTGTTTGTATAATTAGATCTAAAGTTAATTGAATGGTTTGACTAGAAACGTGACCCTACTAGTTTGGGTTAATAATAAAAAATTAGATATGTAAGAGACCTAATTAAACCTAGTTGGTTAAAGTGGTTGGTCAACCTAGCTTTTTTTCAATGAAAAAAATACGTGAAATTTGAACTTGTAACTTTCTATTTTTCAGAATTATACATTTACCTCTTTACTTTATTTATGCTTCATATGATACAAAATATTATCCTATTATAATATTGGTGATCCAACAATATGCTAATAATATGATGATCTAATCCAAACCAAGTTTAATAATATTGAGATTAGCCCTTTAATTTAACATGGGTTGTTTGCTATTTCGATTTATTTGGTTATTTTGATTTCATGGTCATGTGATTGGTGCTCATTTGTGCAAGGATTCAGAGTTTAATTGTTATTCTATTCAAGACTTTTTATTTATATTAAAATCAAGAAATTTATGTAAATTTTATTTTTTATAATATAATTTAAGAATTATAAAGTCAATGAAGGAGCATACTCAATCCCTGGAATGTTTTTAAGTTTAAAACAAATTTCCTCTTTTCTAATATATCGATGGCTCCTTCACTTAAACTCATGTATTAAATTTATAATAATAACTATCTTTCAAGAAACTTTGAGAAAGGAAAGACAAAAGTAAAGAGAGAAGAAAATCTTTATACTTGTGCGAAAATTATAATTAATTTGCAATTGAATTTTTAATTGTAAAAATGGATATTCAATTGTCGTACTTGATATTTTTAATTGTAAAAAATTTTCAATTGATATTTTGTAAAAATTATCATAATTAAATTATCGCAATTAATTAATTAATTAATTTACTACTATTATGGTCAAATTAATAACGATTATTGTTTGCATTTTATTGTGAGACAATTTGTTTATAATGAAATGAGTATTTTTATTTTACAAAATATGTTTTCAAATTTCTTTATGTTCCATTATAGTATGTTCTTGAATGGTACTAGAGATATGTCATTTGAAGATACCAATATATATATATATATATATATATATATATATATATATATATATATATATATAGATAGAAGACTTAAGTTGAATTTTAATGATGTAGAAATAGATATCACTTGAAGATGTCTTGTTGAGGAATATCATTATTTTTCTATATCGACTGCATGTTATATGGATTTTAAAGATAAAATAGAAATGTTCATCCAAGGTGGAACGAACATGATGGAGTTATATGAGTAGCCAACCTAAACTTAGTAGCTCATAGAATGTAGAGCATGGAGATACTAATATATCTATACCTATATTTGCTCGATCATTTAGACAATTATTACATTTAGCCGGTGTTGATATATCTAGGACATTGTAAGATAAGGTTATGAGAATTTGTGATGAAAATAGAATTAAAATTATATATTATGATTAACGTAGGAATGAATCCTCCGATCTTAATGATAATAAAGATAAGGGTGTTGTGAGTTTAGTTGAAACATTAGATGGTGGTGATGAGATGATAAGGCCTTTTGTTCCAGATTTCGGTCATGATATTGAAATTGATGATATGGTTTGTAATGATTGGTCTATTTATTGTAAATAATAATTGGTAGTGGTGATTTGGTTATTGAAAAAGATTTCATAACCAAAGATGATTTTGTCAATGCTGTTAAGCGGTGACACATTGCACATTCACTTGAATATCGTGTTTAACATTCAAATCAAATATTTTTTTTAATTATAATTTATTCATTCACCTGAATGTTAATGGTATTTATGTGGGGGATACCATTAAAAAGTCAAATTCCTTTAGAGATAGCAAAGTTGAAAGGTAATCACATATGTACTAATGCATAAATAGAAAAAGCCATCATCAACTTGGGCTCCGTTTGTTTGCTGGAAAGTAGTTTTCTTTTGGAAAGTGAATTTCGAGGAAAGTGAATTCCGGGAAAGTATTTTCCGATGTTTGGTAGTGTAATGAAAAATGAGTTGGAAAACCCTTTCCAGTATTTGGTTATGTCATGGAAAATGAGCTGAAAAATAACTTATTAATATTTTATTTTTCTCAAGTTTATTAAAATAATGATGAAAAATCTTACAAATTAAAAAGTTGAATGAGAATGAAATTGAAAAAAAAATATATAATTTCATAAATTATCTCAAATAAAATAAATAATAATCAAAATAATAGAGATCAAATCTAAACAATTAAAAAAAAATGAAAGATGAAGAAATTAAAATAATAATAATCAACATTTCATAAATTATTTCAAATAAAATAAGTAACAATCAAAAGAATGAGGACCAAATTTGATAGATAAAAAATTTCAATAAAAATATGATAAGGAAAAAGCAAATAGCAATTATAAAAATAAGGACCAAAGTTAATATAAAAATAAAATTTTAAGAGATGAAATTGAAAAATAAATATTCAAAACAAAATATATATAGCAATCAAAAGTTTGAGGATCAAATTTGATATAATCAGCAAATAATGACATTTCTAAATTTTTCACAACTTCCGGAAAGTGTTTTCCCCTCCAATTTTTCAGGAAAACACTTTCTTGAAAACCAAGTCAAATTTTCCTTTTACTGGAAAGTGTTTTCCATTGACCAACTTTTCCTACTGGCAAACAAACACAAGAAAGTTTGGAAAGTGATTTTCCGGAAACCACTTTCTGGAAAACAAACACAGCTTTTAGGAAAACACTTTCCTGAAAACCAAGTCAAATTTTTCTTTGACTGAAATTGACTAAAAAGTGTTTTCCGTTGACCAACTTTGCTAATGACAAACAAATATAGGAAAGTTTGAAAAATGGTTCCCCGAAAACTACTTTTCGGAAAACAAACATGGCCTTGATGTTAAATATATTGCATCAGCAGTTGCAACTCTTGTTCAAGATAACCTCACCTATATTGTTTCTAGCATATAAGAAGAAATTAAATTGCACTTCAAGTTTAAAATTTCTTACTATAAAGCATGGGCTGCAAAACAAAAGATACTTGAGGAACTTTTTGGAACATGCAGGACTCATTTGAAATGTTACTTGGATTGTTTTTTGTATGTTTTTTTGTACATAAAGTTATGGTCATGGAAGCATTTACACTTGTAGCGGTCATAAATGGAGTCTAAACCTGTTATATCTATATAGGTTTTGGAGGTTGATCTAGAACTTTCATTATGATACAGGTAATATGTTATTGAACATGCAAATTATATTGTTTAGATTAAGAATATTTTTCATGGAAACCTTATTTAATAAGTTTCAATACCTACTTATTAACAAATAGTGTGAGATTATATATTTTGAAAATAATCCAACCCACTTTCTGTCATTTTATTGTAATGAGTTAGATAGACAATAGTCAAATCAGGTATGTTAGTAAATGATAAGAAAATAGTGCTTGTGATGATGTTGGTAAATGATGAGAATTAATTACTTACGTTGATGTTTAATTTTTTAGATATTAATAAATATTAGAAAATAATTGTTTGTGTTGATGTTGGTAAATGTTCCAGAAAATATTGATTGTGTTGATGTTGGTAAATGATGAGAATTAATTACTTGCATTTATGTTTGATTTTTTGTATATCTATACATAGATGCAATAATTGTTTGCATTGATATTGGTAAATATTCTAGAAAAAATTGATTGCGTTGATATTAGTAAACGATGATAAATAATTGCTTCTGTTGATGTTAGTGAACTGTGAGAAAATATTGTTTATATTGATGTTGGTAAATGATGAGAAATGATTGCATTGTTGATGTAGAAATTTTATGTTGTCGGTAAATGATGACAAATAATTGGATAGGTTGATGTTGATAAATGATGGAAAATAATTGCATTATTGATGTTTCTATAGGTTGTGTAGAATTCTTATTCAGAAGATGATATGACAGTCGCTCTTGTTATATGCATATTTACCACAGATTTGTGGATATCAATTATCCCCCTCATATTTTTTGAGCTTGCTGAGATGCATTGCCCGAATCGTATAATGCGACAATTTAGCTTTAAGCAACACATCTCGTCTGACATATATACGAGCGATCAATTGCATTTTATTAGTCTTTTGGGTAGGCATATTGATTATAATTGGATGATTCACCATCTCTAACATATATCGATGTGAGATATACGAAGAAATTTTATTTTTAGAAAGATGCATCTTGTAATATTCAATAAGAAATGCATGGATTGGTATTTGAGTATAACACGTCGAATCATTACACCAAACTTAGTGTAGGTTCCTCCACACGAGGAGATGGAGTATAAGTCACCTACACTTTGGATTCAAATGTTTAAGTATTTGTAACTTTTTATAGGCTTTAACAAAATTGTTGCATTTTATTTATGAATTAATAATTTTTATTTTCTTCATAATAGGTTAGAAAGTTGTTACATGATGATCAATGTGTTGCGGCCGATCTTCGTGATGATGATGATGATGATAAACTTGCTTGCTATTATGCATCTTATTGGTTCCAAATATGTCGTATTATGCTTGACCTGTTAGGAAAGACATTGAACCTAGATGATGTTGTTTTAAAGGATAAGATCAAGCAGTCATGTTGAAGTCATGCTATTGATGAAGTTGGTCCATTCACTCGTCGCAAAAGATATAAATAGGCTCAGATATGTTATTAACTTGTGTTATTTTTTTAGTTAAAAGTTATTTTTATTATTATTACTTTTGTGATATTATTTTAGCTAATTATTATGTTGATTTTAAAATTGTCTTACTTATTATCCATTTCATTCTTATTTTATATAAGCATGATTTAAAATTATTAATTAACATGTGAATATGTGCACAAGTTGTTTAAAATTTCAAATCATCCATTAACAATATAAAAAATAAACATAAATAAAATAATATTTAAAAAACACCCATATTAATTTGAGATTATAATTAACAAATAAAATTGATGTTAAAATATCGCACTTTCAATTATAGATTTAAAGTTTGATAATTAAAGGTCTAATTTGAACTTCGGATGTGGTGATTTAGATTTTGTTTTATGTAAAAATTAAGATTGAGATGGACAGCTTAACACAACTGTAATTGTCAATAATGGTTGTATAGCATTTGTTCACAACCACAATTGTTATCAACGCTTATTTATAAATAATATTCGTACTATAACAACAATTAAGTCAAAGTATGTTATTTTTTATTTTATTTTTTTCTAATGTATTATATCCCAAAATATTTTATCAAATTGTGCTATTTTAGTAGTTAAGTACCCTTTTCAAATCTTCATTCTGGTCTCTATCATTGTACTCGAAATTTCAAGTTATCAATCACATTGAACCACATCAACACCCTATTACCTATTAAAAAACCATTAAGAAAATCATGCAGTCATTTTTAAAAGAATGTTTGGAAATATAACAGCGGTTGCTTTTTAAAATATTTTTCATCTTAAAATACATCAAAATAAATATATTTTTTATTTTTAAAAAATTATTTTTAACATTTATACATCAAAATAATCTAAAAACATAAAAAAAAATATAAAAATAATCACATCGATATTCATTGCAATCAATCAAACAACAATGGATTTTCTACTTTATGGAAAAAAAATTTATATTCATATTATTTCAAAATGCTTTTCATTTTAAAATAAATCAAAATAATATTTTTTTTATTTTAAAAAAATTATTTTTAACATTATCGTTTTAAAATGATTTGAAAATTAAAAAAAATATAAATTTCAAATAAAAAAAATAAAACAAATATCAATTTTTTTGATACAAGTAATTAAGTAGACCTAACAAGGTTCAAAACTACAGAAAATATATCTGTATTGTTGGACTTTGGAAAAACCCCTTGGTGTCATCAACTCGATATGAATTTATAAGACGAGTCATTGATTTTCTTGCCATTCCTTCCCCCTTAATTACCCCACTCTCAAAGCAGATAAAAATAAAGGATTGAACAGCGCCCGCTCAAAACAATTTGATAACATCAACAGTCAACATATAAACAAGAATGAGATAAGAAAAGTAATGATCCCAAGATCACTCGTGGAAAATCAAAATTTACCCTTGTTTGGGATTTCTTTGGTGGGGAAAGAAAAAAAAAATAAAAAAATTTTTTGCTCAACTGGAAGATATACAAGATGTGTAATGATGGCACAGTTATGAAGAGCTTAGTTCTCATCATTATAAATCACACGATGAACAGAAATTGGGATGAGAAACTAAACAATGCATAAAGTTATTATATTTACAGTACCCAGAGCTTGTAGATGACGATATCCAAAAAATAGTCAGGAGAACTCCAAAAAATCGAAGTTTTTCAGCTAGTGTGCATAACAAATTATCAGCTCCCACCTGCATCCAGCAAGTTTGCAATCAGAACCAAAATCTGAACCTTAAAATATCAATAAAAGATAATAAAGCTAGACAAGCCAGGGAGATATGTATTTCCAGAATGGTGTTTAACTAATGTTCTACAAAACAACATTCCACACCAAACCTGGCCCAATAATTCATCTGTTCAACCCTCTTTATCAATCTTTACTTGCAGAAAATGCCCTACTTGAAAATAATTCAGAAGTTGATTTTATAGTCCTTGAGATTATTTCATGTGCTGAAGATTGGTTAGATTGTATATGACCCGGCAACAAAAAACAGAGTGTCAATGCTGAAAAGAATTTGTTATCAACACCAGCGGGGAAGAATGTCAAAATTGCATGTCCACTTGGCAAATACCAAATAAAACCTTCCTATAGACACAATTGGCAAATACCACTTGGCAAATTCATCGGCTTTAGTCAAAACATAATAAGCATCACAAAAACAACTTAATAACACATTAAGGAACAGTCCTAACACATTCAATGTTACCTGCAAGTGATACAATAAGGGACCATTTCTTGGACCATTCTATAGACACAATTGAATGAATTAGCAGTTCATGCAGCACGGTTCATATTGAACAGGTTAGAAAATATTCCTAGTTCAAAGTAAAACTAGTAAGAGCATTTTTTTTCACCACTAATAAGAGCATTTTTTTTTCCTGCCATATAATACAAATTCTAACAAAACAAAACAAGGGAATACTCCATAAAAATAGAAAGAAAAAATTAAGAAGGGATATGCTCAACTCTTAGCCGACAAAAGTATTGCTAGCTTGACTCTCAGCATCAGAAAATTAATGAACATGATGTCTCGTTACCTCTAATTTGACCAGAATGCGGTACTGGTTCAGAAATGGCAGGTGCTGGCCTCAAATTTGCGAGGGAAATAGGTGTCAATGGAGGAGAATCGACTTCCCCAGGTTTATATGATACTTGAGAAGAATCCAAAAGCTTAGAAACGTGCACTGTCATGGCTCTCTGACTACTTGAGGGTATTGAGAAACTACGTGGGACTATCAAGGGTGGGGGAGGAAGAGGTGATGCCAAATTTGCTGCCCCTGTAGAAATCTTGCTTGTTCCGGCAAGCTCAGGATTTCTCGACAATGGAGCAGAGTGTCCAATCAAAACTGAAGGTTTTGCAGCTTTGGCAGCTAAATTACCTGGTGGCCTTGGAAGTTCATGAAGCTCACTTATCTTGGGTGAAGAAACAAGAGGAGGTGATGTACTTGGGGATACTTTGGGGGATGAAGAAGGTTGCACACGAGATAGCATTCCAGAAACTTGTTGTGAAAGTTCAGTTGAGGAAATGGGACCACTGGATGATAAAGGCTTCATTGACCATGGCTTACTGGTTATTGGACCCGAGAAAGATTGCCATTTATTTTTTTTGTAATCGGATGCATTGTGTACATCAAGCTGCGGATATGAGATTCCCCCAACTAAAGGAGGGGGTAATTGGGTGGAGGCATTAGGATTGTTGCTCTCTTTATGTCCTGAGCGTGCTTTTAAAGCAGTGAAATCTGACAGGTGACCATCACCAGAATCTTTCTCATTCTTCTTCTGTTCCAATGGGGAAGAATGCCACAAATTGTGAGCGCGTCCACTGATGTCTGTTTGCCTTGTGTTGGGAACTGAACAACTTGTTCTTGAAGAGATTGCACCCTTTGCATCAATAGGTGTGGGCAGCACATATGTGTTGGACTTCCTTGATGCTTGCTGCATTTGTCTTATTCTTTCAACTGGATCAGGTTTTCTTTCTGGAACTATTGGTGCTGAATGGCTGCCTCCTCTTGGTTCTCTGCTAGGGAAATGGAAACCACCATGGTTTTTGTCTGGGTTTAACTGCAGAAAGATACAAATTTTAAATGCCAAATAGCTTGCACCTCTGACCTTAATTCATAGAATCCTCAGAGCCGACAAGTAAAAGCAGCTGGCAATAAATGAAAATAATTATGTTCGTTTTGCACCAAGCCAAAAGTACGCATATGAAGCTGAAGTCTTTATTCAAAAAAATTATCAGTTAAGTTGATCAAGCAACTATGCATATATCTACGCCCGGAATTAAGTGATGGATTATTATTTTTGGTTAAATACAAATACAATCAGCAGAAGTAAATCTACTAACCAAAACAAGTGTTAATTGTACCTCTACATTTTCTGCTGCTGAAACTTGGAATGAAAGGTCCTCTTCATCCACCTGGACAACAAGTAGCCATGTCATGAGCAGAAAAACATAGCTTTTAAAAAGTTTTTTGAGGGGGGAAAAAAAAAGTCAACGGTGTCTCAGTGTGAATTAGGGAATGTGTCTCATCCTTTGAATAAAAAGAGTGGACTCTCTAGTTCAATTATATCCGCAAAGAACATACTGTCTTAAACATGAACTCCCTTTCATACAATACATGTTTAAAATTAGCAAGGTTTAAGTCCAAAAGAAAATAAGATTTTTTCCTTTGTTGCCCCACCACCATAAACATTATAAGAACTACTCTTTGTTGCCCCCGGCCCCACTCCCCCCCCCCCCCCCCACCAAGTAAAAACCAGAGAAGGCCCATCCTTACCCACAAAAAGAAAAGGATGTTAATTCCTACAATGCATCCATAAAAATCTTGAGAGAAATTGGATTGCCTCAGAAAAATAGTCCACTCCATCCTACAACGCCCCTATATCAACCCCTTCATGTAAGGCCTCTAAACCCAATATGGAAAGATCCCACTCAAGATAACAAAAGGTCGACGGCTTATTGCAAGGCAGAGTAAAAGGGTTATGCAAACTAGGTTTCCTCATCCATTTATAGATCTGATTGCACTCTGAACACTTGGATTGAAAATTCAGTGTGAAGACCAGGCCACATATTATATCATTTTGATGGCATGAACATGCCATGAATAGGGAACTCAGAGAGCACATATCTTGCACTCAAAATGGATTCCATCTTCAACATAACTGGAAAGGGAAGCCATCCCCTGATCCAGTGAATATCTCAATGTGGGACATTATTCTTCTAACACTAAAACTTTCTGATTAGTATCATATACTTACCTCCATAGAACCCCTTGCTGCAGAAACTACAGCATTCCCCTGATTATTCTCTCTGTAATCAAAACTCAGTTCCCTGCCTTCATTTGTATAATCGCCATCCTCGCCATCATCCTCGCCGTCTTCTCTACCATCACTTTCAAGCCCACTGAAATGGTAGTCAATGTGTTGATGTTCTGTAACCAGTCTAACATGTGGCTCAACTGTCTCAAGTGATTTAAGTCCCTTCTGAAAGAAATTCAACTGCATTGAAAGCATAAAGAAGAGCATATCATCATCAAAACTATAAGAAAAATGAAAAATGCAAATCCAACCTGAACTGCCTAGGTAAAAAATGATATGGAATGTATTTGAAATATAAACTTTTAAGGATGTACAAAAAAACCTGAGCAGCGTGATGACGAGCTGCCTGTGTTAGAAGACTTCGAGACTGTCCCTGTTTCAGAGATTTCAACCGAAAAACACACAAGGTTGCCTCTTCATCATATTCTTCACGAGCTGTTTGCAATTGCTGCAGAGTAATACTTTCATCCTTCCCACCTTTTGACCTTCCTTTGTCCTTCTGTTGTGCCACCATGTATTCATAGACATTTCTGAACATTACATGCCAAATTCAGAAGACATTTTTACTTTGAGGAAATCAAAGTAGGACTAAATAGATAAGGATGAACCTTTTTTCATCACATTGTCGCTTCATATCCTGCAACACACAGCAAGAAAAGGTCATCACGCAAAATTTAGTACAATGCTTACATGCCAGTGAGTCAATGAGCCTAGGAGATACAAAGGTGTGAGCAACCTTCTTTGGAAAGGCAAAACTTCAGTAGCAAAATATTAAAAGAGAAGGCTTCTTTAATTAAATTGCTAAAGTCTAAACCTTCATCATCAGAACTTCTACCTAAAATCTCTCTTTATTCCAGTTCTTGCAAATCTAACTTTCTATCTAAATTACCAGCTTATCATCCATGCCAGTAATTGGTTGACAGAGCTTGAATGTCCATTATATTCACAAAAGTTGATTATGCACAAACTAAGAGCTCAGATTGTTACATGGATGCAGGATACCAGAGAACATACACCAAAAAACTCCTATAGTGCAGTGCACTTAGTGATTTACTTTACAAACAAACAAATATCTTATTTAAAAAATCAAGCAAGAACAAGGTTGCATGTATTTCTTGTTTTCGTCCAAAAGATCAGGGGTAAGAGTGGGAAAACACCATCAAAGTTGAACAGCAGCCACAGCATTTTATTACATTTTGAATTAAATCACATGGACACAAGCAAAATGAGGAGAAAATCATATTCTGATTGGCCCACACAAAGTTGGAAACACATTCACCTTCTTAAACTGCATTATGCTGCATAAGCAACAATAAGAAAATCTTTAATGTTCCTGCAGTTACAAGCCATGTTTGCAGACATTTGGTGAATTTTGGGTGGAGAAGGATCCAAGATATTCTATTTTCTAACAATCACTCTCTGTCAATAAAACTGGTGTGTAGAATACTTCTTTTAAGACTCTTCAGGAACTACTTCAAGGTTCTTTGGAGGTGTCTACTAAGCTAAGATTCACAAAGACCTATGCACCCTAGTGTTGTGATTTTCTTTCCATTTTTATTGTGTAGATGCCTTGCTCTTCTTTTCTTGTTTTAGTGATTTCTATAGTCTAAGGCCCTTTCTGGGTCTTGGTTGCAGATGCTTTTGGCAAAAGCACCCCTTAGACACTTTAGTTAAAAGCTTGTGGTGCTTCCGAACTGCTTTGACCTTCTAGTCCCATTAACACTGTGAAAGAAGCTTTTGACTGCTTTTAATTTAAAAGAATACTGCTTCCAACAGCAATCAACAACGAGGTCAAACAAGTTGTATTTCTGCTAAAAGAAACACACTTTTAGAATTTCTCTTTTTTTTCTTATAGAAAAACATACATAACTAGAGACCTCCATGATTTAAAAATAAAAAACTTCACGATTCTAAAATATAGATTACCATGGACCTGGGGGGGTGGTAAAGTATGGGAATGTCATGGGGAAACCTCTATTAATAGAGCAAATAACTAAGATATCGAAATGAACAAACCTCAACTGTCCGAAGTTCATTGAGCAAGGATTCTGATGGATTTGTAATCGTCAGGAATATATGAGACCGCTGAAATACATGTTGCAGTAAATTAATAAAAGGATGAATGGAAGGTGTTATCCAGAACAATATCTAAAAGTATCAATAATATAAATATATAACCACTCACATAACTATCAAGAAGTTTTTGAAGTTCAAACTGCACTTTCCCCAACATTAGCAAAACCCTACCTGCAGAAAAAATGTAGCTTTATTACAGCAGGACCAGTATGCTGACTTCAAAAATTAAAATCACGACAACATGCTTAGTTCTAGAATTGAACTGAGAGAAAGCAATCTCCCCATCCAAAATAAGCCAAAGTCCATATTTTTGTTTCATTATGTTCAAACTCGTTCCAACGTAAATTTGAAAGAGCATGTATCGGTACAGTATATCTTTTCCAGATTGATGAAAAGTGTGACTTTCAATGACAAGGTGTTAACTATAAAATTCCAGGCTACAATTTAGAAAGCATGCCATGACATGGAATACATCTCAAAAAAATTTGAAGGACAGCCCGCATCTTAATTTATCGTGTTTCACTCTTTCACAGTTTCACTTACCACTTCCTTCATCATCATGTAATGCTGTTTTCTCCAACAGACAAGAACCCATTTCCCGCAATGACTCTGAGAATTCTGAAAGTGCAGATGGAGTCAGTTTGGAGAATTCTTCAACACAAAAAAAAAAGATTAAAAAAGATTAAAAAAAAGATAAAAAAGATTGCCAAATCGTGTATACAATAATTCAAGTTATACATGACATGTAAACTACCACATGCATATATCATAGTTTAATTTAACGAAACCAGTTAACATAAACCATCACACGATTACATAAGCAATGCTTTAACAAGGAAAAGTCAATATAGCCATCGAGAGTAAACGTAATACCAGATGACAAAGTACAGTAACACTATTGTAGGTAAAGTTGTAAAAAATTATTTACAACAGTGTAAATTCTGATATTATAAATGAAAACCAGCAACATTTGCTGACTCAAAATAAATCAAATAGTTCAAAATTACGCTCACTATTTGAACCCAAAACAAATTCTAATTGGAAACGGCCGAATAACAAAAGCTACAAAGACTAGTAGTTTTACCATATGCACTGTTTGCTGTTGCTGCAGCTGCAGAAAGTAAACTATCATAGCAATTTTTCATGTCTTTCATATCCTGCAAAAAAACAATAAAAATCAAAATTAGAGACAACCAAAAAAATAGTAAAAATTCAAGGAAAATTCAATCCCCAAAACTTAACACCTAAAACGATCTAAATTTCTAATTAGCAAAAAAGAAAAATCAGATATTTCAATTATTTAATAAAATAAAATAAAATACGTCTTCCGGAGTTAATTTTTCTCGCAAATTGAACGGAAAAAAAAAAGAATTAATGTCAAAAATTAGTAATCAAGATTAACAAGAGTTTAGAGGAGCTTAAAGAGAGAGTATTAAATGGTCGAGATAAAGAAAAAAGAAAAGGATCAACTCCAAAAACATAGAAAAGAGAGGAAAAGAGTACCTGAGCAGCTTGAGCGAGCTCATCTAACTGAGCAGGAGGTAAGAAGTCAATTTTGTCCTTCGGTTCGCTTCTTCTCAGTCTAAATCCTCTCAGTTTGGACTTCATTTTCCTCAAAACCCTAATTACAGTGAAAGATTCACAGAGACGAAGCAGAGAGAATTCTAATTCAGCGGATTTTAGAAAGAGAGTGAATTAGGTAGAGACAGAGAGAGAGAGATTCAATTCGATAGTCTCAACGACATTGAGGGAGGAGAAAAAAAAGGAAAGAGAGGAAAAAAACTGTTTTGGTCAAAAACGACTCGTAACTGATTAAAATTTAGAAAACGAGCAAATAAAGCTGTTTTTCAAAGAAATGGTGGGTTTTTATAATGCCTCTCGCAAGCATTGAGAGCTACAGTTTATTGGGCGGCACGTGCTAGTATCTGGGTAGTTTGGTAATTCAAGGGGAATGAGGTGATTTGAGACTGTGACGCGTGGGAGATTCATGGGGTGGTATGTGGTTTTGATTGTAGGAAGGAGGCTAGTCAAAGTCAGATATTGCTGACAAGGAAAGAAAGAGAAGCAAAGAGTTCTAGAAACTAAAACCATCGTTCGTTTTGACCGATAATGAATTTGGGCAGATCTTCAGTTTCTGTATTTACCATTTTAACCCTTATTTCCTAAGATATTTTGGATTTGGTGGCTTGGGCAATTCTTATTTGAAGTCAATTTATATATATGTATACGCTTTTTCCGTGTTTTGTGTTTTTATTTGGTTGAGTTATTTGGAGTTTTGTTTTTTGTTAAATTTATTTTTTAAAATAAATTTTATTTTTAAATTAAATTAAATATAAATAAATACTTACTTTATTATGTTTTGTTAGATTTACTATTCAAGGACATTTCTCTAAAAATCCATGCAGCTTTTTTTTATGTCACCGTGCATTCTTTTATAATAGGTTTTGTGTCTCAAAATTTTTTTATGGTTGTGGGTAATATATGTGGTGGGGTGAAATAACGGTGAGTTTTTAACAATATTTTTTTCTTTTTTTTACATATATGATATCAATAGCTTATTCTTTTAGTTAAATATTGCTAGATTTTTTTATGGTTTATTTGCTATTATTGTCTTTAATTTAAATTAGATTATTAAATTAATTGATTTTACGGAATATATTCAAGTTAATAATTCAAGTGTTAGCTTTTTCTTGCTTTTTTAAAACATTATTGTAGCATGATTATTATTTTTTTACATTAAAAAAATCAAATCGGCCTACAGTGTAGATTCCCAGTCTAGTGTTACTCTATTTTATTGCAATTATGAAATTGTACTAATGAATTTAATAATATACAATCTTAATTTCAACTAGAGGTATTTTTATGGGTTGTTTTTTGAGCTAATTTTACTCTTGTTTTTCAAATTTTAGGCTGAAACTTTTAAATTTTGAAAAAAAAAATCCAAACTTTTTCTATGATGGTATATTTTTTTAGCTCATGAATTATATTTTAATCAAATTTGTTATATTATAATTGATCTAAAATTGAAATGGTATTAAAGAATACCAAATTTAGTTTGAATTTTATTTTATCAAATATATCATGAAAGCCACATCCATATTGATTAATCAACAATCAAAATTACTCCATTAATTTTCTTTTCTAAGATGAAGTTGCATATAATTTTGAAGATCTTTCACTGAGTAATCCTGTCAAATTTATGTCATGTGCCCCTACAAGGAAAAAAACAAGAAGAGAAAATCATGTGCCAAGGAAACATTTATTAATAAAAACTCATTTTTGCCCCAGCACCAGAACAGTGTTACATTGCCCTTTTTGAGGGGAAAGAAAAAGTAAAATAATAAATAATAATAATAACAATAAAAAAAAACCTGCTAGGGAAGATTATGACCTCAACCAAACACATTCTAAAGAAAAAAATAATAAAAGGCCAGTCAAACAAGTAAAAGGCAAGATTTAGACCTTAATTAAACAAATATCAGATTGAAATTTTTTATTAAGTTCACTTCTTCAAGCATGACATGTTTGGCCGACTACTTACAAGATTTTTATTTTCTTTAATTATTCAGGTGATGCAATACTACGACGCGAGTAAGTTCCCTTCCATTTCTTTCACATGATAAATTTGACTAGAAGACTCCAAAATCGTTTTTATCCCTTCTTCTTGTTCTTTTTAATTTAGCAGTAACCTGGTTCAACCTGTATTTTTAAATAAATTAAAAATATTTTTGTTTAAAATTAAAAAATTTAAATATTTTTTAAAATATTTTGATGCACTGATTTTAAAAATAAAAAATATTATTTTAATACATTTCTAAATATAAAACACTTTAAATTATAATCGTTACTACAATTTTAAATTGGTAATTAATATGGGGGTAGTTGCAGTGTAAACACAATAATATTATCATTGATGCATCTATGTACATATATAGACAATATTCATGATACGGCATTGTGGATGAGAAATTATTTAATATGTTAAAATTAGTTGTAACTTGTAATTATCTTTAAAAAAATTATACATGGATCTTATCATCATGTGAGATACAGAGAGGGAAATATAATTTTGACATACTGAAAAATTTTTCTATTTACAGTCATTCTAATACAATTATTCGTAGGTATTTTTCAAGATTTGAACATGATGTTTTGTAATAAAATTTTTCAAAATTAAACCATGGGAATTTTAAACTAATCCTCACATGGATTGGGATTGTTAAAAATGTTTGCAACAATCATCCTTTTTTTATTTCTATAGAATGATGGATACTTTTTTTTTTGTTTTTTTAGAATATGATTATTGTCTCGAGAAAGTAGAGAGGAAGATAATGACATAAATATATTTAATTGAAAAAATAAAATAAATAAAATAAATTTATTTTTATGATAGATTTTCAAACGTTAAAGATATATTCATTTTAAAGGGAGTAACCAAATCCACCCTCCCTAATTAAGGCCTGTTTATCATTGAAAGGTTAGAGAATCTTTAACTAAAAAAGATTACAAATCTTTGATTACAAACTTCATAAAGAAGCATGAGATGTTACGTACCTTGACCAAAATATCAGAAGAAAAAAAGAAGAAGATAAAAAGAGGAATAGAGCTCTCCCAGTGCTGAGGAAGTTGCCTTCTTTGCAAAAGTATGAACATAAATGATTCTCTTTTAATACCTAAAAGTAATAAAGGCTTCCAATTAATTTAAGACAGGCATATATATATACAATCTGTTCATCATTTCACTGTTTTTCTTTTCTACTTTATGGCTTAAAGAGGGATTATTATTTTGTAAATGCGAGGTCCAGCCATGTCCAGGAGAATCATGAGTGTGACAGGGACGGAAAAAGATGGAAGATACGCGGTCATTTGAATGTTGATTTCTTGCGGTCAAAGAGGTTTGTTGCTTAAAGCCCAAGGGAGAGACCAAAGGATGGCGTTTTCGGAATCCATGTTGCCTTTTGATTTGATGTGGAGGCTGCGGTTCTATTCTGCTAAGACCATTCCAGCAAGAATATATCTGGCCTGCGTATTTCTGATAGGATAACGAGGACATTTACTCCTCTTTACTCCATCATCACTGCGACTATACATGATGACATTCTATCTCTTAATGTTTGTCTCTGACTTTTAAGAGATTTGATCACGTTCAAAGATTATTTTCTGGGTCCAAGATGCCTAGGTTCTTTGTTTATGGGCTCATATGGGAGGAAAAGCCACGCATGATGTTGACATGCATGCTGCCATAGCTAATTATGCACAATTATACTTCATGTGCCCAGCAGCCCGATTGGGGGCAATTAGTCTCCATCTGAATAGTATTTTTTTTTATTTTTTTTTTACAGGTGGGGAATTCTGTGTGCTTTTAATTAGACAGAATTTGGCTTCTCCAAGAATGTAAAAAACATATACCTAACGTAGAACACACGTTAATTTATCAGGTCTCAACACCGTATGGTTTGTATCTACAAGGGTTAGCACAGTAGGAGATCCTAGGTTCAAGTTTTACGGGCGACGAGGTGATTTTCAGAAACGTTACTTGCATTTCTTTGCACAACGTACTATACAGCGGAGAGAAAACCTTTGAACATTACAAATGGAGTGCACAGGTCAAAAGAGTCAAAACCATTCAATACAGGAGCAATACTTCTTAAAGGAAAATACGCTAACAGTAATTCTGACTCGACCAAATCCCCTTCTAAACAGAAGCAGAACTGCAGTTAGAGAGAGGGATGACGGAGGGGGGCTCAAAGATGATGATGTAAAGATGATGATGTTTACCCAATATTACTTCCCAAAGCCGTGAAGATGGAGCTCTCTCCAATAAGAACGTTGACTTTGAAACTTATGAAATCGAAGGCAGTGAATGAAAGATCGCCTTGTATCTCACGTAGATAGACAACTTATGATTTATGGACACTTATCCTGAGGAGTTGAAGGATTGGGACAGCTGCACCAGAGAAGCAGGAAGCTTTTCATTCTTGCTGCAGGTCTACCATTTCGTAAAGCAGTCCTAGATTTTACTTTTCTTCTTCTTTCCACTGCCTGGCTCTCTGATCTCTGCCCAAAGAAGAGAAATGGTAAATATCAAATTCTGCAAAGAACCCGTTTCAACAACATGCACACACTGCTTGGGCTTGAAGGATGTGATTAAGAACTGTAAGCGTATACGTGCAAAATGCCAGAAATGTTGGGTTAAGCTCTTAGTCTTGCATTGGGGAAGACAATCATTTCAAGTATTGAATTGCAGCTATGTATACAGATCAGAATGGTTTCAGCTGACTTTATTAGCGGTGGTAGTGCTAAAGGGCAATGTTGTTAACTATCAGGTGCATAATTCTATTGAAACAGATAAGTGGAGAGAGCCTATTAATCTCCATAAATTGTATGAAAAAAAAATGACATAATTAGGAACCCAGAAGGTAAATTAGTCCTGCCTGTGTTTGGTTTGGAAAGGAAAAACTCAAGAATTAAAATGCATTAACATTTATTCTTGCATGCTTAATTTTGAGAACATATATTTGTGCATCATTTATAGCCATAAAGATTCAGAATTGGAGCTCCGTGTTTTCATATCAACAAGAACCCTCCACAAAGAAACTCATAAACCCAAAGTCTCTGAAAGAAAATGGTTCGCAGATACATATATTTCTCAGAAAATTATGAATAAAAAAGTTCAAGATCATCTTGCCTTGATTTTCTAATATTTGAGCATCTAAAAATTACAGGAGATCTTTTCACCCTGCAAAATAAACGAAAGGCATGTTGATTCTGTGGAATAATCCTAATTAATTAATTAATTAATTATCTTTTGATTAAAATCTCACCTCCATTACTATCACCATCGACGGAGACATTATGAACACAGTATATCCTGAAACTAGGAGGTTCTTGAAAATATAATATGTTGTCCTCCTTTACATTTTCCTTACCATTGCCAGCAGCCCCCTCCATCGCCTCATTGTCTCCAGCCCCCTTACTAGAGTTCCTTCCCCTTATGATTTTCTCCTCCGCCATGACCTTAGAATTGACCGTCTTCACATGTTTTGCTTCTTGAACAACATTAGCTGCTTCTGGTTCCCTTTCCATTTCTGGTGAATCAGAAACATCTTTTCGTCCCTTATGGACAGTCTCTGTTTCCCTGTATAAACCTCTATCTTTATCATTAGAACGAAGAACCCACTTCAAGAAACCTCTTTCAAATGCGAAGCTGGAAAAGCTTTTCCGACTACGGCTAGCTGAAGAATTGGTTTCTTCATCTTTGCAGCCACCTTTATCATCATAAATGGATCCAACATTTTCACATGTTGGCCCTGCAGCCTCCTCCTGTTGTATTTCACGGCCCGTGGGGGGAGAGGAGCTAGAACATGGACGGAAACAAAACAAAGGCCACTTGAACAACATTAGGAAGTTAAGGAATTACCAATGGTCTCCTTCGCTAAGCAAGAGGCTCCATTAAGATAATGTTCTTAGTTTCTTCTTCTTCTTCTTCTTCTTCTTCTTCCCCCTGACGGTTCCAAAAGTAATGTGGATATATAACTCTAGAAAAACGAGAGATTAATAGAGAATTCAACAAGGGTTACGGGGGGAAAGAGTGTAATGAACTCGTTTTTTGGTTAAAAAATCTCTCTAAATAAAGGGTTATTCTTTACCAACAAAAAGATTAATAATCCTATCATTTGAGGAAGTGTAACTTCCAGAATCTGGTAATAATGTGTGCCCTGTAAGCAATGAGTTTCAGTTTTACATCATAATCGCATATGAAGTTGCTGGTTGAAGCTAGCTGTTATGGAATTCTCTGTTTTGTCGGTGTTCCTTGCTGTGATGTTGCCCGTTTCGCAATCCTCCATGTCGGGATCTTGTTTGAATAGATTAGGTCATGTTAACTGAATCTTGTTACTGACAAGATGTAATGATCGGTGATTAAGGAGATATCAGATATGTTCTTTTCTTTTAACTTTATGAAATCAAATTTTAGAATCAAGATCGTGTATGATGTTTCCTCGTTATTTCTTTAGACTAGGGTATGATTAGATAAAATTAATGTGCCATGTACGTATCATGTATGCGATAAGCTTATATCTGTACATATATACAATATTGTTATCAAACCTAACATAAGGCATAATTAAATATTAGAGGTAAATTGAATGAATATAAAATAACAATATTTCAAGATTTAAAATAAAATTAAAATAACATATATTGTAAAGAATATTTTAAAAAAATCAAATTAAATTTTAATCAAATCACGGGTTAATTGTTAATGAATCAAGTCAACTCCAATTTAAATTTTAAAACAATTTAACTTACATAAAAAAACAAGAGTGTCAGCTTTAAAGCTTTAATTCGATTATTCTTCACCATGTTTAATAGTATCAGCTTTCTTTTGGGCAGAAAAAGTTGACTCTGGTATCAATTGTTAAGAAATCTTTTAACAAAACAAGTGTAATTTGAGAAGAAAGCAAGAAAAGAGGATAAGAGAAGAAGTAGAGAGAATTGCAGTGTAATGCAAAAACTGGGTTTTCTCATTGCTTGACTATCACCTTTATTTTCAATTGCTATATTTATACAATCTATTTCTAACTGCTTTTTCTTGTTCCTGTTTTAACATGTTTTTTTTTTTTTTAACTTTATCTTGGATAAAAATGATAAAAAATAGAAATTTAATCTTTTCAAAACATAATTTTTGAAAATATTGATTAAAAGTGGCACGAAGGGAGTAACAAAAATTCTAATAATTTTACCAATATATATATATATATATATATATATATATATATATATATATATATATATATATATATATATACGCGCGCGTATTCATTTTTTTTGAACAATTTAATCCTTGTTTTTTTTATTAATTTTTCTTTTCTATTTCATTCTTTTTTGTTTGATTTTATTTAAATTTAAAATTTGATCTTTATTTTTTTTATTTTTTTATCACTTTACTAATTGAATTTTGTTTTTAATTCCACCCATCAACATTTTATATCATATTATTTTTATATTAAATTTAGTTTTCAACAAAAATTCTAATAATTTTACCAATATATTAGTTATCTAATTTTTTCCATTTGCTGAAAAAATATGTTCCACTTTTAAAAACCAAATTATTTTTATTTCAATAACAATTTAACTTAAGATATATATATATATATATATATATATATATATATATATATATATATGTGCGCACGCGCACGCGCACTCATTTTTTTATACAATTTAATCCTTATTTTTTTATTTGATTGTTTTTATTTTTTATTAATTTTTCTCTTCTATTTCATTCTTTTTTGTTTGATTTTATTTAAATTTAAAATTTAATCTTTATTCTTTTTTTTTTTGTTTTTATCACTTTAGTGATTGAATTTTGTTTTTAATTCCACCCATCAACATTTTATATCATATTATTTTTATATTAAATTTAGTTTTCATTCTTTTAACTGTCATTTCTTTTGTTTTGGAGGGTTTTTTTATTGTATTTTTTTTTAATTTCATATCCTAGCATTTCATACTCATGATTGGTGTCACAGGTTTTTTAGGCTAGCATGAGTTGATTTTGATCTTTCTTGGAGGTTTTTTTTTTTTCCTTCAAACTTTGATTTTTTTTTTAATTTTATAATTGAATATTTGATTTATTGTGAATTAATTTTTATTTTTTTTTCCTTTCTACGTGGTTGGCGGGTTAACTCGGGTTGACACAAATTTATTTTTTTCATTTCTTTTTTATTTTTTGTTTTCCTCACTTTGCATTTGAATATTAGATTGTTTTATAATTAAATTTCATGATTTTATTTAATTTGTTTTTTATTAGGTTATCTTAATATCATGATCAAATTATGGATTTGATATACTAACTTGGATGGACTTGATTTTTTTTTTATTATCAAATTTTTTATCAATTTTTTATTTATCATTATATATATTTATATTTATATTATTTAAATTAACAGAGTTAATTAAATCCTATCAAGTTAATTACCTCATTCTCAATTTTTTTTAGCCTTTTTTTTAACACTTTCGCTTTGTTGTTGTTTTTTATTAAAAATAAATAAATCGACCCAGCATTGCTAAGGTTATATATATAATTTACAAACAAGATACAAAGAAAAGAAAAGATAGTAGTAAAAAAAAACCCGTAATAAAAAAATAAAAATAAAATAAAAAAAACAGCCACATTTAACTGAAACGACGGCGTTTCCCTCTCGCATGCTCCTCTAGGTGTAGCGCAGCAGGGCAGACGAGCACACAAAGCAAGCACAGAAAGAAACTGCGCAGCTTAGCTAAAAGAGAAAGAGGAAGCAGAGAGAGAGAGAGGAATGGTAGGGGCGGGGGCATTTTGGGGGACAAGAGTGATGGAGATAGTGAAGAAGCATGACTCTGGTGGTCTTGTTTGGAAACGAATTAAACTCACCACCACTCGTAAGGCCAACGCCAAGAAACGCCTCCTTAGGGTTTGGCAGGTCTTTCTTTTTCTCTCTCTAAGAAAAATCAAATCGCATGTTCACTCCTACGGTTTTGATATGTTCTTAGAGTTTTCAATTTTTGCTTCAATTTCCTAATTTTTATTTGTCATAAAACTCTCATTAACATAGATTATTTCACTGAATTTTAACCGAACCCAGGTAGGTAGGTACTTAAAGTGACAAGTCTTGATTAATTGAATCTAATCACACTTAATACTCTTATTCATAGCCTCAGTAGAGTTAAAAATGTGTAAAAACCTCGACTCGCTTGTCGTCGTCGTCGTCGTTGATCCCCAAATCTAACTTTTGGTTTTCCCCATTTCTGGTTATATGTTTTTTCTATATTTAATGGACATCGGCACGGAGAATGATTGCAAGGAATACTGTTTTGTGGTCCTTTTACTTGATTTATAGGATAGGATAGTTTTCCTTCATGTTTTTGGTGTAATGTAGCTAGTGCTTTTAGAGGCATTTCTAATGTTCAGAGGGATTTTGCGTGTTCTTTTATTTATTTTTATTTGGGATATTGTCTTTATTTTTATTTTTTTCATTTGAAGGATGACTTGTTCTCCACTTTAGCTTTGTGTGTTCGTGTCTTTCTATCCACAAATTCATGTTTTGTCAAATAAAAGTATTCAGTTATAAATTTTATGTTTTGTATGGAGACTGTTTCTTCTCCATGATTTACTGTAAAGTTCTTCCGAGTACTTTATTGCATGCCTTTTCTATCTACAAAGACCATGTTGAGCTTTCTTCTCTCCTTTATACATTTTCCTATCAATTCTCTGCCAGAGCCTCGTGATGTAACTCATGAATTTAGTTTCTTCAGCCATGTCACTTAAATCAATAAAACATATATATATATATATATATATATGCATGTATGCATGTATGTATGTATGGCTTCTGTATTCTTAAAATAGGCCGTGTTCATACAAATACTTTTTTTCTATTTTTACTCAATTACACATCATTTCATCTGTGTTATTCTTACTTGAAGTTTGTTTTTCAAATTCAACATGCTGGTGCATTTATTTTGTTTGAGATGCTTTTGGATTAGTTTAGAGCGTAACATTAGCGCTTGCTTCCACAAATGACAGACATATTAACAAATGACAGAGACATATTTTTATGAGCACAACTTGCTACTGCTGTGCTCTTTCAAACTAAAATCTGAAGCATCGTATGCTTTTGTACTATTTCTTTCTTGTTTAATTTTTAATGAATGCCATTGAATCCTCTAAATCCTTTTGGTTAATATTCATCTCATATCTCTTGAATCATGCTTTTACACAGAATGAAGCTGTCCTGAAGGCATGTTCTCAATCGCAACCTTCCAAAATGTCTGCAGCTGGTGCTTCTGGAGTTGACGAAAAAGAGGGCCTCAACACTGCAAGCTGACTTTGAAATGAGTGAGATAGAACATAAGATACTTTCAAGGCTGCTTGTGATTGCAAGTTTTTTTAATCATTTTTTGGTCTGTGCTGTCTTGCTAGGTCTATTCATGCTTAGGTAATATTTTGAGTTCATCCAATCACTTCCATGTAACAACTGAAATGGTTTCTTCACATTGTAAAGATTTTTCAACATAAAATGTGATTGCATCATTTACTGTTGACTCTTTGTATTTTCTATGCATGCTGATGGCATGTTTGATCCAGTGCATGCTATTTATTACACGTGGCTCCCTTGCTTTTAGATCGCTCCTCAATATTGTTTACCTTTTTAGCAAGAAGGTTGCTCAGGAGACCATGTAACTGTGTGAGTTTATATCGGACTTAAATGAGCTTGTCTTTTATGTTCCTTGTTTAGGTGTTGATCTAGTAATGCAATATAGCACTGTGAATGTGAAAGGAGATTATTTTCAAGGATTTTTTGAGAGATTTGTGTTGGAAAACCAGAGTCTCGTATCTGCCAGTGGTGGACCATTTTATCATAGGAAACAGGAACTGGAGTTATCCACCTATAAAAGAATCTGGGAACTGCTTTAGCCTTTAGAGGAGATCTAATTGCAGTTTCCTGATCCCTTCTTTTGGCATCATATTTTAATTGCTTTCCATACTGTACTTTCAGTGTGGTTGGTCCACGATCATTCAGTCTTCCTATGATGGTTCATGTTCCGTATCTGTTAGTCATTATGTGTTATAGAACCGTATTGTATACATCTAAGAATTTTGTGATGGCTTAACTCTAGGCATTTCCTGAGAGAGATAAGGGACGTACGGTGCTGCACTAGCCAGGTACGATGCCCTGCACTTTCTTTCAGGTGATTCTTTTAACACCGTTCTTAGTTTGCTCTAGTTTTAACGAAGTTGTGAAAGCTGAAACCTGCTGCTGGGTGGCTATTGCTGTTGGTTATTCTCTTAGGACCCTTCTATGCCTGGCAAAAATATGTGCCATCTCTACCTCCCAGCCAATTTCGTGAATAATAGAGATCCAAAAACTGAGGACTATAATATCGTGAATCCCGTGTCTTTTGTACCACTGTCTGAATGTGGACGGATATTATTTTCAAGGCTTGGCATTGCAAATGTAGTAGTAAAACCAAATTGTCAAGATGATCTTAAAAAGGATTCGAGGTGATCCTTGTATGTCTAGGAAATGGAAACTTCAATTACCAGTTACCACTTATCCTGGAACACTAAGACTGCTTTAGAGTGGGTGACATCATTTCATTTCTCAGATCCCTCGTGGTATCACGTACTTCCAGTATGGTTTCAGTGTTCTAGCAATACACCCTGAATTAAGTACTTCTGGCCAGCTGGGTATGAAGCGTACCTGACATGTTGAGCAAGGTTTTTACTTTGAACTAGGTTTTATTTATTTATCAAAATGATTTTATTTCAATTTTTTTAAAATCATAGTTTATGATGATTTGTTTGATTCATAGATTAACCCACGACACAGCCTTGGGCCGAGGTGACCTTTGAGTTGCGTCTTATAACTAGGATATGGAGTGCACCAAGTTCTTTCATGTTATCTTATCAAAGACCTTTTCTTTTAGTTTGGTCTAGGGTTATTAATGAGATGGTGAAAATTGCTGGCTTGGTATTTCGTTTTAGGGCCGACAAGCATTCGTCCTCTCTTCCAGTTTTGTTTAGGTTCGACCAGGATTGGGATCCAAAAACTGCAAGCCAAAAATCTCTTCAATCGTTTTTATTCCTTTGTCCTCCTTTAACCCTAAAGGCCCCAGAGCAGGCTGCGTGGGCTCTCATATTATTACTTCTGGAATAAGGTATTAATATTATCATCAACAAACGCACGTACTTTGTCTTCATATAAACCTACCATCATCCTGAAACTTGCATTAAGATTTCTTTCTTTCTTTCTTTGAAAAAACAAATGCTAGGATCTCTTGGTATGATTGACTTTCACGGGGAAAAAAGGTACAAATGATTAGTGTTACGAATTGGTTGTAGCCTCCCTACACGACCAGGCCTACTTTATTGACAAAACATAGAGACATCAAAGTCAGCAATGTACATCTGCAAACCATTTTCACTTGCTCAGCCTCTGTTTCTTAGTAGGTGACGTGCAGAATGCTCATTGCTTTGATGAGTGAATGATTCTTAAACATCTTCTACAAGCAACCTTGGTCGGTCGGCAATTTTCTTCCCCCGCCAACTCCCTCTCCACCACGCACACACAAAAAAACAAGCACCTCCTTTCCTTTTTTCCCTTGCGGGCAAATTTAATTTTGGTTACAAGGATGGATATTCTTTGACAAATGCAAGACATTTTGTTGTTGTTGTTTTCAAATGAGATCTAGTTTATCAAACTTTGTAGCATAACATCGCACACTTTTCAGCTGAACCCATAATGATGTCATGAGGCCATACTATTTAGTCTAAATGTAGGTAGTCTACATCTAAGGTGAAAATTACATGACTGGGCAAGGAAAGATATTTGTCTCAATCAGTTCATCAATACAAAAATGTAAGACTTGAAACCCAAAATCTATTCGCTTGAATTCCCCTTGAGAAGAAAAGCTCTAAATTTGAAGAACTAATTGCCCAGTGATTGAGGCAAGGAGATATAGCGGGGTGTGTTTTGCTGACTCTTTGGTTTTGGGAAAGAATTGGGTAGATAAGTGTGATGCTGATGTCCTACATCCATAGGTTGTAGATCCTTTCCGACATTAATCTCTTACTTGATACTACAATTTATGACATTGATATGATATTTACTTGTGCATCACTTCAATGAAGCTTCATGCATCACCGAAACAGTTGTCTTTAAGATAGTCAATCCTCCATCAATACAGCATAAGATTAACAATTTCGGTTAATCTCATACCTCAGTAATATGCAAGGTTGATGCAAACTTTGCTTTGATAACCAGAGCTAAAGTGCAAGTGGTTAAGATTTAATGTGTTTTACGAAGGTAACACGGCTACAAATTTTGAATTATCCAAAAATTTTATGGCTAGAGATGATTGGATTGTCGCTAAACCTCAGTAGGATTATATTTGATCTTGTATTATGACTTGATTGAGTCCGCTGTTTAATGTATAATTGATTTGAGTTTTTAAATGATAAGCCTTAATTTCAATTAGAAAAATAAAACAATTGGGGCTGCCCCAATAATTAATAAGACTATTATAATTAATCATAAAAATATTGTTCAAAATCTTTTATTGCATTCCTGTGAATACATTACATGTGGTGACATGTGAAGTGTCTTTGACCCAACTTAGAGGGAGTCCCTACTCCCTACACTCCTAAAAACAAAGTGATCCCTCTTTAAAGATCACACGCCTGTTATAATCTAATCAAAGTTGTGGCATCATATCTAACCAACAGATCCATAATCTCTACCCTCTAGTGATCACTTTGTTTTTCTCTCTTACCATAAAGTGTGAGAAATGTATATTTTATATGTGCATAACCTAATGTGGAGAGGTATTGTATTCTAGAATATGGAATTGGAAATGGTAAAATAATCACAAATGTCTCTCTTCTTTTGGCTTTCACTGGGTGACACAAGGAATCTTGTTCACATCACCCCATGAGAGGTTGCGTCGTCCAAGGCTGGAAGTATTTAGTAAAGAAAACTTGTGCCTTGTTCCCTTTCCCAACACAACAAACAACACTCTTTATGAGATGGAGAACAACATATTGATTTAAATGTAGTTACTATTCAAAAGCATGAAATAATGAGAGAATCTCTTCGTTAATTTAAATCTTTGGTCTGGTAATTCAAAACATTGTAAGTGAACACAAAAGTCATGAGAACAACATTAAGAGAATCATATTTTAGGAGGGAGCTATGTCACTCTCTTTTTGCAATACGCACGAGAATCGAGCCCCATGGGTAGATATGCCCTTTCTTCACCACAAATCTTTTGGCATCGATGGTTCTATGTTCTTGTCCACAAGGGATCGACTTTTCTAACAAAGTTATTATTTAGATGGCGTAGAACCTTTCTTTTTTACTTTGGATTCCTCTCTTCTATGCCTACTTTGCATCATTCTTCTCAGAAAATGGTTCACCTTTTGATAGTAAATTGCTTAAATTAGACACCCTTTTCAGAGCTTTATTGACAGAAATGATAATGATAAATAGTCCTGCATCGTTACAACTATTCCTTCTCAATCATCAATGTGATATTAAATTTCATCTACTGCATGCACAGTTACAGAGAAGAAATAACACCACAAGCAATTTCATGAATTAGATAGACAGGCCTGAATATATGTAAAGTCCATGGACAAATTGAATGCCTTTTCTTTTCATTTTTAGTCATTCTGATCACTGTTGCACGTACAATATCTGATTCATCTGATACAGAGTTTCCAACGGAGGAAATTTCAAGTCCTCTTCCTCTTACAAGTATAAGAAAACAGGCTAATGAAGGAACTGATTTCTTCCCGATCAAACTCATTAGAAGACACCTCGGTGACTCCACTTGAACATTGTGAAGGAGCACCAGCTTCATCAGAGCTTTGTTCCATCATAATATCCATGAAACTAGGACTAATAATCTCGACATTTTGCCTCTTGTTAATGTTTGAAGGGTTGGAAATCTTGACCACATGGTTTTTAGGTTTCCTCTTCCTGTGAAATATACTGTTAGCAACCCAATCTCCCACTTTCATCTGCACATGAGAGTATCATAAACAAAATCCATTAATTGCATAGAAAAAACAATGTTGCGACTGCGTGCCATATGCACGCAGTATCACTGGAACTGCTTCATATTTTTACCTGGGTGGTTTTGGGGTCTGTTGGCAAGCCTACAAGGCAATATTCATGCATCACCCATTGAGTTCTAGTCTTGCTAGAATGATTTCTTTCTCTGAAAACCAGCGTTTTCCTTATTCCAACTGCTTGGTTGCTACCAGAAGCTACAATTTTCTTGCCTTTCCCGACGGGTTTCCAGTAACCAGAAGGTATAGAACCAGCGGATCTCTTGCATTTTGCTCCAAAGTCATTCAACTTCTTTTGGCTAAAGAAGTACCTCTTTTCCTTCAAATTACCTAGAACCAGAACAGATTATGAGGTTTAAACCATCTCAGGATCTCTCAAACATGGTCAAAACTCAAAGGGCTTTCTTTTATGAGCTTAAATAGAGCATGAATCTAAAGTCTTCAAGAATCTTGAAAGCAGGATCATATAGTCCAACTTAGTTAAGAAAATCCAGCTCTCTCAAAACAAAACTAATAGAAGACTTGTAAGCACTAAATAATACCCCGACTTACAAGTTCAAGAGAATGGGTTTTTGACTAACCTGGCAAGCTCCAAGGATCAGTTTGGAATACATCAAACTCAGGAATGACAGCAGCTGGCAATGGAAGACCAAGGACCTTTCGCTTCAGGTAATGAACAACAAGCTCTTCATCCGTTGGATGAAACCTATATCCAATAGGCAATCTGAGCCCTCCATTCTCAACAAAGTTTGGCCCTTCCATTTCCTATCTGAATCTCTCTCACACGCTCTCCAAATCAAGTTCCCTAACCAAGTTGAGCCAAGGCTTGGATGATCATTCACTCAACAAGGTTAAAGCTAACTTGTTGTAATATACTAAATCATGCAAACAAGAGCTGGAGGGGGAGAGAGAGGGAGAGAAAACCAAGATGAAAGAAAGGGCAAAGAAGACTTGTAGTGGCCTTGGTTTGTCTTTGTAGGCTAGGGCAAGGAGAGACAAAGGTCATTTATTTATATAAATGGGTTATATGGAGTTGATCAAGGAAAGAAAATTCCTTAGTTGTTTCCAATTCCCAATCTAACTAGCTAATTACGTTACTGGAACCTCCATCCTTGACTTGAGAAAAACACCCTTGCTTTATTTTGACGTGTCATCTCTCTCACAACTCACAAACAAGCGTACGTGTACAAGAAAGAGAAGGACATGAAGAAAACCCCAAAAGGGCAATGGCCAACAAACACAACAGTGCTTTCGGTCAAGAAGCACACGCTCGTATACTGTGCTTGAGACCCACGTTTGGCACGTTTGGAAGAGCTGGCCTGCACAAGACGAGGAGATCCAAGAGATTAAAACACTAACCTCATGTTAATATGAAGACACTTGCAATCAAACGCATAAATCACTAAAAAACAAATGTTCTAGTGGACACGATACGGACGTACGTGGTTCAACATCAACTACTTTGTTCTGTTTTTTTCCCCTTGGTAAACCCACGACCCGACCCAAAATCCCTAGGCTCGCCTCTGGTCGTCGGACTGTAGCTATTAAATCAGACCAAACAAAAAGAAGATAGGGCACAGTTCATGATATGAAGGTGTGCTATTACTAATACCCAATAAAAAACACGCCGTCCCTTTTATTTGATTTGATTATTATTATTTTATTTTCTTGGTTAAAGCCTAAAGGCCCTCCTTGTACGATAGAACTTGGATTTTATTAATTGATAACGCAGGGTACCTTTAATCTGATTTATGAGTTAAACTGAGATGAACAATGAGAAGCTACAGCAATATATTCAATTGAAGTAGGTGTAAATTAGTTTGAATATTCATATTAATAATAATAAAAAAAAATTAAAAATGAGATTTATAATACATGTGTAGACTGAATGGCAATTTCTAAATATATATTACTGCAAGAAAATTTGTTTCTCCCAATCCTAGTTTTGAGGTAGTTATTTTTGGGTCCGGAGTGAAACAACTTTTTTTTAGGGATAATTATTTTTGGGTTTTCTTTTTTGGAATGAAAGGATTATTATTTAAAAAAAAAAACTCTTCTACCTTCTATACTTTCTTAATAACCTCCGAAAACCAAAATATAATCTCAATTCATAAGTTTAACCAAAAAATATTATGAATCAGAGTAATTCAAAATATTAAGAAAAAAAAATAAAAAACACATGTGAGCTATTAGATTAGCAAGACTTGTAATTGAATCTCACTTTAAAATTATATGGTTTAATGAGTGTTTTTAAAACCTTTTCTTAGCGTGTGTGTGTGTGTATTTCTTAATGTTGCATTACCCTGAAAATTAGTTAACCTTCCCCGCTGCCTCTCCATGTGACCAAGTAACCCAAGAGCGCAGGCAAGATCAAGAAATTCAAAATCAAATTAAAGGAAGAGTCCAACAATTTTTCAAGTGGGTCCTTCAAAGATCCAGGCTTTCTCTTCAAGTTAAACCAATTTGAACTTGTGTGCAGACGGGATTTTAGCTGGGTTTTTTTTTATCTTTTAATATTGAAGATCAAAGGCCGTATACGTACCGACATCAAGTTTCCTCCGAAAAGACTTAAATTTATTGGTTTGCTTTCGCTATTTTTCTGAGTCTAAGATCCATTCCGTTTCCTATGGGTTATATCTGCCTACGTGATCATTTGAGTGTTTGAAGGGGTTGCTCGTGATGTTTAGTTGAAGAAAGAAATAGTTATTTGGAAGATCCATGACCAGACTTTTGGTTCAGGAAGATTTTGTTTCTTTAATTAGTGCCCAAAGAGGCGTATGGTGTTTTAAAATTATCACCAAAACCCGAGCTATTTGCATTTGATTTTTTAAAACCGACTTTGCAAAAGACTGATTAATCACTCAAATGAAATCAAAGTTTAGCCCTTTTAAAGTTTGACATTAAAAAAAAATGTTAATTTAGTGCGTGATTTTGGCTGGAGATTTCTTGGGCAGAACCCAAATTAGCACATTGTTTATATATCTGCTTTTATCTCTCTCACACTTGCACCCTCTCTCATTGGCTCAAATTCAGAAGCAAATTTCATCGCAAAACGACCGGCTAAAAGCCAAGAAAGCGGCCATCATTCATGCATGGAGTCTTGCACACACACAGCCATCATGATTTCTTAATCAAGGCACAAGTCGTGATTGTAAAATGGTATCCATGATGATGAATAACCATCATCAAGAAAAGAAAAAAGAAAAAAAGCTTTGATTTTTTTTTTTCATTTATTCATTTTGAAGAACACAACACCTTTAGATTCGTGTTTGAACAAATCGAGTGTTCATTAATTTCTCTAAGAAAAACACGCCTTTCAAATGAAGGCATTCACAGGATAGGCCTAGGTCGTGGGTGGTTCTTGTCCTTGAAGTTGACATTGCATAATGAGATTCGATATAATGGAAGGTCATGATCTACCTATCTCTTTAATCTACATTATCTTCGTCTTATCGTTGTGTCATGAAAACATGTAATTTGTTCTTCCGTCGATACTCTAGCTAGCTACCCGTCTCAATGCATGTCTTAATATTAATTAGATATTTTGCCAAGCAGAATGTGTATAATCCAAAGTGTGGATTGATTCACGTATACAGATAAAATGAATTCAAAAAATCCCCTTACACGAACCTAAAACAATCCTTTAAAAAAGAAAATAGCTCAAAAAATACCTAAGAAATATGGGCTAGTGTTAGGAGCTTGAGCCCAGCTCGTTGCATAGGCACTATGTAGTGCAATGAGCGTCTACCTAGTGTGTAAATCTCCGGTTATAATTTTTCTAGGTTATTAAAATATAAGAAATTAATCAATAGTAAAATGAATTAAATTAAAGAAACCTAAATCAAGATAAAAATAGTAAAATTAAAGAAATAAAAAGTGAATATAGTACTAAATTGTTAAAAAGAAAAATTTATGGAGACAAAATGAATACGTAAGACTAAGAGGGGTCAATATTCAAATAATAGAATGTTAGAGATTTATGTACAAATGATAAAAGAGAGATGGAAGTAAAGGTGCAATTAACAAGAAGATAACACTATAAATATCATTATATTTTCTCCCTTACAATGACTTGCAATAGCAAGAGAGGGGTTAGGGTTCTTTAATCTTTTCTTCTCATTCCTTGATGAAATCCACAGTAAAATGTTAACCTATAGTGGTTAAAAGAGTCAATAAGTGATAAAAGAGAGATGTTTGGGTGGTTTAGAGAGTTTAGAGAGAGGCTAGAGAGAAGATATATTGATGGCAAAAAATCCAACAGTTATAACCTCACATTCCACCGTTGGATCAGAATGATATTTGGTTATGTTGTTCTCCTCTATGTCTTGTACATTTTCACCAGAGGGATCTTTTATATCAGTCCCTGTTTGAGAGATATCATGGGAGAAAAATGTCTGTGAAAATACACTTCTGAACAATCTTAGTAGCCAACTGTTTTCTTCTTCGTCCACCGTTGAATCAAGCTATAGTTTGGATATATTGTTCGTCTTGATGTTGTCTAGATTGAAAGGTGGAGATTGAAAACAAACACCCCGTATAGAAGTTATGCTTCTTACATAGTAGGTCTACAAGTTTTAGGAGAGGTATCGACTGCGGAACCTCAAGCTAGCAAAATGGGACCACTAAGAGGAATAAATAAGTGTTTACTACCTCATCTCTTTATATTTTAAAGAGTTTAATACATTCTAAAATTTTATTTATTTATGCAGTATGTTGATTTATGATAGTAAAAATTAAGAAACTTGAGAGTGAAAACATGATTAAACACGACGGCCGATGTCATCAGTGGCAGAGCTAGAGTTTTTTAGATGATGGGGGAAATTACTAACAAATATTATATAACTTTCTAATATGACTTTTATTTGAACTTGATTGAGTTACATGACTTGAAGATTTGAATGATTTTTTATTCTCAAAGGATTTACGCTTGAAATACTTGTCTAGTGACATGTTAATTTAATTAATGAACCTGCTGATTTTTTTATTATCATTAATGTCTACATAATAAATAACACAATTACACAATAATTCACTGTTAAACAAAAGTTAGTTGAGTTACATAATAATTCTAAATCTTGCATATGAAATTCATAGCAAAATACACATCAATTCATCAAAACTCATTTTAATTCATATCTATATGTATATAATAAGTATGTTGATTAAATTATACTTAATCATTTCTAGACATTTAAATTATTTCTAGACACACACAAAAAAAATTATATGAACTCACTAGGTCAAATATGTGAAACAAGTTTTAATACTATACTCTAGTTTTAAATAAGAGAAAAGACCAAGATAAAAAAAAGTGTAGCTTATGGGATTTAAACACATGCCCTCTCCTAACTCCAAGCATCTCATTAACAATTAATTACAAACAAATTTGTGATATAAAATGACAATCAATATATGTACATTGTAAATTAAGAGACCTCAATTAAATAAGTAATCCATGATTATAGTGAATTAAGAGACCTCAATTAAATAATTTAAATAATCTACTCTGCCAGTACAAGAGAAGTCAACAATAGTGATTTTGCATGAACATTAATTTATTCATTTAAAATTTATTTTGAATATATTTGAACACACTCATATCGAAACCACTAAATTATCATAAACCCTAAATTTTTAATAACTAATTATAAAATAATAAAACTAAAATTAGACAATAAAATAAATACAAAAGATGAAAGAAATTTACCTAAAACATAAAATAAAGCAAAAGAAATTACTTGCTTATCTGGACTTGAAAAGAAATTTATATAAGAGAAAGTGGCAAGCAACCGAGGCTCAAAAGAAAATGCGGCTCTCTATTTATAAGAAAATTTTGGGTAAATGATTAAAAGTCAATAATAACTTTTAATATCCTATATAGATTTACGCTCCTTTTGAATAGTTAAGTGATATAAAATCTATATCCCACCGAAGATGTTTTAATTTGTACCCAAAATATTTTTAATATCTTAAGATTTTCCTAGAAGTGGATATTTTAAAAAATAATATAAGTGCTAAATATCGTGTGATTGAAGTTTGCTTGGAATCTTTACAGAAACCTCTTTTTATTTTTATAGTAAAATTCTCGATGTAAAATCAAATCAATTCTAAAATGACATAGTAAAATTCTAAAAAAAATCAAGGGGGCATTTTCCCCCTTTTGTCCTCACGTGGCTCCGCCACTAGGTGTTATAAGTGTTGTCGGGAAAAAATTGTATAATGTTATTATGCTTGTTATACTAATTTTTATAGACAACTCGGATTGATATAAAAGTTGGCCATATGAATGGGGCAAGAAAAGTTAGCCAGCCATATGAAGAGCAAAGAAGAAAAAAGGGAAATTGTGGTTTTTCTTATTGAATTTATTATAATATGTTGTTTTTATTATACATCAAAGAGGAGGATGTTTAATTTGACATATTTAGCTTGATGATGTGTGTTTAATTGTGTTGAAATGAGGAAAAATGCACATTGAAATGGCAAGGATTGTGTTTAAAAGAATATTGTTCGGAAAGTTAGTAAAATCAATAAAAAGGTTCTACTTTGATGTTAAGAGAGAATATTGAAATAAATACGATAAATTAGTTCTTAAAAAGATATTTTTGACACTCTTATATGGTATGAAATATGGCTAGGGGTTGAGATAAAAAAGGAAAAGTTGAATTGTAGATGTTATGTGTAAATGGAAAGGTTGATAAATCTGGATAAATTCGTCTCTTGACTTTTGAAGAGAATTTGAGTAGGAGGGTGAGGAAATTAGGATTAGGTTCCTTCATAATAATTGTAGTTTTGGATGTTTAATAATTAAAGAAATTGATCTTACTTAATTTGGAGTTATAGAACTCCAGTTATGGGCCACCAACCGAGATAGGGTTATGACAGACCCTATAGGGCAATAAGTTTGATTTTTTGACGAATAATTTTGAGTGTCTACTAGGTTGTCCTCTCCACAGGGGACTTGTAGCCCCATGTCTTGGCTTTCCAACGAGACTAGCCTCGCTTGAAACGGAGTCCTAGACTAGCCTCTGCTGGCAAATTCAGAAAGTCGTTAAAGCAACTATTTCGACGTGTTATAGGTGAAAATTAGGTTCTTTCCCTTTCGAGGAATATGTGATATTACATTTTAGCTTCCAAAAGAAACAAGCCATGTTCGAAATGAAAATTTGTAATGATAACTATGGTCGAATAAAGAATAACGATATTAATATATGAAATTGGCATGGACTAGCATACATTTATTGTATGGACTACCATCAATGACAAATAATAAAGACACTTCTAGAATAGAATGTGCGATAACCCTCCCTTAGATATTGGATGGCAGTTTGGTCTACCTTGTATTTGGCAATAACCTCCCTCACCTGGCTCCTCTTAGTCATCCAATGCCGTTTGGAATAAGCGTGCATGATGAATGTCTACCAATGACAAATGGTGGTTAGAAATAACAATGATAAACTAAAGTAAACGATGAAGTCAGACAAGAAAGTTTCTTACGTTGAAGACTATTTGTTTAGTAAAGGTTGGATGATGGTTGTAAGTTTTTTACTCATCAAACATCCTCAAGATGTTTGAAGAAATGGTAAGAATCCTCTATAGATGCTTCAATACCTCTAGGCCAGTCTTATCAAATCCATACCTCTCACAAATGACAGCTTTTATGGCCTACCTTTACTCCTCAATCAAGGTAGGGAAAGTAAAATGAGCTCGACTGAGGACGAGGCTAGCAAAACCATCCTCAAACCTCTCTCGAACTTCCTCATAAGCACCCTAGATAGATGCCCCAACAATTAAAGTCTCTGTAATTAAGATCGAGTGTGAGGGCATTAGGATTACCAATATAAAGGAAGTCTCTACAGCTGAGGCTACATTGCTAATATACATAAGGGTGGAGACCTTTTTTTCTTTTAAAATGAGCAACATCACCTATAGGTACTTTAGGAGCGGTCAACTCTACATGACCCCTAACCAGGGGAGAACAACTTCCCCTAACTTTCATTTCCACGAGAGTGGTAGATCTTGCCATTGTTTTCTCAAGAATAATGTCATTAGGAACAATCAGTTCATCTACATTGATGGAGTTGGGCTCTATTTCTTCTCCAATCCTGCCACCACTTAAGTCAAGAAATGAAGACCCCCTACTTGATGTAGATAAACTCTCATCTACAAACCTTATCGAAGTTTCTCCTTCTCCTTTGGCTATTAACCTTGTATAAAAACAAATTCATAAATGAACTTAAATGCACAAAAAAACAAAATGAGAAAGTGGTTGTATACTTTACAACGTGGCCTGGTAATGCATTTTGGCCATTTTATTGATGTTGTATTTGGTTAAGACCGACATTAACGTAGCACATGTTTTCTCCTCATTTGAGTTTAGACGAGTCATGTTGTTCAACTTAATGGGAGGTGCTCTCCAATAATAGATATAACTTAAAATCTGTTGTCACACATAAAATAGATGTTGACGAATGGAAAGCCTAGAGACCGAAAGAAAATATCCATTTTTTAGAAAATACATGAATAAAGATTGAGCTAATATTTTAAAAAATACCCATACCATATGCAAATTCCACTTCTATTTATAATAACTCCTATATTTTGCACCTTCAAAAGAGATCTCGAAGGGAACGAGGTGTATTGAATTACCAGAAATCGATTCATGTGTACCTCTTGTTGTTTCTGGAAAAGAAAGATAAAGGAACTAATTCAAGACCTTACATTAACAAGAAATTATTCATTCTCTACTTCCATTTCTAGGCTTTCAGGAAATTAGAGAGACTGCTATTGTTTTAGCTGTTATCGAAACTGTTCAAGAATCTACTAGGGCATTTTCGGAATGGGGAATTAGACTAGGTTGACCCCATCTTTAGGGTTGGCCGGTCCATTATACCTAATTATCAGTCACTTCCCTCTCAATTTCTTGACATGCACAAGCTTGCTTTGTAAAGTCCCTTTCATAGATCATGTAGGTTTGTTGGCGAATGTGAAGAACCAATGCATATCATTGTCACCATTAGTACCAGGAACTAGATGTTAATGTTCACTATAGGCTCGATTCTAACAAGCATGAGGAACTTGTCAAAGATAAACAAAATTATCCATGCAATTTAATGCAGCTGGTCTGGACCTAACATGTAATGCTGAACACTTCCCTCACAAACTTTTAGAGAGGGAAGGAATACCCAAGCTCATACATGCATATAGGGGTTATAATTTTAAAATGTCCTTAGACAAAGCCCAAGGTTGCTTTGCTAATCCGTTCAACCCTTGTAGGCAGTTGAGGTATATACTCTCGTGTATGCCGATCATTGACAAATGCCATATTCTCCACATTTAAAATCATAGGGATGTCGTCCTTAGAGGCTTGAAGTAGCTTCTCTCCCCTGAGGTTCCCTAGAAACAGTAGTGGGTTCATCGATGATGAGAACTACCTTCCCCATACATAGATGGATGCTAGAGTTCCACCCTTTATAGTTTTAGGGCCTAATCTAATGAGTCATTATCCTATACTACTTCCTCTGGTTTCTGGTTGAAACTTGAACTCAACACCAAATGAAGCAATATACCTACTTTATGGTCAAATCTGAATTTTTTAGGGTTTATTTTTCTAATAAGTAAAAAAAAAATGAAATTTCCCAGTAGAAAATTTCTAATATGATAATTTCTCTTGAAAATAGAGCAAAACTTGCTTAATAAACCTTTAATAAATCTATTTTTATAAAGTAAGTAAAAGAAAAAATAAAAGCAAGAACAATTAAGATTATAAATGAAATAACTTTTCATCCTCATCATTGGATAAATAACCTTTCATGTCACCTCAGATCTCTATAAATCTACTCAATTACTGCGGATAAATAACCTTTCATGTCACTTCAGATCTCTATAAATCTACTCAATTACTGCATTAAATGCATACTGTCATTTTATTTATTAAGAGACACCACTTTTAATAAAGATAAACCACCTAGTCATTTCTTTTAATAAGGACAAGCCATTTGATCATAAGAATCCCAATAGTTCTGTTTGAGACAATTAAATCTTACGAGAAAGGTAAAAAATCTCTCATTAAAGCTGATAACCTTTTAAATATGTATATATTCAATGCACAAAGACTTGGGGGCTAATGATGTATCAATTTATTTTATATGAAGAAAAGAGATGTTAATAGCAGTTAAATTATAGATTTTATTAAAAATTAAAGGAACATGACAATTCATAAATCATTAATTAATTTGTGCAAAAAAAACTTACATGACAATTCGCAATATATGGTCAAATAAATTATTTAAATGAGTAATATGAAGTGAAATTTGATCATGTCTAGATTAATTTCATTTTTATAATTTTGTATTTATAAGATATTGAAAAATTCATCCCAAGCTTATATTTCTTATCTCAATTTTTTTAGTAGAAAAAATATATTTTCTTTATAGCATAGGTATTAAATATAATTTATAAATTTAGAATTTAGAATTTAATTTGAGTTGAGTTCTAATTTGAATTAAAAAAAAATTTAACCGGTCCCAATCTTATTGATTCATAACTCAGCCAAACTCAATCCAAATTTGATTAGGTTAGTATAAATTTTTTAGAAAAGAAATAGAAAAAAAAGATACACCACTTTGATAAAAAGAAAAGCGGTTGATTTAGGATTTAGATTAAGCTAATAACGCAAATTGATTCACAGATACAGATCTTTCTTCAAGTCAGAATGGTAGAAGAGATGAGATTATTTACAAGCATAAAAAAGGAGGGACCAAAACTGCTAAACTTCTAGTGAAATTATACAAAAAAGGCATGGGATTAATGCTGTATCAATTCTGGAATGAGCTTCAAAAGAAATGAAAGCTCCCTCTGTGAGAATTTGGGCTTTGATTTCTCCTCCATCTCACCATGCCCTTCTGCTAAACTCTCTGCTTCTTCCACCTTTGATGGCCTTATCAGATCAGATACCGCCTCAGTGATCTCTTGAACCAGATCAACTATCACTCCATCGATACCCATTAGATGCTGTATGTAAACAGCTTCTGATACATTACTACAAAACAAAAACACAGTTAGTACCTTGACAAGGTTTGACCTTTGGGTTTTCATGGATGAAATTCTTTAACCAAAATCGCATCAAAGAGTGAATTTCAAAGCCAGAAAATCCATTACTTACTTCAATTTTCCATAAGTTATAAGTGAAAGCTTGGCGTCCTTGATCTTGGATACTGCCCCAGGGTTCCTGAAAACCGCTTTGACCTCAGATACAATCCCTTGCAAACCACCCTCCATGCACACCTTTACAGCCTCCTCTAAGGAGTTTCTCCTTACATCATAGAAAATCTCAGCACCCCCGTCTGTCAAGAAGTAAACCTGTAATGCAATAATAATAATAAAAAAAACAATCATCAATACAAGATAAAGAGTACCATGCTTACATAAATAACAAACAATCAAATTTAACAACTTACAGGGTAGGTGCTCTGCAGTTTTCTGACAAGCAATGCTGCATCAGGTTGGAATGATGAGAAAATAATAGGCCTGTCCTTACCATGCTCAAATACCACCTGCACCGCAAAATCTCTTGTTTAAGCTCCAATTAAGAAAAATCTCTTGTTTAAGCTAAAAGGGGAGTCTTGATTAGCAAAAGGTCGTCCATTTATACCTGCAAGATGGCTTGAAGAACACGAATGAGATAATCTTGGTGGTAGACAATGTGATTATCGAATTTTAATTCAATGTTGAAGCCGAGTGAAGGCTCCACTTGTTGAAACGCATCTTGCAAAGTGCACAATGAGTCGTCTTTCTCTACATTCCACTCTACTATTTTCCCATCTTTTGTTTTCCTAACCAAAGATTTGCCTGATTTTCCTGCTTCTTTTTGGGGTCCATAGCTTAGGAATTCAGACAGGGAAAGTTCTGTCACTCTCTTCTCGAAAATGATGCCCTGAAATTGCAAATAAATTCATAGCTTCAAAATTATTTATGTTTCTGAATAATAAATTGAACCCATAAAAGTTTTAGGTGGCCAAGAATAGAGATTCCGAATGCATTGGAGACACTTACATTATCTACAGAGAGGATGAAGTCGTCATGGAAAATGACTGGACAATCATCTTTTGTGACCTACAAAAACGACAATTCGTTTTTTCACATTTTCTTGCCTTTGTCTCTGATCCAGCTCCATACTTTTATTTTGAATTCTATTTCTATTTTTTCAGAAATAAAAGATAATACCATGCAAAAATAAGCACAATCAGTTCCTTATACTCCCATCATTAAATTTAAAAAATAAAAATAAAAAAGCGAAATAGGGTTTCACAGAGCGCCACTTGTTCACACACAAAACACTTTTCATTGTAGTATTTATTTGCAACGCTCACGAGCTTTTTTTACACTGGTTTTCAAAGTTTACTAGTCATAAAACTTCATCTCTGTTACATCGACTGACCATAAAAAATACTGGTTTTGAACGGTTATTGGATTTTAATTGGATTATTTGGGTTAATTTAAAAAAAAATGATATTATTTTAATAAAAAAATAAAAATAAAAATCAATGAATTGCAACCCGGTTTTTTTCCGCATCAAAACTATATTACATATTTTTTTATACAACTATTTTGAATTAATTATACCTTTATTTGCATATATTTGTTTTTTATTAAAACTTGTTTTTCAAATCATAATATATTTTTATTCAAAAAAATCAGGTTGTGGATAAAAATTATAAGTTTCTATATAAAAAAAACAAAGAAAATTTTTTGATAAAATTTCATAAGAAACCCACACGGTTAAAGGTCTAAAACTGTACACGGCAACCAATAACTAAGAGATCTAAGTGATCTATTTATTTTTATTTTAAATTAATTTTTTTTATATTTTTGTATTATTGTTATTTATTTTAAAATAATAAAAAATATATATTATTTTAATATATTTCTTAACCGCCTAGTGATACCATGCTTACAAAAATCACCTCGACGTAAACGAAAAAACACCGGATTCGAAGAACTTAAACTCCATTGTTTTCCAGAAAAAGAAAAACACAACCACAAAAAAAAGGAATTCCCAGCAAGCACAGGAACAAGATTTTCTTTCCCTTCTTAGAACGAAACAAGAAGAAAAAAGACGCTGATAATTATACCTGAACATCGAATTCGATGAAATCAATGGGGTGTTTAGCAGCACTATTAAAAGACATAATGGAGTTCTCTTTGATAGCTTTCATCCTCCGATCTGTTGATTGCAAATTATTCATTCCATTCCCTCTATGCCCAAACACCAAAAACTTTGGTGTCTTGAACGCAGCTTCTCTATTCAATTCAACTCCTGCAACACAAAAACCCCAAAATCCACATCAAGAAACTCGAAGAATCGATCAAAAAAGCTCTCCTTTTGGCAATTTACCTTTGGAGAAACGAGTTGAGCAGAGAGAAAGAGAGGCATTCTCAGGGACGTGGTCGAGATTAGGAACATCAGAGACGTGAACAGCTTTAAGAGCCATAATAACTGATCAGCTAAAGAAAATAGGATTTTGGATATTGCTGTGTGAGGACAAGGGATTGGAGAGGGGTTTATATATTTGTGGGGAGGAACGGGAACGGGAACGGGAACGGGAACTGGGTGGAAGGATCTCCACGTCGAATATTCCACTCTGTGCGTTATTATATCCTCTTGGATATTCCAAAAATCCTCTGCTCATTTCCCCTGTCTTAAACCCTTTTCGGTTTATATTCTTTGTCAAAAGTTTTTTTATTTTTCTGATTAATGAATTAATGTTTTTTTTTTTAGTTTAATGTGGGTGTCCGGACCAGCTTGCACGCACCTCGATTAATCTCACGGGCCCTGAAATTAACGACCATGTAAGCTTTCAGTGGCCATCATATAAGCAACCCATGACTCGAACCTGAGACCACAAAGAAATCTTGGTCCCAAGCTCTTAATGTAAAAAAAATGTATTTTTATTATTTTGTTCCCTTCTAGCGGTGAGGATTTAATTAGGTGAGACGAGGAGATTTTTTTTTATTTAATGGGAGAGTGACACGTCGCATTCAGCCATTCAAATTTATTTTCTAGACAAGACTCAATTTTGCCTTTTTTTTTATAGAGAAATCTTGCAGTCTTTAAATCCATAAAGAATTATAGGTATATGGCATTTTAGAATTTCTAATTTATTGAATCATTTAAAAAAAAATATATTGTCTGTTTTCATAAGTGGACCAATGGGTGATCAACAAAGAATAGTATAGAGCGTGCTGGAATATGTTCACTTAAGGCCCACCCACCCGAGTCAAGAATATTCCAAGAAAACGATTTCTAGATGCAAAAATGAAAAACGCGTTTAACTGCTTATGGAATTTTAATTTTTTTTTTTTTTGTTCTATTTTACTTCAAGAACAAAAAGGAATATCCAAAGAATATTTTTGGTAGATGCCAGAGAAGAATAAAAACGCAATTAAATTCTATTGGGACTTGATGAAAAGGAGTAGGGATGGGTGGAGGCATGTGAAAATTATAAAAACTTTAAAAGAGAATTAAAATAATAGTAATATATTGATATATTTATATGGGTGGAGCAAGAAATTTTTTTTATATTTTTAAATTATTTTAATATATTTTTAAATAAAAAACAATACTTTAAAAAACACTCATAATCATAATCTTAAACTATTCTTAATAAGTGGAGCTGATTTTCAATAATAATGATAGCAATAACAGGAACGGTTAGTGTGCAGTGAGGAGGAGCCAGCATGGCATGGATGGACAAGGGACCACGGTTCATTGTTACAGGAGAAAATGGGGGATTTAATAGTTTAATATTGGTAAGAATGCATACATGATGTGTCGCCACGTTAGGCTTAGGTGTCCTTTGACCAACAAAAAATATTTTAAGCAAACATATAGGTCTATTTTTTAAAGTCTAATTTTAATTTTTTATGCTTTTAAAAAGTATTTATGTGCGGTGGTTATGGGAGAAAATATTAATATATAGGAGAAAACGAGATTGAGATTTTTTTTAAAACAATGTATGGGAGAATTCGGTAGATTTATCAGTTAACCCTAATAAATAATTAAATAGCTGTTTAACCAACGGTAAAAATCTTCAATTTAATAGTTCTATTTTCATAAATTTTATTATCTCACTTTCTTCTGTCTTTTTGTTTTTTTCTTTCTATTAATGAACATGAAATTAAAGAATGGACTATATTGCTAGCAAATTTAATAACTTAGGGATTGAAAAATAGTTTTTAAGCAAAAAGAACCGCTTAATAATTTTATTAGAATACAAGGACCAAGTTTATAATCAACTCAGTTAACAATCATGAACTAATCAATACAATCCCACACATTTTTCTAATTCTTTTCTATAGATTATATCAAAACAATTAAAACGTAAAGCAAAATTCTTGTAGCCCAGCTCATGTTTTTCTATTCATTTTGGCAATAAAATGGTCATTTTTTTCCTTCTCAAAAAATTTACTTTTCTTTGAATCACAGGTGTTTTTATCTTTCCACATAATAAATTAGTCATTATAGGTTTCTTTTGGAATATTGTTGTATTTTATATATAATAGTAAATAGTATAATACCGAAAAGCCCTCATATCCATAAAAGCTAACACTGTCAGGGAGGGGTTTTCTTATCTTTTTCTTTTTTATCCGCAATACAATTATGCCTATGCCCTTTTCTCCAAAAAAAAATTTAAAAATAGAGTGGAGGGTAATAGGGTAATTTTACCTCAATTTTTTTTTGTAAATGTCAATTTGAGCAAGGGTAATTACGTCATTTAATATCAAATTTATATTGTTTTATTAAGAAAAGTTGTTGGTGCATATGACGCATCCAATTAAAAAAAAATACTATCACGCATCTCATTTGATTTTTCATCATGTCCTCTTCATTTCTAGGTGGCGCGTGTAAGCATGCGTGTCCAGTTTATCAATGGTGGCTTTTTTTTTTTTCTCCCCTTTATTTCTCTTTCCTACACCAAAAAATGAGCTCGATCCTTATTTTCTATTAGTTTTTCAGATTCAGTCCTTTTAGTTTTGACTTTTTTTATTTTTGTCCTTCTTTCTTTTGTTAAAAATTTATTTGTTTTCAATTTAATCCTTCAATTCTATTTTTTCATATATAATGTTTTAATTTGATGATTAATCTTCTTTTGATTTCTTATTTTTTTCTCTTAGCACTTTTGTCAAAAAATTTATGGTTTTTAATTTTATCTTTTAAATCAAGTTTGTAGTTTTTTTTTTTCAACAACAACAATAATAATAATGCTAATGATACTGCTAATAGTGATAATAATGGTAATAACAATTGTTTATTATAATAGCAACAGTAGTGATAATAGTAATTATAATGATAATAGTAATTGTGTTGTTAATAATAGTAATAAGAATAAATATACTAATGAAGATCACAACAACAACAATGATGGTGGTGGTGGTGAAGTGGTGACAACAATAAGAGCGGTGGTGGAGTGGTGGTTGTTGTTGTAGTAGCAGTGGCAGTAATAAAAATAGTTGTGGTGGTAGTTGTGATGGTGGTGGTCGTCGTCATGATAGTAGTGGTGGTTGTGGTGATAATAGTAGTCGTTGTGGTGGTAAGTAATTTTTTAAAGTGTTTTTCACTCAGAAATGCTTAAAAATATTTTTTTATTTAAAAACAATTTATTTTTTATATCACCATATCAAAATGATCTATAAACACCAAAAAGAATTAATTTCAAGCAACAAAAAAATTCTAAAAATCACAAAATACGGTTTCAACCGCAAAAACAAACAACCCCTTTGTTTGATTGTAAAAATCTAATTTTTGTTGTCTACTAGTGACATTCTTAAAAAAAAAATTAATAAAAAAATTGATAAAATTATAAATATAATAAAAATAAATAAATAAAAAAGGGCCTAAGCCTATTTTTCCTCTTCTACGGTCCAAAGCCCAACTTACATCATCAATACGAGTTCAAAACTCAATTATCATTGTTGATACAGGTCTAATGTCTACTCACAACAATTTCGTAATCTCTCTTATTAAGGATAAGCATCATTTTTAAACACTTTTCATTTTAAAAGGACTATTTTCCAGATTTTAAGATCAAATACAAATTACATCTATTTTTAATATTTTAGATAAAAATTAAGTTTTTAGAACTTAACATCAATATAATCTTCTATTTTTAAAGACTGATGTTAAATTTCACAAGATAAAAAATTAAAAAAAAAACAAGGAATAAAATTAATTAGGGTAATTGATGGCAATAAAAAAAAGACAAATACAAGAGAAAACGCATATTAAAGGTAACATTTTGTAAGAAATGATGCTATAAAGGTGATATCGTTCTTCCTTTAAGCACAACATACCCTTTACCTGAGTCTCTGGATGCAATGTTAATTTTTAGGATCTCTAATTTCCTTCAATTACTAGGTGGCAACTCCAATTTCTACCATATACATTTTAGCCTCCACCACCGACATTCATAGAGGTGCGACATAAATAAAAAGAAAAATTAATTGCTAGTAAATATAATGTTGAAGGATAAAATTTAAAAAATATTTTAATTTTAAAAATTCACCAAAGTAAATTCAATAAAAAACAACAAATAAAAATACCGAGAAAACCTATGTCATTTTCAAAATTAGTGAGAAATTCTATACAAAGCAAATAAATAAAAACAATGGATTTCAATTTTCCAATTAAATAAATGTTGAAGTCTAAAACTAAAAACATATGATTTAAACAAAGAAAGAAAAAAAACAAGCACACTCTGGCGAACCTAAACCTGGGTTAATGTTTAAAACTTGTTACTCGTGAAATTATAGACTTTAGATCAATCAAAAAGCTCAATTCCAACCAATTTAATGTTAAAGGATGAAATAAAAAAAATTAATTTAAAAAGTACCAAAGTGAAAAAATAGTAATCAAAATAATAAATATCAAATTTGGCATGAAAAGAAAAAAAACTTAAGGACGATGAATGATTAGAAAAAAAATAATTAAAAAAATTATCTTAAATAAAACAAAAAATAATCAAAATAATATGGATCAAATTTGAAATATATATAAAAAAATAAAGTGGGATAAAATTGAAAAAGAATTATAATTTTATAAGTTATTCCATATATATAAAAAAAGATAATAAAAAAAATAGACCAAATATGAAGGAGTAACAAATTGAAAGGTTGTTTTGAAATAATAAAAGGACAGGTGTTGAAATCTAGTAAGGGAGAGAAAAAAAAGAATAAAAAAAAACTGCTAATACCAAACTAGATAAATTTTGGGCTACATGCATCACCTTATGATGAAGGGGATGTCGAGATGATTTCAACGTTATTATAAAAAATAGTATTTATTATACACATACTTCTTGAAAGGAACAAAACCACTTACATGCTGATGTGTGCATTGTATATGTGAGCTATTTTTTTAAAAAATAATATTTATATTTATTAAATGTAAACTTACCCTTAAATCAACATAATAATAATAATAATAATAATAATAATAATATGCATGATAAAAGTGAAAATACTTAATTGCTTCCATTTAACTTTTGATGATGACAAATTGACTATTGTGAAATTACTGAATTACTAAGTTAAATTGTCACAGTTTAGATTTTGTTAATTGTTAATGGGGCCTTGAATCAGTGGGCAAAAGACCAATAAGGTTATTAAAATTATAGGTTTTCTGGTGGCTGGAATTCTATTGGTCTTTTGTGGTTAGATACACTTCATGAAGTCTTTTGTTGTGGCTTATAGCTGTCATACATCATGCAATACAATATAACTATGTGCGCTCACAACGGGTTTGTATTAATTTTATTTTTAAATATCAAAGAAATATTAAAAAGCATAGAAACTGTTTTAAGCCATTTGATTATACGGTAATGCTTGACACAAGATATTCGGATCTCAAAGACATGTCAAATTTAAGGATTATGAATCTAATAATCATGTTTAAATAATTTTTTATATAATTTTTTTATTTTTATAAAATAAATATTTATACTATTAATGAAGTAATTAATTTTTTTATAATATATATTTTTCTTTCTATAAAAAATATTTAAACAATATTTGATGTATCTTAAATAAAAATAATAATTAATTTTTTTATTTGTTATAAAAAAACATTTAAATTACTCTTCAAGTATCCTAAACCAAAATGCTAATTAATATTTACATAAATATTTTTTATTTCTTATAAGAAAAACATTTAAACTATCAATAAAATCCTAAACAAAAATCTTAATTATTTTTTTATTTTTTATAAAAAAATAATTTAAACTATCTTTTTTATCAGTTAATGTATTCTAAACTCATTTTATTAAATGTAGATATTATTTTTCAATTTTAAATTTTTTAAAAAATCAATTTAAAAATCATATATGAAATACTAGCACCCTTTTTTTCATATATTAAAAATCAATTTAAAATCATATCCGCATATTGTTAAGTGTGATGTGCTAATCCTAAAGAGCAAATTAAGAAGTTTTCATGGGGCTTTGTTCGAAATATTGCTGGTTCTAGCTTGGAGAAGTGGTTGGTTACGGGGATGTCAATGAAATTAACAAGTGTAGTGATTAGTGCACATATATTTTTCAAAGTATTTTTAATTTATATTTTTTAGATATTTTTAATAATTTAAATATATTAATATAAAATAAAATAAATATCTTAATATACTTTTTTTCTTTAAAAAAAACACCCAACTAATATACAAGCATTCGTTCGTCATTTCCTTCCAATCATACATCTCTGTGAATATACAATTATTTTTTTTTTCTTTTTCATTACCACCTTCTCTTTCTTTATTTCACACACACAAAAAAAATTATTATGGGAAATCTCAAATCTAGCTACCAAGTTAATTTTATAAATTTATAAAGAACAAAATTAATCAAACAAATTAAAAAACACAAAAAATAATTGATCAAATTAAAAACATAAAAATAGCAATGAATAGTTGACATAAATATAATAGGTTGTGCTTCTATCTTTAAATCAATATTTATTTTATGAATCTATTTTTTTAAAAAAGGATAGATATAAAAATAAATATAAAAATAAAAGCATGTTTGTGAGTATGGCTGCGGTTGTTTTTTAAAGTGTTTTTCGCGTCGAAATGCATCTAAATGATATATTTTTTATTTTTTAAAAAATATTTTTGAGATTAGCACATCAAAACGATTTAAAATATATATAAAAAATTAATTTTTAACAAAAATAATTTTGGATATTTTTAATCAAAATATTTTTTTAATTATCTATCTCCTGTTTTTTCTTCTTCTTATATCTATCTCATTTCTATAAAATAACTATTAATAATTACTCATTCAATGCAATAAAATTTCTCGTAGTAACCCAATATAAAGAATCCAGTGGCAATATCAATTACGTTTGCATATAATGTATATGGGCCAAGGCTCTATAAGTCCCGACTCTGGCAATTTAACTTCTTCAAGTTGGGCCAGCCCATGAAATGGCTTGTAAAGCATCCTTGTAATATTGTGACGGCTTCAGTTAACTTAGAAACATTAAATTAAGATTTCAGATTACAATTTTACAATGCTAATATTAAGGTTTTATAAGTAAATTATGAAAAAAGTTAATAGAATTTTCATATAGATTAAGAAAATAATAAAATTAAATATTTTCTTAGAAAATGAGTTATTTTTTTTATTGTTTAGATGTATATATGAAGAAAAATCTTAAGATTTTCTATTAATAGTTATAAGAATGATCGATGGTAATGAAATGAAAAGAGTGGTGGTGTTGGAAATTGTAGTGGCGTTACAGCGGCGGCGGTGAGTGCTGGTTGCTATAGGATGGTGGTTATGGTAGAGTCAATAGTCGAGCTACAATGAAGTGATGGGGGCGATCTGATAAACATGAAGGGCCAAAGTGAAGATAAACAAGTATGATAAATCAAACTCTTTACATGGACTTGATTGAAAAACACAATAAACATAAGTATCAGATTTGAAAATTTGAAAATTTAGAGGGCTACTACCCTGAAAACACAATGTAGCGCTGCACTTGGGTGGAGTGGTGATGATTGTAGCAGCGGTAAAGCAGTGATTACAATGTTGATAGCTCCAAGAAAAACATATTTTCTTTGATGAGGTTAAAAAAGATTTCTTCGAACTAGCAAAATATAGGAGTGAATCGGGAAATGTTTTTCTTGGGAGGAGACATGGAGAAGATGTAAAACAATTTCTTCAGAGTAGCAGTAAAAGACAGATTCCCAGTAGCTTGTGATTTTGGAGATGCATCAACCAGTCCAATGATGATATAGCACTCTGTTCAAAGTTGAAGAAAAAGAGAAGAAAAACCACTTTTCAACTGCTCAGGATCAATGTTTCTTTGAAGTTAAACTTTCTTTTGCTTTCTTCAAGTAAAAAAGCTGTTTCCCTTTATGCAACTGTTGAATTTTTCACAGAGCAGTACTTTCTGGCAGGGGTGGCTTGATCTTTTGTTGCCTGCAGATCTTGCATTAATGCTTCCTTGATTTTGGGCAATTACACGAGGCATTCTCTGAGCTAAGATGATCTTTGTTCTAAGCTCCTCCACCTGCACAATTACATGGCAGTTCGAAGGGACCCTTGTTGAATTCCAGCTAGATTTTGGAAGCAGCCTCTCGCAGGGATGAGAGGCTTCCTTGCTGCAAATATGCTTGGCCTCTTACAGGGGATCGGTCTTGTCTAAAATGGAGGTCTAGGAACCAGAAAACGTGCACATTGAACACATACATTCATGTTTTTTTTTAAAGAAAAAAAAAATTATAAATATCCGGCTTATCTTGTGTATATCTCGACTAATCTAATGAGCTTTGAAGTTTACAATAATGTAAATCTCTAGTATGTCAAAGAATCATCTCAACCTAATAACTTAAGCTGTTAGGTGATGTCCTATAATATGATTTATATTATTTTTTAACACATCCTCTCAAATGAAAATTCTTTGAGCTTGAAACTTGCACATGTTTTTTTTACATTATATTTAATTTTTATCAAATAAATAGAGATGATGAGATTTAAACTCATGATTATTTGATCAATAAAGTTTTAATACTATATCAAAAAATTATCTCAACCCAATAATTTAAATTATTAAATAAAGTTATGATCGAGAGCACTCAATCTTATATTCATTAAAAAAACAAACAAATACCAGAATACCCTCATGTTTACATACATGCATGTTATTAGCCACAGAAGATGCATTGTAGGACCTCGAAACTAAAAAACCATTAACAGGGCATGTGCTGCACCTGTCGCTTGTTCCTAAGCTGCAACAAGCAGGCTCCAAATGCACGCATGAGAGCTTCTCCAGTGTAGATGCTTGGAAAGTTAAAAAAAAAAATAAAAATTCATTTTACATACTTCGAGGAGTGTTAAACAAAAATTTATTTGATCACTTCTTTTATAAAAATAATATTCTTATATATTTTATAAAAATATAATAAAATGAACATGAGTAATGTAGCTTAATTAATAAGATTTTAAATTTATTTTCCAGAAATTACTAATTCGAATTCTATAAACTTCATGGCCACTAAAAATTTACATAATTATTAATTTCAGGACCCGTAATATCAGTCAAAATACATGCAAGCTAGCCCAAATACCACGTTAATTAAAAAAAAACAAAATATTGTTTATTTGAGGAACATTTTTTTTCCTTGATTTTTTTTAAAATTATATATTTTTAATTTGTTTTTTTATAAAATTATCATTGTTCCATGTCATACATCAGTTCATTCAAGTTGACTAATTTATTTAATTGATATTTAATTGATTTTTTTAATTATCTTTTAATATCCGAGTTGTCTTTAGAGATATTAATAAGCTAAATTATATCAAGTTATTAAAATAATATTAAAATACAATTTATTCTTCATGCTAACAAACAAAAAAACAAAAAAGAAGATGCTCTTACAATGGACCACGGCTGCTAAAGTTTCTTGCACAAAAATACTAAATTTGCTAGGTGCTGAAAGTCAAACTTTCTTAAATGGGTCCACACACAAAGAGAAGGGTGAGATCAATGGTAGGAGATGATACTCATTGCAGTACCAATTTTACCCATGTTTCAAACATGGAATGCCCAAAATGCACCTAAATCGTAACGGATACTTGGCATTTGAAAACACAAACCATAAAAAAAATATTATTTAAAGAAAAAAACACTTTAAAAATCTGCTATGTACATTTCTAAACACCACTAGAAAGCCGAAAAAATATTATAAACAATGTGAGAGTAAATGGCTAACAATAAATGACGAGGAGAAGACGATGAAAGCATTAATGGAGAAGACAAAACTAATAAATTTTGGTCTCAGAACTGAGTGCAAATTAATTGCTTGCGTTTATCTCTGCATTTGTCTGCTTGGTCCTCCCTCAGTCTGCCTTCATTGCTACCCCCATCTCTCTCTCTCTCTTATCTTCTGCAACCCACTCTCCCAGATCACATTTAATGCTCTTCTCTCTCTCTCTCTCTCTCTCTCTCGGCAGTTAATGGAAGGTGGAGCAGAGTAGAATTTATAGGAGTATTATATAATCAGGAGTATCAATACAAAAATTTAACCTTTAGACCCCATGAGACAAAACCATGGTTTGTTTTTGAAAGGCAAACGAAAAAGGACCGATTTTGTTTTACAACCAACCCCATCAAGACACAACTGGCAAGAGATGCTTAATTATGGGGTTTAAACAAGATTTGTCTTTTCTTCAACTTATACTGCTAATTCATAATAATTGTAGCTTGTTTTTGAATTCGGTAGAACTCGGTTGAGGATTTGACTCTGTCTTGTTGAGCATTGATACCTCAGCTACTCCTGTGAAGGTAGAAAGGGAAGGAGCACTTGTAGCTGGTGATGATTGTGGGGGTCTGATTGGTGATGGTGGTGCTGCACAAACTGGGATCACTGACCTTATCTGAACAGCTGGTGCAATCCTGTGAGGTTTAAACCCTCCAGTGAACATAGGCCTTGGAACATGGGCACTTGAGGGTGTATTGATGGAAATGGATGCCATTGGAGATGGATTTGTAGACCCAAAAATTCTGCTACTAATGTGGGTTGATTCGTGCTGGCTAGTGTTATCAAGCAAGGAAGTGACTGGCTTCCCAGTATTGGAGAAAGGAAATGGCCTGAATATAGAACTTGATCCGTAAAGATTACTTGAACTTGAATTGCTGGCACTCTCCTTTTCAATGTGTTTCTTGATGACATCTGGTTCAGTACCTAACCATTCTTCTTCATCCTTTAAATGCTCTTCAAGTGGGACATGAACTTGTGATTTTCCCTTAACTTGTATTGGAATAGGCCTGTTCGATGAGTATAGAGATGGATTGTCTATATGTGAGGGCGGTGGCAAAATCTTTGAACTTGTTCTGGGCGGGGGTGGAGGAAGGAGTGACATAAAGGAGGACTTCTGCATTTGTGTTGAACCATCTAAGGTTGAATCCAATATAAGATCAAGGAGCCTCCGATGTGGATACAGTAGGAAGTTATTTGAGGTGGAGGAAGATGATGCACCGCTACTGTCTTTGTGCCCTCTAACCATTCTCCTTCTTGCTTGATTATGATCCCTCTTTCTTGCATATCTACCTTCATCTTTGGATCTGAAATTTGACAGTACCTTTGCCACAACTGCTTGATCTTGTTCTTCACGAGTGTCTACTTCTTTGCTACTCAAAGAGTCCAAGTTTGGAACTGCACAAAGATATACATTGATTACACAGAAAATGCAAGTAATGATATAATGGATGTGAGAACAAACAGGAAATAGGGGATGGAATTTTTACATCTTTTCAAAGCAGACCAGGCTGCAATAGCAGCATTCTTCTCAGCTTGTTTCTTCGTCTTTGCTGGCTCACCCGTGAAATTCATACCAGCAAGCTCCACGGAACAAGTGAAAACTGGGACATGACCAGGACCTGATCTTACAGTGGTATATACAGGGAGGTTAAGCCCAGCTCTATGGGCAGTTTCTTGAAGTAGGTTCTTGTAAATTCCAGTCTCATCCTTTATTAAATTCCCAGAAAGAAACAATAAGACTAGAATCTAGAGCAACCAAATTGAAGACAAAATGGGTATCCATCGTTTAAACACCCTTAAGCAATCAAGAAAACCATCTAAAACAAACCAAAAAAAGAGGGATTTTGACAAAAGAAACTTACAAGAACTCTTGCTGTTAGAGACCTTGCAGGACCCCTTAAAGACAAAACATTAAGGGCAACTTCAGCAGCCGCATGCTCCGCCTGTCTCAATGTAGTGCAGTAACTTGGACTTTCAAAGATCTCACCATTAAAGTTCACAGAAGCTTTGAATCTTGGTGCATGATCAGGTCCTTCTCTAATGCAAGCATAAGAAGGGAGGTTGAAACAACTTCTTTGTGCAAGTTCTTGCAGCTGGTTCTTAAACATATCTAAGCCAAAATAGAACCACACAGTACACACATAAATCAAACCTCTAATTGCATATGTATCTCCATCATTCCAGTCAAAACAAAAGCCAGTACGTGACAAAAAAAAAAACAACATCGAGACAACACAGGGAAATATCCATCATCAAAAAAGCCAAAAAAACCCCTCGAAACTAAGACAAGATTAACAAACTCACCTACTAAGGCCTGATTTCTCACTTCATCCACATTGGCATATGCTCAAGACAAAAAAACATTTGCTGTTGCGCTTTCCTATTGATGTCTTGTGTGAAGAAGAAAGAGGAGGAGAAATGATATGGGGTGCTGCAGTGAAAAAAAGGTCAAAGTGATGCTTTAAGCCTAGAGTTTAATTGCCTTTCCTTTCCTCTTCTTGATAGGTTTAATTACAGGCATAATAAATCTTCAACAATGTGGTTCAAGAAAGTAATAAAATAAATAAAATTTCCTACTCTCATTAAAAGAGGGGCGATTCTGACACCGAGGTCTGGTGTAGGCAAATTACAAAACACACCGTGGGTTAGGTTCACTGGCTACTGAAATGACAGGTTTGAGGTTTATGGCCGCAATAATCACCCCAAAGGACTGGTTTTGACCATACAGTTACCTCCTTCTAGACGAGTCCCCTGAATTTGACCTTCAGATATTATAATCTTAACTTCTTTATCCAATGGATATTGCATGAGGCTAGGCTTATATGAGCCTGAGGTCAGGTTGATATGAAAAATTGAAACTGGTCTAACATCACAACTGTGGATCATCTTCCATCTTCCAGCCATGGCCAAGCCCAGTGTGCAAGCTATTGCTGGTCATAAGACCCAAATGTGTTTATCCCGTGATGCAATTTAGAAATTGCTTAGAGGCAAAGACAGCAATTTGACTACTTTCCAAAATTTCTAGATCCCACCTGCCATCCAAACCAAACTATTCCATGGTTGCTACCTCGACATGTTTTTGTAGCGAAGTAAAGGATATTTTTTAAAATATTTTTTATTTTTAAAAAATTAATTTTAAAAGTCAAGGCTGTGGATCGTTTTTCTCGGCTTGAGAAATATTTGTGCGCTGTGACTGTTGAATTGAATTATTGCAAAGTGTCATTTACCTGAATTGACTATAGAATGCGGATGGTTCGAGCATGGCGCTACAACTCTCCTAAAACCAGGTTCTGGTTTGGATTCTGATGCATGTGTTTACCACACTTCATCAATGCATCCCTTTCATCACCCTAAAACAATGAAGCTGCCGTAAGGTAAATTTAGGGTTATGCATGCTTGACCCCATTATTAATTGCAGGCCCAAAGGCAACAAAAAGAGGAATCAAGCTGGTGGCAGTCAAAACCATTGGCTCCCTGATTGAAAGGAGGAATCATAGGAAAACACTGACTGATTCCTCAAATAAAATGAGATTGAACACTAACTAATTCCAGAAATACAAGAGTCAAAACTGACAATAGCTCACTCATACTAACAACACACCATTCCATTCCACACCCTAAAAGCACAATGGTCAAACCAACAAAGACTTTCAAGCACCCCCTCTAAAGTTTTCCCATATTCCACATAATATATAGTTCGGAGGTTGAATAACCATCCATTTGGTCAGCAATCACCCCCAGCACTCATCAAATCAGTTAATCTTCCATTACCTAGGTTTGGATAGTGGTCAAATCCACAACTATGATTGTCGGTTCTCAGTTGTTAAGCTTCCACTGCTGCTCCCACCACCCACACGGTTAGATTCCCCCACTCTAGCTGCCAAAGCAAGAACTTCAGGTGACATCTCCCAGCTTCCACTTTTTCTTCCCCAACTCGATCGCCTAGGATGTAATCCACCACGGTCCCCAACTTCATCTACTGTGGTCCTGATATCCGGGGATAACTCGCCTAGTTCACCATCTTTTATGTTCAACCGATCATTGTTGGCAGGTTGTCCTTCGCCATCAGCCATAGCACTCATGTCTCCCCATACAGTTTTCCTACCCATTTCTATGTCACCGACAGCTTTACCCATATTTGGACTCATGAAGCCCCCACCAAGTGTCCGGGTGGGTAATGCAGGTTCCCGGGGCACCTTCGCCCTGAAATTGTTCTTAGAAGGGGGGATACTGGAGCAAAAGATCTCCTTGAAGTTCTCCACCAATCCTTTATAAAAAGGATTTGCCCGCCTATCATAGCGATATCGGAAATTCTCATAAGTGGTCTGAACAAGCAAGGAGAGCATTAGTGAAAGTTGATTACAAGGGGAGAGTTCCATTCAGAGAGTGAATGAATGTACTTCTCCATAAAAGAGTTATGAAAAGAGGAACCTTATTCTCTTACCTGATTTGTGCTGATGAGATACAAATGGAAGGCAGTGAGACCACCGACAAACCACATTGATATGAACGTGTAAATTATTAAAACAATGGACGCAGGGGTTTTCATCATTGCTTTCCAAGTTGAGATGTTCTCTGATCCCATAATCTTCCTAACGTAGACCCAGCAGAAAGCAAAAACATATATACAAAGAAGGGTCGTTGATAAGACAAACATGAAGAAGAATCGATAATTTCTCTGCACCCAGAAGCATATCAATCAACGTAAGGAGTGATGACACTCGAAAAGACCACCAAGACACCAAACAAAATCCAGCTATTTTCCATGCCAGCAACTTGAGAAAAATTAATTCTAGAAACTTAACATCAGAATCTGCTCGTTTATATACATGAACCATCTAGATTCAATATGTTTTATATTTCATTAAGTTTTCAGATTATCAGGTGGTGACCATATGTGTTCAAACACATCAAACTTTGTGATAGCATCAACAAGAAAGGACTGACAGGTCCATAACAAGTTGAATTTTCCTGGTTAAAGAAAGCAGAACCTAACTTCAAGCTTGGGGTTCATCTAATTGTCACCCTTCAGCAGAAACAGCATTTCAGGAGGAGAGATGCACTGCAATATAATTAATTATCCTATCCAATTGATAGTGCTGAAGATCATTGTTACCACTACAGTCACAACCACATTAAAAAAAAGGATCACTTACCAAGCCAATACATTGCCCAACCCAAGGGCAGTGATGGTCAAATCTTTCAACACAGTTATTGCATATTGAACAATGCGAGCAGCGAGGTGGTCTGTAAAGCATGCAAGTATCACAATACTTAACCTTCACAGTCATTCCGTTGAATTCCACCTCCTTAACACGTGGCAGACGTAATTGTGGAGTCTGACCAGATCCAACATCTGCACTCCCATCAAAGCCTTCAGGTTCTGGTGGATGTGCATTGCGTGGAATTATGCCAGGATCCCTTCCAGATGTTAGCAGGAGAAGAACTAAATCCTGAGACATCAGAGACATTTATGAGCTTCATGTTCAGTATTACAGAAACAGTTTCCCTATCATGCCCAGGAAAGACATTCAAGAGAGATTTCAGGACAGATTTAGAGCTTTCTCTCTGGGAACAGGATAGCCCTTTACAACACCATCACCATCCTCAAAATTAGGGTAACAAGTGCTTTACATGCATGGCAAGAGCCACATAAGTGTACACAGGTCAAAACAGCGTGGTGCAAGGTCTGAAATGCATTGGTTGTAGCAGATGAATCAGAAAAGGCAAAAACAGAATAAAATGGGGGATAATAACTGCATATCCCCAAACAATAAGGACATGGTATGATCCAATCCTGGCATTCACATGATATTTTGCTAGACAAGGCCACATAACTTACATTTCATATCACAAGCTACCCTAGCTTACATGGTAACCCTAACACCAGCCTATCCAAATGATATACAAAAGAAAAAATGTAAAAAGGCTTCGGTAGAGACAAAATGAGCATTAACATCTGATGAATTATGTATAATCAGAACACCCTGAAATTGAATTATTATAATCAGTTGGCAATTATGGTATAATGCTGCAAATACCCTTTTCTAATTCACTTATAAATCTAATTGGATTTGGTTGGTTATTAATGATGACATAGATGGTTATTCATTGTTAATTCCCTAAAAAAAATTTCTATTGCTAACAGTGATCCAATAGTTCCTCGATTGCTTTAAGCATATAATCAAGAAATTAAACCTGGACCTGTAAAACTCTAAAAAGATATTTCAGTCAAATTGTAACTAAAAATTCATTTTTACTCACACATTAGTGTAGTTATCTTCCGATCTATTGCAATATTTTAAATTTCTTTTCAATATATTTCTTGTGCTTTGAAAGAAAGTCTTTTGGGTGAAACTTCATAAGATTTGAACCATACATAGTCCAATGATTTTCTTGAACCTCATATTATGCAGAACAATACCATTCTTATTCAGTTCCAAAATTTCCTTTCCAGGTTCTCTAATGCTAAGCATTTTGCCAATGTGATTACCATTGTAAAAAACAAATATTGTCATAGTTCACATATGCATGGTCAAATCACAAACTCAACCCAGGGTATTATTGATTTCTAATTTGTTACATTATTATTGTCTAAAGTTGGTTGTTATTGTTAATGTTGTTCTGTAAATGACTATTGATAAACAATAATGATATTGAAAAGATCAAAATCAATATATGTTTAATAATTAAATTTCTTGCTTTTATTTTATTTTATTAAGATTCACATGTTAAGAACATATTGTATCACGAGCATCACATGTGATGCAACAAGCTAGTATACAGAAACACTTACAATGATCTATTTCAATTTTTTTCCAATAATATTTAGGTACATAGTATGCATGTGCGCATGTGTGACAGAATACATGATATATGTGAACGCATATATCATTGAAGTGCAACCTCCTGCTTTTTAGGAGATTGGTTAATTGACAATACCTAGAATGCTATGCAAAGGATTTGCTTGCAACAATATGATCATTATTCATAATAAGAAGAGTCTATGCAGTAAAAGCAAAGCAAACATGGTAAGTAGAGGCAACAAACTAGGGTAGAGACAAGCTGGGGTTATGTATTGGATATTCAATGAGATTGCACCGAAAACTTCAGAATGGTAAGACACAGCACATCGACTCACTATCCTCTGCCAAAACTGGTGAAATGGTGGTGCGTAACAGCATAATGCTATATAATAAACCACCAAACATTTATCCCTCTTGAAAACTCATCATTCTAAACAACTAACAAAATCAAGAAAGTACCTCAACAATGCACACCCTTGAAGCAATATCTTTTACAGAAGACATTCATCCACTAAACCTGCTCTACAAATTACTATAATCAGTTCCCACAACTCACACCTCTTATCCCCAATCTATATGATTAAGCAATATTTCCTATCCTGTCCAGCTTACAAACAACCTACTGTATATTTAACTTATGCTCTAAATTTCAGCATGGACAAATCTTAATGCCTACCCTTGAACCCCCACCATAACAACCCCCTATTATCTCCTGCCATCCTCTTTAGATGGATGAACAAGACTGGTTAAAATTGTGCTTAAAACTTTACTGGTGGCTCTCCAATAATCCCTGGCAGTGTACCAAAATAAAAACTACCCCATCTGGGTTCTCTGATATCTGAACCACATGCCAGAATTGGCTACCACTGTTGCCAAGAGGCTTTGAGGCACTCCGGTGAGGCCACGATGCCTTTATTGGCCTTTATTAGCCTCAGGTGATGAATTTCAATGAAGCGCTGCCAAGGTGAGCACCTTGTGAGTGGGCACCAGGTATTAAAGCAAACACCTGCTTGAAATACTTCGTTTTCTGTTGGATTTTTTTTTAACTGATTTATGTTTTGACCTATTTGTCTATTTTTTAATTTACCACGAGAAACAACTTAGGGGTACTTTTGTAAAAAAAACAAAGTTTAGGATAAAAAAGAATAAAAAATCATTAAAGTGGGAGACATACAATCAAGAAAGGACACTTGAAGAGAAACACCAACCACACCTTGCGTTGAACAGAGTCAGAGAACAACAACATAAGTACAGAACAAGAAAGCATGGATGAAGATGTTTTTGAAGATTAATGAATAATGAATATGATAATTAAGTTTTCTTTTTAATCTATTTAGCTACTTACTACTTTAAATTATCTTATTTTGTTTTAAGGGTGAGAAATATAACTCTATACAACTATGTTATGGTCATTTATATTTTCTTTTGATTTTCTAATGATCAAATCTTAATTGGGAAGATATATATTTTAGATTTAAATAATATAATATAATATAATACAATACATATATTTTCTTTTAATCTATAGCATATTGCCTTGGTTCATTCAGGTGTGCACCTAGTGCCTCGTGCGTCTTTTAGCGCCTTTCACCTTTGACAACACTGTTGACTACTATAATCTTTACCAATAAAATGAAGGGGGGGGGGGATACAGGGTCAACAAAAACATTGTTGAAACTGCTATTTTCAATTACAAGGTAAATTAAACATGTAAAAGGAACCTAAATGTGATTGCAGAGAGAGTGGGAGTGGGAGTGGGATGTGTGTGTGTGTGTGTGTTGAGCAAGAGAGAGAGAGCTCACATAAATAGTGAATACAACAGCAACTGCCATTATTGATATTCCCCAATCATCTGAAAAATCATCCATCAGCTTTCTGGCGACAAAGATACAGAATAGTGCTACTGGAGCAACAATCAGGAATATAGTCAACGCAAGCGATCTTACATCTGGTCCAAAAATAAACCTTCCTCGAAGAAAAAATATCTGCAGAAGAACATAATTCCAGTAAGTTCTTTGGAAAAAAATTGAAAAAACTCTGTGGTCAATGCTGACTCTAAGTCCTGGGATCAACTAAAGTCTCACCATAAGCACGTTGGAAGCTGAATACTACACTTACAGTTCACCAATCTCAATTTCACATAGTTTGCCACATGGTCAATCAACCACAATTCAATCAATATCAGTTTCACTAACATTATATCACTATTTACAATGAGAATCAGGGTTAAGAAGCTCTCATAAATTGTAAGAACTCAACCAGTTCTTTTTCAGCATCTAAAACCTCTGAATCAAACAATCAATTATGCATGTGATTTTCCTATTTCATCTTTCTTTATTTCTTATTCTACTTTTATTGTTAAATTTATACTAATCCCAAAGGAGGAGCATAGATTTATAGCGTGCAGAAGAATAAGTTCATGGATTCCCAGCAATCATTTCAATTTCCGATATAACAGAGAGAAAAATGAGAATCACAAATATCAAACAAACACAAAAAATAATTGCACTTCCACTGGGTGGTTATAAGACCACCCCTGATTTAAGAAAAAGCCAAATCACCCCGTTACCATTCAAACAATCCTGAAACTTAAGCTACCAATTTTGAAGTCAAAACCACATCACATATCATTTTTTCCCATCAATCCTTCGAATTTCTTGTTAGTTTTACTCGCAAAAGTGCAATTTGTTTCCCGGGTGCTGAATCTTATCATCACGATATTGACTTAAACAATCCCTTTCCATTTAATTAAAGGCCAAATAACTACAAAACCGAGTTCAACCTTGCCAAATATAGCTGATAATTGGTGCACTCAATATTTTACTGAAAGGGGTTCATCGAAATTAGATTTTTTGTTGTTGCTGTAAACATTAACTAATCTGAAACTAGCATTTGTTACATTTTTTTGTGATTTGACTAGTACAGTTAAAAGTAGCTCTAAAGTCTGCATCTTTTCTTTCTTTTTTTGCTTATTCAGATTCTCATTGAAAAGATACAGAAAAGGTGTAACAAAATATGAGAATATTGGCATCTATCAGTCAATAAAAGGTTTAAAAACACAATAGTGAAAGAAAAATGATAAATGAGTGACTTACGTTACTGCCTTTCCAAGTTCGATAAACCCGCAAATCACCCGACCCGACTCCATTGGATCCAGTGTCCGATGATCCCTTTGGTGGTGGAACCACATACATTTCTCAATCGAATCTCTCTCTTCCTCTATCTCTATCTCTAAAACTCTCAATTCAAATCCCTCATAAACCCTATAAAACCATTAAAAATTACAGCTTTGAAAAAGACTCTCTCTCCTTATTAGGCTTTCATGAACGTGGTTGGGCGGCTGCCGGTGGTGGCGGTGGTGGCGGTGGCGGGGGTTTTCCCGGTGTATTCGGGAGTGACAGAAGGAAGGGGAGGGGAGAGTTTGATGTGGTGTGATGTGTATGTGTGTGCATGTGTATGTGGTAGCTTAACAGGAATGGAGAGAGGGTGATGTGGCGAGAAGTGATTGCATGTGATTGAGTGAGATGGACCGGGGTAGTGGTGGACCGGGCTTGGTTGGTTTTTCAGCTAACAGGGAAACAGAGAGGTGTGGTTTTCACTCTGATTTCTTTTTATCTTTTTTTAACATTTAATTATTATTATTTAATTCATTTATTTGAAATATAAAAACTAATTTCATCGGGTTTAAAAAAACGAATGACTTTATAAATCATCTCACGAATTTGTTGATCAGGCCACAATCCATATTAACTTTTTATTTTTTTAAAATAATATTATTTTAATTAATTGTTGTTAGTTTATATTAACCTGAATAATAATAAAAAATCGGGTTTAATAACTTTATGTAAGGGGGAAAATGCAGTATATTAATAATTATTATTCTGTTTTCTTTCTTTGGCGGCACAAGGTAGGTATCAGTTTTTTTTTTCATGTTTAATTTCAAATCTAATATTATATTAATAATTGTTTTTTAAATTTTTTTTACTTGAAAATATATTAAAATAGTATATTTTTTAACATTTTATAATTTATTTTTAATATCAGAAAATCAAAAAAAATTAAAAATACTAAAAACAAATTAATTAAAAACAAAGAAAAAAATACTTTTAAAACACCAAAACAAATTATTTACACTAAACTAAAAAACTCATCAAAATTATTTTTTTATTTTATCTTGATCAAGAATATTTACTTCTTTTTAGTTTCAAACTTTGAAGTAAATATTTTAAAAATTTATTAGAATACACCAGGTCATGAAAATAAATCTTTAAAATCAATATTTTGAACATAAAAGAAGTTGAATTGAATCACGCCCTACCCTCTCATGAAATCTTGGATTCATAACTCTATCTTCTAATAAAAAAAATAGAAGACGAAGAAATGAACAAGACAATTCAACCACGACACTATCTCTTATTTGACCACTCTAGCAGCCCGGTAGAGTCATGTTAGATGTTTGATGCATATGAATATGACTTTTTAGATTCAGATATTTAGTCTGTTTTTTTATAGGTCATTCTTTAAAAAAAAATATTAATTTAATTTAATAATTCAAATTATTAAATAAAATTTTAAAATATAATTTATATTATTTTTAACATAAAAATTACTCTGTTTTTCAAAGTTCATCAATATTAATGTTTTTCTCTGTTTTGTATCTCATAGCCCTCATGTCACATTTATGGAAACTCCATCCTCTCATTCTTCTCTAACTTCATTTCTTGAAAAAAGAAACTTGACACTCAAATATTTTTGTTCGTTGAGCTAAATCTCACTGTAGTGATAGATGGAGATGATTATTTTTGGTTTGTTTTGGTTTTTATTAAAAAAAACTTAATTGATATTTTTAAATAAATATTGTAATTGGTTCAAACCAACCGGTTTCAATTTAGTTTTTTAGAATAAAAACCAGATCAAATCGGTTTGGTTAGGATTTTTCGGTTTAGTTCAGTTTTTTCCGGTTTGAGCTCAGCTTGGCTCGGTTTTTTATTTTTTCTAGTTTTTTCCGGTTTGGATTTAGTTTTGTGTTTTTAGTTTAGACTTATAAAACCGAAACCGAACTGAACCGGTCAGTTTTTTTAAAATTTTAATCGGTTTAATTGATTTTTTTTAACGGTTCAGTTATTTTAATTATTATTTTTTTAATTTTTTAATTTTAATTAGTTTTTTAATTTTTTTACATAACCCTAGTGATCGATGCTAAAGTTCTTTCTGGCTCAAGAACAATTATTTCTCGTGTTTGAGCTGCACGGATCGATCTTCCATATAATTATGTGTCTTTCCAATTAATCTTGTGCTAGCAAGCGCCTCAAAGTATAGGCAACCTACTTTAATTATCAGTTGTGTAACCTACGGTTCGATGCAATAAGTAGTTGTTACTTGAAGAAAAATTTAGCTCAACCTTGACTGTGAAGGTTTGTGATTCCAGACTAGCAGGCTAGGTAGTGCCCCTTCAGTTGGTATTTACAAAAGATTAAACAATATCTTTCGAGGTGGAGCTGCACGCGCTTTCTTTTTAATCCAGACAAGCAAGTATGAAAGAGAATTACAAGATCTTGAGATAAATGGACAAGGCAGTAGGCACCATTAATCAAGTACAAGAACAAAATTTATTTCTTTTGAACAAAATTATTAAACCCCGCCAGTCACACAAACCAAAATAATAATAAAAAGATGTTTAAAATAATATGAGAAAAAAACAATGTAGTTTAATTTTTATCCAATTAATTATAAAAAAATTAAATTAAATAAAACAAGGATAAAAAAATCTGGCTCGATTTGACTTGAGATGGTATAACAAATATGAGCTTGGGTAATAAGAAGTGAACTCTGGTAAAATCTTTAAATTTATGATTCAGGTCATGAGATTAAAATAGCCCGATAAAAAAAAAAACAACAGAGCCTATTTTTTTTATAAAAAAATAAATAAATGATGAAATTAAAAGAAAGAATAAGTAAAAAAGAATAAAGATGTTAATTCGTGTTAACTGTTCAAACTCATTACTTGAGTTATTAGCCTATAAGTACTATGCATAAAAAAATCACGAAGTCCATTCCCAAGCTAATAAAATATTAAATGATGAAATTAAGCAAAAATAATAATTATTATACAGAATGACACAAAACAAAAGTAGAAATTAAAATAATAAGGATAAAAATTAAAAAAAAATAGAGAACAAAATCAAGAATAAAAACCACTTTAATAAAAGGGCTATAAAAATAAGGATCAAATTAGAAAAAAAAAATAATGTGCCATAAATTTAGATTGAAAACCAATAAAACTTTTATAAAAATTCAAAGAAAAAAAAAATAAGGTCTTAAAAAAAATAATATATTATAAATTGGGATTGAAAGATGAAATTAAAAATAGATAAAACTTTTATAAAATGGCCAATAATATAAATAAAAAATCAAAAGAATAAGGATTGAAGTTGAGTATCAACAACATAAATTATCAACTTGTAATTTTTTAGATAGGAAATAGAGAAAAAGAAAAAAAACTCAATCAATGATAAACCTTCCCATCATTGTCGGCAAGCATCACACCAACAAGAAGAGGACATGTCGACACTTCTAGCAATACGATAAAATGATATTTTTTGTTATTGGAAAGCGCTACACGCACCACCACAAGTGTGTGGGTGCCTCGCATGCATTGACGCATGTGCCGCACATGCCAACAACTTTTGTAATTTAAATAATAATTAATTTTTATTAACAAAAAAATCGAATTGTCCTTGATGAATACAATAACAACAAAAAAAATATATATGGAGTGAAAGACCCAAAGGCACCTAGATATATGGTTTAATATTTTTGATTTAAAAAGTAAATTTATTATTTTAATGTATTTTTTTTTGGAAAATAAAACAAAAATACCCTTGTGCTTAATTGCTCAGAAATTTGTCTTGGAGGGTAATTATACTATGACAATAAATAGTAAAATATGTCTACGAATAAAATGAATTTACCTTTTGTTTTACCTATTTTGTAATTTTTTTTTAACAAAAAGAGAGATCTGAATGCAAAACATAAATTATATTTCATTCATTTTGTACATTATAATTAGGGGCATCTGTATTAATTGTAGATATGTGGTCTATTTTGTTTGTCACATGATGCATCTAACGGGATTTGGTCTTTGATTGTCTATGAATCGGTGAAGTTTGAATTGAAGGATAATATTTTGCTACATCTTTGTAATTTGATGGACTCTGAAGGACTTCTGCTACATAGGTTTAATATATTTAAATTCCTTTCTGGTTCTTATAGTATTTAAACATTTCATTTCAGTCCTTGATGTCAAAATATGTATGTTTTGGATTTTCTTTATAGTTTATTAAAACTTACGAATAATTCAATATTTTCATCTATAAATTACTGTTGGCTCTAATTTTATATATGACTTTAAAAACACAAATTAGTAGGTAATTATTACATATGTATACTTATATTTAATTATTTATCATGAATACACTTGAGTTGTTGACATGGATTTTTAAATTGCATCTTAACAAAAAAAATATCTTAACTTAGTTGCTAAACCTGCTTAATTTATTGGGTCAATTTGGTTATTTAGTAACCTATAATCTATTTAGTCTAAGTTAATTCGAGATTTAATTGATATAATCAAACTCCATTCAAACCTTATAAAATTAAAATTAAGAAATTCAAAATATTATTTTGAAAAAAAAATAATCTAAATTGACTTAATAATCTAATTAACTGGATTTTAAATTGATTTTGATCCTAAATCGGATTATCTTGAAATTGAATCCAAGATACTATTAAAAAAGAAAAATCAAATAATAACACATTTGTTTTTGCGTTTTAAAAGTGTTTTTTGAAAAAAATAAAATTTTTTTATTTACTTCAAATTATTATTTTTTTTGATATTTTTAAATCATTTTGACATGCTAATATTTAAAATAATTTTTTAAAAATATAAAAAAATATTACTTTAATACATTAATTTTTTTTTTATTTTGCTACATCTTTGGAATTTGATGGACTCTGAAGGACTTACGCTACATAGGTTTAGTATTGTTGTAACCCATTTTTGGGTCCCCACATAAAAAATAATAAAAAACAAAAAAAATCAAAAAAATACATTATAAAAAAATATAACAGTGAAAAAAATGCCAGAGCGCCCTAAAAATGCTCAAAAATTGATTGAGGATGTTCAAAAATATAAAAATTAATTTTTGACAGTATATCATTGACTGATGAGAGCCCCGATGATAAAGAAAATTCAATTTGAGGAAGAAAAATGCAAAATTAGAAGTTTATGGACTCAATTAAATTTTATTGAAGGTTTAATTGAATTTATGGAGAGTTTAATTGCAAGAAAAATTGATTTTTGAGTTAATTTGGGCTTTAATTAGAAGAAATTAATTTTCTGGGGTCAAATTATAATTTTTGGAAGTTAAATTGGTCAAATCAGGGGCTTAATTGCATAAATATTGAAGTTTAATGGCCAATTAGGGACTAAATTGAAGAAATCCGAGACCAAGGACTAAATTGTAAAACGCGCGCAAATTGAGGGCCTTCTTTGAAATCTAACGCGTTTTGGCGCCTTTTTCTTTTAAATGAAACGGCGCGTTTTGACCAAAACGGCGCCGTTTCATTCACTGTTGCAAAAAAAAAAAACAGAAGCCCAAAACGGTGTCGTTTTGACGGCACTGTAGCTCTTCTTCTTCCCCTGGACGCGCGAGGCAGGGGAAGAAAAAGATTTTTCTTCTCCCTTTTCGCCTACTTTCTTTCCCGTTTTTGGCGCAAAAAGACGCCCACCATTGCCTAACATTGTTATCCATTGAAACGGTAGTGGAGGGGGCGGCCGACAGTGGCCGCCCCACCACGACACCACCCCCCCTGTTTTTGCCTATAAAAACAGGGGAGGGGCACCGAAAAAAAAAAAAAAAAAGGAAGAGAAGAAAGGAGGAGACCGAGGGAGAGAGAGAGGGCAAAGAAGAAGAAGAAGAAGCAGAAGCAGCAGAGAAGAAAAAGAAAAAACAGAAGAGAGAGAGAAGGGAAACGCAGAACCACCGTGCCTCCGCCACCATCGCCTCCGCTGCCACCAGCAGCACCGCCTCGACGCCACCGCAGGTAATCTCTCGCCGCCTCGTCTCCTTCTCCGTTTGCCCGCCTCCTGTTTTTGGTTGCATGCAGAACGTGAATTAATTCACGTTCTGCAGCTGAAGGAGGCTGGTTACTGTGCTTGGTAATGGGCCGGGTTGGCCCAGCCCACTGAAATGGGCCGGGTCCGGCCCATTTCAATCCATTTCATTTTTTTTTTCCAGAAGTTTTTTTACAATTTTTTCCGGCACATTTTTTTATCAATTTTGCTTAATATTGGTATGTATTTTACATCGTAAAAATATAAATCCGGTATTAAAATACCCGGTTTTCGTCCCGCGGTACTGTTCACACAACATAAAAAATCAAAAATATTTTTTTCAGCATTTTATAATTTTTCCGCGTCGTTTTTATGTCATTTTGATTAATATCGGCCAGTATTGTTATGTCGTAAAATACAAATCCGATATTAAAATACCCGGTTTTCGGCAAAAACTTCCAAAAATACAAAAAAACAACAATTAAAAAAAATGTTTTTGTGCATACGGCCAAGTGTCTCAAATCTAAAAAATCATATCGTATTTTTCATATGTCAAAAAACAATATTTTAGCATGCATTTTGGCTTTAATAACCAGTTTATTAAAGTCAAGAGAACGTTGGCCAAAATCTCAAAAAAATAAAATATTTTATTTTGTTTGATTTTAGTATCAGGGATTATGAATTTATACGTAAATCGTATTCCTGATATTAAAAAGATATTTTCTTTTGACGACTTCGAATAGTTAGGTTTTTACCCGATAAAGATAAGGATCTCCTTACAGAGGAGGACTTTTCTTAAACCGTAAACGAACCAACAATTCAAAAAAACCACAACACAATTTTAGATTTTATCAGAAAATAAAACAATGCAGCCTACCTTAGGTAGGGCGTAGTTGGGGTGCTAATACCTTCCCTTTACGCAACCAGTCTCCGTACCCGATCTCTAAAGAAGACCAGTTAAGGTTCCTAGTAACCAGAATACTAGGTGGGGACTCCCAGTCCATATTTTTACTTGTAGAGACAAGAATTCCTTGTCTCTCCCTATTTTTCAAGAATAAATATTCTTTTTTTTTCATTAAGGGTGGACGATCGCCGCGCCGCCGCACACGTGCGACAGAATGGCGACTCCACTGGGGACCTTGTGGACTAAGCTTTGTTGTTGTCTGAATATTGTGTTTTTTTGTTGTGGTTTGCGTGTTTATTTTTAAATATGCATTTCCTTTATTTTTTTCTTACGCGCTTGAATTTCTGTACATATTTGTTCATGCATTGTATAGAACTGCCTCATGCATCACATGCTTTATATTTTTCAAGCACACACAAGCTTCTAAGTTAAGTGGGGAATTAACGATCTGCCCTTGACTATTGGTCGGGTTCAGATGCGTGAAACACCCAACTCATATCTGAGAGCCTGCTTGGTAATGGTGGGCATACGTGCCTTAACTGTTCTTTGCAACGCCCTCATACTGCCTTTACGAAGGACGTCACTGGGCAGATATGAGACCCTTTTGAGACCAGGTAGAAAACCTATTCATGAATAGACCCTGTCTTTAGTTTGTATGTGCTATCTTTCTTTACAGAACATGTCATACAAAAATAATAATAAAAAAACCATGTCACCCCTTGAAGGGCAAGTTTGTCATATAAATTACATGTTCATACATTTAACATGCATACATGCCAGATTAAAATATAGGTCCCCAAAAAGTCTACAACACCCGACTTCGAGCAAGAAACATGGAAGATGAAGAGCGTGCTCAACGTGAGGCCTATTTGCACGACGAGTTGGAGTCTCTGAAAATAAGTGTGGCTCCCCTCACTAGCTTACTCAAGCAAACACTAAGAAATACCTCTGATGAAGGTCCTTCTAATCAACCGATCACCTTTGCTCCGGCTCCTACTACAGTTCAGTCTGAGGAAAGAATGAGCGAACATGGTCAAGAACCTCAGCAAAATCCAACATTTATGCAGTCAACGACACCTGCACCATCCCCAACAGTCGTGAAGGCATCTGCTAATGAGTCCCACAAGGCTAAGTCATCTGATAGTATTGATCAAGCTAAGATAGAGGCGTTGGAAGCCAGACTCAAAGCCATTGAAGGGATAGACTTATATGACCCGGTACAGGCAGCAGAGATATGTTTGGTCCCAAATGTGGTTATCCCAAAGAAATTCCGTGTTCCTGAATTCATCAAATACAGTGGAACACAATGCCCCATGACCCATCTCAGGTCCTACTGCAATAAAATGACTGAGGTAGTACATGATGAAAAACTACTAATGCACTTTTTCCAAGACAGTTTAAGTGGGGCAACTTTGAGTTGGTACATGAGATTGGATAACACAAAAATTCACAACTGGAAAGATCTTGTGGATGCTTTCATCAAGCAATACAAGTACAACATGGACATTGCGCCCGACAGAACCAATTTGTCCAATATAGAGAAAAAGGATAAAGAAAGCATAAGGGAATATGCTCAACGATGGCGAGAATTAGCTGCTCAAGTACATCCCCCACTTTTGGACAAAGAGATGGTCTCTTTATTTGCCAATACACTCAAAGCACCATATTACGAACATATGATGGGTAGTTCAGCCCAACAATTCACTGATGCTGTGATAGTGTGTGAACGCATAGAGCAAGGTGTCAAGAGTGGTAGAATTGCTGCACCAACCGAGAAAAGAGGCGTCGAAAGAAAAGAGGTTCATCATGTTGAAGATGGTTACAAGGGTAAAACAAATACATCCCAAAATTACCATACTCCATCCCAAATTGCCAACATCAAAAAACCTGAACCCTAAAACTTTCAAGCCAAAAGCCAAAATGGAAATTTTTAAAGGGTTCAAGAATAACTACCTCCACTACCTTTACCCCTGAATGAGATGTATCAAAAGCTATTGAGCATCGGGCAAATAGCTCTAGAACCTCTAACACCTCTGCAACCACCTTATCCTAATTGGTACAAGCCAGAACTCAATTGTGAATACCATGCCGGTATTACTGGGCATAACATCTATACCTGCAACGCCTTCAAGAGAAAGCTTCTGCAATTAATCAAGGCTGGGTGGATAGAATTGGAAGTGCCCTCAATGTGAATACGAACCCGTTGCCTAATCATGCTTGAAGCATATTAGGATGGAATGTTTGGGGAATTGGAAAGCGTCAATGGTCCAGCATGATAGCTTGAATTTTGTAGAACTCAAATTTTGACCGTGGTGTTGTTCTGCATTGTCTTTGAGTCCTCTACACAGAGCTTTTGAGAGGAGGCTTGCCTATGAACAGATTCGCCAAAATAGAGGAATGAAGCCTACCTTGTTATTGCCTTTTGTTAATGCTTTTGAATAAGACTTTCTCTGTTAATGTGCTTCTCTTGTGAAATAAGATCATATGTTTTCTTGTGTTCACATCACACTCTTCTTTGTTGTTATTACATGTAAATAACATTTTGAGCGCAACTTTACTCATAACACTACAACATGAAGAATCCTTTGATTTTCCTTTCTTCCAAACCCATACATTAATCTCATATGTTTTCAAGGATATTTTTTTTAGGACCTCCAAAGTGAGTACAAAAAAACAAAAATCGTGTTGATATTTGTCCAAAACAAATGCATTTTGAAAATTCAAGTGATTCCTTAAATAGGTACACATATACCTAGAAAACTTGAAAGAAAAAAGACAACAAAAACAAACAATACTATGAGTGACTCAAAAAGCTGAGTTTTATTTGACTGAATAAATCACTTTGCATACGCGCATGAAAGTAAGACCTATCGATCCTCAATGCATGAGTTTGAGATGAGGAAATGCCATCTTTGATAATCCTTTCACAAGGCTAAAAAATATCCGTTGCAGTCCCATTTTGAGCCTAGTAATGTTTTTTTGGAAATAACCTTGACTAGGATCACACCCCACACTGGGGGGGTAAAATAATAGAGTTTTTACCCATCCAGACAAAGCAGTGAAGATGGGTTTGATCATGTAATTATTAATCTTTCATTATCATCTAAATGAAGCAATGATTGGTTAAGAAAAGAAAAGAAGAAGATCTAAAGTATCTAAAAGATTTGAGCTTCTCATACAAACAACTGATATGATTGTGCTCAACCAAACAAAAACGGAGAAAACAAAGAGAAAAGCCCAAACCCGACACTGGGGGGCATGAAGACTATTTTGGAAAAAAAAAAACAAATCCAAAAGATAAAAGGTCAGGAAACAAGCACAAGTGATCCCTAGTCTTGAAATCCCTTAAACACCTTTTGAGCCTGCAACATATCCTTTTCTTTGTAACCAATAACTAAAGCCTACATTACATACCTGATAAAGCCCTTTCTGATCAAAGGCAAGCAATCTGAATCGGTATGCAGTGCTTTCTCGTGCGAGTCAAATCATTATTCATGCAAATAAAATAAATGCTTTGAATCAATTTGGTTCTCAATAACCCTCAAATTGAAATTTCAATCTTTTTTGACCAACCAGAGGTCACTTCATCTTTAAACCAAAAGCAAAAAGCTTTCATCACGTCAAGAAACCTGTCCATAGGAATCACTTGAATTTCTTAGAACAAGTTTATTTTGAACCAATATCAAAATCATTTTTGTGATTGAAATAACTTGGAAGTTCCAAAAATTTTACATGAAAACATTTCATTGTACAAAAAACCCAAACCTATTTTCACATATCCTCACCCCAAACTAAACTCAAGTTGAACACTTGGGGGGCATGATCAAGCTGGGGGGCAATCAAAAACACATGGTAGGGCTGGCTCCATGATTCCTGTTCTAAGGAAGATGTCGGGCAAAATTGGCAACCCTTAAGATAAAGGGTGAAGGATAAAGATGTATGATGACATCAAACCATTCTCAGAGGTCAAGATCACAAGATGTAACCCCAAGTAAGCAAAAGTAGAAAAAGCCATCGAAGTTTACTACCAACTCTACAACTTTTGAGAGAAAAGAAAGACACCATGAAAAAATAGGGGCCTATATTTCTCAGGTAAGTATACATGCATATCAATCATAATGCATTTGCTTTTCAACATTGATAATCAGTGTATCAACTTTTAGGTAGTGAGTTTTCTAACCTTACCTCTTGTTGAATGCGCCTTTGAGCCTTCACTTCCTTTTGAGTGCGCCTTTGAGCTTTCATTTCCTTTTGAGTGCGCCTGTGAACCCTCAACTCTATTTTGAATGTGCCTTTGAGCCCTCATCCCTTCGGTAGTGCGTTTTCTAACCCTACCTCTTTTTGAGTGAGCCTTTGAGCCTTCATCTCCATTTTGAGTGCGCCTTTGAGCCCTCATCCCTTTGGTAGTGCGTTTTATAACCCTACCTCCCTTTGAGTGCGCCTTTGAGCCCTCATCCCTTAGGTAGTGCGTTTTCTAACCCTACCTCTATTTTTGAGTGCGCCTTTGAGCCCTCAACTCCTTTTGAGTGTGCCTTTGAGCCCTCACCTCCATTTTGAGTGCGCCTTTGAGCCCTCATCCCTTAGGTAGTGCGTTTTCTAACCCTACCTCCCTTTGAGTGCGCTTTTGAGCCCTCATCCCTTAGGTAGTGCGTTTTCTAACCCTACCTCTATTTTTGAGTGCGCCTTTGAGCCCTCAACTCCTTTTGAGTGTGCCTTTGAGCCCTCACCTCCATTTTGAGTGCGCCTTTGAGCCCTCATCCCTTAGGTAGTGCGTTTTCTAACCCTACCTCCCTTTGAGTGCGCCTTTGAGCCCTCAACTCCTTTGGTAGTGCGTTTTCTAACCCTACCTCCATTTTTGAGTGCGCCTTTGAGCCCTCAACTCCATCTTGAGTGCGCCTTTGAGCCCTCACCTCCTTTTTGAGTGTGCCTTTGAGCCCTCAACTCCTTTTGAGTGCGCCTTTAAGCCCTCACCTCCATTTTGAGTGCGCCTTTGAGCCCTCATCCCTTGGGTAGTGCCTTTTCTAACCCTACCTCCCTTTGAGAGCGCCTTTGAGCCCTCAACTCCTTTGGTAGTGCGTTTTTCTAACCCTACCTCTTTTTGAGTGTGCCTTTAAGCCCTCGCCATCCAATTCTTCATATTTTTTTCCATCTGGGTAGGTCACCCATTACAATGAGACCACTCTTTACTTTTATGTTTGGGCAGGTCGCCCATGAAAATAGACCAATGTCAGCGTAAGTGTGTGGGCTGGTCGCCCCTGAAAATAGACCACCTTAAGTATGTGTTGGGCAGCTCGCCTGTGAAAATATACCATCTTAAAAAACAAAGGGTTTGAACACATAGGTTTTTGGTTCTGGTTAAAGGGGATTGCCGAAAGGGATCACAATCTATCCCAACCACACACAGGATTTTGGTTCTGGTTAGAGGGGATTGCCGAAAGGCATCTCAGTCTATCCCAACCACACACAGGTTTTTTGGTTCTGGTTAGAGGGGATTGCCGACAGGAATCTCAGTCTATCCCAACCACACACAGGTTTTTGGTTCTGGTTAGAGGGGATTGCCGAAAGGGATCTCAGTCTATCCCAACCACACACAGGATTTTTGTTCTGGTTAGAGGGGATTGCTGAAAGGAATCTCAGTCTATCCCAACCACACAGGTTTTTTGGTTCTGGTTAGAGGGGATTGCCGACAGGAATCTCAGTTTAGCCCAACCACACACAGGACTTTGGGTCCGGTTGAAGTTTTAGGTCAATCAAATTTTGAGATGACCAGTTTCGGAAGACCAATTTTATTTTATCTTTACAACACTTACTATGCACAAATCTTCGCTCCGTAAGCATTGTAAAGAGAGGGGCAACTGTTGTAACCCATTTTTGGGTCCCCACATAAAAAATAATAAAAGACAAAAAAAATAAAAAAATTACATTATAAAAAAATATAATAGTGAAAAAAATGCCAGAGCGCCCTAAAAATGCTCAAAAATTGATTGAGGATGTTCAAAAATATAAAAATTATTTTTTGACAGTATATCATTGACTGATGAGAGCCCCGATGATAAAGAAAATTCAATTTGAGGAAGAAAAATGCAAAATTAGAAGTTTATGGACTCAATTAAATTTTATTGAAGGTTTAATTGAATTTATGGAGAGTTTAATTGCAAGAAAAATTGATTTTTGAGTTAATTTAGGCTTTAATTAGAAGAAATTAATTTTCTGGGGTCAAATTATAATTTTTGGAAGTTAAATTGGTCAAATCAGGGGCTTAATTGCATAAATATTGAAGTTTAATGGCCAATTAGGGACTAAATTGAAGAAATCCGAGACCAAGGACTAAATTGTAAAACGCGCGCAAATTGAGGGCCTTCTTTGAAATCTAACGCGTTTTGGCGTCTTTTTCTTTTAAATGAAACGGCGCGTTTTGACCAAAACGGTGCCGTTTCATTCACTATTGCAAAAAAAAAAAAACAGAAGCCCAAAACGGTGCCGTTTTGACGGCACTGTAGCTCTTCTTCTTCCCCTGAACGCGCGAGGCAGGGGAAGAAGAAGATTTTTCTTTTCCCTTTTCGCCTACTTTCTTTCCCGTTTTTGGCGCAAAAAGACGCCCACCATTGCCTAACATTGTTATCCATTGAAACGGTAGTGGAGGGGGCGGCCGACAGTGGCCGCCCCACCACGACACCACCCCCCTGTTTTTGCCTATAAAAATAGGGGAGGGGCACCGAAAAAAAAAAGAGAAAAAAAGGAAGAGAAGAAAGGAGGAGACCGAGAGAAAGGAGACCGAGGGAGAGAGAGAGGGCAAAGAAGAAGAAGAAGAAGCAGAAGCAGCAGAGAAGAAAAAGAAAAAACAGAAGAGAGAGAGAAGGGAAACGCAGAACCACCGTGCCTCCGCCACCATCGCCTCCGCTGCCACCAGCAGCACCGCCTCGACGTCACCGCAAGTAATCTCTCGCCGCCTCGTCTCCTTCTCCGTTTGCCCTCCTCCTGTTTTCGGTTGCATGCAGAACGTGAATTAATTCACGTTCTGCAGCTGAAGGAGGGTGGTTACTGTGCTTAGGCACAGTAACTAGCCCATTTGGTAATGGGTCGGGTTGGCCCAGCCCACTGAAATGGGCCGGGTCCGGCCCATTTCAATCCATTTCATTTTTTTTTCCAGAAGTTTTTTTACAATTTTTTCCGGCACATTTTTTTTTATCAATTTTGCTTAATATTGGTATGTATTTTACATCATAAAAATATAAATCCGGTATTAAAATACCCGGTTTTCGTCCCGCGGTACTGTTCACACAATACTGTTCACACAACATAAAAAATCAAAAATATTTGTTTCAGCATTTTATAATTTTTCCGCGTCGTTTTTATGTCATTTTGATTAATATCGGCCAGTATTGTTATGTCGTAAAATACAAATCCGGTATTAAAATACCCGGTTTTCGGCAAAAACTTCCAAAAATACAAAAAAACAACAATTAAAAAAAAATATTTTTGTGCATACGGCCAAGTGTCTCAAATCTAAAAAATCATATCGTATTTTTCATATGTCAAAAAACAATATTTTAGCATGCATTTTGGCTTTAATAACCAGTTTATTAAAGTCAAGAGAACGTTGGCCAAAATCTCAAAAAAACAAAATATTTTATTTTGTTTGATTTTAGTATCAGGGATTATGAATTTATACGTAAATCGTATTCCTGATATTAAAAAGATATTTTCTTTTGATGACTTCGAATAGTTAGTTTTTTACCCGATAAAGATAAGGATCTCCTTACAGAGGAGGACTTTTCTTAAACCGTAAACGAACCAACAATTCAAAAAAACCACAACACAATTTTAGATTTTATCAGACAATAAAACAATGCAGCCTACCTTAGGTATGACGTAGTTGGGGTGCTAATACCTTCCCTTTACGCAACCAGTCTCCGTACCCGATCTCTAAAGAAGACCAGTTAAGGTTCCTAGTAACCAGAATACTAGGTGGGGACTCCCAGTCCATATTTTTACTTGTAGAGACAAGAATTCCTTGTCTCTCCCTATTTTTCAAGAATAAATATTCTTTTTTTTCATTAAGGGTGGACGATCGCCGCGCCGCCGCACACGTGCGACAAGTATATTTAAATTCCTTTCTGGTTCTTATAGTATTTAAACATTTCATTTCAGTCCTTGATGTCAAAATATGTTTATTTTGGATTTTCTTTATAGTTTATTAAAACTTATGAATGCTTCAATATTTTCATTTATAAATTACGGCTGGCTCTAATTTTATATATGATTTTAAAATCACAAATTAGTAGGTAATTATTATATATGTATACTTATATTTAATTATTTATCATGAATACACTAGAGTTGTTGATATGGATGGTTAAATTGCATCTTAACAAAAACACATCCCAACATAGTTATTAAACCTACTTAATTTAGTTATTTAGTGACATGTAGTCTAATTAAAGTTAATTCGAGATTTAATTGATATGAAAGCTTATAAAATCAAAACTAAGAAATTAAAAACATTGTTATGATAAAAAAAAAAAAAAATTGACTTAATAATCTAATATTGATTTTCATCCTAAACAGATTTTTTTTGAAATTGAATCCAAGATATCATTAAAAAAAAAAGAAATCAAATAATAGCCCATTTATTTTTAGTCTTAAAAGTGTTTCTAAAATAATTTTTATTTTATTTTATTCAAATTCATTTTTTTTAAAAAAAAATTTAGATCATTTTAACATGCTGATATTAAAAATATAAACATATTATTTTAATACATAAAATAAACAATTTAAAAAATAATCAACAAACACTATCTCCAGGGTTAACAATCCAATTTCATGTAGTAAACAGCATCTCTCTTGTAAGCCCGAAAGTGAAAAATAAAAAATGGAAGGAAGCACAATGATTAGACCCTGCTCGTGGTATTCACAGCCATGATGCACGCACCTGAAAGTGTGCACTGAGAGCATGGGAATTTGCAAAGTCAGGTGGGGCTGTAGCTTTTGTGCAACCAAAATCCAATAATAATAATAATAATTCCCTCTTCTATTTAATTTATTTTAGCAGCGACTCCTTCATGTAAAAGCTGTCGGTTCATCATGGCTATGAGCTTATCTTATGGCTCTTTCGGATGAATCGAGCATGACATTAACTCAGTTGTTACAGTGATGATTATGTTTTCTTTTTCTTCCTTTTTATAAATGGATTTCATTTTTCTTTTTCTTTTTTCTTTTCCATTAAGAGAATGTTCGAACTCAAAGTGATACACAAGCCCAGCAGCATTGGAAAGGACCCCTTAGAAAGGGCTTGGTCCAATTTACATCAATTCATGGCCCTGAAAGTCATACACAAGCCCAGTAGCATCCATACGGCATTTCCAAAAAAACATTTCTAAAAAAAAAAACTAGCAAATTATGCGAAACATCAGGTTCTACAAAACATTTTCGAGTTGCCAACACTTATTACAGCTAAATCTCCGATCCTAAAGGATGGGAAAGACATCGAATATATTGCTTTTGCAACATTTGTTTGAATGATAGCGAGATTTTTCTTTACCATGCATGCAGCTTCTGCCATACTTTGATCAGCCAGCCTATCAGAAATTCCTTCAAATCTACAGTCCATTCTGAATTTTATTCCCCCAACTGAAGGAAAAATAAAATAAAAAATAAAAATTTAGCCAAAAAAACAAGGCAAAGGCATAGATTGCTAGGGGGATCTTAAACTTCTAGTTTTTTAACAAAGTTTAATAGTCAGAATCTTATTTAAAAGGGGAAAACTCAGAAAAACAAAGAAAAGGAGAGGGCTTGGGGCGTCTTTCAATAGGTTCCTACCTGTTGTCATCATCCAAAATACTTCGCCGGAGTTGTTCTTGCTTTTCTCTCCATTCCTCTCCCCAAAGCTTGGCCTCTGCCACTGCATGGTCCCAGTCTAAATCCCTGTCTGTTACCTTCTTCGGTTCACTTTTACGGGACAACAAATAATCCATGGCTTGCACCACTTCACTCGAGGAAGGGCGTAAATTGGCATTTTCACTGAGGCACATCGATGCCACCCCTACAACCTTCCTTAAGACAGACATTGGGCACTTGCCTCTCAGCAATGGATCTGCTAACTTTGAAAAGTTGTGCTCCTTCATCAAGGGGAGAGCCTACATTCAAAAGAAATCTTGACTTAGAAAACCGATATAATGAAAGGTGATCTACTGTCTTTAGTAGAATGTACCGATAATCCATCACGAGCAGAGCCAAAGATCATTCTCATATCATATGTAGAAGACACTATAGAAAAATAAGATGCAGAGGTCAAATCTTTTCAAGCATATTGACTTGATACAGTCAGTGCAGCTTCTATTCCTTAAGACTAATCCTCAAAAAAGTTACCTAGGACATGTACAGGTTTTGGCAAACTGACAGATATGTAGCATTATAGGAAGTGAATTACCCAATGAACAAGATATTCTCCACGACCATTAACCTCGTACAGTGCTCCACGTCCAGTAATTAGCTCTAACAAAACAATCCCATAACTGTAGATGCCAGTCTTCAAGGTCAATCTTCCTGATGATGCATATTCAGGAGCACAGTAACCGTAGGTACCCATGACCATAGTGGAGACATGGGTCTTGTCGCCAACGGGGGCAAATTTTACGAGTCCAAAATCGGAGAGTTTTGGGTTAAAACCATCATTCAATAATATGTTAGACGCTTTCAGGTCCCTGAATATGATAGGAGAATTTTCAGAATGCAGAGAATTCAATCCCCTGGCCGTACCTGCTGCTATCTTCATTCTTGTATTCCAGTCAAGAGGCTCTATATGTGGCGTCACATCTGCACACAAACATGATATGTCATCACTTACATGCTAAATCCTTGACGAAGTGAGAAAGATAGCAGATGTTCTGTGGCATCTCTATTTATCCCAAAGGTATTAAATGTTGTCTTAATCGCACTATTTATGGGAAATATGAAGTTGCACAACATGAAGTGCATGGGAAATCTCATTTCATGCTGTTTCACTGGCATACGTATGTTTATTTGTCTTAATTCTGTCTTTCTTAATTCTAGAATGACGAAGAGAAAAACAAAACAACCAGATACAATGAAGCAGAATCGTCAACTTTCGTATCGGTTCACTGTACATAGGAAGGATAGCAATTCCTCATTTAACATACAAGTAATATTATGACAAGAATTCCAACTCATTTACACTTTTGAAATGATAAATTGCCCTTGGTTAAATACATAGAAGATATCTCTTCATCTAATAAATTTGAATGAATGGACTTTGCTATAAGATAGCCACCAACCAACTGCAATTTTGTTTTTTCAAATCAGATAATTTAATCACTAAATGCATTCTACTGTGAATCTTGTGTTTCAAACGAGAAACATCTTCCATGAAATCATTCATTCCGTCATAAGCTGTCTAGAAGTGTTTTTCATTGCAAAGTCTAGTTACTCTGGGGTGCTTCGAATGATGTTATAGCAAGTAAAACTAAATATTTTGTGACATGGAAGGAAGATATACCAAAAAGGTGATCTTCTAAGGATCCCAAGGGCATGTATTCATAGACAAGAAGGCGATGGTCTGCATCACCACAATAACCAATCAAGTTGACAAGGTTAGGGTGATACATTAGGGAGAGCATGAGAACCACCACCTGAAACTCCTTGTCACCTTGGATACCTAATGGATCTAGCTTCTTAACAGCTACAACCTGCTACAACCATATTAGATGTGTTCAAGAAAAGAAGAGGCCTAGTCCACTGGTTCACATAAGAAAAAACACGATAAGTAAGATTTGGGAGCAAATGAGAAAATAAATGAAAAAAAGCCTGTTTGTATGAGAATGGTGGAACAAAATAAAAAATATTTTGAGCCAAATGAATTCTAATTACCTGACCAGTGCTTTCTATATATACATCACCGAATCCACTGCTTCCAAGGAAAGATTTGGCTCTAAAATTATTTGTTGCAGATGAAAGTTCTTTATAGGTGAATATTGCAGCCTTACGATCACCTGGTCCATCTTTTACGACAGATGATGTAAATCTTGTCTCAACATTCCTTTTTGACATGGCTCCCCATCTTGGTTTTGTGTGAATTTTAGTAAAAGAGGATCAATCAAGTGGACGAATAAATTCTTAGAAAGAAAGAGTATGATTGAACGAACATGAAATAAACTTTTGAAGAGAACACAGTTTATATTTAAACGAGCTTCTCACATTCAAATGCAGCGAGCCGTGTGAAATTCTGGGGGAGCAAATTGTATTGTTAACCAGCTCAAACAACAGCAGGTTACCGATAAGTGGTGGCTATTATACAAGAACAGCAGTATGAATCAAGTAAAGTCAAATCCTAATTTTACTTTTACTTCGCTCTTTAAAGATGTTCAAAAATGTAGATAACAATGTGTGCACGTATCCTATGTAAGATTCTTGCCAAAAAAGAAGTCCCGGAAAAAAGGCATGCACTAAGATTTGAGGAAAAATACCACAAATGAAAATACCATTTGAAGTATTAGAGCACCTGCCAAGCTCATGGCTATTGAGAAGCAAGAGCTAGCTTAAGTGTTAAACCAAATTAACGAAGGGATTTTCAGTTTAAGTTCATTGCATCTCTTATAAATCACATTAAAAGACTTTCTGTGCCATCTAGACGAATAAAAGAAAAGCTTGTACAAGGTGAAAACAAAAGGCAAACGAAGAATAGAAATTCATACATGGAAGCCATAACATTTCCCAGTACTATAAGCAAGTTCTCCTGGTCATTGGAAGAGCAATCTAGTATTCTTCATAAATTTCAAACAATCTACCAAAGCATGATATTTCTCTATACAATCTTGTCATGGTTGATAAGAATTAAGTAAGGTTCTATTTATATTATTATCTAAAATATTTTATTTATTGAGTGAAAGGTTAAAACCAAACACTTAAGTTATTAATTAAGATCATAAAATAAAATTTATATATTATTTTTTAATATATTTTTTAAATAAAAATATTTTAGATTTAAAACTTACATATATATATATATATATATTATATTTAGTATTAATATTACGCTAAAGAACTATTTTAATTTAAAAATTATAAGATGAAATTTTAAAATATAATTTATATTATTTTATAATATTTTTTTTGAATAAAATCCATGTTTATTTGTTCAAATTACCAAGTTAAGTTGATGAGCTAAAGTAGTGGAGCCAATGGAAAATCACTTGCTGACATGATTAATTGCTAGATTAATTTGCAGCAAAAAATGATGAGTTGTACTAGGGTAAAAATGACGAGTTAAAATTTAGATTTTCAGTCTATAGAATTGGAATAATAAGGCAAACTAACAACTCAAAAGGGACAACTCTTAAAACTACCAAATTTTAATTAAGAGATCCACTCATCCCTACATTGTGTTTGTCTATCAATTTTCATGCATAATCAAAATGTATGGAATTTTGTCATTCCCATAACCATGATGCATGCCTATCATCAAATCAAGAACACAAACACAGAATTCAAAACATGAAAAACAAACAAAATGTAAGAAAAAAAGAATACACCCTTTAGAGATTACATCAATAAGCACATGATTATCAAACAAAACTCACCATAAAATGGTTGTTTCTTGATATGATTGCTTTTCACCTTCTTGCCTTCAGAAAGACCAAGACAAGAGCAAAAACCCATCTCCAGAAAAACAATGAAAAACCGAAACTACGATGTGATTTCCTGAAAGCACTGAGAGTTCTTTAGTGAACTTGACAATAGCTAATATACTGAAAAAACTGAAAGTTGGTTCCTGCATGTTGTGATAATATCAGGTTAAACGTTGAGAGATAAAGCCAAAAAAGTAAAGAACCATGAGAGTTTTGCGGGATAGATTAGTTTCCTCAGTTCAGATTATTTACGTGTAAAGATTTTCTACACGCTTTCCTAGAAGGAAAAAAAACGTAAGAGAAAACAAAAACGCAAAGTACTACTACCGTACATGGTTGTGTTCTCAACAAAATCTAGCTGCTGTCTTAGATGACGTCAAAAGAATTAAAGTTTACATCTTTATGTAAAATTAAAATATTGGAAGTGTTCTATGAACTTATGAGTTAGTGAATGATTATCTTAACTTTCAAAAAATAAAACATTTCTGCCACAATTTAAATTCATTGATACCTGGTTTTAACTGTTAATTTGTCGTCGTATACTAATGTTCACGGAAGATTTATTTTCATTTTGGTTTGTAATAACATGTTGTCCATGAAATATCACCATTAGCTTGGAAATATATAGCTTGGTTTGTTGAGTTTTGAGTTTTTGTACACTGGTTTTGAATTGTCAATTTCGTATAATTAAGTAAGAAATTAAACAAATGCATGGGCAACGCAGAAAAATTCTTTATTTGTAGAAGAAAATGGAATAATGTGGTATGATTTAAGAAAATGCCATAATTTGATGACATATGTTAATGTTTTCACTTGATAATTAAGTAAGAAAGTTCATCAAACAAACGGGGCAACACAGAGTAAATTATTTATTTGTAGAAGAAAATAGCATAATGTATTTGTTAGAATAAAAAATGGCATAATGAGTTCTTATGTGTAATTAATTATTTAATTGGTTTGGTTCCCCAACTTATCATTTAGTGTAGAATCTTTTAAGTTATTGATTTGTTTCTGCTCTTTTTTTTTAAAAAAAAAAAATTTGGATTGTGGTGATATGATATATGAGGATTTTTAGGATAAAATTTATTTTTCTTAGTTAATATAATTTTTATTTAGTTTAGGGGAAAAAAGATTTATGGTAATTTTTTTTCCTATTTAGTTTAGAAAACCAAATATTGAGATTGATGATTTTGTTTTTTCTAATTTGACTTTTATTTTTGGGTTTTTTAATTTGTTTAGGTTGGTTTTTGGATTTATTTAAAGTGTTGTAAACATATTAAAGAGGCATATTATTATAGAGTTTTCTCTTAAGCTATAAAAGTACAAATTAAGGTTATTGTGTTCAATCTTATTTTTGCCATTAATATATATATTTTCTCTTGCTATTTTTCTATTGCTTGTTTTTATGTATGCACCAATTGGTATTAGAATCCAATAATTCTAGATTATTGCTTATTGTGTGCTCAATCCTATAACTATTTGTTTGTTTGTTGTGTGCTCCTAACAACCATAACAGGAAGAAGTCGTAGAATAGGGTATGGTCAAGGAGTGGATGAAGGGGTTCTCCCTTGGAAGATAAATGTTTAGGTGCTCGTGATAGAGTACTTGTAGAGGTAGATCACCTAGTTGACTTTTTGTTTAGAATAAAGAACCAGAATAGGGCTAGGACAAGAGTGATCATGGATTCTTAGGCAGTACCATAAACCCATTCTAGAGGTAAAAGTAAAGGAAAAGGTCTCTTGATTGAGAGGAAAACAGAACTAGAGATTTTGGATTTTATATCAAAATCCATGAATTTGCAGGAACTCTACAAATTGAAGAGTTCATTGATTTGTTGAATGAATATCTTAGTATAATGAGGTTGCATAATAGGTAATGGTAAAACTGATTGCAATTAGATTGAAGGGTCAGACTTCATCTTGGTTGGAATAGTTAAAGAGGTTATGAAACTTAGCAACAACGCTTTGTCTTTCGAGCACCTGAAGAGTGATGAGTTATCCAACTGGGCAAATTTGATCCTTCGAAAAATGCATGTCAAAGCACAATGGGTGTTGCAATTTATGTTTATGATGCTGGCACATTTGGCAACTCTTATCGCTTTAAGAAACAATTCAACATTAGATAAAATATATATATATATATATATATATATATATATATATTAAATAGTATATTTAGTAACGTATCACATAAAACTTGTATAATTAGTCTAGGTGTAATTATATTAAATAATAATTAATCATGCTTGTTATTCATTAACTTAAGGGCACCTTAATTGCAGAAATAATAATGAATCATATTATTTAATGTCTAAGTGTATGAAACAACTCTTCTAAAGATGATAGAGAATACTTCTCTTAAGTAAATTCGATTTGGAGATCAAAGAAAAAAAAAGGACAAAAAATTATGTCATAAATCATTTTAGTCATTTAGTTCATATGGAGGATGAACTATGCCTGCAAGAAACGTTTCCCGCCGTTTCCCCGACAAACAATTGTTCTCCACAAGTACAATATTACCTGGTATGTAAATATTGTAAATTATTTGCTTGCTATATATTACCCCAGGCATGTCTAAGGCTCATGTTTCACCAAAGAACTTGTTTTTAAAGAATAACCGAAACCAGAGAAAAAAAACACCTTGAAAATCCCAACACAATCTAAAAATTTTACAAATTTATAATTTATTATTATGTTGAAGAACCAATTTAGTGTATTCCTTAAATATCATTTATTATTATGTTGATGAAACCAAATTAGTGAATTACTGAAATTTCTGACGGTCCCTTTTTCTCTTTAATAAAGAGAATTTTTCTTAGATTTGTTTCAAAGCAAACTATCAATTGATTCCGTGGGGATAAAAAGCTCAGATTCTTCTCTAGCGCCCAAGAAGCTCCATCATTTTAACACATTTCAGTGTTTTCGCCTTGATGCTCTCTAGTACATTGACAAGCTCCATCAAATCTTGCCTTCTGGATCTGTTTACTGAGTTCCTCCACTATAAGAACGGAATCCAACAAAACCGTTACAAAATCAATGCAGTGTTCACCGTATTTTTCTTTGAACTGCAAAATGACTGAAGATATTTTTCATCAATTGTGCCAAAACCAGATAGTTTGATACCGAAAGCTTCTAGCCTACGGATATCACGTGGAATAGGAGATTGCCAAAGACCATCCCACCAAGCTGGAGGGAGAAGTGGCGTGTAAGCGCATTGGTTGGACTGGTTTTGGCAACTCAATGGACCAGCAAACCTGTTCCAAACATGTCCCCAGCCAACCTGTAACCTTAAACCATCTGCTAGCAAATTACTTTGGAAGCTGCTTAAGAACGCAAAACTGGAACCATTAGAGTTTTCTCCTGCAAAGAGAAATAACCATCAAGTTACAGAAGAGTTTATGTAGAAGGATGGCCCAAATAAATGTATTAGACAGAGGAATCATGAGTAAAAGAATACCAAGGCGGTTGGCCGCGGCCAGAGCTGCAATTAACTGAGCATATGTAGTCCCAACACGCCTGTGAGCCCCAGAAACAATAGCATGTTTCGCCCGTGAAGCAAGGAAGAAGTCGACAAATGCAACCCATCTGGGTGCAGGGCCCCAATCCTTTACCCTAAATTCTAAACTATGGGATGTATTAACAGCACGGGAGATATTTCCTTGGAAATGCTTATAATCAAAATGGAGAACCTGAAAAGGTACATCTGAATGAGATCACATGAAATGGAAGGTTTTAAACATTTGAAAGATGCTATCTCAAGATTTTGAATCAACTCAATCAGTAGTAGTGCAATTAACCACGCATGTATAGTCCCAACACACCCCTGGAGCAATAAAGGTTTGAAACCTTTATTGTTCAATTATCAGCATCAGAGGAGGTGAGTATGAATAACAAAAGGTTAAACACTTTGATAAGGTTAAGCTGATTATTGAACAATAAAGGTTTTGAAAGAACATGAATAGATGACATGTATTCTAATATCACGAGTGAAGAATTGCCATTGACAACATGATCTGACATAGTGAGTTAATTACCTCTGCAAATTCACTTATGTTTGGAAGAATGCTTTGTACAAAAGAAGGGGTATCTGTTACTAAAACCACTCTAGGTCTTGAAATCTGGCGCAGCTTGCGCAGAGCTCTCCTGATGCAGTTCAATGCTGCCCGTGGAGCTCTCGCAGACCTGCAATATAGGACCCAACTCACGTAATGACACTAATCAGTTCAAAATTCAAATTATATCCTAAGTACATCAAGATAATTCTTGGCATCCGAAGAATATCTTTTTGTCTGCATGCATACAAATATTTGTGTCCGTGTCTTTTTGATTTGTGCATATTAACATACATGGCATATTTCAGTCTTTTGAAGAAGAATTTCCAATTTCATGGTCCACAGTGCTACGAAAATCATTTGTTTTTTTCGAATCCATGTTACTTAAACAAAATCCACACAAATTGTATGCACATATATCTTTGTTTTTGCTCAGGCAAAAATTGTAGATGATGTATCTCTGTTTTCAAGTTGCAGTTTATCACGTGATTGCTTATCTGAGGGACTTCCAGATGCACCAAAATAAGCCATTGAGGAAAAAAACAAACAAACCACTTACTAATGATCATTAAACACTAAATTTAGCTCAAATAATGTAGTACTCAGTTAAAGCTTTAGCGGTGATTCCAGGGCAAATCTTTTCCGAGCAACAATTATCTTATCAATCATAATGGGTTAAGCCTGCATGTCTTCCGATTCAGGAGTTCACAAACAGTTCTTTAGCAATACCTGTTCATAAGCATCCGCATGTGCAAAGAAATATCAGGATCCACCCCATCATGAAGAACCCAATTGACCACTTCCTCAACATTTTCTGAAGGCGATATCAGAATTCTCATCAGCTCCCCAAAAACATTTGGGCGCGCCTGGAGTTGCTCAGGCTGTCCAAACAATTTAGAAGCAACATTCCTCATCTCAGGGTGTATATTCTTCAAGAAAAATTGACTGGCCACAGCATCAGTTGTGTTCTGAAACCTGCAGTCCAGTAGTTAGTAATCAACTAATAGCACCAAGAATGAGTAAATAAATATCAAAAGAAATTCTCATTTTACCATATGATAGGTTGGTCCCATTTCCTCCAATTGCTACAAAGCACATTGGTTTTCGTTGGCTTCCCAAAATCATCAATCCTCATAACCAAATGCCTTTGATAATTCTTTACGCAACCATTTCTTCTCCACAGATGCTTAACTTCTTGCATCGTAAAGGAATGATTTGAATACGAAATATAATCCCCAAAAGGATACTTACCCCTGAAGGATAAAAGTAAAGCAAAACATCAATCACCACACCAACAATACAAGTCACTGGTGATAATTTTGACAGCAAAAAGAAAGGGTAAGTAAGGCTTGAGAGAGAAAGAACCAATAATATGCCTGGTTTGTCCAATGATCAGCGAACGATTCAGCATTACGCTCAATGCTGCAGCAGTCAAGATCTTGTACATTTCATTCCCTAAACCTGCCTCCGATGCTTTCGCCAACACAAAACCGTGTCTGCAAAACTGCTCTGCTGGAAGATCTCGCACTCTTGAAACCCCTGTAACCAACAAACAAAGCCACCCAAATTCGTTGCAGAAATTTTTCAACAAAATATAAATAAATAAATCTCAAGAAACAGAAACTGTACCGTTTGAGTCGAAGTGGTCGGCGATAATGTTTCTGACTCTAAGACTCTCTTTCCAGACACGGTCTCCTTTGAGGTTCTCGCCCATTTCTTCAACAGTAGCGCACGATTTCGCTCCTCCTCCTCCTCCTCCAATATTTCTCGCAATCACCGGTCCCACGGATGAGCTTGAGTTCGATTCTTCTTTGATATATGGGAGAAAGCGAGTAGGTTCAGGTGGATCAACGGATTTCAAAGTGAGAATTAGCAAGCCTAATCCAGTGAAAATGGCGATTACAATGAGAAGAGAGTGTACGGTCACTCTTCTCCTCCTCGATCCATGATAGTAATAATGCTTCATTTTTTCCCCTTATTATTATATTTTTTTATTTAATTTTTTTGATTCATCGTGATGATACTTGGGAGTTTTGGAGATCTTGAGGAAGAGGAGGAGCACGCTTTTGTCGGTGGGGACGGGGTGGCTGTGGCTCTGCTGTGTTATTGTATTGTTTTTTTTCCTGGATACGCGCTTAACTGCTAACTGATAAGATGAGCTCAGATTGAAATTAATTACAATGTTTTTCAACTTTTTATTACAAAATCTTTCTTAAAAAAGAAAAGAAAAGAAAAGACTCCTTTTTTTTTATTATTATATCTATCAATAATAATGATTAATGGAAATAAGTGACTTCAGCGTAATCATTTTACATCAACCTATCACAAATCACTAATGTAGTCAAAATGTTGTACGTTCAAAATTTGAAAAAAAAGATTTTAATTTTTTTTTAATATTTTTAAATTTTATTGATATATTAATATTAAAAATAAATTAAAATATATTATTTTAATTTAACTATTCTTTTTTATCTATGATTTGTACAACAAATTTTAACACATATCATTTTTACATATCAATAAAGAGAATAAATAGATTATTAAGGTGAAGAGGAATAGAAAGAGTATTTAGAGTGTTGAAAGATAAAGAGTATGTATTTTTTAATAATATAATATCATTTTTATGTATTTAATAATATTAACAAACCATATAATTATAAGATTTTATTAATTATAGTTGAGTTTAGATTTCATATTATAAATACAAATTTTTTGGACATCTAATAAATTGATATTGTCCTAATCTATTATGTTTAGAAAATTCTCGATAAATTTTTTTAGATGACTATAACAATATTAAAACATAATTTGATATAAGTGTATGTGTGAATAGAGGTAAGGAAATAAATTAATTGGAATATTCTTGAATAATTAGAAGTCTAATGTATGTTATGAACTATATAATGCTTGATATTGCTTACTTGGTTAGTAAAACATAATAGATTTAAATATAATGTAAGCATGGATCATTGAAAGGTAATAAAAAGGGTACTCAAATATTTAAAGCACATCGTTGATTATAAGTTATACTATATTGGTTACCTGGTGGTACTAGAAATATATAGTAATGCTAATTGAATATCCGTTACTATGAATTCAAATCCACAAGTGGATATTTCTTCACACTTGGTATAGAAACTGTATCATGAAAATCTTCCAAATAAACATGTATTATTAAATCCATGATATAATCAAAATTTATTACTCTTGATAAAGCTAGAGAGTAAGTTGAATAGATTTGGAATTTCTTAAAGGATATTCCAGGTTGGCCAAAATCAGTTCCATCTATTTATGTCCATTGTGATAGTCAATCCATATTTGAAAGGGCACAAAATAATATGTATAATGGTAAGTCTAAACTTATACATCATAGATTGATATAATATCGTTAAACACTTGCTCTTGAATGAAATTATTTTCATTGAATATATAAAGTCAAAGAAAAATATTATGAATCCGCTAACCAAAGGTTTATTGAAAGAGCTTGTGCATAATTCATTTAAAGGAATAAACTTAAAACCTTTTAAAGATGAAAGAGTATATTGATGGTAATCATACTAGTTGATTGAAGATCCTAAAATCTAGGTTAAAAAAAAAAAATTAAGTCATATAACATTTTTGGTAACATTAAAAAAATATTATTTCTTGCTTATTCCTAAGAAGAAATAAGTGCTAGTTGCAGCGTTATAAAGAACAAGCTGAGATTTTAATGATTTTATATCTTGGTACACTAAATGGAGTATAATATAATACTTTTAATGAAAAATAATCTATAAAAGTGAGAAATGTAACTGCTTCTTTGAGAATTTCAATAAAGGTTGAATTCTCTAAAGTTTTCTTGAATCCAAAAGTCATTTAGGACTAAAATAAACACAACAGCGAGAACTAGAGAAAATATCCAGGTAGAGAGCTATATGAATACTATTGTATTGGTTTATATAAAAAGCCAAATATTTCAATCACATCCACTATTTAGTCGAGTGCATTTAATAGTATTTCGTTAAGGGAGGTTCAAAGTCAAAAGCTACCTATCATGATGTGGTAATTTATGAAATTAGTATCTTTAAACAAATTTTCAAGCTGTTTTTAAACTTGTGAGATAATTTATATTCATGCGGGAATTATTGAAAATTTATTTAATTAATATGATTTAAACAAATTATGAGTGGATAAAAAAAAATCAAAAAACCCTTGGTTTTCCTACTCAAAGAACCATTGGTTTTCCTATATTTAATTTTTAATTTATAGTGGCTAATCAAATATTGGTAATGATGAGAATTAATTCTTAGTGTTTTCATTCTTTTTTATGCTTTGTTTTTCTCTCTCAAATCTAGAGCTTAGGTTTATACTTTGTTGAGAGATATTTAAGTTCTTTTGTTTTGATTCAAATACCTTGTTTATATGTGCATCTAAACTAAGTTGGCGGTGTTGAAATCTCGAGAGGCATATTACAAATATTCTAATTGCATAAGTGAGGAGCAATGAAGTTTTTAGAACAAATGATCCATCCTTGACAACAACAAAAGTTTTATTCATTTAAAGCACTTCAACAAGTAAGTGTCCTTATTTGTTTTAATTCAAGTATTGTTATTTTTGTTATTAGTATGCATGTTAGGACTTTGATCTTATATATATTGCAAGGCTGAATATATTCTTAATATGCATGCTAGTATTCTTTTTATTATATTTAGTTCGAAAACATGTTTGTCTTGAATTTTATCATGTATGTTCATAGATTTAAAATTATATACACTCTAGATTTATCTTGAATAATATTTTATGTTTTGTATGCTCTTGTTATGATAAACTAAACATCATAGCTTATAGTCTAATATAATACAACATATTTTAACAACATATGGTTCTTAACATTTTATCTTTTCAATATCATTCAAGGTTTATTATCAGTCTCATAGTATCTAACAAGAAACAATAACAAATTAATGTTTGAAATGAAACATATTATGATTATGGTTATGGTTATGGAGTACATGAAGCTCCATTAATAGATGGATTCAAGATAACTTGTTTAGGGAGTTTGATGAAAAATATAAGATGATTGATCTCTCCTTGAAAGAACATAAAGAGAAGTATCCTAGGCTTTTTGATGAGGATAAGCTGCCCTTCTAGCATCCTAAACGGTGACACCACCTTATAAATGGTGTCGCTCAACCTTATGAAGATGTAGACCTATGCAATTGATTAATACAATAACAAAAAGTGATCTTTTTATTGTTGTGTTATATACACTATCATTATATTTTGAATATCTAGGTAAACTAGAAGCCCAAAAATATTTATTGAAGCCGAATTTAAATAAAAGGTATTTTTATATATAGTTTTGGTAAAAATTATTCCTATATTTATAATTATAAACAACAAGCTTAAAGATATATAGGCAAGCTGCACTACATGATATTTTTTATTCCTTCTTGAATGTAACATTTCTACTGCATTGTGCATAAGACATCTTTTGAGTTTGTGAGGGTGGAAAGAAGGAATTTCTAGTATATATTTTTATTCATTGAAAAAGAAATTCAGATGAGTGAAACAAGTTTATTGATGAAAATTGAATTAGTTAAAATCTTATGAATGCATTTCACAAGCTTGATTTGGCTTGTTGGTACGTCCTATGGATTTTAATACCTAAATTAGGTTTTGTTTTGAATTTTTTTTTATTTTCTTTGTTAGTTTCATTTTTTTTCTTATTAATTTTGAATCCATTTCCTTTCTAGCTAAGGGTGGTTTAATTTATTGTTTAAACAATTTTATATGCTATTAGTATTAAGATTATTAACATTTATAATTTACTTTTCTCTACAATTTAACTATAAATTTATAGTTTATAAAATCTTGATTTCTTTCTCTTCATTATAAGCTACATCAAACCAAAACATAATTCTTTAAAGAAGTGTTCTAGTCACTTACCTGTTTGTTTATGTGTTTCAAAAGTGTTTTTAAAAAATATTAAATTTTTTTTATTTATTTTAGCTTTAAATTAATATATATATTTTTAGTGTTTCTAAATCATTTTGATATTAAAAATAATTTTTTAAAAATAAAAAACATTATTAACATATATTTTAACATAAAAAATTATTTTAAAAATAATCATAATTAAATTGTAAAACATGCTCCTAAATCATTCCTTCAGGAATGTCCCAAGAAGCTGGAAATGTTCGAGCTGCTTGAGCCAAGAGCTACCAAACTAGCCTAAATCGTAGGCATCCTGAGGAAGGATTGTCCAATTGAATTAAAAACTTCCGAAATGTAAGAATAATTCATCTCTATTCAAATCAATCTTTCCTTTGGAATTCATTCTGCATTTTTCAAGAGTAAATAAGAATAGCAAATATTTTATTTATTTATTTATATCAAATCCATTTTTTTATATATTTTAGAACTGCAAGTAACTCTCTGTTTTTCTTTATAATGTTTTTTTTGCTTTTTTTAAATTTTAACGTTTAGGTTTTTTAGTCAATTATTTCTAAATAAATCTCAAATTCCAATCTCTTTTTTATATTAAAAAAAATAAAATATTTCGGTTGCTATCTAAATTGGCACATCACAACACACCCTAAAAATTAGCAGAAAAAATAGAGAAGAAAAGATGATCAAGGTCGTGGGAAGCACACACAAACATAAAGGAGGATCTTCTTTCATTGTTTTTTATTTATTATTATTTTCTTTTAATTGTTTAATCCAGTCAACGGTCAAACATTCCAAATAGATGGATAAAATACACCCAAGATTTTCTCTCATGTTTCCTGCAGAACATTTGTGTCCCTTCATTTCCTTCCAGCTCTCCCCAGCCTCTCACAGCGAAGACCATTTCAATAATTCAATCCCCACCAAAAAACAAAGAACCAAAAAATACGTAGAAATTACAAACTCACTAAAATTAATGAACGTCCCTCTCTTTCACCTTCTTTCTTCTTGAAACCCCCTCCCCACCTTGACCTTTTCATTTGCTTGTTTTTTGTACCAGAACAATGGAAAGAGACTTTTCTGAAAAAAATCCGCCTGAGAAACAGCTTTCTAATAATTCAGACAGTTCTGACAACGAAGAAAATGCCACCAACATTACTACCAATCTCAATGCCAATCATCATGATCACCCCGAGACTGAAACCTGTGATCAGTTGGTGTCCCAGTCACCTAAAGCAGGGGTGAAAGTGGAAGAATCAGACAATACAAGTCATGAGATCGAGGAAGTTCATCACGAGGAGAAAGAAAATGAAGAAAAGATTGGAGACACCCCTCCTCCTGAAATTCATTACACCCTTGAAACTGTGTCTCAAGATATTGATCAGTTTATTACAACATTGTCAGCCACTCCGAAAGATGCAAAAGAAACTATTGTAGAAGAAGAAAAAGATGAGAAGGTGCCTATGGAGATTCCTGTGTTTGTTGAGAAATTTTTGGATCTTGTTGAAGAAAAGGTGGCAAAACATGAGCTGAATGAAGGGAAAGGGAAGTGGGGTCAAAATCCTGAGGAGGATTCGTCGTTTCTTGAAGCTGTGAATCGGATTTCCAAGCTAACATCTTCCCTTAATGTATTGAGATCCGATCCAAATCACGCAGCATTGATCAGCCGCATTGGAGGGATTCAACAGCGAGCAATGGCATGCTTGGAGGATGAATTCAGGTTCACTCTTGAAGATATTAAACACAATGATCAAGATCCTAATGCTGATGCAAAAGGGAAGCAACATGAAGCTGACCGCTGCGTACTGCCAGAATCTGAATCAGCAGAAACTGACAACTTCTTAGGATATTCTGATGACGCTGTTTCAAAATTGAATAGAATTGCCAAGGAGATGATTGGAGGTGGGTTTGAATCTGAATGTTGCCACGTGTACATGATGATTAGGGGGCAAGCATTTGATGAGTGCTTCGCCGAGATAGGATTTGAGAAGATCAGCATTGATGAGGTGCAGAAGATGCAATGGGAAGCTTTGGAGAGAGAGATCCCTTTATGGATCAAGGCCGTCAAGGAATATGCAAGCATTTACTTTGTCAAAGAGCTAAAGCTCGCCGAGGCTGTTTTCTCCAACTATTCCTCAATCTCCTCTAGCCTTTTCAGCAATCTTACGCGCAGTGTGTTGATCCAGCTCCTAAATTTTGCTGAAGCTGTTGCAATGACAAAGCGCTCTGCAGAGAAGTTATTTAAGTTTCTTGACATGTATGAAACTCTGCGCGACAGTCTTCCGGCAATGGGGGCTTTGTTTTCAGAGGAATATGAAAATGAGCTTAAAACAGAGTCAACAGCAGCTCGGTGTCGGATTGGAGAGGCTGCAATCTGTATGTTTTGTGATTTGGAGAATTCAATCAAGTCTGACACAGGAAAAACTCCAGTGCCTGGCGGTGCGGTTCACCCGTTGACTCGCTACACGATGAATTATCTGAAGTATGCAGGTGAATACATAACAACTCTTGAGCAAGTCTTCCGAGAACATTCAAAGATCGAACGTGCTGATTCAACAAGCAGGCCACGCTACGAAAGTGAGTCACAAAACTACAACAATGACAACGATGAAGAAAACCAGTCTCCATTTTCAAATCAATTGGTGAGAGTAATGGACTTATTAGACTCCAATTTGGAGGCCAAGTCGAAGCTTTACAAGGATATTGCATTGAGCTGCATTTTCATGATGAATAACGGGCGCTACATTGTGCAAAAGATCAAAGGCTCCACAGAGATCCGTCAAATGATGGGAGATCCATGGTGCCGCAGGAAATCCTCGGAACTCAGGAACTACCATAAGAATTATCAAAGAGAGACGTGGAGCAAACTCCTGGGTTGTTTAGGCCATGAGGGACTGCAAGTGAACGGAAAAGTAATTAAGCCAGTGTTGAAAGAGAGGTTCAAGAGCTTCAACGTGTTATTTGACGAGATCCACAAGGCGCAGAGCTCATGGGTGGTGAGTGATGAACAGCTTCAATCGGAGCTTAGAGTTTCAATAACGGCGGTGGTGATACCAGCTTACCGGTCCTTCATGGGGAGGTTTTCGCAGTACTTAACCCCTGGAAGGCAAACAGAGAAGTACATAAAGTATCAGGCTGAAGACTTGGAGACGTATATTGATGAACTTTTTGATGGAAATTCTGCCTCCGGGGCCCGAAAGAGACCATAATATTCATGATCTAGCTCCTTTCATGAACAAATTGAGCATTCAAAGGGTAAGTTAAGGATGCAATTTGGAGGAGTTGATGCCTACATTTTGTTATTTTTCAAAGGATTTGCAGTCAGTTTTAGCCACCTTGATAATGTAAGGGTGCAAAATGTTGTAAGGAGGCCTCTTGTTTTTCTGCTGGAAATGCATGGATAAAGCTAGCAATTATTCATGGAACTCCATCGGTTAAAGCACTGATGACTTTAATTTCAATTGGTTCACCCATGTAATTTGTTTTTTTCTTGAATTTTTGTATTATGAACAGCATGATTCTGAATCATTTTTAACGCTGTGATTCTGCTCGGCTAATTAATTTTTACAATCCTATGTTTTTTTTTTCAATTTATTTTCTTTTGGTCATATTTCCAATCTTCCTTTATTTTCCTATGAGTTTATTTGGGACTTGGGAGGCTGATAATGCAAATGTTGAATTTTTATTCTTTATTATTTTTCATGAATATTAAAATTTCAAGTGTCTACCTAATTAAACAAGAGGCACAACAAACTGAATTTGTATATATGAAATTGGTTTTTTTTTTAAATAATCTATTTAAAATATTTGTTAATTTCCTAGTGTTTAGTTCCTGTTTCGAAATAAAAAAAATAAAAAAAAGTAAAAACAGATGAAATATGTCTACTTGTAGTTTTTATCTTGAAATTCTAGAAAAATTCATTTCAAAATTATTTTAAATATTTTTATTTTATGTTTTTATTTTTATCTTTTTAGCATGCAAAAAAATATTTTATTTTCATTATATTTACTTATTTTATTTAGAGAGTGATGAAACTCTATCTAAAATATGTTTTATTTATTTTAAATGTTACGAGCTTTTCAGCGGATTCATATTTTGCAAGAGAGATAAAAAAAACTCGCTTAGACTTTAATGAGTTGTCATGTGTTAGTGGATATTATTATATACATGAGTAGTTTAGTTTTTTTTTTATATATAAAATTTTAAATTTACTATAAACTGGTATATAAAAGATAATTTTTCAAATGTAAAATATAAAGTGTAATAAAAAACCTTAAAATGTTTAACCTGATTTTTCCCTCTCTTTTTGTTTTCTTCATAATACAAGCCAACAAATTAACTTACATGGGGGAAACGGTAAATTCAAACAGAAAGCTTGTTCATTTTAGATTTTTTATTTTTTAAGAAATATTTATTTTAAGTAAAACAACCATTATCATAAATAAGTTTTGAAAACTATTTCCTTTGAATTTAAAAACTTTTAACAATAGAACCTGGCAGTTTTTGCATTTTCAAAATAAATACAAAAAACAAAAATGATTGGGAACAAAATAAATTAATCATTTTATGTTTTTTTTAAATAAAAAAACATTATTTTAATATATTTCAATATAAAAAGCATTTTTAAAAATAACCCCAACCATATTTCCAAACAAACTTATATTATATTTATATTGGTTTAACCATATAAGTCAATGTTTATTATCAAGTAAAGAAATTAAAATAACTCAATGCTAAGTTAAGTCAATAAAAAAAAAATATTTCTTGTAACAAAATAAATTATGTGTTGCGGGTCTTATAACTATGGTATAATATAACAATCTTTCTATTACCTGCTCAATATTTTTTATTATTAAATCTGAATCTTGAAATCTGCAATTAAAAAATCTATTTACTTTGAAAGTATTAGATTAATAGAATGTGCATTTAAAATTGTTTAAGAGAAGAATTTAGTCTCAATAAGTTATTCCTTATTCTCGAATAATAAAAATAATAATTCTTATTGATTTTGTGGAAAACAATATGAATAAATTATACTTATATTGAAAAATAATGTTATAGATAAGCTTAAAAAGAACAAACATAGGAGGAGTAGAGTAATTTTATAATGTTTAGAAAGTAATTAATGATATTTTATTAATTATCTTTTTGTATTTATTTTAAAATAATAAAAACATTGATGAATCATGTATTTTATGTTTTTTTAAATAATTCTAAAACATAAATAATAATAATTTATTATATATTATATATATCTGTTTTCTTTAATAATTTTAAAAAATAACTATAAAATGTTATATAAACATCGTTAAATTTCATAGAGGAGCATGCCTAAAATAAACGACGTGGCGGCGAAGATTTGCTTCTACCATGAGTTGGAATCTTCAAGCGTGCGTGCGTGCGTGCGGTACTCGTGGATGAATAAAACTAAGATGATGTTTTGGTAGGTATTTTTTTTTTAATTAAAATGAAATGTTTTCACGTTTTATTTTGAGATTGTAATGCTTATATATATATATAATTTAATTAATATAATTCAAATTTAAAATAAATTAATTATAAATTATATAATATAAATATAATATCAAATAAATATAATTTTAAAATTTAAAATAATTTAAAATAATCAAGATTAAATATATCTTTAACTTAAACAAAACATTAAAATATTATAAAAGTAAAATGTTTTAACATAAATTTTTTAAATATAAAGTTAGGTCAATATTATCAAGACTAATGGAATCTAAAACATCCATTGTTTTAAATTCTTATAAAATATAAACATGAAAAAAAGAACATGAAAATAAACCATATATATTAGTGATAAATCTAATTTTAAAAAATTAACATCATTGTTAATGAAAATAGTAATAATAATTTTTAATATTATTTTTAATATCATTGTTATTGAAAATAGTAATGAAAAAGAACTTTCTATACTTTGGTGGTTTAATTAATTAAATTGAACCGAGTTTAATTTAATTTAATGACTTTTCAAGACTGGAACGGAACATATGAAATGAAACTGAAATATTTTTGTCAAAATTTAGCCAAAAAAATATAAAACAAACTGATTTATGACATTTTAAATGAAATAAAAATTATTTTAATTTATTTTAATTTATTTTAATTTTTAAATTGATATAAAATATTTCAGTAACTCCAAAAACAAATGGAAATGAAATTAACAACCTTGAATGAAACTGTATAATGGCACTTTCGTAAATTAATACCAATTCAGTTCAATCACCCGAATTAAGCAATCATCAGAGAAACAAAGGAAAAAAAAAAACACCGCACCGCACCGCACCGCACCACAATTTAGCGTGATTGCTGCAGAAAGCTAAAAGCTCACAGGTAACTGCCCCTCTCACTTTCGAAACACAAGAGAGGAGCGGTGAGGGGGTCTTAAAATCCAATTCGCGCAGTTACATTAATAACTATCTCTGAGCTGAAGAAATTTTAAAGCTCTGATTCGTTCTAACCGCATTATTATTACCCTATATTACCAGGTTTCTCTTTCTTTCTCTCTTGTGTTTCTTTCCATTTTCTTTTTCTATTTTTTCATTATTTGCTTGAGCTTTTAGGTTTTGAATTAATTAATTTCGGTTCTTTATCCACTTGCTAATTTATTTAGTTTTAATTATAAATATTATCTTGCTCTCTCGAGTTTTTCTTTTTGTTTTTTTTTTTTCGCAAATTGAATTTAGTGGAAAATTTGAAGTTTTGTTTTCGACAATTGAAGAGAAGGCTGTAGGGTTTTGAGTGGAGAATTAGTTATTATTAACTGAAAGTAATATTTCGTTAATGTAATCAACATTACTATTAAGAAATTGAATATGATATTTTAGGAAAAAACAGAAATTCAGATAGAAGCTTATGACTATATATACTGAATACTAAGATGGAGGAACTTGGTGTTTGTTACTTTCTTAAGTTTCCTTTGATTTTCTCTGTTGCAAATAGCTTGTTTATTTGTTACCCAACATTAAATATTTTTTTTTTTAGAGTTTTGGTTATAATCTGTTATAGGTTGCGTTGCCAAGGACAAGTAATTAATTTCTCTAAAATCGAATTTTCTTCTGTTATCATATTAGTATTTGTGGGCTTTGAGTTTTTTGTTTTACTGGATCCGTTTAAAGTTTGAGTATACGGGTTTTGTTTTAATTTTTTGCTGCAAAATATTGAATTGGGACTAACAGTATTTCTTCTCTTATTATGGTTTCTAAGCTCTTAAGGTCAAGGTCTGCTCTGCCATTTGCATCATTTGTTGGGACAATAAATGGGAAGTTCGTTTAATCCTCAGATTTTTGTGGAGAAGCTTGCCAAGCTCAACAGTACACAGGCAAGCATAGAGAGTATCCTCTTGATAGTGTTAGCAAATTAAACTTATGTCACCGATCATGTTTATTCATTTCTCATTTCTGTTAGAATGTTTTGCTGGAACCTTTTAAATTTATAGATTTTTAGCTTCTGTTATTGAAGTCCAGTTGGTAATAATGTATGGGTTGTCACTCTTTTCTAGAACTATGCCTTGTTATTGAGTTGTATCAAGCAACAACTGAATTCAGTTGGTGAGGTTGTCTAAGGCAAAAGTTAATTCTGGAGATGTTTGTCCTGCTATGACCTATATTATATTGCTGGTTGTTGCATATTTTCTTCTTGGTTCAAGTGAAAAATTCAAATGTTACTTGTTTTAATATTCTTTTACCATATATTTTATCGGTATGCATTTAGCTGTTTCTCTTTCGTAATCTTATGTAACCTGCAATCTCCAACATGCGGTGTGACTTCTTCGTTGTTATCCTTGATTTGCTAAGCCCTATCACATTGGTGTATCTTCCATATGAATAAAGCAAAACAGGTTGTTGAAACATGGGCCAGACAATTTCATTCTTCTCCACGTGACCGGAGATTGGCCTTTCTATATCTGGCAAATGATATATTGCAGAATAGTCGTCGAAAAGGTTCAGAGTTTGTGGGGGAATTCTGGAAGGTTCTTCCAGATGCTCTTCGTGACATGATTGAAAATGGGGATGAGTTTGGAAGAAATAATGCTCAACGATTGGTACTGGATGCTCACTTGTCTTGTATTTTTCTGTCTTCAATAACCTTAATTATTTGTAGTGTTTTTTCTTTTTCCTTTTGTCATGTTCACATGAACCAATCTTAGATTAAGCTCATACCACTTTTTATTTGCTGGAAATTGCACTGCATATATTCTATTTTACATGGACTTGTTATTAGGATTTAAACCAATTCTACTGGTAATTATTATTATTTTTATTTTTATTATTATTATTATTATTATCTGTGTGTGTGTGTCACACAGTGGAAACATATAGCAAGAGCATTATGGTGCAATTTTTAAACAAACTAGCCTGGATTAAGTTGTAGAAGCAGAACATTGTTCCAACTAAGAAATAGTGGCAGATTGGATGTAGTGCTGGAATTGGATGGATGTCAATTCTTGTATATTTTCGCCTGTCCATGTATTACCTGGAATGATATATTTGGAGATGGCTTATCCTAATTCTGCTGATATCCTGTGGGAATATACTGATCGAAGAATATTTGAGGAATGGATTCACTTAATTGGTTGAATCATATTTTGCCTTTTAAATTCCTATCTTATTAACATCTCAAGTATAGTCAGTCCTTTGACATGGAATTTATCCACATGGGGAGTTGTATGTAGTATGAAGATGAAAAATCATAAAATTGCTTCATACCAAAACAACATGTGTTTCATCTTGTTAGAAAGAACTTGAAAACCATCAAGAACCAACATTGACAAACCTGGAGATCTTCATTAAACATGAATCTCATGCAATTTCAGTTCTCAACATGATTGAAATGTAGATACATCAATATCTATATTGAGCTAAGCTAGTTCAAATCCATAGGACTAAATGAGGTGGGGCACTATCAACAGTCTGGTTTTGATGGTTTGGATATTTCATTTTGGTTCAACCATGCTTGCCATGTTTGATGAGATTTGCTTTTGATTGCATGGTCTTATGTATTTGCTCTTTTGTTCTTGAGTTCTGAGGTGCTCTTTAATTTTTAGACTTAGGATGCTTATTTTGCCTCTAAAATTGCTGGGAGAATAACATTCCCTGAATTATATGTTAAGTTTTTTTCAGAATAACATTGCATGCAGAAATTTACATATGTTCTTGAATTTTTTAGCATCAACATCTGCCTATATTGCCAAATTTAAATACTTCTTATTACTGCATTTCTGTTGTCTTTACACGCAGATTGGCATATGGGAAGAAAGAAAAGTTTTTGGTTCCCGAGGGCAAATTCTGAAGGAAGAGCTTGTGGGAAAGCAAGTGGAGAACAATAATAGAAATGGGAAGCATATAGCAACCAAAATGGTAAGTTGAATTTTCTATGCTGATTGCATTCATCATTGGTGATTATGCTATATTGCTATTGTGTTCCTTCCGATAACTTCAATTGTTTTTCTTCTTCAAACAGAAGCAGCCTACTGGAAGTACAATAGACAAGATAGTTGCTAGTTATCATGTTGTTTATGGTGGCCAGATGGATGAAGATGCTGTATTTAGCAATTGCAGGAATGCTATCAGTTCCCTTGAGAAAGTTGATAAGGAGATCGGTGGCGATTTTAATTCAGGTATTAGTTGCATTTGGCATCATCTTTCAGCCAGGGAATTTAGTCTTTACATGTTTCTACTTACAATAAATGTTAATCAGACAATCAACCTGTGTATTTTTCTATTACTTTCTGCAAACTTTTTTATTGCCTTTCTTCATCCCTCTGTGACTAGTCATGGTGTATCCACTCTTTTCTGCTGAACATTTTTGTTGCCATGCATTATTTATTTGGCATGATATTTATCTCGAAAGTTTAAGCTTATTGCACATGCATTTTGATGTAATAAGAATAACCACAGGCAAGGAATAATTAAGTTGTGCATCTGTAGTATTTATCATGTTCTGCCTGAAAATTTGAAAACGTTCCTTTAATATTTACTTTGCTCCATCCCTTTAGCAAGATGTAGATGAGGTGTAATTATTCAAAATTATGATAAAAAATGCCCTTCTAGTTGTCCCAACTCTTAAATAGAGTCTTGATTTCACTTCATCACAAATTGACTGCTTGGGCATATTACATTTCCAAGGTGTAGATTTTATCTTCTTGTTGGTGATATAGACTTGTTTGATAAAGATTCTTAAAATTTCTTTTTTAAAGTTTATCTAGTTTTCCATGAAGTCTTGCTATCATCCTTAACCATTCTTTCTGTTGAACAGGGCAATTCCATGGAGCTGCATTTGTGGAAGAGCTGCAGGGGCAGCATGCTATTTTGAGGGACAGCATTGAACAACTGACAGCCATTGAATCATCAAGGGCAAGTCTAGTGTCTTATTTGAGAGAAGCTCTACAGGAGCAGGTTGATTGATTAAATTTTTCTTTAGTAGCAAATACTATTTTCCATTATAATAAAAAAGAATCTGACAGCATATTAAACCGGGCATAATTTTGTGGCAGGAATCCAAGCTGGAACAAGTCCGTCATCAGCTTCAGGTGTGGTACTTATGTGCCCTGCTTTGGTCTGTTATTTTTATTTCTTATTTTGAACAACTCCTGACGTGATGATAAATTATAACCAGAAAATAGGAAGTTCTATTTTCATGATGACTACAACCACAGTTTTTACTTTATGATATCCTAATAATAGGTAGAGATATATGCTTGATTGAAGATCATTCGTTCATTGCATTTGTAAAATGATCGTTGATTTGTTTTTCTACTTTTCTATAGGCTTACGTTATCAAATATTCTAGACAGTCCAAACATACATGTTCACCAAATTCCTAACTCCACTTCAACTAGATTAACCTCCCAGCCTTTTAATCTAATCTTTTGAAGGCTGCAGGCATTACTTTAGATTTTGCCTCAGTTTCATGCATTCAAAAACTTTGATGCATTGGCAGTTCATAGCATATTATATTTTCTCTCCCCAACTTTGTAATCAGATCTTTTTAAGGCTGTCAGCCTTAAACTATAGATTTTGCATCAGTTTCATGCATTAAAATTTTATGAAATGGCTGCTGATATCCTATTCTAGTCAATAAATAAAACTAAGCATTTTAAGTTTTTAATTAGTTAAATGATTTGACTTTTTCAATCAAAATTTGGTGAACCACTTTGTACAAAAACTCAAATACCTCAATTCCAAAAACTGGATGATTTCTCTTACTTTCAAAGATTCATCTGTCAAAAGTTTTCTTTTGTTGCAACCATTTCTTTGTTATTGTACCCTCACTATGTATGGCTGTAGGTGCAAATTCCAACATTTACTTTGGACAATGTACTGAAGTTGATTCCTTCATAGGATGATATACGATGCCTTGTCTTTGTTTCTTTAACTTCTGTTGTATTGCCTTCGATAAAATTTTTGAATTTCAGCTTTTGATTCTGTTTGAAATGTGCAATTCTATGTGACTTTTGTACTGATCAGATAAGTAACTACATTTAGGTTATGGATATCTAGTATGCAAGGTGCTTTTATTTTTTTTACCTTAATTGCTATGAAGTGTTTTTTTTGCTCTTAAATTTGTGTGTGTGTGTCGACCTTAGTATCGCATAGTAGTTCCAGTCTCCAATAAGCATGGGTCTCCTCACTGTGTGTGTGTTATGTGTTCATTTGGTATGGGCATGTGTGCAAATACAAACCTTTTCTTTTGATTGAAGTTTCTAGGTTGACGCTTCACTGCATGAGAGGATAAAAGATGGCTTTTCGTCCCGTTTTAAGTGGCAATGATTTAAGTTCAGAGAATTTAAAACTTCAGTTTTAGAATTTAAAAAAATTGTGGAAAATAGGATATGCTAAGTGTATGCTGCTTCAAATAGCTTTCTGTTGGAGTATGTTTTCACTCATACCCACTCCAAGCATGTTTATAATCTCCTTCCCATATGTATTGTTCTACAGGCTGCACATTCACATTCAGAACATGCTAGTCGCATCACCCAACAGTTGTTGCATTCTAACAATGTTCCATTAGTGGCTGAGCAAAGTCCAAAGGAAGCTAACACCTCCATGGTACCTCCAAGCTTTGTAGCTGGAGACAGGGAACAATCAGCTCCATCTATGTACACCCAGCAGGTATCTTTTCCTGAAAACACCAGCCATGTTGAGGAAGATCCCCGGAAGTCTGCTGCTGCTGCTGTGGCAGAAAAATTAACTGCTTCAACATCGTCAGCCCAAATGCTTTCTTATGTCCTGTCTTCCCTTGCATCTGAAGGAGTCATTGGCAAGTCAAAAAAAGAATCTTCTAGTGATTACCCTGCGGAAAAACGGGCTAAGCTCGACGATGATCAGCCTTATATACCAACTCAGAACCCTTCACATCTTCAAATTCCCACTTTCCAGCATCCCGAGTCTTTCCAGAAGAATGTTGCAAGCAGTACCCAGCAGTCAACTCCAAACAACCCACCACCTCCCCCATCATCTCCTCCACCACTACCCCCACCATTGCCTCCTATGCAACCATATTCCATGCCCCAGTTCATGCAGACTGCTGGGTCAATGAATGGTGTACCGTACAGCTATGCCATGTCGCAGCTACAACCACCTTCTTTGGCTGGGTATCCATCAGCTGGAGCTCCAATGACCGGCATGGCCCCCTTTACAATGCCTCCAGCTAATTCGTATCCAAGTTATCAGGGTTCAGATGGTAATTTGTACACCCAACCATCATCCATGCCAATGGCACCAATTTCCCGGCAATAGAATGCTTTGTCGTGGCTGCTGGCAACGTAGGTGGTTTTATCCAGAAAACATTAGAGATTTTCAAAACTAATGTAGCTTTTTGTCTTCCCGATCCTTTCTGGGTTTTGTTCCCTTGGTTTTACACCTAATTAGATCTGCACATAGTAAGTGCTTGTAACTTGCATGTTAATAGCTGCTGTTGGAAAAAAAATTGTTGGGTTGTTCCATTGAGAAATAGATTTGATTACTTTATCAGAGCCATTATCTAGTGGTGGTTGCTGCGGTAAGAATGAGTCAAGCCTTTGTCTGGCTGGAGTGTTTCTTTAATGTGTGGTGAAGATGGTAGATTTGCGGCTTCATTTCCTGCTGCTTGGATTGGACGGCTGTGCCACGTTGTCCAAAATTCACTAGGGAATTTATAAATCTTACAGGATTCCAGTTTTGGGGTTAGTTCCTACTGATGCGAGCCATTGGCGTCTAATTTTCTTCTCTGAATTAGCAATTTCTGCAACATGGCTTAGTTTTTTAGTGTAACAAGGTGTTTTTCAGGATTAGTTGTTTCTCTTGGAACAATCGTTGAAGCACTTGATTTTGGTTGTTTTTCAAAAATAATTTCACGAGGATATTAGTAAAATCAATATAACAACCAATCGAAATGAAAATGTTATGTTAAAATCTTGATGCTGTTGGAAGGCAAGGGACGGTGGTGATGAAACCAATCACGTGTACATGACGTGTCTCATGGACTTTTAACCGGCCTCTGTAGACGAAGGAGGAAAAAAGAAACACAGTTAGCATTTGGTTATAACAGTAAAGATGCAGATACTGCATCTAGAAATATATTTGATGAATTGATAGAGATAAAAATATAAAAATAAATTTGTTTTTGAGATAATTTTAGAGTAAATTTTTGTATTTTTAAAATTTAAGCTACAAAGAGTATATATTTTTAGTTATTATTTTTTATTTCTAAAATATCATTGTAAAAAACTCATGATTTTAAAATTATCAAAATAAGACATGGAATAATAAAAATGGTTATTATTATAATTTTTAAACCCAATCGAGGGTCGATCCGAGACGAAGCTTGAGTCACGGGTCTGGTTAACTCGGGTTAGTATAAGAATAAAAATAATTATTATAATAATTTTAAAACCTAATTCGACGATCGGCTCGGGTAAAGCTCGGGTCTTGAGTGGTATTGAGCGTTGACCTAGGTCAATGTAATTACAAAAATGATTATTATTATAGTTTTAAAACCTGACTCAGGAGTTAATCCAAGCTAAGACTCGGGTCACGTGTCAAGAATATCAACCCATATTTACCTAGGTCAACATAAAATAAAAGTGGTTATTATCATAATTTTAAAACTTGATTCAACGATTAACTTAGAGCAAGGCCTAGTTTAGGAAGGTCAGCCCAAGTTAACTTGGGTCGATGTAAGGATAAAAGTGTTTTGAAACCCGACTTGGAGTTGACCAGGGCAAGACTCAGGTAGGTCACGGGTCAGGAGGGTCAACACGGGTTGACCCGAGTCAATATATGGATTAAAGTTCTTATTATTATAGTTTTAAAACTTGATTAGAGAGTTCGACTAGAGGCGAGGTTTAGATAATGGGTCGGGAGGGTGAACCCGGACCTAATTTCTCTTTTTAATAATCAAAGTAACCTTGTTTTCACCATTTTTAATAAGTTTTTTATTGAGTCAGGTTAAGTCAATTATTTTTCTATTTTTTTTTTAAACTCGAACCAGTACGGGCCTCAAATCAACCCGTCAAGTTAGTCCTAGTTTTTCAAACTAAGATTATTATAATATTATTAATTTCAACACTCAATATAAACAAAAAAAAATATCTAATTATTTTTTAATATGTAAGTTTGACAACAATACATATTAAAAATAAAATAGACTTTTTTATTATAACAAAAGTTAAATCATGTGAGGAAAGCACTATACTTTTTCTCATAAAACATCGTGGATGACTATATTGTTTCCCCATATTTTTTTGTTTTTACACATGGTTTTATTTTATTTTCTTTTTGTTCGTTATGATTTTTTTCAAAATTATTTTTGTTGATTTTATTTTTTTATATTGAGTCAGTTGAGAATTTAGCTTTGTAATTTTTTTTTTCTTTTTATTTTGTCTTTCTATGAGGGTAGTGTGATTTACGGGTTTGTTGAGATAACTCAGGTTGCCCCAGTTTATGTATTTGGTGGGTTTTTTTAATTAAACTTGAATTTTTTATAGTTTATTTTTTCTCATATTGTTGAAAACATAGTTTTAGAGAAAAACCATGCTATTAAACTTTATCAAGTAATAAAAATTAAAGAATATGAGGGAAACCACTGTTCACCCAACATTCATTGCAGTGTGGATTGCAATAGGAATCCACAATTTTTTGTTTCTTTCTTTCTTTTTCCTTTTTTTTGTTATGATTTTTTTTAATTTTTTTTTATCAATTTCATCTTTTAAAATTGAGATTGTTAAGAATTTATCTTTGTAATTTCCTTCTTTTTATTTTTTCTTTATATGAGATTTGCATGGTTTACGGGTTTGCCAAAGTAACATAGGTTGCCCCGATTTACGAGTTTGGTGGGTTGTCTTTTTTTAATTGAACTTAACTTTTTTTACAATCTATTTTTTTTTCTCATATAGTTTTTTTAAAAATAGTTTTAGAGAAAAGTCATGTTATTACACTTTATAAAGTAACAAAAATTAAAGAGTGTGAGGAAACCATTGTCCACCCACACACATTGCACCGTGAATGACAATAATAACCCACAATGTTTTGTTTTGGTTTTTTTCTCTCTCTTTATGTTTTTTAATTTTGTCATGATTTTTTTTTCAATTTTGTTTATTTTGATTTTATCTTTTAATATTGGGATGGTTAAGAATTTAAATTCATAATTTATTTCTTTTTATTTTACCTTTTCTTAAGGTTAGCATGGTTTGCTAAGGTAACCTGGGTTGCCCTATTTTATGAGTTTGGTAAGGAGTTTTTTTTAAATTGAACTTGACTTTTTTTATCGTCTATTTTTTTCAGTATAGTTAAAAATAGTTTCAGGAAAAAGTTATGTTATTAAACTTTATAAAGTTCATAGATATATTAACAAGTTTTGGCTAGTTGACTTGATTTGAGGGTCTGATAAATTTAAATTTTTTAAATTAGTTGTTTTTGCATTTTTAGATACGAGGTTAATTGAGAATTAAATTTCATAATTGATTTTGTTTTGCCTTTTGTGAGGTTATCATAATCTAAAAAAATATTTTGGTATTGGGTTGGTGTTTGATTTCACCATCATTTATTTTTGTTATCATGTAGTTAAATGAAAAATAGATTACGAAAATAAACTATAATCTCAGTGTAGTCCATAACCTAGTTCACAAGTTTAGTGTACTCGCTCGGCTTACCCGATTAATAGGTTTAACAAGTTTACCTACTGATATGATTTTTTTTTTATCTTTTAATTGTTTTTAATTTATTTATTTTTTATTTCATCATTTAATATTAGATTGGTTGGAAAATGGACTACATTATTGATTTTTGTTTGCTTTCTAGGGATAATTGTCTTAAATAAGTGTTTATTTTTATATTGGTGCTCAATTTTGTGAGCATTTGTTTTTATCATAGAATTAAATAAAAAAATATAAAAAAATTTATTAGACTCAATAGAGTCCATGACCTGGGTCGCAGGGGGCTGGGGCGAGGTCAATCTGTTATCATCTCAATATTTTGTTTTTAAAAAAATATCATTTTGAAGTATTTTTAAAAGCTAAATCATATTTTTATTGATCATCAAGGTTGTATTTGGACCTATAAAATTGATCGATTTCAATTGAGCTAGCTATCACACGATTTAATTAAAAGCTTGAGTTACGTAAAGAGTTGAGTCGGAGGGTTTTAAAATTAACCCATTTGATTATGTTTAATAATACTATTAAAAAAATTCTTCATACTCTTAATAATAATTTTTATATATTTTTTTAAAAAATTGATATTGACCAGCGGCGGAGCACGGATCAATATACTTGTATTTTATTATGTCTTATCCACCATAACCTAACAGGAAACAAAGACAATCGTTTTATCTTATATATCTCTACCAAACACAATTTTATCTCCATCTCATTTTCTATCCTATCTTCTGTATCTCTGTCTCTTTTGTCCTGGAACAATAACCAAACGCTACCTTAGAAAATCTTCAAGGAAAAATGTTATTTTGAAGAGCCAAATTGATAAAATAGTTTTTTAAATAATTTAAATATTTATTTTTCTTATGTGCACTTTAATAGGAAAAAATATTTAGAAAATCTAATTATATTTTAATATATTTGATATTAATAAAATCATTGATTACTTATAACTAACTAATACAATTTCAATCAAAACTCTTCTTTTGCATAAAAATATATTAAATAAATTTTTAGCACTTTTGATCAATATGTAAGAATGACTCTTTAACATAGAAATATTATTTTGACTATTCAATACATCTCTTCTCTTGGAATTGTAAAAATAAGAGATTAAAACCAATTGTTTTGTCCTTTTGTTTTGACTTTCTAATGAGATGCTCTTATAGTAAAAACTAGATTATTGCTCATATTATACTATGGCCAGATTAATATTTTTTTTGATATAAAAAAATATACAAGTTTTGTTACGTGTCTTTTAGCAAACGAAATAATAAACTACATGAAAATTAACCTGTTATGACTTGATCAACTTAATAGGTCCACTGACAACCCAGAAGACCAATACAAATGTGATTTTGACTAAAAAAAAATTCAAGATGATATTTTAAAAAAAAAAAAAATATTGAAGCAACAACATATTAAATAAACTCAAATCAACTTGCATTAAATATGTCAAATCCAATACTCAGGTTATTAGACCCTGATAACCCTATAAAAAAAAATAAAAAAAATATTAAATTTAATTCTCAATCAACCTAATGTTGAAGGATGAAATTAAATCCAAAATTCAACTAAAAAACAAGTCGAGTCAACCCGAGTTAACCTGTCAAACCTAGATCATGAGACTAGGATAACCCATAAAAAACAAATTGAAATAAATTATGAAGCTCAATTATCAATTCATCCAATGTTGAAAGATGAAACTAAAAAAAAAAAAACCAATAACAAAGATATAAAAATCACCTGAGTCAACCGATGAAACTCATGACCCTAATCATGAGACCAAGATAACCTCATGGAATACAAACCAAAAAAAAATATAAAGCCTAATTTTCAATTAACTCAATATTAAAGGATAAAATCGGAAAAAAAAAATCAACTTAAAAAAGGATAAAAACACTCAAGTCAACCAGCTTAACTCACGATGTGGGTCATAAGACCGTGATAACCCAAGAGAAATAAATAAAAAAAAATTTATAAAGCTCAATTTTAATTAACCTAATGTTGAAAGGTTAGATTAAAAAAAAATCAAATAAAAAAAACAAAAATAATAACTTGAGTCAACCCGAGTTAACCTGCCAAACTCGGGTCAAATAATTGGGATAACTCCATAAATTACAATTCTCAATCAACTTAGTATTGAAGGATAACAATGAAAAAAATATTCAATAAAAAATGATAAAGAAACATAAGTCAACTTGGCTAACCCGTAAAACTTGCAACCCGAGTCTTGAGACCATAATAACCTCATGAAGATTAAAAATAAAATAAAATTGAAGCTCAATTCCTAATCAACCCAATATTGAAGGATGAAGTTGAGAAAAATATTAATTAAAAAAGAACAAAATAATTACATGAGTCAATGCATATAACTCGTAAAACTCATAACCTAGGTTAGGAGATCAGGATAACTCCATAAAAAATAAATCAAAATAAATTATAAAGTTCAACACCTAGTAAACCCATTATTGAAGGATGAAATTAAAAAAAAAATTGAGATTGAAAGAATTTAAAAAAAGGTCCTTAAAAGCTTTAAGGACCAAAGTGAAAAGGTTTTGGCATTTTATTGTTTTGGAGCATGGAATTGATAAAAAAAAGTTTGAGGTTAAAAAAAAATCATAATGTTTTTTAAGAATGTGAAAATAGCTTTTGCATTTCACTATCTATTGTTACAATGAAATACAAAAAAAAAAAAAAAGTATATTTGGTTAATAATTGATGCTTTCAGAGCATTGCCTGATTCTTGCTCAAGGTCAGCATATTTCTTTGACCATGCAGGTTCCCACCCCACTCTCCTAGCTAGCTTGTAGTGAGAAAATAGGAAAGACTAAAAAAGTGTGAGTTCCCATGGTTTTGGGATTGTAACAAATACGGGGGAAGAAGGCCTAAACTGTGAACTAGTTGGAGACAAAAGAGTAATTAATTTAGGGAAACAAGTTAAAATTCATGTCAAGAGACATCTTTGTCTAGCAAGAGACATGTTTGTCTAACTTTTTTATTCTCTATGCATTTGTTTTAATTAACATAAAATACCTGGAAGCTAGGAAAAACAATTGGTTAAAATAGAAGAAACGAAATATTTGATAAATTTTGGGTAAATTCGCAAATGTTTACGAATTCAAAATGTTTACAAATTCAAAAGAATAGCTTACACTAACTAGAACTCCCTAACAAGGAGTTGAAGAAAATTTATTCTTTACAAAGCAGTAAATGACCATTTTATTTTTATTTTTAGCACAATGTTTGGGCAAAATAAATCATTACACTTAGAAAATACCTCTTACGACTAGTAAAATTGTATTGTTTATTTTGTTGCTTGAATCTTATTCTATGTTTGACAACGTGATAATTTTTATGATTATAATTTGAAACAGTAGATCAAAAACTATAAAATATAATTTTTTTAATAGAGATTTTAAAAGAAAGTTTAGAGTAAAACTACAACGCGTATTAATAGATTAACCAAATACTTTTTAATTTATAATGGGAGTAAAACACAAAACACCATAAAAAAAAATGGAGTCTCATAGTCAAGTTTTTTTGTGGTCAATGAGAAATCGATCCATTCAACTATTAAACTATTATATAGAAAGAAAGATGATCCTATAAACAAAAAGAAAAAACCAAAGACGTCACAACGAAACAGGCCTTGCCAATAAGCATCTCAATGTTCTCTTGTCATTTCAAAACTACAGAGCAAGGGCAATGGCACTTACCATACAGTCGTGCAACCCACTTTTACCTTGAAACCACTCCAAAATCCATGTCACATAAAGGAAGGCACAATAACTAGAGGAAAATTGCGTGGTTATATATATATGTATGCTCTCTTTTTAGCTTGATCCTTAGTATTAAAATCTCATATCTAATTGTATGTACAAAATAAAATTCTATGAATTCTGTGTTTTTACCATATTAGATAGATTAATGCAGTTTCCATCTATACAAAATGACCCTAAAACATTTAAATGGATAGCAAAAAAAAAATATGTTATACAGGATTATTAGGATTCAAATCTCATTTCAAACTGCATATATATGTGAGATATAAAACTCTCATTATTTTTTATTATTCTTGAGATAAATTATTTGATTTTAATCATATTATACAGATTAATTTAGTCTCCAAACATGAAAATCGACTAAGAAGTATCTCAATGGACAACACTTTTCGATGTTTTCTAGTGTCATTTCAATGGCTTTCAACTTAACAAAACTAATGAAGAGTAATATTTAACACATACCATAAGGGCAAGCAGGAGCAATTTTTACTCTAGTATAACATTGGATCAATGCACATAAATTAGGGTTGATTCTGATTAAGTCTTTCAAGCAAGGTTGTCAAAAACGCTTTTTTGACACGACACGGAACATACAATATAAACTCGACTCGTAAACTCGAATCGTAAAATCGTAAAATCGGAAGTAAAATTTTTTAACTAAAAATCGTAAAATCGCAAGTAAAATATTTTAACTAAAATCGTAAAATCGCAAAATAAATAGCCAAACATCTTAAAATACATAATTCAAATACAATACAAGTAAAATAAACAATACAAATATCCAAACATCTTAAAATACATAATTCAAATAAAAGTAAAATACACAATACAAATATCCCAACTGCATGAAGTGGACGGCCTAAATATGAATTTGAATTCATCGGAAACAACACTTCAAAAGGTCATCGCTGTTGTTAGAAACATTTATATCACGCATTAACTACTCTGTTTGAGTTCAAATATTTAAGAGAAAATTAGAAGTATAAAGGAAAGGAACAATGCAAGAAAATACAAATAAAACAAAATTGAGTTGCATAATCATACTATCAAATCAAATTCAATACTAAACCTTGATGGAAAAATCTCAGGAAAAGAACTTCCATGTCAGACAAATTAAATCTTTTGTTGTTGTAATTCCAGTTCACAGAAAATTATAAGAGTCAGATTAGTTGCCTATTCTATCCAATCAAACAAGAGGATGAGCAGTGGGAGAGGAGCATAATATATGAAAAATCTCTGATAAACTCTCCAATAATTTACAGACCCATCAGAGCCTAATTAAACTCTAAGCAAATAAATACTAAGTTCAGGACCTCCGTCGTCAGCGAATACTGTATCAGTGGTAATATCAAAGAGACTAGAATCTAGATCTCCGTCGTCGGCGATTCTCAACTATTTCTGCGGAGGAAGTAAACTTTAAAGTTTAAACAATTTATTTAAAATTTTGGTTATGAATTCTTACCTTCGTCCTTGGTGAGACGCTCCGGATCGGGGGACTGGGGGAGTGCTTTTTTAATTTGCTGGAGCCTGGGGAAAGCCGGAAAGGGGAGAAAGGAAGTCTTTAACTCAGAAAAAAATACATCCTCTGCTGGAAAGGGGAGAAACAGACTCCCCCTTACATCCTCTGCTGGAGAGTGGAGACCATGGTTGTTGTCGGCAGCTCCAGCAAATTAAAAAAGCATTGTTGTTGTCGGCTGATACAGAGAGAAACAGACTCTGGGACTGGGACCGTTTTTAATTGGTGAATGAAATTATGAAAGTGAAAAAATTTGCTAACTCGTAAACACGGTCCGTTTTTTACGTTTTTTCCGAGTCAACCCGATTTTATGCGAGTTTTGACCGAGTCAACCCGATTTCGCTGGTTTTCGAGTTTTAACCCGATTCTAAACGTATTTGGTGTTTTAACTCGTAAAATCATCCGATTTTACGAGTTAAAACGCATTTTTAACAACCATGCTTTCAAGCATGGCAGAAGAAATATATTAAACAAGAGGAACAGACATTTCCCTCATGACAATGTCGAAACACAAGGCGAGACAAAAGCACCGTCAGATCCCAATACCGATACAATACAGACTTTGAACTCACACACACATATATATATATTACCTTACCTCTTTTTCTACAGCAACATTTGTTTTTTTTTAAAAAGGAAAAATAAATGAGACCATGCATGCAAGTTCAAATTCCTAAAAAATACAACAAGAACATGGCATGCATTGATAACCACGTAGACCACTCAAAGATTACAAGCTGGATTGGAACTTACTCTACTTGATACTTAGCAAGTTTATTCTGTTCAAAGTGAAAACGACAAAGAGGTAGAGGAGGAGGATAATGGGAGTGTGGTAAAAAGGTTTTTTTTTTTAAAAAAAAAGGAAATGAAGGAAAGCAGTCAACGTTGGGCTAACGTAAGCTAGCTGTGTTTGAAGCAAATGTGAGAGACAAAAGGCTGTGAAAAGCCGTCATGTCGTTTGCTTTATTTGCTCATCAAAAAGAAGGTTATGATATAAAGAAGGTTTCGGTCTTCCCTTTAAAAAGATGTGTTTGCGTCAGGCTTTGCTCGGAGAAAATCATAGTTTGCGCATAAAAAACATTGTGAGTGGCCAGGAGCATGCCGGTGCCAGCTACCGTGGAAAACTGGTCAAAAAGGGCTATCCAAACCCACATCACTTGCTAGCCAAAGACCAACTTAATTATTTGATTACTCAAATAAATTAATAATTAGCATGTCTGCAGAGGTAAACTTAATTATATTCTGTGGATAATGTGGAATTTATCGCCAGCAATTATTCTCTGGCATTCATAATTCTCCATCTCTTGGCTACAAGATTAAGACGGAGACTCAAAGCATGTTTTATATTTCAACACTTGATTAATTTCATGTTCAAGGTTTGATTAGGGTTCAAGATTTGCATGACAAATTAATACATGACACGTTTTATGAATTTTATGATAATTAAGGAAATATTTCCTAGTAAATCTACTAATTAACTCATAAAAAAAAATTAAGCTAGCTAGCTTAATAATGTCATTAAGAAAACTATATATCATGTTGACATGCAAACTTAATTAATCGTAGCACGCAATATATAGGTTTAGATGTGTTTTGCTGCATCGATTACAAGCTAGCTTGGCACCAAATTAAAGCAAATGCAGACAGTAATAATAATTACAAGAACCTGGCTGCATGGAGACATGGTCTCTCCTTATTAACAATATATTGACCTTACCATTAGGAAGAATAAATATAAATATAACACAATTAGTGTGTCGATCGACAAGGTAAACTTTGGTCTGAATATATAAAGATTTTTAAACCAAAGAATCCAGCATTGTAATAATAAAATAAAACAAGTGATGGATTAACTATGGGATTAAATAAGAAATTAATAGAGAGATTAAAGAAGTTGGCCGACATGCAATGCATTAGCCTATCATTTTAACGGTTATCGTGAGCACACCAGGAACAGTGCCTCCGGCTTTTTGCGGCGACATGTTCCTATTCTGCCTTTAACTTCCCCTACACTATAATCACACCCTGTATGTTCTTGCAGCACATGCCATCTCCCCCCATTTACTTTAGTTTTTTATTATTCTTAATCATGTGCCATTAACTAATCTCCGAGAAAATATATAAAAAAATGGAGTTCGAGTACTGCCTCGATCGGTGCTTCAACTCATGTTAAAAATTGTTTTTGTTCTAAGAGTTTCTTTTCCTTTTCTTTTAGAATATCCCATAGCATTCATCAAATTAGAGGTGTTCATCGTTTGGGTTCATTGGAAGATTTATTTATTGAAGAATGTTAATATTCCTTTAAAAAATTACCAAGAAAATGCTATTCACACATGTATATTGGTGAGAATATGTTCTTCTTTTCATTGATTTCTTTTAATTTGTGTATGCCAAAACCAATTAAGATCATAGGGTATGCGGTCCATCAGTAGAAATACAAGCCACAGGAGCCATGATGCATGGTAACTGCCATGCATCAGGATTCAGAACCGGTCCGGTCCTCTCCTTTCTGTGATGTACCGATCAGGCATACCTCATTTAGACCAACTCAATTTGACTCCCATCTGCTATTTTCCTCTCAGTTTGTTTCGCCCTAAAAGGAAAAGGCAAAGACAGAGATTAAAAAGATGAAAGCGTTACACTCGTAAAAAAGCTGTTAGGTTTGATCACGCTCGTCGCATATATATATATATATATATATATAGATATATAGATATATCTTACCAGGATGCTACCTCTGCATGCTATCCTTGCCTCGCCTGCCCTTCTTGCCAAGTTCTAGTACAACCCTCTTGCTCATCTTCTTTCTATCCTTGACCAAAGAAAAGTACTCGACATATATGTATATGTGTACCCTGGCCGTTTGATTAATTCGGGTTCTGATCACAATCCAACGGCTGTTACCTTTGACTAGATCATGAACATAAAAGGCTAAGCCTAGAGATGACACAGTTTTGAGAGTACCAAAGCCACATTTATGGATTCTTATGACATTTAAAGCCGTTGGAGGCACAAAAGCAGCTCTACCAGTAGCACCGCTGCATGCTACGCCATGTCCGGTGGATTCCAGGCCAGGCAATGTCCACCTGCGAGCCCTTGTATTGATTGAAGGAATTAGAAAAACACCCTCTTGATTTTTGATAAAAAAAAAACAATTCCTGCTCATACATATACGAAAATTAGTGCTAATTAAGAGCAGAAAAGGAGCCACTCGCAGAGGCATAATCGAATAATATCGTTATCTTTTTCTTCACCCATCTTTCACACTCAAAACATGCCCCTTCACCTTGCCTGTGCCCCCCCACCCTTCTCTTTTTCTTCTCTTCCCATCTGCAAAAGGCTAGCTACGTGGCCCCCAATACTAAAAGGAGCTGCTTTCGTTTTTCTGTTAAAAGGAACATCCGTACGGACTTATCCCTCCTTTTTAAGCTCAAAATTTATAGTCTGTTTCACTTTTGCTTTAGTTGCATTAATGTTCAAACTGATCAGTTTGTAAAAAGGCACATACTACTGTTCTACATTGGACATGCTGCTGCCTAGTACTTGTCTTGGTGTATAAGACTTGGCATGCGTATTGATGTGCTCCATGTGAGCCAAGCATTACTTGTTAAAAATTCCCCTCGAAAAATTTTATAACGAAAATTCAAAGGCATAATAATTAAAATGCTGATTTTAAATTATACATATACCAAATATGTATATAATACCACCCAGTTGAACTTTTTTTTTTTTTTTTTAACTTCAGAGTTACATTCATTTTTAATATATTATGTAAATTTAAAAAGTTTAATCCCGAATTAACTCAATGTTAAAAGAACAAAAAATGATAAAATTGTGTTTTTTTTTTAAACAAAATGAGGGACATAAAAGGCAAAAAAAAAACAAATAATACCTTGAATGTCGTGGAATGACTCGTTAAACTTGCTACCTGAATAATAGACACAAATCAGGTTCAATGATTTGTGTTTATCATTTGTTTTAAACTAGACATAAAATAGGAAAAGAGAGAGCGAGAGCCCAACTATTGTGTAGGCTTGGACATTAAAAAAAAATAGCTCAGCCTGCACGCCTGGTCTTATCTAATTTTTTAAAAAAGTTTCTTGTTGTCCATCTCATCTTTTTTTTAAAGACAACAAATAAAGTATCGTCTGCAACAGAAGACGACAGATCGTAAGCTTTCTGCAGATTTCATCGACATCATCGGTTTGGTTTTTTTCCTAATTCTCAACCCGTTTTTTATCCAGAAAACCCATAAAATACTCTAAACACTTTGATAAACCTGTTTATGACCACAAAAAATAGAAAAACAACTCAAAAATCAAATTAAATCAAAGCCAAAATGATTCATGTGGTCAGATCTACCTAGCTCCTTGTCCAAGGAGAAGGAAAAAAAAAGTACTTAGATCAAACTCCCTTCATAAAGCGAAACCCATTAACATTAAAATCAACTTTTGGGGTGGTCGGAATCATCGTTAGTGATGAATTTCTTTCTCTTCTCCGAAACCCAATGAGCCCCTCTTTTTTCTCCATAAAAAAAGTATAGAAAAAAAAAGGGGAAATAGAATTTGGTACCAAATTTGAGTTTTTAAAAATTAAAAGGGATAGTTATCTAATAGCTAAAAAAGACGGACTAAAATGAATATTTCAAACAAATCTCAAGTTCATCACCTTTTTTATCTGTTTTTTTCACTTCGATTCTCTGTCTTTCCATTCAACCCTTCCTCCTAGAAAACATGTAAATAGGTGCTAATTTGAGGTTAAAATGACTCAATTATGCTAGAAATAGTTTGAGGATCAAATTGATTTTTTTTAAAAAATTAGACTATTTCAATTCTAGTGAATCGTGAAGGGATGGACGGTGAGATTCGCTACAATCAAACTCCCACTCGGCTTAGAATTTTTGTTAATTTGCTTGAAAATCAGCTTAAACTAAACCCATAATTGAAACTAGTCTTGAAGAAGTTGGCTCATGGAAAAATAGAAAGACCCAAAGTCAATCTGTAGATACACACGAATTCTAGGAAAACAAAAGAAGTGAAAATGATGATAAATGGCCATATATATCCGGATTGATACCTAGCTTGCTTCAAATGGACGAAGAAAAGTCAAACTCTTCCAGAGTGTAAGCTATCTTATTTCTCGATACTCATGGGATAACACTGATCATTAAAGTATCTGCCCCTGATTTTATAGAAATATTCCTTTTAAAGATCTTTCCTATCGAAGGAAAAAGAAACCGTCCAAATCCAAAATAAAACAATCCACGTATAGAATCGAAGGCCATAAGAATATTCATCCATCCATCCATTATTAATTTGCTCGAAACCCACAAGTAAAGAGAATATGTGACCGACCCCCATCGAAATTCGAGCTCATCTATGTCACGCCACTTGATAATCTTCACTTATAAACAAGTGTAGAAATGGAATAAAACACAAAGCTTTATTCATAGCAAAAATTATAAAATAAAATAAAATCTAGAGAAAACAAAATATTGTTATTAAATATATTTTATATCCACAATAAAAAAGAATCAATTTAAATCATTAAGTAAATAGTTCAATAGTAAAAGCTTGAGATTAAAAAATTTACTTTCTTATAGTTTCAAGTTCGAGCCATGTAATTACTAATATAATGATCATTGAAAGTTTACATAATCGTTAATTTCAAGATTCGTAAAATTAATCAAGGCATAAAAATACTAACCCGAATATTTATATTAATAATATTTTAAAAAAATCAGTCTATAACTTATCCAGTCCACTCAACATGTCAATATGTGATATAATTATCCGGTTAAAACATTTATTATTATTTTTTTGAAAAAAAGAGAGAGAAGAATTACTGCTAAAGTGGTAATGGAGGGTTGAATAAAAATGGAGAAATAAGCTGTAGTAGATAGGGTCCAAAGAGAAGGGCATAAAAGACGCATGAAGGTCACGTCAAGAAAAGGAACAAAGGTTTGTGATAGCCACGTTCCTGCCTTGCTCTCTTGCTCTTTGCTATTTGATTATCTTGATCATGTAAGAGATGCAGAAGAAGCAAGGCCAAAAGCCGACAACAAGGACGGAGACAGCCGTCTATTAACCCACAACTCCCCTCTGATAAAGCCTGTTCCTTGTGTCTCTCCCCTTTACATGACTTTCTTTTTTTCTTTTTTTTCTTTTTTTTTAACCCAATGCAAAAATTATGCTTCGGAAATTACATGCTTAGAATATGATCGCCCATCCACACCCTTATCTAATGAAGATCTGTTTCATTGCATGCATGTTATGTTTCCCATGGCCATTCTGTTCTTTACTCCACGCCTTGACCTTCTATTTTCTCAGAAATAAAATAAGCCTTGCTTATCCTCATTTTTACTGTCGAGATGTCTTTGCTTGCTATAATATAAAAGAAAATGATTCATTCTTAACTATTGACTCGATAATAAAAATTTAAAATTAAAAGATTTGTTTTTATATTATTTTAAATTTAAACCATATGGTTATTAGTATAATGATTTCTGAAGACTTATATGATTATTAATTTCAGAACTCGTGAGATTAATCAAAGTACACGCAAGCTAGTCTGAATATCCATAATTAATAATAAAAAAATGATTTATTCTTTAGAATTGATGTGATTAGATCTAGAAATATGATTTTTTTTTTTATGTTATTTGAGATAATAAATAAATAAATTATGTATGTGAAAGATTTACTTTTCATGGTCTCCTCTGGAATTTTTGTTTTAATGGTAAAAAAGGTCGTATATATATCTTACCAAGTTCTTTAATTTAAGTATATATTTTTAATATTAATATATTAACTTTTTTTAAAAAAATCAATGTAAACAGCGTTACCAAACACCTGTAAAAAGCGACCTTAATACCGAAGACCCCCCTGAAGCTACATTGCTCTAGACAATCTCTCTCTTTAGCATGCGTCGAGTCGCTGACGACTACATGACAGACCAACTTTATCATTACAAAAAAAAAAAAAAAAAAAAAACCTCTTCCCTTCAAAAAATAAAGCATTAATTCTGCTGAGTCCTTACACACACTAATTCCGTTGCAGTACTCGTTAGCTTCAACCCTCCACTGTCTCCTCTATAAATAGCACCAGAACCCTTCCTTCATATCTCACCAAAGCTCTCAGTGCTCAACACATCCAATACTCCAAACCAGCAGTTCTCGTTGTTTCTTGATTCACTTTCTTGCTTTCAAAATGTATCAAACCGAGTCATGGGGGTCTTACATGCCAGCAAGAACCAGCCTCGGTGACCCGTTGGAACGCATAGGAAGGCTAGCCTCGGAGAATGCAGTGGTGATCTTTAGCATAAGCTCATGTTGCATGTGCCATGCTATAAAGAGGCTCTTCTGTGGCATGGGAGTGAACCCAACAGTGTACGAGCTTGATGAAGACCCGAGAGGTAAGGAAATGGAGAAGGCTCTCATGAGGCTTCTCGGTAGCTCCTCCGCCGTTCCCGTTGTTTTCATCGGTGGTAAGCTTGTGGGTGCCATGGATAGAGTCATGGCTTCTCATATTAACGGTACTCTTGTCCCTCTTCTCAAGGAAGCCGGCGCTCTTTGGCTGTGATTGATGCTTACTCTCTTCGTATTTTAAAGGAAATGACTTCACGTATAGTAGCAAATTAAAGAAAGCAGGGGAAGAGGAGTGGCGTACGTTTTGAGGGTCTCCTCCATTTTGGATACACTAATGACCACTACTAATTATCATCAAATGTCTTAATTTCTGCTTTTAATGTTTCTTCCTTTTTCTTAACCCACATTTTATTTTTTTAATCTGTGGGTCTTTTGGTTTGCTTTGCATGTTTCCCACTCATCTTGGTCTCAAGAAAGAAATGTAATTGCTCCCTCCTCTGTATAGAAAAATGCAAAAAAAAAAAAAAAAAAAAAAAACCACCTGTGTTCCTTACTTTAAAGTTAATTAATCCTTCGCTGCTTCTTTCTTTGCAATTTGATCGGACATACAACTGCTGCGTCTTTTCTTCTTCTCTCCAGTTAACAACAGTTAATTTGACCACAGCTTCTTTTCACCATGCTTGGTGGGGGTCTCCCCCTAAAAGCAAGAACCTGGTTTATAATTGTTCCTACTGCGCCGTAAAAAGACCAGTTCCCGGATTTGGGCCGGGAAACTCGCCTGATTAAACCCCACGTTGAAAGGTTCTTTTCTTTCGGTGGTGGGGATGGTGGTGATCATCTATTCTCTGATCACCGTACTGGCTGCTACAGCTCTTTCATTGACCGTTGATAGTGTCAGGGGCCCGCCCTTTTGTTTTTCAGAGGACATGATTTTTTTATGGTCGATCATCAGGGTACATGATTTAACTTGATCCAAAGGTGCCTTTTTACCCCGGTGGGGCACACAATAGAAGTGGAAGTTGGGAGTGACAAAAGGGTATAAAAATGGAGCCCTAAGAACTATATTCACCAACTGATTTTTATTTCCGTACAATTAATTAGGGTCCACTGAAGATAAATTTCGTTTGACACTCTGAGATTGGCAATGACGTGGTTAATCCTAGACGCCGTGTACGGTTGCTGGCAGGGCGGTAACCACGGTGGCGTAATGAAGGAACCATTGGGGTGGTCGGTCGAATCTTGGATAATGTAAGAATTTCATTTGTGTTTTTGAAACTTTCAAGGCGGAGAGAGATATGCTCATCCGTACTCCTGACATCTCGCCCTGGGAGAGCCCTTAAGTGGTTAGGTTAGCCCAGCCAAGTACGGCTAATGCTATCCAGAGTAAAAACTAAAAATCCAAAATTTATAAGAGAAAAACCTAATCTGTTAATTAATCTGAAAACATCCTCTATATATAGATGCAAAATATACTGGTCGGGTAATCCTTACCAGATTGAGTGCAATATGATATTTAAGGGTGTTAATAAGTGATTTTAACCGCCTCTGCCTCCACCAAAACCCGTTTATTCTCTCTAGCCAGTCACCCTTAGGACATCGAAAAGACAAAGGAAGAAGTGGCAGAAAAAAACTATTTAGATGGTGGCCTAGTAATAAGAACTTGGGATCAAGAGATTTGTTCCCTTTGTGATCTCAGGTTCGAGCCCTGGGTTACTCATATGATGGCCACTAGAAGCTTATATGGTCGTTAACTTCAGGGCTCGTGGGATTAGTCGAGGTGCGCGTAAGCTGGCCCGAACACCTACATTAAACTAAAAAAAAAAAAAAAGCGGCAGAAAAAGTGAATATATGTGCTGATACTGTGAAGAACCAGCATCTTTATCGTATCTATTTAACGAATCGACGAGGGGAGGTAATGGCCTTTCGGTCCCTAAGGTATCGCCATTGCTGATTTTGCTAGCAGAAAGATACTAATTTTTCACTAATTCCCTTTGTAACTTCTTCACTCAAAAGATCAAATGCACAGTCATCAAAGCTTTATAATTTCATTTAAGAAGAGATAAACGGAAGGACGGGAAAGGAAAGGATTTTTCTTTAGCCCGTTAAAACGGGCTTTCAAAAACTTCCATCGAAGACTACCGTCCTATTTAGAATCCAACAAGGACACCAGACCTAGCCTACAGTACATCCTTCTTCTTTTTCATTCATAGACTGTCAAGTTAACTTTTTTTTTTTTATTATGTGAATTTGTTCACATTTAAATTTAGCTTCGTCAATTGGTTAGATTAATATTATAATAATTAAAAATATTTTACAAATAAAAATTTGATAGAATTTCATATAATAATACATAAATGATAAAACATAATTCTCATAAATGATATACGATAGATTTGTTGTATTAAAAAAATAACTACTGTATATATTATTTGTTTAAAAACCTTGCGTGAGAGATTTTATTGTGTAATATTATTTTTGAATTATTTTCTAAATTAGTTAATAATAATATTTGTACAAAGAAAACTAATTTCATTTATTATTAAATAGTAATGGGTGTTGTATAGATTTAACTTTTTTATGGACCCGCACTATAAAATCTAGAAATCAGATCATAGACTTGACTTGGTTAAATAGATTGATTTTAATTTAACTAAATAATAGAAAAACAAATAGAGAATGATAACAAATAAACCATTTTAAAAAAAATAATTACAATAACATGAGAATTTTTTTTCTTCTAAAGAAGAGTAAATAATGTAGCTTAATTTTTAGCCTATCACATATTAAAGGATAAAAATTGAGTAAAATAAGGATAAAAATCAAGTCAATTTATAATAACATGTTAACCCGCAATCAAAATCATGAAATCAAAATAACTCGATAAAAAAAATAAAAATAATCAATTGCGTTAACTTTCTAAATTCATAGCTCATATTATTAGACCAAAAACACCTTATTTAAAAAAATTATAAAGCTCAATCCAAAAAATTTAAAAGAATGATATTTTAATCACATTTTAATTTGCTTTTTTACATGAGGTTGATGATTAAGTTCTTGTTTGTATGTGCTACTATAGCAGAAAGTCACGACAATGGTGATCAAGGTTGACCTTGAATGTGAGAAATGACATAAAAAAATCAAGAAAGTCCTATATAGAATCCTTTATGAGTGTCTCTTTCTCCTTGTATTATAACTTAGTTTGAGTTGTTTTAAAAGGAAAGTGGCTAAGTTGTTTTTGTAGACTGTGACTAAAAGAAATTCATAACCAAATAAAAAAAAATACATCTCATTAGTGAATTATTGTAGACCGTGTGTGATTTCACTGTAGATTGTATTGTTTGAGTTTACTATTTACTGCATATTGGGAAAAATAATTAGTATGCTAGGATCTCATGTGTAATTGGTGTGTGAGAGGCTCTAAACAATAAAAAATAATAACTAGTGTGTTAAGCTCTTTCAAAAAAAGTAATTAATGTGTTGGGCTTTTTCATTGATGAAACATTGTATATTGTGCATTGTATAAAAAAACTACATTATGTATTCTCAAGTGCATGATTGTTAATTGTATTTTTTATTTTGAAATGCATATTGGGAAAGATAATTGGCGTGCTAGGATCTCAAGTGTAATTGGTGTGTTGAGCTCACGTGAATGACTAGCTTACCGGTTCGGAAGGCTCTAAAAAATAATAGGTGTGCTAGGCTCTTTCAGTGATTAACATTGTATACTCTCAAATGCATATTATAAAAAATAATTCTTGTATTGGGGCTCTCACGTGGATGTTATAAGAAATAACTGGCTTGCTGGCTTTAAAAGCTCTAAAAAATAATTGGTGTGTTGAACTCAATAACTGGATTGCCTTGAAAATTATAAAAAAATAAATAGCTTGAGGCTCTCATGTGCATATTATATATATAAAAAAAAAACTTTTACTTTTTACACGCTTCCATGTAACGTTGTTTTTAGTTAAAAATTAGGCTTCATCTTCTTTTCATTTCTTGCTTCACTGTGGCGTGTGTATAGGTATAATATGGATTCAATTTTCTCTTGGCTTAGGTGCTCAATTTGTTGTCTTCTCATTTGCTTCCTCATCATTTTGGTTGATGATTTTTTCCCTTGCATGTATGGTTATTTTCTAGGCATGTCATCTTTTTATACATGTGGTTTTGGTGCATTAGAGTTAGGGAGGAGAATTTGTTGATGTCTGTTGTCCGTGGCTTGGCTTGTTTCATTTGAGGCTTATTTATTATCTATAGATTTTCTTTTTCGAGGGTGTGGCTTTTTTGGTATATGGGTTAGTGGACATGTCATCATAGTGCATTAAATGCACACTCACTATCACATGCTGGGTGTTTCTATGATGAGTTAACATTCAGTTGGTGAATGATATTCTGGTTAGCTTTCCAGTTTGCTTTTTTTATTATTTTTTCTATTGTTGTTCTGTTAGGAGTTGACTACAATTAGGTTTTACTTGTGTTGTGGTTTCATTGTCATTGATATGTGGGTTCTGCGTTATTTCCATGTATTTTTATTTAGATGTCTTCTGACATGGCTTTGTTATTTGAGTTTATATCGAAACCCTTGCAATTGAGAGGTCATAGTTTGCAGGAAATTATATAAGCTTTTTAGTGCTTTTTTTTTAAATTGATTGACATTGGGTTCTAACATTGATCGCTAATGTATTTCTTCAAAAGTTATTACAATTAAAGGGTTATTAGTTTGCGAGGGGTTTACACGCATTTTTTTTTATCCTTTTCCTTTGTTTTAGAAAAGATGGAAACCCTCTTTGCTATATTTTTTGCTATTTTGGGATTATTTTGAAATTGGTTTGTTTATCTGTATTTTGAACCTTTAATCTTGTTGGTTTTTTGTTTTGTTTATTTTATTTTATTTTTTATTTCCAGGCACAACAATATCTTCTATTTTGTTTACTAGTTTTAGCCTTTACTTATTCATATGTTATAATGCTAATTTACTTTTTTTTTTTTGTAGTAATTTGTCAACATTTGTTGATTATCTATTGAGGGTTACGATGCAAAGCTTCTTCTTTCCTTTTTTAGTTAACTAAGACTAATCTTTTTTTATACACCTCTTTTCTTTTTTTTGTCCCCTTGCTTTTCCAGCTCTCTAGCTAGGTATCCTTACTATTAGTTAACTTTTAATAGGTTTTTTTTAGTTTATGCTTTACTTAACAATTGTTGTTAGTCTTTGCTAATTCATCTAATATCATGTTTTTTTATTTTTTTTAAAAAAATAAATAAGTTCTGTAAGAAACCCCCATAATTGGTTTGTTGCTTGCTGAGGCTTGGAAAGAAGAGCTTCTCTTTCAATCTAAAAGTTAGCCAAGTCTTCATTTTTTATGAGCTCTTTATCTTTTTTGCTCATTTTTCTAATACGATACTTTATTATCTTAACAAAAAAACATATTTGCAAGAAACCATTAGTATTTGTTTGTTTTCTGTTGAAGCTTGGAAGTAAAGCTTCTCCTTTAATCTCCAGAAGTCTTCATTTTTTTTATGAGCTCTTTGCCTTTTTGGCTCCTCATTATTGCTTAATTAATTTTAGGTTAGCTAGCCTTCCATTTATATTTGTTTTATATAAAATACGACTTGCATTTATATTTGTTCTTCTCATGATTATTTCTTATATTTATATAGTCTAATATGTTGAAATTGTTTGCTATTTAGACTTTATTCAAAGTAAAATAAAAAATCATCTATGATGAGAACATCGTTTCCTAAGCTCGACAGAGGAAACATATAAAACCCAACCTCCCATGCCCTAGCTATAAGCAACTGTCAACATTGCAAAGATTGAAAGGAAAAAAATAACGTTCAAGGCCATCCCATTTATGATAAGAATATTAGAGCTAAACTATTGTGCAAAAACCAAGGGAACAACAAAATTATTGAATCTCAATAACAAAAAACAAAAAGTTTTCATTTGAAAAACATGAACCAATCATACCTCAAAAGACATTAAACCAAGAAGAATTTAAAAATCTAAAGAAAAAAAATCCAAAAAAAATATTATGCTGCATAAAAACAAAGAAAACACATTCAAACTAACTCCAAGAGAAAGCCAAAAAGATTAAGCAGAATAAAAACATAAAAAACATGCAAACAAAATATTTTGAAAGTCATTTAGCAAGATAAAGTTATCACATGAAACCAAACATGCAATAAACAATGAAAGAATTAAGAACACAACAAAATATAGAAGCCGCTGGATTTAATTGTTTTTTGGACAAACTTCAATAACAATGAAATAGAACAATAATGAAATCACCAGTAACAAACAACTTCAACAAGCAAACAACTTACATAGCAAAATTATTCTTAAAAAATATTGTCAATTATCCTTAACACAACAATTAAGCTAAAAATGAACAAATATGTCAAGAATCCAACACTGACAACTAACTAATACTTCAACAACAATATGAAGCCCAACTAAATATGCAACAAAGAATGATCTTATTTGTTCTTGATTAATTTAATAAAAACTAATAAATCTTATAAAAAATATCAATATTCTTAATAACTAATTCAATAAGAGCAAAATTATCATCACATTTTATAATAAACAATACCTATAAATTTGTATAAATAATATTTTCGGATCACTATTTGTTTTGGTTAATTTTCAATATATATCAATTTATCCCAACGTTATCCTTTATATTTGTTATTATATTATAAAAAAATTATTTTGCAAATAACTTAAAAATTATTTTACAAAAGAAAAATAATAATAAGGTAACATGTTATTCCGCAGGTGCTATTATAACACACACTCAAGCCTACTCTCACTCTTTCACACTACCAATAAACAATCTCCACGTAAAATAAGTAACATAAATGTTGAGAAAAAAAGATACTTGATACAGGAGATCGGAGCTCCGCTCTTCTTACAAGGCCCCCCCTCCCCCAAACAAAATAATAATAATAATAATAAGTAAATAAATAAAATTTCCACTGACATAAAATTTCGAACTCAACTCAGAATCTCCCTCTGCAGTCTCGATCGGCCTTACGAAAGAAGAAAAAAGAAAAAAGAAAAAAGAAAAAAAATTAAAAAAAGAGATCAGCTACTCCTTAATTAATCAATTTTGACTACTCAGATTTGTGGCCTAATAATCTCTATATATCAATCAATTTCTCCCGCAGCTTGCGCTCATAAACCCTAGTAAGAATTTGCTTGATTGTCCTCCTCCAGGTGAGTAATTTAATTTGTTAATTTTAAATAATTGTTGATTTTGGTTAATATCTAGTTGATGGATTATTGTAGTGTAGGAAGGCAGGGAGAGAGAAGAGGAGAGGATTGGTGATTGAAAATTGGGAAGGGTGAGTTCTGGTAAGTGGTGGAAATGCCAGAGGAAGAGGAGTTAGTTGAGCTCAAGTTTAGATTGTATGATGGATCCGATATCGGTCCTTTTAGGTATTCACCTGCATCCACTGTTGCTATGCTCAAAGAAAGAATCGTCGCCGACTGGCCTAAAGGTCTGTTTACTCTGCTCAATTTCTTTCTTTTTTCTTTCTTTCTTTATATATATATTTATATGCTTGGTTGATTATTATGGCTTGAACAGTTGGTTGGTGTGAAGAATTTAGGCTACAGTGATTTCCGTTGCTAATGATGAAATAATTAATTCATTTTGCAGTAATATGCTTAGTCCTCGGTTAGGGAGGGTTGAAACAATTCCTTGCTATGCTATATGGTTGTTTAATTTCGCAAATTCGATGCTTATCTAGCAAGTGAACCAAACTGGTTCCACTTTGATGAGGGCATTGTATTTTTGGAATGGTGATTTATTTATTTTGTGGTTGGATGGTAGTTAGCTATGTTTTTCTGAAATTATCACTGGCAACTAAGATATCGATGAGATATGCATGGTTCCATTGGTATTTTCTTGTTAGTTTAAAATGTAGCTTCTGTTGATCGATGATGTCTTTGATGAGGGTGTTGTATTTTGGAATGGTGATTTATTTATTTTGTGGTTGGATGGGTAGTTAGCTATGTTTTTTCTGAAATTATCACTGGCAACTAAGATATTGATGAGATATGCCTGGTCCCTTTGGTATATTCTTGTTAGTTTGAAATGTAGCATTTGTTGATCAAGGTTGTTTTGGATGTAGAGACCCAAATGAGTAGCATTTTCTTTTGTGAAATTAATTTTGAACTTACTTGCACCTTTTTATTTTGTTAGTTTTTCCCTGGTAATATCCTGTTAGACAACACATGTTGTCTTAATTTTCTACTGTTTATTGTTATTGTGCTATATGATATTTTGTTCTTTTGCATGGGAAACCAAGACAATATTGTTCGCCAGTCATTCTCTGGGCAATATATAGGTGCTGTGTTTACTTGATTTTATCTTGGTTGATTGGGGCAGGTGAACAGTTACATATAGGCTGTCTTGATATGTGACATGTGGTCATTGTTAAAAGCTATGGAGCAAAATCTTATGTGGTTATTTAGTGGATGTACATCGGATACATACCATGTATACAAACAAGGTTGTATGTCCTTAGGTCCCACTCTTGTTTGGCATCCTTTGCTATTTCTACCTTCACTTTGATGCAAGTTATGAAATAGATTTTCTCACTTCTTCTCACCAAGCAAAGGACTCTTTCTCAAGCATTGAGTGAGTATATTCAATAATCATGCTCTTAGAAATATCATGTCAATGATAATGGATCATCTCTTTCATCAAAGTTTTACCATGCTGTTACCAATCCTCTTCATACACCGTGCTTTTCTGACAAGACCATTATAATTGGATCCCATTTAAGTATAGAGGCATTGGTTCTTTCTTTTCTGTTCTTCTCTGCATGCGTAACTTCCCCTACTCTTTATATCGATTTATGTCGACTGTTAACATTGAGGGTACCGCTTAGTGAGGACAGGGTTTAAGCCTCTTTGATATTTTCTTGAAGTAAGCTTGTTACCCAATTGCAAATATTTTTATAATCTCTTCAAATCAAATCATATTAGAAAAAGGAAGCTGTGGCACTTCTGTCTTGATTATTGATGAGGACAATTCATTATCATCCTCCAATGCAAATATCATGCATGGAATAAATTACTCTTAGAGCTGGTTTGCCAAATTTTGATATGCCCAGGGAAATTCTACACACACCAAAATTGGGTGCATGCATCACACTTGTGGATAAATGTAATTTGACTTTCAGCTACAGTCAACTGCCTTTAAGTTCTATAGATTGCATCATGTGCATCTTCTGATTTACAAATGTAATATGATGACCTTGAGTTGGCACCAAGTCCATGTTCTCCCTTGATGTGTCTTGTGCCCTCCAGTGTGGCAGTGTCCTTATTAGAGTCTGTTCTACAAAAAAAATATGATTTCAAAAGTAACTCTTTTTTTTTTTTTTTTTAAAAAAAAATTCTGCCAAAATTACCCTCCTTAGAGGAAGAATAACGTTCTCATAAGGATACTATGGTATGATGAGTGATTTGAAAAGTTATGCTTGGATATGTTATTATTATTTTATATTAACATACGTATTTAGGGAGGATAGAATATATTATTGGAATCTTGTGTGCGCTGAAGCATTTCATTCTATGCTATAGTTAGCACAATTCTAGGTCTGACTTGGTTCTGTCTTTGCTTTGCATTGAGTGTAATACTTGCCTTTAGTTGGGTGCTTTTGGACAGAAAACCCATACACTAAGCATTTTTCTTGTTGCCATTTGATTGGTGAGTAGACTTTTCAATTGTAAGCGTGGATGATAAACATGCTTAAAGATCAAGTTCATGGTGGTTACAATTATAACCCCCCCCCCCCCCCTCATTTTTTAGGCTCTGTAGAAATTGGATATCCCCTTTAAATAAAATGTTAACCTTTTCCTTTTACTAGGATGAAATGGTTTTGATTGACATTCCCAGTGTGATTTGATTTCTTTGAACCAAGTAGTATTCATTTTTTCTTTGGCATCTAACTTATTCTACTTTGTCAAGAGATGCATTGTTCTTAATCTCTGTTTTCTAACAACAGATCTAAAACTTTTGACTTGTCTTAGATAAAAAAATTGCACCGAAGGCAGCAAATGATGTCAAACTGATAAATGCTGGGAAAATCTTGGAAAACAACAAGACCGTTGGCCAGTGTAGGGTTCCTTTTGGGGACCTCCCAAAAGGGGTCATTACCATGCATGTTGTTGTCCAGCCATCTTTAGCCAAAGCAAAAGCAGGTAGTTTTAGTATTTATCACATGAATATATGTTGCCTTTATGCACGGTAAAATTTTTGTTCTGAATTGCTACTCTTTTGTGCTTCCATATTGTTATGTTTGAAGACACATATCCATGTCTTCTGAGGAACAACACCTCTGAGAACGTCTTCTGAGACAGTATTCAGCTAAAATTGTCACGAAAAGATGTTATCAAATCTTGATTTTCATTCAGATGAAAACTCCGATCTGTAATAGGATACAGCTGTAATTAGAGTTTTTTTTTTCTTCTCCTCTCTCCTTCAACGTGCTTTATATAAGTTCAAACTTATTTTGTCTGTTTGTCTGAACAGAGAAGAAGGTAGACGATGCCCCAAGAAAAAGTTTCTGTTCATGTTCCATATTATAAGGGAGTTGGGCTCCTGGAAGGTTTAAGCTTGTGAAGTAGCCTTGAAGTTCCTACGATGTCATGGCGATGGAAATCAGTTACTGGGAAGACAATAACTTGTAAAGTGATGCCATCCCTCATCTCGCTCTACATGTTTGTTTGAGGGCATCCCCGTGTAACAGTTTGCTGGTGATGTATTTACACTATAAATGGGTGTTTATGTATTTTTATAGCTGCAAGCCTGCACTCTCATTTTATATTTATTTTATACAAGGCTTACGGGTTTGATCTTCTCTGAAATCTTATAACTAAGTAGAACGACTTAAATTGGCCACTGGCTGAATTCCGATGTGCTGTTATTCCGATGTGCTTGTGAACACATGTAATGAATCAGACGCACGTTTTCTGACCAGGCAATATCAAGGTGGGTAGAGCTTGTGTTTGTGTTTTCTTATTAGTCGAAGATGCATGTTTTTGTGTTTTTTAAATTGTATTTGAAAAAATTGAAATATATATTTAAAATAATTTTAAAAATTAAAAAAAATATTGTTTTAATAAAAAAATACTTAAAAAAAAATAAAAACCGAAATAACATTTACAAGGTAATGGAAATCAACCTTGTAGGAAGAGCTCGGGTGTTTTGCTGATTGTCAATATGTACGGGGAAATGATTGTGTGCCCCATAACTTTTGTTATAATCATGGCATTAATGAGATTAAAATACAAAGTTGATGGCATCACAATCTTAATTAAGCAGCAGTGCCTGATGGATGCATGTCAGCGTTTCCTTCCACATAATATCTGTTAAAGAAAGGAGTGGATTCGTCCTCATCTCCCCCGTCAATCTCGAGAAGGGGTGTGCATAGTCCAATGGGCACGACAGCTAGGGCGGGAATGATATTCTGGAGTCCAGATCCTGTATCCAATAAAACAATTATCTTCTCATTATTCAAAATGGAAATAGCAGATAAATGCATTAAATGGTGTTTGACCTAATCCTAGCGAATAAAAAAAAGAAGATCTTTTTCCCTATAAAACAAACAGAGTACACACATGGCAGGGCTTGCATGAAAGCTGGCCATTGATAGCCTTGAAGAATGTCTAGGTCAATAACATGAACACGTTCTTCAGTTTCAAAGGCCTCAAAAATTGCTTGATTAGCAGTGAAATGAGCAAACTTTACGTAAGGGCAAGCTTGGTAAAGTATTTGGTAAATTTTGAGAATCTCCATGGAGTTTGGAGGGAAAGGAGAGAAGGCTTTTGAAGAGGAGGTACTAGGTTTAGTTGTAAGGGTTGCAGCCAGCCTAGCACTTAGGGCCTCAGTGAAACAGGACGCAACTCTTTGCATGGAGTCGCCAAGGGGGCTGACGACTCTATTCAGGTGGTGGAGATATCTTCTAGCTAGCATTTAGTCTTCATTGGATACCGCCTCAGCACAAGCAAGGAGGAGGTTCAGTAGTTGGAGGCCACTATCTTGTTCCTGCAAAAAATAAATATATGACCTTAAGATTTGTATTGTGTAATGAAGGAAAATGTGCTTATATAATTCCTAGTCATTGAATATTAATGGATAGTACAATAATTCCCTAACCAATTAGAATAGTTCTGCGAGTAGTTCAAGACAGAACGTCTTTAGTTTTGTCGTGCATATTCAGCCTCCAGTTTTTACCTTTGTCACCTTTCACTTCAAAGTGAAATAGATTCATGAAGATCCAATTTGTTGTCTTGTCATGTTAAGCAATGATATCCTTTTCTACTATTAAACATTATTGGATGATGAGGGGTGGGGTTACCTGCTCAGAGCCACTAGGAAGAGATACCATCAAGGTATGGTTAAGACTCTGTGGTTGCTGTTGCAGGGATTGGGTTATTGGTGGAGGCTGTGGTTGTGTTGGTGGTAGTGGCAGCGGTTGCGGCTGCTGCTGGTTTTCCTGTAATAGTTGCTGTGATGATGGTGCAATTCCAACAAACCCATCTGATAAATATCGCTATCCTGTGTCATTGGTGAACCTGATGATTTTTCACTCACCGATCCAGTACAAAATCTGGAGGGATTCTGTATCGTCAAGCAATCCAACATTGCAGGAACTGTGGTTGACATATCAAACAATTGTGTTGAACTTCCACTGCTGCCTGACATCTTAGGTGGTTGTTGGTATCCTTCTCCGTACCCATCTCTTTGAAAATCATCCAAGAAGTCCTCAATACCTGGTAAAGAAAGGCTCTCAACTTGCATTAATTGATTATTTGGAGAGTTGCACATTCTATGCAGTGGACTCTGTCCCTTCCCTTTGTGGATACTACTAAAAGCAGCTCCAAGCAGAGATAAATATCTAGGAGGAGAGCAGCCTGAAAGACTCTCCCTTTGCATTGCATGAGCATAATTGTGATTGTAACTTGAAGTTTGTGGCGATGGCAAGTTCCTCACTGGAGATGAGATCATGAAGTCAGAGTCAAAATTATCAGTGAAAAAGCTCTCCCTCCCACCTGAAACTATCAGGTGACTGGACTTCAACATCTCCATCCAACTCAAATTTGACTGCAGGTAAGTTTAGGCTTGTTCAAATTCAAAAGACTTGAGTAGTTTTTTTAGATTCAGAGACAGATGATGACTCATCAGGAGAAGTTGGTTGCAACTTGTTGCATGAGTTCTCGCTCTTGAGAGACCCCATGCTTCCACAGAGAGCATTAATCATCTTTTCTCTCTACACTTTGCTCAATTCCTTGATCAAACAAAAAACGAAAGCGAGGTTTTTGGTGTTTCTCCAGTGCTGCTCTCTCACATGAAGCTAGAGCTAGCCCTTGAGTTGCTGTAGGGAAAAAGCTAGGGGGGCTGTTTTTTCTCTTTTTATTTGGACAGAATTTGGCATTTGTCTCTTTGTCCAGTATGCACCGGAAAGGGAAAGAGAGGCAGAGACAAAACGCTAATCCAACGCCGTGTGGTTGGAGGTTAGTGATTCGAGACACCAATTTTATCACCCCTAACAAAGCTTTCTCTGTAATCAACCAAAGCTTAGCAGTTTTCTCTAGGGACTTGATTTGTCATCTCCCTGCGGAATGCTTGTGCTTGCACTAAATGACATTTTCACGGCGGGGCCCCAGTCTCTTGGGCCGGGCCGGCCCAGCTCAACAAGAGAGTTTGGAATAAGTGGACCCTTTCTCATTCTGTAACAGCTTAAATTGGAAAGTACAATGAGCAGTCAATACTTGATTGGAGATTTGTGATAAAAATGAATAGAGGCACGATTTCCCCCTTTTTTTTTTTTTTAATTTTTGTTTTTTAGAAAAGAAAAGGAGGGATATGGGCCCACTGAAAATGGCAATTCGGACAAGGACCTCAGCAATGCAATATTCTGAAAAGGACTTTACCATATGCATTATGACAAAAGGGAATTACATTTGTCTCCTTATACTACACTAGCGAGGAGGGCCTTACACACACACCATCAACACATTTACAAGAAATAATAATTAAAACAAAATATTATTTTATCATTTTGCAACACAAAACTTTATCCTTTTTACTATATGAGTACTGTGACATTAAGGCTTCTATTGAATATAGCTGGTCTTACTAGACGACATGTTCTAACATGGCAATTTAAATGAACTCTCTTTATACAATCTTAATGGGTTAGAACATAAATCATTCGATTATTAAAAATTCCCATTTCACTCTTCTTATAAGAAAAATCACTACTGAGCTAGAGCGGATCGTGGCTAGTTTTGCTAATTTACAAATCAAAGTCCCATTGATTCTACAAGAGCGAAGTATGTGATTAAGTATATACAATGGCGGGCAAAAACCAAAGGATTTAAAAAGAAGAAGAAAATGGGGTGGATGGAGAGGAAGAAGGAGGGGGGAAAAGAGGACAAAAAAGGAGACGTGGGTAAGGTTGTCGTCGGTGGCGCCGCCAAGGCCTTGGATTTGCCAAAGGAATGAAGTGCTTGTCCCTAACACCTTTCGCTCTTAGGCGGCATCTTCTTTTTATATATATATATATATATATATATATATATATATATTCAAGTATTTTGGGCTCACTATTTTACCATTCGATGGTATATAATAATTTTTTTTTTATAAATGATTTTAAAAACTTACATTTACATTGATCTGATGTATTTTTTAAAAATAAATTTATTTAAATACTGAATTCAAGATCTGAATTTAAAAAAACATATAGGAAATTAATCTCTTTAACCATAAAACCAACCCAAGCACTTGAAATTTGAATACTCACCATCAAAGTAAGACAATCTTTTTATTTAAAGGGTGTTTGAAAGTGTGGTAAATATTGCGATTCAAAGTATTTTTTGTTCGGAAATATATTAAAATAATATTTTATATATTTTTAAAATTTTTTTTTACATGAACACATCAAAATAATATGAAAAAAAATCAAAAACTAATTTTAAATAATTTTTTTAAAATTTTTAAAAAACACAATTTCAACGGCGTTCTCAAGTATTACCCACTTGACCACGTTCCTATTAGAAAATAATATAAATCATATCCTGGGATCTCACCTAAAAATTTAAGATTTTAGGTGAGATTCAAGATATGATTATTAGAGTTTTGATGACTAAGTGGTCATGAGTTCGAATCTTACTATCCTTATTTATTTGATAAAAATTAAACATAAGATAATGTGAGTTTGTGCAAATTTCAAGCTTAAAAAACTTTTATTTGAAGAAACGCGTTAAAGAATAATATAAATCATATCCTGGAATCTGATTTAAAAGCTTAAGTTTTTAAGTTGAGTTGGTTATTTAAGAGTTTCACCCCTTCATTTCTATCTAGCCAATCAAAAACTTGCCTTATGGCATGGAAACATTTCCATTAACAATGTAAATGAACAAGAGTGTTTGTCCAGTCTGGATGAAAAAGCTTTCTCTTGTATTTGTTAACAACTAAATTAATCAATAAATCCAGGATGAAACATCTATGCGTATATCCCCTTTTACTTAAACCTTTAAATCATGTTATATACAAGGCTGTTATGTACACTAATTTCTTCTTCTTCTTTTTAGTTTTTCTGTGCATAGAAAGAGTCAAACCAGAAACTTTCAGGCTTTAGTTCATGTCAGTAGCCCTGGAAGAACTTTAAGATCAGCTACACATCCACGCATAAGTTTCTAGCTAGATTGCAGTTAGGCTAATACAATAACTAGCCAGGATCATTGGCCCTTTGCGCCCCAGTGAGCAATGGGGAAGTTAGGAATTTTATTTTGGGGGCCCAAATTGGGAAAAAACTTATAAAGGGTTATAATTTAAAATTTTCTATTTTAAAAAAAAATTAATTTTAATTCCGTAAATTTAGTGAAATAAATCATCCAACCCTTCAAAAAATTATAGCTTCTGTCTTTGCAATCTGGCCGTGTACAGCTTTGTTTACTTTCAAGTCTTGAACGCATTAGCAGAGTTTAGCTCATTGACAGTGGCTAGGCATGCAGGCCTCCTTGAGCCTAATCCTGATCACTGATCATAACACTGAAGCTTAGTCAAGAAACTCAAGAAAGTGTGGATAAGGAATTGCTACTTCTCAAAATAAAATAAAAAAACAAAAAACCCAGAAGCTTGTTCTTTAGACCAGGTCATGCACTGTTTTTAGGGCAAGCAAAAACTTGGAATTTCAACGTTAAGGCGCGAGAGAAACTTGTAGCTCTTTGTTTTTTTCTTGAGAAAAACAAATAAGCAGGTAGTTAATGACTGTCTGTAATTGGTTGATAGGATCTCGGAGGAATAGAACAAATTTGTTTGGTGAATTGTTTCCATGCGTAAGAATTAACAAATTATACAGCTATGTATTAGCCGTCGTCTTGCTAGTTTCTTTGGCGTCCATGATGATGTCCACATGAAGAGCAGCTGAGTTCAAGAGCCGAGCCTTGAATAAACAGCTTTCTAGCATTAATTGTATATGATCTTCTTGGACTATTTACTGGCCGAAAACTATGGCTAAAGTCAAGGCACGTATCTTTCACAGTTTTATTGTTATATTACTAGAAATCTCCATCAAAGTTCTAGCTAAGTTTGAAAACTTAACTTTGCCATGACGTCTGTTTAGCTTTGATGTGTTTACAAGTAAATTATCGTTTTAACGTTGTTTGTTTTTGGTTTTTGTGGTTAGGGCTACTCCCCAATTATAAATTTTATTAGATATTAAAACAATACAGCTTATATTAGATAGGATGTAGTTGAGATACTAATATTTTTTTTTTATGCAATTAGTTTTCGTACCCGATCTCTGAAACCAGTTAGGGTTTCTAGTAACTAGAATATTAAGTAACGACTCCTAGTTTATATTTGACTGATAAGAGATAAAAATTCCTTATCTCTACACATTTGTCAGGAAATAAACCATTACATTTTTCCTTGAGGGTGGACGATCACCACAATGCTATACATGTGCGATAATGTGTTTACAAGTAAATTATCATTTTAGCGTCGTTTGTTTTTGGTTATTGTGGTTGGGGTTACTCCCCAATTATAGGTTTGATCTTAGAACTTGAATTTTTTTTTTAAAAATAAACTATAATTTATATTGTTTTTAAACTTGTTTTTTTTCAAATCATAGCAGTAAAAACAACCATAGTGTCAAATACACTCTCAATGCATGTTTAATATTGCGATAACTTTTATTTTTCAAAATATTTTTTAAATTGTTTTTCACCTGAAAAATATCAAATTAATATGAACTTAGTAAGTGTTTTTTTTTATATATATATATAGTTTTGACATGTTAAAAAAAAAATCTAAAGAAAAACATTTTTTTAATATATTTTAAATTAAAAGGTACTTTACACCACATTAACAAACACGCATAGTTATATAGCATTCATGCATGAACAAGATTAAAAGAAGAAAGTTTTGAACAAATTAGGGAGAATGGAATCATAACATATCATCGTTACCAAACTTGTAGTCCTAATTTGGTCATAAACAAGAAACAAGGCTGTCTCAAGCAGTTGACCAATTAAACATAGTTGTTTTCATATCTGGAATAATGGATCATGGGCCTATACTGTGGTGGAGGTCTTGACTGAAAAAAACCAGGTGGCTGAAGTGCTGGTGGTGGGTGCGTTGGCTGAATATAATGTGGATATGGTAGCATAGCTGGACTTCCGTACACGGTTGGTCCATGGATTTGACTTCCATACTGTGGCCTCTCCCACCATGGTGGGAACTGCGGTCTTGAGGCTCCGTAAGGCATAGCAGACATTCCTAGAGAAAACACATTGCCGGGAGCCTGCGCGTTGTTGGGCCTGAAAACTGGAGGAGCACCATGAGGCAGCTTGGCTCCGGCATCCTGCAATTTACTAAACAAACCCAGAAGCCAGCAAAGTTTCTTTCTCTTTTTGGTGCTACAAACAATAGGAAGTTTGGCCCCAGTAGCACCACTATTCTGGCTTTTAGATACTTTTTCATCATAATTTCGATCACAGTCGCATTCAGAATCGGAGTCATCGTCACAGCAAGAACAGTCTGATGAGTCTCCGTTGACAGGGTCCTTTTCGGGGGAGCAAAGCACTGCTTTTTTGCCCCACCTTGCAAATTTCTGTATAACTATTTGAGGGTCTATTGTGCCTGTAACAGCTACCAAACCTTGTTCTGTATCAATGGTGATTGCAAGCACTCCTGGCAAATGGAAAACAAAATAAAACGAAGAAACAACAACGAGTCTTACTAAGAACTAGTAAAAAAATGGAAAACCGGTTGCTTATTTACTTGCAAAAAAATACATTTGGCTAAGCTGATGAGACTATCTTAGACCATGATGGCCCATAAAAACATCAAGCATGCTATTGATACCAGAGATATTACATTCATATTTATTGAAAAAAAGCATGTTTCTTTATTAAAAGAAATATATGAAATGAAATGGGTGCGAAAGAGAACCAGAGAATTTCTCCAACGTTTCCTTCGCCCTCCTAGGACAGGCTGAACAACACTGAATATTCAGTTTCAAATAAAACCTCTGCGAGCAAAAAAAAAAAAACCATATCAGAGAAAACAAAAGGAAGAGATCACAAAAAAACCTTTACAGCACAACACTTATAGTTACCGGAGCATGGCCATGGTGAATTTCAGGGGCAAACGCATTTTTCTTTTCCATTGAAATAACTCGGAGTGATCATATACTGTGTTTGTACCAAGAAAAAGCAATCAAATACTGTCTCCATAGGAAAATGAAGAAAGTAAAATCTATATGAAATGGAGGGCTAGGGTTGTTACATAGAGATGCTAAATTAATGTAGTATATTTGACACAATTGATAGATTGATTAGAAAATATTCAACTACCTTAAATAAAGTTCGTCAGCAACATATTTTTGGTGAGTTATCGCAAAATAAATATATATAGAAGTAAATCTTATTGATTTTTTTTTTAATCTTTACGGTACCTTGGCCTATGTTTTTTTTTTTACCTTAATTAGAAAAAAACATATATTAAGTCTATCCACAAAAAAAAAAAAAAAAGAACAGCATATTTTAAGATATTTTAAGGAGCATGTTTTTTTATCTTAGAGAAAATCTGCAGATTAGTCTTCTTTTTTTTAGCTTTATTCTTTTAAAAATTATAGTTTACATTCTAAAATTTATAAGTTGATAACACTATATGTCCTTGCATAGGTGCATCAAAAATATCAACAAAAAAAAATTGAATTATTTACAAGATTATCATTATATTCTAATTAATGACTACAAAGTTTTTGAAATATTAATATTACAACTTTGCTATCAAACATATAATTACTATTTTGCCATCAGACTAATATTATAACTTTGTAAGAGATTAGTAAAAAGCTAAAACTTTCATAGTGATATTTCATCCGGTATTTAATATGCAATATAAAATTAACCTTAATTTCATGGGATTCATTTGGATTTGGATACCACAAGATGAACAAAAACTATATCCCTATTATCCATACTATGGTAACAAGTGCTACCTTGTTATCTTTAGCAACTTTAGAGTTTGTATTTTAAAAATTGTCACTTCTAGTTTGTTAGCTAGATACATCAGGGTTGGGTAATGGGTCGCATCTTTCTATTATTCATATTATGATAACAAGTGATACCTTGTTATCTTTAGCAACTTTAATAATCTCTTCAAGAAGTTTGATTTTTTGTATATTGCTTAGAGTTTGTGTTTTAAGAATTGTCACTTCTAGTTTGTTGGTAAGATACATCGGGGTTGGGTATGTTAAAGAACCATCTCAACCTAAAAGCTTTAATTGTTAAGTGATGTTCTAAGATATGATTTATATTATTTTCTAATACACACCCTTAAGTGAAAGCCCTTTTGGATTTAAAATTTACACGGGCTCACACTATCTTATGCTTGATTTTTATTAATTAGAATTGAGGTGGTAAGATTTCAACTCGTGATCACTTAGTTAACAAAGTTATGATACAATGTTAAAAAATCATCTTAATCTGAAAGCTTAAACTTTTTAGTTGAGGTCTCAATATATAATTTATATTATTTTCTAATAAGGTAATCTTTTGTATCTCTCCTATTTTGTTTGGTTTCGGAATCTAGGAGCAAGACACATCGAGGTTAAGTTTAGCAATGTTTTTTTCATTCATTGCAACTCACTTTTTTTTTTTTATCAATTTCTTCCTTGTATTCAATTTGCGCATCCCAATGTTTTAAATCAAGCAGTGCTCCTCTAGTCTTATAAAATCTCTAGTATAAATCAAGCCATCCTTCTACTCATGTTTTGATGAAAAAACCTTTGCTCTATCATGTCCATTTGAAGAAGATGAATGATCTTCTTCACTCAAATCTCTAGTATAAATCATGTCATGCTCCTTTAATTTTTCAACAAAATTTAGATAGATCTCTTTCATACACAACATGGATAAGAGCAAAGAAACCAATTTTATTTAATAAATATAGTTATAACCCATTTTTTACCCCTATTGTTTTAAAAATACATAAAAAAAAAATTAAAAAAGAGAAAGATTATAGAGTGAAACAACAAGCAAGAAAGGAATAAAGAACTAAAATAAACAATAAATTTTTGAAAGATCTTATAATATAATGCAAGATCTAATTTTGAAATAGAAGATTATTAATTTTTTTATAAAGTGAAGATTCAAATATAATAGGGAATAGGGTAGTTGACATGGACTACATGGAAGTTTTTACAAAAGATATTAAGGCCTTAAGAAAAAGAAAAGATCCTCCTTAATTAAGAATGGAAAAATTAATCTTTAAAATCCTTAAAATTTTAGTTTTTTTTTTATTAAAGAGGGAAAATAAAATAAAAAAAATCTTTCAATTAACAATTAGGTTTTATTTCCTAGAAGGTTCAATACTATAAATATAGGCTTGAGATATATGGGTCTGGATACAGACAAAGGGAGAAAACAATCATACATATATAAGTGGACATGGAAAGAAGTCTAAGTATGTGTTTGGCATTGTAATAACTTTTGTAGTTTGAAAAGGAAAGTTTAAAAAAACTATAAATTGTAATTTTTTTTCTTAATCAAGGTTTCAAGATAGAGTTTTTTGTAGAACCCATGCAAAAATATGATGTGTTTTGATTAACCAGGTATTTTCAAGTTTATGGGTAGGGCAAGACGCAGATCACACCACATAAACAAATAAGGCCTAACTAAAAAAGAGAGAAAAGCTACCAAAAATAAAGAAAATAAAAAAGAACATATTCTTCTTTCTTCTCTCCCACAAGCCAAAACCCTAACCACTCTTCATCCAAAACCAACAAATTATCATTCTTCTTCCGTCAAGACAATACTCATTCATAATCGTTAGTCATTGTCTCCTTCTATCAGTATTAGCGCAATTCTTCATCTTCCTCCCTCTCTCACCAGCACCGAGCCTTCTCTCTTCACCTTGTCATTATCTTTTCTTCCCTCACCAACCACCAAACAAATCAATCAAATCCCATGTATTCATGGGAAAATAAACAAAGCAAAATCTATATGAAATGTAAGGTTACAGTTGTTACATAGAGATTATTAATTAATGGAGTATATCTTTGTTATAATTAAGAGCTTGATTAAAAGATATTCAATTTCCTTGAATAAAGATAAAGTTTATTAACAAAATATTTTTGGTAAGTTATCGCAAAATAAATATATATAGTAATAAATCGTATTGATTTTTTTAAATCATTATAGTATATTGAACTAGGTTTTTTTATTAACCTTAATTAAGAAAACATATTTTAAGTCTATCCTAAAAATATATATTTTGAGGAGCATGGGGGGGCAGAATCAAGAACGACGAGTCTGCCTCTTAAGAGGTGTTGGAAATGAGTTTTGGGTTTAATCATAAAATTATGATTATAAGATTTATGAGTCACCACCTTGTGTTATGATCACTAGGAACTAATGGTCTATGAAAGTCCATGTAAAAGTCTAGTTGTGCAAAGAAAAAACACATTACCTTCAGTGCACCTTACCTAAGGCAAACTGCATTGTTGTTTGATTGTTTTTCTAGGTCATGTTTCTATCCATTGGTTTTTTATAAGGTTCAAGGCAAATCTCCCTATGTGAGGAAGTCTCCATCTTATTGTGTTAAATCATAACTACTTTAAATTCTAAATTTTAGCATCGTATTTATTAAATATCTAAGGGTATACTCTACATTGTAGTTTTATACCTCAAAATACTAAAGTCTACAACTAAATCTTAACACTTTAAATATAAAATGAGCAAAATAATTAGTGAAAGATTTTTGATATTTTGGTCAGACTCTAATATATAATTATAAACTGATTATGATATCCATTTTACATTTTAAAACATGAGAAAGATGCACTTTTTTTTTTATGAAAATATGCTTTGAAAAATTTTAGGATTCAGCCATATACATGATTTTTTTTTTCAAAATGAAAATTTATTTTTGATTTTTTTTAAGTTTCGGAGGAAACCAAGTATTTTTAATACCAGGTCTGTATCTTATAATGTTAGTCTATAGCCTGATATTATGCAAAATTATTGGGAAAATATGTGAGGGGCATACAAATATTTTTAAAAATACCTTTGAAATGTTTGAATTTTTTGTAATATTTTAATATTTTTTAAATATAAATTGGATTGGACTCGATTTAGTTTCACTTTTTAAAAATCCTAAGTGCAAAAGAAAAAAGATTGGTTCAATTTAGTTTTTATTTTTCTCCTATTTTTGTTAAGGGATTTTTTTTTTAGTTTTTATAATTTAGAGTTGTGATTAAAACAAAGTAAAGATGAAGGGAGGAAGGGGAAAAGATTGGGGAAAAAAACTAATATATCATTGTGTTATTCTATATACAAGGGTAAATTTGTTTTTTTTATTATTTTATTTTAAGTTTTGAATTGAGCACGGAGGTAAACTATAATTTCTAAAATAATAGAGGTAAAGTGAAAAAAATAACTAAACTACAAGAGGGTAAGTGTAATTTTTTCTTAATCTTAATTTTAAAGACATCGTCTCGAAACAATTAAAAGCAACAAGGTTTTTTTATTTTATGATAACTATCTCTATGTTTGTTTCTTGGACCTTTATCTTTAAGACTACACAAAGCGCAAAGAAGAACAAAAACATGTAAACCCATGCATATATACATTAGCTCATGAGCTTACATAGTTTTGATGATAACTGGATTTCAAGAACTTAGTGGGTTTTGAAGCATCAGATATTAGATGAATGAGAAAAGAGCTCATGGGTCCATGGTAGTATCAACAGAAATAATAAAAGACGTAGGCTAAACAATGTGCAAAATACTATGTATAGACTATTCATTATCAAGTTTTTCCTTTAAAGAAAAATTAGGGTGCCTTGATTTTGAGGGTGATTTGGCCTTTTTCAATGGTCAATTGGTCATTAAATAATTTTTGGAGGTTATTTTTTTCTTTCCAGCTATTTTTAAACAGTTATATTATTGATTTACCCTCACACTAAACAACAATTGAACTATTGACCAAGAGTATTTCAATCTTTTGTTTTTTTTTTCACAAAATAGTAAAATGGCGTTTCTACCATGGGAGTCGAAAGAAAAAAAAAGGCAAATGTTCAAGTTCGATTTTGTCTTTTCACATCAATTTTTTTTTTATTAATTCCAAAATCATGAAGGGTATTTTAGACTATTTGCTTTTAATAATATTTTTTTTATCAAAACATTATATGAAATGCATGCACTACCGTTGGCCAAATTTGTTGTTCTATCATGTCTTTAAAAGAAATGCCTTGCCATCTTTCTTCTGATGCGACGTGTGATAATGTCTGATGAGTGGTTTGTCGTTGATGACTGTTTATTTTTCTCTTGTTTTCTCTCCCATACCCTAAAAAATACACATTGACCTTTTTTGTTTTTGGTATTTTAATTCCAGTTATTTTTCTTTTTATTTTTTATTTTTGTCCTTGATCCTGTTATAAAAGTTTTGTTTGTTTTCAATTTAGCCATTCAATTATAATTTGTCATGACCTCTCTTTTTTGATGTTTTAATTCTAGTCCTTTTTTATTTGTTTTCCTTGATTTTTTTTATAAATTTTTTGTTTATTTTCATTTTCCTGTACTTTTCTATCCTAAGATAATATTCAAATAACCACTCGTGAAAGTTAATGTGATAACAGAAAATAAACAAAGGTTAAGAGTACTCTACCCTTTCACTTAATTTATTTACTTTGATTTGACAAAAGGACATGGACAGCACAGCTGCATCATCTTTGCAGAAAAATTGTGTTCTTGACTGAAAGAAAACACACGGGTGCCTAGCTAGCAACCCTCTCCCATGCCTCTTTATCAACCATAAACAAGGGACCGATTCCCTTTTGGGATTCCCTTCCTCTCCCTCATAATTTAGCTATGGAACTTGAAAGGAAGAAGGGATGCTGCCCTTTTCTTTTTTCCACAGCTCTTAGCTTGTGAGCTTCCTAAAGAAGGCCATCTTTTGCTAAGAAGGGGAAGAAGGCCATGTGAAGGAAGGTAAGTTTAAGTTGTAATTAAATCTATATTTTCTTCATTGTGCACTTGACAAGTTTCTGGTGATTCTAAATTGCAAATAAATCACATAATCTTCTTCTGGTTAATCTCTTCATTGATGGAGATAAGACCTGTGGATTCTCATGCTTGCCATTTAAGGCTCACATGAAGAGAATGAACATTCTCTATCCATTAGGTTATGGTCTAGTCTTGTCTTCTTCTGTGTTTACTGTCCACAACTAGCATGCATATGAACATGCATGCAATAAATTCAGTAGATGAATGTCTTGCTGAATTTCATTAATGCTTAATTAATATATATTTTCAACTTGCATTTTTTTTTTTTACCATAACATCCAAAGGGGAGTTTTGAATCAAATAGTAATCACAAGAAACAATGATCTGACCCCTCCATTCATGTTTTTTTTTTCTTCTTCCTTTAAGCTCTAATGATCAGTAAGCCTATAAATACCTAGACCTTCTGCGATGAGCTTATATGAAAAAAAGAGGGCTTTGATTCAAGCCCCACAAATCTTTCAAAAAAAAGCTACTCTGCCCCATAAAGAGTCTGCTTCCTCTTCTCTCTCCTACACATATAGCTCCATATATGCCAAATGAAGTTCACATGCCTTTGTTTCTTGTGAAAAAGATACATCTCCTCAACTTTCATGTTTTACAGTTGGATCTCCACCAACTCCTTGCTGCTACTCATTATCCACAAAACAAAATTCATCTTCGACTATATGATAATGCTCTCAGTGCCGTTCGCTAAAATCTAATTTATTCAAGTTTTCATATATAGAGAAGCCTTTGTAAAACTGTTATTTTCTCCTGTCTCCCAAAGTTTGCAGCCATGAATCCCCTTGTTCTCTTGTTTCTCTCATTTTTCTTTATCAACTCAATGTCTTCGAAGGTGGAACCATCTAAAAAAACTAGCGCCCATATCAGTGTAATGGGTCTTGTTTACTGCGACATCTGCTCCAACAACAGCTTCTCCAGACACAGCTACTTCTTACCAGGTCGAATAATCTCCACCAACCTAGAATTAGTTTCAATTTTTTTCTAGAAATTGGAAGTAAGCTTTCTATGTTAAGATACTGGCATTGTCTCTGATTTATTTATTTTTTTGACAAATACTAATGTTTATCCAGGTGCTGAAGTTAGAATAGACTGCAAGTTCAAAGCAAGTTGGCCCAAAACCAGAGAGCAGATATCGTTCTCAGTGAACAGAACCACAAATAGGTATGGAATGTACAAGCTAGAAATACCTTCTGTTGATGGAATTGCATGTGCACAGGCAGCCATTGACTCCTCCTGTGAAGCAAGCTTAATGTGGAGTTCATCTAAAGCATGCAATGTTCCTGGATACAAATCCACAACAAATGAGATTGCAATCAAAGTCAAACAACAAAACCTCTGCATCTACAGCCTTAATGCACTGAATTTCAGACCATCAAAGACAGATGCTGGCTTATGTGGAAATCGAAAGCCTTAAGTCATTTACTAAATGGCTTTCTTTCAATTTGTCTAAATCCTAAATTTTCTCTTCAAACCTTGAATTCCTTCATTAATCCTTCCTTTAAAATTTATGCAATTTCCATTGCCACCCTATTCTCCCAAGCCATCAAGGTTTGCTCACCTTTTTCTATTCTGCAGACTATGCAGAATCTTGGGAGCTAATTATTAGCAGTATTTTTTTTTAATTATGTTGGTTTTGTTGTAGCTTATACTAATATGTTTGAATGATTTGTGCATGTAAAGTTTAGTGTTTAGCTGTGCGGCCAAGATTTCCTAGCTCTTTCCCTTTTCTTTTAGATTAAACTTCTGCTACAAAAAAACTACCCGATGTATAACTAGGAATGATGAACCTTTAATCATTTAGAAAATGTCAAGTTCCTATTAATCCAATACCCCCCTGCTAGTAACTCTTTTTATTTAGTTGTTGAGATCCCTGCCTATTTTACATGTCCAATAATGCAGACCAAGTTCCCTGCTCTGGAACTCTGGATCGCAAATCCATACCCATCAACAATAGTTGCCATAAATGGTAAGTTAGTGATGACATTTTAATCTCAGAGCATAATTGAGTATATCATGATTGTACACTCTAGTTCACATTCAAATGTGAAAGTCTCACACACACAAACCAAATTGAATAGAATTTTTCATTAAATCTTAATATCAACCACAAGCACATAGATATAAGAATGTTGCCACCACAAATTCCAATGGGCATGACCTGGCAAATGAGGTAAACTCTAGGTTCAAGAGCATAAATTCACCTCTAATTCTAACAAGGACTTTTAGGAACAATAATCAATTCAGTTGATTAAACAACAGTGCAGGACAAGCACGATACAGCCACCATGGTGGAAAATAAGAAGAACATACAAATAAACGTGAAATGATCTCTAAATCTGTATCATTTCTTGGAAGGTCTTCATGGCTAAAGCTGGCAGACCCAGAAGCACATTTATGCTTTTTCTCTCTTTGCCATGAGATAGGAACAGGATGACTTCCTTCTCTGGTAATGCCACTGGACCAGATAGAACTGGCTCTCCCCACCCAAAATCTGTAGTGTAGAAAGATAGCCTTGACCAAGTTGTTATCAGTAGAGTCGAAGCCAGAGAAGGCCTAACTCTTGTTGCTTCAAAATAATCCATAGCAGATCTCATGTAACTGTCTGTGACCATTTTAATTGCATCTTGAACAAGCCCCACTGCATGTGATAGTGGCCTGTCTAGTAGTTCACCTGCTTGGCACATCGAATTGGTCAACACAATTCCATTTCCGAAGTACCCTTGTGGTAGGGGGGGTTTAAATTTTGGCCTTCCATCGACAGCAAATAGGAGCTTTGTTTGTTGATCAGGCAGCATTTTGAGTGCCTTGGTTCGAGCTCTCCATACAAAAGCTGAGAGCCCTTCAAAACTAGTGCACTTTCCAAGAACCCCATCTTCCATGGCTTTCATTTTGATCTTTTCAAGCATTTCAGAATCGAAACAGAAGGAGCTGTAGAGCATTTCATCTTTGTAAAGGTCATTTGTGCTGGACTTGTCTTCTATCTCGGCGAACTCTTGGTGGGGGTACTCAATCTTTGGAGGGTTCCGGGCTTTAAGTATGCTTCTGTCAATGAATGGAGGGACACAGAGTGGCAAGCCTCTGGCTGTTTCACCCCATGAGTTCACAAATTCCATAGCACCAATGCCATCAAACATACAATGATTCATGCACAATCCTAGTGCAAATCCTCCACATGTGAACTTGGTGACCTGGAACATGGAGTTAATTAGCGCCTTAGACCATATTGAAGTTAATGTCTCAGAATTTAAAATAATTGGAGGCAAACGATCATTGTGCTATTTAATCTTTGAGGATGATGAATGAAACTCAAGACAAACACCTAAAAATATCTAGTACATGTCTGAACGTACAATTTCGATCTAAAAGTATTAGTCCACAATTTACAAGCAATGCAGCCGAAAAATAAACAAACTTGAAAAACATAATTTGGAGAAGTTCTAAAACCTGAGCCACCAAAGGAGGCATCTCCAGTATGTTCTTTGCATCAGGAATGTTATAAACCAGCTTCCCAAGAGTCTCTGGATCGGGCTTTGTTATGTCACCAATCTCTTCCAGTGCACAGTTTGCTTCAGCCTCAACAAAAACAGCACCTTCTCCAGTGCAATTTATAATAAGCTTTGCCTCTGGGCTTATTGTTAGCCTCCCGGCGAGAGGATAGTAGTGCACAAGAACCTTTTTCAAGGCGTTCTTGATCACTTCTCCAGCATTTTCATTTCCTTTCTCTTCTGACTTGAAGCAGTAGATTGTACGCACAATCACTGCAATGTTTTGGTCAAGGTTGGAGAGAAAGTAAAGACCCTTCTCTGTCTCCTCGGCTGGAGGAACAAGAGTTGGCTCTCCTTGTTTCACAACTAGTTGAAATACATTGCCATTAGAGTACTCCATTGCAGAAAATTTTTCAGCCTCTATACCCTGAACACAACAAAACCATGAAAAAGAACATTAATGTGCAGTGAAGGATAAAAGCAGCAAGTTTATAACAGGAACACATGGTTCCCTTTCAGTAGTTACTGTAAATGCAAACGTTATTGAGAGGAAAAAAAGAGCCAAACAAACAAACCATGTGAATTCCTGAGGAAGTAGCTGAAGAAATGGTCAGAAGTCCGGTACAAGAAATCCCAGTTCCTGGAATTAAAAAAAATGAGGATTGTGCTGGAAACCTTGCTGTCAGGGAGATATATATGGAAGGAGGGTGGCCCCACGGAGGCTGAGTTACTTGTTTAAGTAAGAAAAAATAGAAAGGACATGTTTCGATGTTTGATTGGACGGATGGGATTGGCTTTAAGCAACTGATGTTGAATTTTCCAGGAAAAGGTTTTGGTTCATGCTGATGATGGATTTTTGACATATTTTTTTTGTCATACGGGTGAGGGTTGGCCACTGATCATGGGACCACCGCCACCAGATTAGCCAGTGTTTGGGCTGGGTTGGTGGGGTTGGCATCCCAAATTTTCTTGCTTCATCCTCTTCATATTATATTCATTCGTTACATCTTCTCCACCATGACTTTTCGCTAATTGAAAGCTGTAAGCAAATTTGGATGCACTTATCACTCATATTGGTTCTACGCCACCTAATCTAGGATAGAAAACCCCACATCGTTTTAATAATTATTTCTCTTGTTTTATGATCTACTTTGTGGAAATATTGGTAAATTCTCATAATTATTATCTCAAACTCTTCACTAGATTAATTTAGGTTAAATCTTAGGTGGCATTTGATATGAGATTAAGAAAGGAGATACAATAATTATTTCTAAGAGTGTAAAAACTCATTTTAAAGGACATTGACACATTGCTATGTTAATAAAAGAGAGAAAAATAGTTAAAATTTCAATAATGATTGGAGAAAAAAATATATTTTTTGGTGTGTATTTTCAATAAAGGATATTAATAATTTCTTGAAGAATTGCATTTATATTGGCCTTTTTAATTGAAGGCTGGGCTAATACATATTATAATTGAGATATGGTACAGTGTTAGTACTGTATCAAGGGTAAAATTAGTTAAGAATTTCTTTTGAAGATCCATTCTTTTCATATATAACTATTTTTATATGTAGTTATAAGTACAGAGACACTTATGTTTTGCAATATTTTTAAAATATTTAAAATAAAACATATCATACTTTTTAATATCAAGGATAGGATAAAGTAAGAAGAATCATATATTATGTAGTTTAATGATAAAAGTTTGAGATCAAGAGGTTTGTTTCCCCGATGATCTCATATTCAAGCTATGTAGTTGCTAATATGATGACCAATATAAATTTATATTGTCGTTAATTTCAAAACTCGTGAGATTAATCAAAGTATGTGTAAGTTAACTCGAACACTCACGTTAATAAAATAAAATAATAAAGTAAGAAGGTTAAATGTAATATATTATAAATTATATGCAATTAAGACCGAGAAAAGGGCAATTGTTTTCGATCCGATGGAAGTAATGCAAGCCCTGATTAGTCTTCCAAAACACAAAAAACTTTGTGACAAAGATATCGTTAACTCTTTTACTGATGATCATGCTAATTACATTTTCCAGCTAACCATGAGAATGTGAGGATGCTTTTATTGCCACGAATAAGATATGACTTTTAATAACAAAAATTGAAAATCTCTCCTTTGTATTGTCGTTTGTAGATTACCGTGAGAATATCACTATTGTAATTAATATTGTTGTACTACTCCATCCCTCTTCTTAAAAACCCTCTCAAACACAACCAACCTGAAGTTAAATCTGTCTTAAAAAAAGTTGCATATCACATAGTCAATTGCTTCACGTGTCAAATAACACAAGGCATGGAGTGTCGGAATCAAACAAGTAATTACATGGCTAGCCTGTCTTTGTTTAACAAGACTTTGAATAATTCATTGCTTGAGTTGGGCAAACCCTAAACGTTGGTTTTTTTGTTTACCAAATTCGTTAGAAGTAGCAATCAATCCTTAGCTGGTACACTGTTGTCGTTTTCTTGAAAGGATTCATAATTAGACCAACAAGAAACACTAAACTTGAACAGCCCTCGCTTCTTTTCCTTTTGTATTTATAGTCAAGGGTGAAATGTCCGGTTGCTTGGCTTTTGTTCCTTAATTTGACGAGCATATATGATTGAGAAAATTACAATTCCATGTTTACAAGATTTCATGTACGGTGAGAAGTTGACTTGTTCTAGAAAATGTGTTGGGCCAACAATTATTCATTTTACTAATGACATCTCAAACCAAATTCTCACATCGAGACTAAATATTTCATGGTTGAATCTTAAATATTTCATTTAAATTTAAACTAATGTATTTATAAAATATATATATATATACATATATATATTTTTAATATTCATAAAGCGTATATCCATTTACTAATCAATCTAAAAAAAATATTAAAAAATATTAATATATTATCCATTTAAATTAACAGGATATTTTACATTGATAATCTTCCGCGTTTGGTTTTTTACGCTAAGTTGAAGGCTATGGATCGCAACTTGAACAATTGCTGGGTCAACTAGATAACTAGGTTATATTAAGTTTTTTTTTATCTTATTTTTTCTTCAACTTAGCTTAATTTTAGTCTCGAATCAACTTGCTGTAATGAATTTCAAAACTATCAATCAAAGTATACTAAAGCTATGGGTTGGTTTGTGGTCCATGTGAAATAATTTCGCTGGAATCCAAATCTCAATGCATACTCAGATTTATTATTAGCATCCTAATTAATTAATATTCTCATCGTGGCACACTCACCAAGAACTTTATAATTAGATAATCTACCAGACTTCTCGGAATCACTCTTCAATTAATGACGAGAAATGGGGTGTTTTGCCCAAAAACAACAGGATGGACAAAGGCCAACCGAACAGTTCCTTGCTTCCTGCCATTGTTTCGTCATTAATGCTCCTAAAGCCTCATCAAAGATGCGCGTACTAATGTTTTTAAAGGATGGGGTCAATGCCCTATTGCTTGTTTCGGTTCTATTTTGAAGTCTTTGTTTTTTCCGTTGCTTTTCCCGGAGGAGACACGAGTTTAATCGGGTACATGGGTCATTAATTTGCAACCTTCCCGGTCATAGGCCAAGAAGAGCCGTTGAATCCATCCCTGGAAAAGTAACTCTCTACATATATATGCTGTGTAATTTTTACAACGGTAGTTCCATTCATGGCTTCTTTTGTTTTCCTTGGTTTTTTTCACAAACTAAATGGGGAAAAAAAAAAAAACAGCAGGAGGATTAAGAAAAGCATGAACGAGCCACGCTCATCAATATGTTATGCAAAACCACGGATGGGTTCGGGATTTATGACCCTAAGAACCAGGCTTGTGACATAAAGCACGAGACAAGCTCCGAGCCTAAAAATTAATGGCCTATGGAATATACCCATGGTCCAAAGCTTGATTACAAATTACACTCTTTTATATTGTAACTTGGGTTCGTAATTTAGCCTAATGCTCAAGAGTCAAGACACGTGATATAGACTCTGTTTGGGAACGCGGTGCAAACCGTGTTTTCAAAAAATTCAAAAAAAACATTTTGTTAAAATTTAATATAATTTGCATGTTTGTATTGTTTTAATGTGTTGATATCAAAAATGATTTTTAAAAAATAAAAAAAAATCATTAGCATGCATTTTGGCATGAAAAATTATTTGAAAAACAATTGCTACCATACTACCGAACATACTCATAATTTTCAAGAAGTTCTATTAGCTCAACTTGCCCACAACCACATAGTCTTTAAAAGACAAACTAATCCAAGGACACAAATTAGCTATATATAGCTAATAATTAGCATTAAATGCTTATATATCTTCATGTTATAATTGGCCTTTATAATGACATTAAAGATGCCCATACCATATGGATGGTTTCCATGTTAACATCATTTTCACTTAATATTTAACCACCAAGTTACCTCAAATGATATTATTAACTCATGTATTATAATATTTTTCTTATTTTACATTTATTTTTATGCAAGTTGGCATGATTCGTTAGAATATAAAAGTTGCAATTCCTATAATTATCAATGGATATTTATATCATCTCTTCACAACATTTCTATAAGCTTATACAATATATTGTATTCAAGGCTTCATTTCTTATGTATTTATGCTAACTTAAGTATTGAAAAGTCCTTTAAGTCTAACAAGGAATTTATTTAATAAGTGCTTGTAATTTTCAATAATATTCAAACCGAATGACTTATCTTCAATCTTTTAGCCTTTATATTAAATTTAGAATGATCTTAACATTTATGGATTTTCTTAAACCTTATTAGTGGTGTCATGAGAACTTATAATAAAAGTCAATTCAATTCTATTTTCCTTCACCTATTTTTCAATTTTTCCCATAACTAATAATAAAGAAACTTGAGGGCATGGAAAGGGCATATACCTTCCCTACACATATGTTTTATTAGCTTCTTTAGATTTTCAATAGTTAGCCCAACAAATAAAAATGCTCAAATATGCTATTTTGATCATGCAATAGCAAGTAAGAACTCTACATCTTTGATAATAGGTGGCTACTTCATTAGAGATGAGCAAAAAAACTTAGAACCTGATTAAACTGAGAAAACAAAAAAAATAAGCAAAAAAATCAAACCATAAAAAAAATTGATTAAACCAATTAAAATATTTAAAAAAATATTCGATTCGGTTTTGGTTTCAGAAGTTTGAAACCGAAAAAACTCAATCGAACCAATTGAGTTAAAAAAAATATAAAACAACCAAGCAAAAAAACTGAACTGAATCGAAACCAAGCCAATCATAAAACCCATTAGAAACATTAAAAAAAAAAAAAAACTCAAGAAACCTAAAAAACAATATAAGTTTTGGTTTTTAATATAAAATAATCGAACCAAACCAAACTGAAACTGGTCGATTGGAAACCGGTTTTGACTTAATTTTGGTTTTATTTTTTATATTTTACAAAATTTCAGTTTGGTTATTTTATAGGTAAAAAGCAAACCGAACTGAAAATAATTACTCATATCCTCCATGAACACCATCACTTGTATCTCTTACCATCAACTCCAATGTGAGATTGAAGTAGGTAAGAATGAGGTGCAAGATAACAAAAAAGAACATCATCATTCCTGTTGTAACCCATTTTTGGGTCCCCACATAAAAAATAATAAAATACAAAAAAATTCAAAAAATATATTATCAAAAAATATAACAGTGAAAAAATGCCAGAGCGCCCTAAAAATGCTCAAAAATTGATTGAGGATGTTCAAAAATATAAAAATTAAATTTTGACAGTATATCATTGACTGATGAGAGCCCCGATGACAAAGAAAATTCAATTTAAGGAAGAAAAATGCAAAATTAGAAGTTTATGGACTCAATTAAATTTTATTGAAGGTTTAATTGAATTTATAGAGGTTTTAATTGCAAAAAAAATTGATTTTAGAGTTAATTTGGGCTTTAATTAGGAGAAATTAATTTTCTAGGGTCAAATTATAATTTTTGGAAGTTAATTTGGTCAAATCAGGGGCTTAATTGCATAAATATTGAGGTTTAATGGTCAATTAGGGACTTAATTGAAGAAATCCGAGACCAAGGACTAAATTGTAAAACACGCGCAAATGGAGGGCCGAAATTTGAATCTGACGCGTTTTGGCGCCAAATCCATTTAAATGAAACGACGCCGTTTCATGCACTGTTTAAAAAAAAAAAAAAAAAAAAACCCAAAACGGTGCCGTTTTGAACGGCACCATCATCTTCTTCCCCTGGACACGCAGTGAAGCAGGGGAAGAAGAATTTTTTTTTTTTTTTCTTCTCTTTTCGCCTACTTTCTTTCCCGGCTTTGGCGCAATAAGACGCCCACAATTCACCCACTTGCCTGGCTTTTTATTTGTTGAAAGGTAGTGGAGGGGGAGGCCAACAGTGGCCACCCCAGCACGTTGCCCTCCCCTGTTTTCCTATAAATACAGGGGAGGGCCGAGAGAAGAAATGGACAGAAAAAAAGACCCGAGAGAGGGGGAAGAGAAGAGAAGGGAGAGCAAAGAGAGGGGAAAAGAGAGAGAAGGAAGAATACAGAAGAAGAAGAAGAAGAAGAAGGAGCAGCAGAGGAGAAAACAGAAAAATACAGAGGAGAGAGAGAGAGAAGGAAAACCGCCGGCCACCGCGAACCGCCAGCACCGCCACCACCACCCCTGCCGCATCAGCTGCTGCCAGCATCAACACCGTTCCAGGTAACTTTCTCCACTGTCATTTTTTTTGCTTCGGCTTCGGCTTCATCTGCATGCAGAACGTTTACGTTCTGCAGCAGATGAAGATTAATTAGCAAGTTACTGTGCTGTGCACAGTAACTCGCTAATTAATTCACGGGTTACTGTGTACACAGTAACCCGGTTACTATGCACGCTAATTAATTCTCTGGTTACTGTGCACACAGTAACCCGGTTACTATGTACACAGTAACCAGCCCATGCATTTGGGCCATGTTCGGCCCAGCCCATGTAAATGGGCCAGGTTTGGCCCAACCCATGCAATTGGGCCTGATACGGCCCATTAAAAAAAATATTTATGATGTTCCCATTTTTTATTTATGTTATTTTTATTAATATCGGGTAGTATTTTTATGTCGTAAAAATACAAATCGGGTATTACAATATCCGGTTTTTTGTCACAAACTTCCAAAAATACAAAAAAATTTAAAAAAACATTTTTATGCATACGGCCAAATGTCTCAAATCTAAAAAATCATATCGTATTTTTCATGTCAAAAAAACAATATTTAGCATGCATTTTGGCTTTAATAACCAGTTTATTAAAGTCAAGAGAATATTGGCCAAAATTTCAAAAACAACAAAAATTTTATTTTGTTTGTCTCTTAGTATCCGGGGTATGACATTACACGTAATGCATATTCTGGATATTTAATTCTTTTTTGTTTTGGACAATAGAACCTGGGGTATGACATTACATGTAATGCGTATTCCGAACAACAAAAAACCACAACACAACCTTAGATTTTATCAGACATTAAAGCAATGCAACCTACCTTAGGTAGGGCGTAGTTGGGGTGCTAATACCTTCCCTTTACGCAACCAGTCTCCGTACCCGATCTCTAAAGACCAGTTAAGGTTCCTAGTAACCAGAATACTAGGTGGCGACTCCCAGTCCATATTTTCACTTGTAGAGACAAGAATTCCTTGTCTCTCCCCATTTTTCCAGGAATAAAATATTCCATTTTTTCCTTGAGGGTGGACGTTCGCCGCGCCGCCGCACACGTGCGACAATTCCTACGATCCTTATAAAAGTATTTCTCATTATAATGAAAAGCATTCTTTAAATGGATGCTACAAACATGACAAAAAAAAACGTCAAGTCATAAGACCACCACGATCACCCCCATTACCATCACCATCACCATTACTTAACAAATATGGTTCATCTTTTCTCTTTATTTATCAAACATTTTACGTACTTGTTTGGTTTATCAAACCATTACCATCACCTCGGTTTCCAAGTGAAAAACATAAAATGATGTTTTTCGATGAGAAAAACAAGTTGCACCGCAGGTAAAACCTCATTTTCAATCAGACCCTTCATAACCAAATAATGTTTTTTTTTTCAATCAAGCATAATCAAAACATATCTTATAATAAAAATGTTTCAATTGCAATATAGCAAGCTAGTTAAATCATGAAAGCAAGAAAATATTTAATGATAAACCCTTCACGTTAAAAAATATGAGGGAACCCAAAAACATATCATATCTATTTGATTTGCATTGTCAAGATCTCAACACTTCATTATTATAATCACAATTATCATCATCGTCATAATACCTCAATCGTAACTATTTTTATCATATTCACCAATTTCATTCACTTATTCATCACAATCTCTTTCTTTTTAACATTATCAACATTGTTTTAAACCACAAATTAAAGCTTAAAAATACAATTTTACCATTAAAAAAAATCAGAGTTGTCGCAAAATGCATTAATACTCTATTTATATAGTGCATTTTATTAAACCATATTTCTTTTTTATAAGGATGAGAAAACAAAACTTTATCTTTAACACAAATTCGAATGTAATATTCATATCTTAAATCAATTTTGGTCTAAAAGACATGTCATTTAACAATAGTAATAGTTGGTGATCATTTTATTAGCACAACCCAGCATCTTAACATGATTTGTGGGAATCAATGGAGTAACACAGAGATCCAAAACTATTAAATAAATAAGGATGGTTACTCCTATAAATCTACCTATATTAGTGGAGAGAGAGATGTTGAATGATAAATGGTTTTTAATGGCAACAGACTCAACCCAACTCAACCCAATATGATAGTTCAACAAAATAAGAAAACTCCAACAAAAATGCTAAATGAGCATATCTCATATTCAAATCAAATCACCTTTGGTGGTGTTTGAAATCAGTCAAGATGTAATACAGTATTGCCTATTGATTTCACGCAATAGGTTACTATGTTTTTATGTTTAAATTGAAGTCCTCTATTAGTTCAACATTACTGCTTAGTTTTCACATTTTTAAATCATAAGAAAACAATTTTTTTATTCAAACATTTTTATTGATTTTAGTTTTTCTTCCTAGTATCAGAGCTAGTACGAACACATGACATAACCCAGTAGCTCTCTTTAGTGGTGGAGCCAAAAATTTTGAAATGAGGGGGCAAATTATTAACAAATACTTGATATTATATACTATATAGACATGTGTTATATATAAAGAAATCAATTTGAAATGCATGTACTAACTCATGTCAAGCAAAATTAATATAAGAACATTTAAAAAAAAAAAAACTTACATTATAATTATTATTTTTGAGTTTTTATATTTTGAAATTGCTTTATAATGATTTTATTCTTAATTTCATTAAAAATATTCTTTCTCAATATATAGAATTAAACTTTCATTCATCTATTTCTAAATCTTCTAGGGACTAGTGAAATTATCGACAACAATTCTTTGTTAATTTGTTGTTTTATACAAGTGGGTTAAATATAAATATTAATATATATTTTTAATTTTTTTATTGTGTCCCTAATTTTTTAAGTTGTTAAATACTTCATTTTAAATCACTAGTAAGTTGATCACCATCATTTTTCATATGAAATTCATAACAAAAATACATATTAATTCATCAAAACTCATTTCAATTCATATTCATATTCATATGCATATAATATTATCCATGCACATATTAATTTAACAAATCAATAAATTATCTTAAACTCTAACATTTTTAATAACTAATTATTAAGAAATAAAACTAAAATTAGACAATGGAAAAATAGAAAAAATGAAGGAAACTTACATAAAACATAAAGCATAAAGCATAAAAGGTTGCTTACTTAACTAATTAATAGTTTAGGTCTTGAAGAGAAATTTTGTAGAAGGAAGAGAAGCATGAATTATATTAAAAAAAAAAAACTAAAATTAGACAATGGAATAAATAGAAAAAATGAAGGAAACTCACCTAAAACATAAAGCATAAAGCATAAAAGGTTGCTTACTTAACTAATTAATAGTTTAGGTCTTGAAGAGAAATTTTGTAGAAGGAAGAGAAGCATGAATTATAATAAAAAAAATTAAAAAAAGAAGAAGAAAAGCTTGGATCAATTAGTAGTTAATAAAGAAAATTAATCTTTTTAAGTTATTATATTAAAATTCTAATATAAAAATATTTTATATATATAAAAAAAATAAAAATTAAGGGGGCAATTTCCCCCTTAATCCCCATTATGGATCCGCCACTAGCTCTTTTCAACCATGACTTCAATATCTCTTAATTTTGGCAACTTTATTACACCTCAAACTCGTCATGCAAATTATCTTTTGTGGCATGAACAAGCCTTGTTTTTACAAAAATCTAAAAACTAGTCAATCATCTTACTAATGAAGATCTTGTTATAAATGGAAGAAATTTTTCACCAAGATTAACCGAAGCAGACATTGTCTGGAGAAAGGTGAATCATATTCTTCATGGATGGATAATTGGAACACTCTCTAAAGAAACACTTAACTTCTATATTGGCTTAGACACAACTCATTCTATTTGGGTTGTACTCAAGAATATAAATGTGTAGAAGATTTAAAACAACATGAATTCACACTTAAGAGAACATATAACATGTTTTTGCAAGAAAGATGACAAAACCATTAAAGAACATATTCACACTTTCAAGGGTCTATGTGTTAGTCTTATAGCTATTGAGAAACTTATCCTAGACAAAGAATTTTTTTTTTTTCCTTCACACTAGCCTTGGCTCTTGATATGAAACTCCCACCTCTACCATGCTTAAAAGCACCAAGACCATCTTACATCGAGCTGGTCTCACAACTCTAAAGTCTTGATTAGTGATGTGATTGGTTCTCTAATTATAAAAATAACATAAACTCTTTTACTCCTAAAATATTTTTTTATAGGAAAAAACAAAAGAGCTTCCAGCAATTCTCCTCAGTAGATCATCACGATGAACTAAAATTCATATTAACGAAGAGAGAATTCAAGCACAACAACCAAAATAATGAAACCATTCTTATTTTGTCAGCCCACTTTAGGCTTTCAACAAAGATACCCTTCACCACCTGGTGAATTTCATACAACCCTCATACAATGAAATCTTTACCATGAAGAAAAATGTCAGTATTACGGCATTGTGGGACATATTATAAAAATATATCAGTGGGTGGCCCAAAAGGCAACTCAGTATGATAACATACTGCAAGCTCTTATAACCCTTACCTTTAATAACACCATTACTAAAACAGAGTGAACCTTAGACATATAAGCCTCCATCCATATAAAAGGTAAGTTAGATATATTAACCAATTTCACAACTAATTTGATATAGATTTAGTTCTTATTGATGATGGATCTTCTATACCATCACTAAAACAGAGTGAACCTTAGACACATGAGCCTTCATCTATATGAAAGGTAAGTTAGATATGTTAACTAATTTCATAACTAATTAGGTATAGATTCAGTTCTTATTAGTGATGAATCTTCTCTACCAATATTTGGTTTTGAGATTTTAGCATTAATCAAAAAAATAATACATTACCTCTTTACAATATCCTGTTAGTTCCTAACTTACAAAATATTTGCCCTTTGTAAACCAGTTAACAACTCAATTTCTTATTAATTATGAATCATTTAACATGTACTTTTATATTAATGAACAATAAATAGGATAACTAGTGATCATAAGAAAGCGCATGGGTGATCTATATGTTTTTTCTATTTTGTCAAAGCTCTACTTTTCTCATCAATTCAAATTTGGCTCAATAAATGTTTTGTATCAATGCTTAGGACATCTTTAATTTTACGTTTTACAGTTATTAAAAAATAAATTCTTGATTAATGTTATAGGCGTTGTATAACTTAAACATATTTATAATAGTTATTAGTTTAAAAGCTTAGTAGATTATTGTTTTCTTGTTCTAAACATTTGTGTTCTGGTATTTAAAAAAAAAATCATTATAACTTATAAGGACCTTTTTTTATTTTACTAATTAGGAAATTTAAATATTATATATGCTTGCTAGATGACTTGTCTAAGTATACTTGGATCATTCTCTTGCAACATAAATTTGATTTTGTAAATGCTTATTTAGCTTTTGAACAATACATTACCATATAATTCAACAAACAAATCAAGATTTCACTCTAATGGATGAATCCAATATATCATCTCTTTTTTTTTTCTATCGATATCATTTATCACGTATCATGTCCATATACTCTAAAGTAAACCGATATGACTAAAAGATGATATAGAATAATACGGAAACTAGGTATGACTATGTTATTTGAAAGTAATGCCCTTCTATTTTTATAAGTAAAAGCTTTCATTGTTGTTGTCTACTTATTAATCAATTGCCTACATCCACTTTTAATTTTAAAACTCTATACTTTATGGTTCATAACACTTATATTGATTATTCTTCACTTCGTGTCTTTGTTTCTAAATGTTTTTATTATACCTGGGTTACACAAAGACACAAGTTTGATCCAAAAACCATATTTTTTATTTTTATAGGCTATAGTGATAATAAAGGATACAAGTGTTTTCATCCCTCCAGCTAAAATTTTTTATTTCTCACCATATGGTTTATAATGAGTTATTCTTCCCTTGTAAAAGTATTGGAAATCAAAACATTACTTCTTCTGCATAACATGTTGTCGATACACGACGTCGGGCGATGGCTCCATTTTTTTTGTTTATTTAACAAAAAGATTTTTTTTATTGGAGGAAATGAAGATTTTATTGGAGTCGCCATCTAGTAATATGAGGGAACTAGAAATCCAAAATTAGACACTGGTCCCAGAGATTCAGGTACTGGGTTAGTTATGATTAAGGGAAGGTAGACACCGCCCTTAAAACATCATTTCAAAAGAAAGGTTACCCTTACTGTGTTTTTATATTTGATTCAAATGCTATTATATTTTGAGCTTATTTGCATTTTTTTTTTTAAATAGTTAATGTTGGTCCCTAAAAATAGAAGACAAGTTAAAAATGACATAAATCCCTAAAAATAGGAGATTCGTCTAAAATATCAACGTTTAACCCTAAAAGGAGATTTACGTCAGAGTTATCAAAAAACAATCATGGACATAATCCATATTTGTTTGGTATTTAAACTTTTTTGACATCGGTCATTTTCTATAAAAAGAGACGTGTCGACAAACAATATTTGTTTATAAAAACAAATATTTTGATATCATTAAAAAAATAGGTATGACTATTCTTAAGAAGTTGGGCTTTGCACCCACGACTGATAATATGATAAGATGGGCGTTGGACCCACGTCGTTTTTTTATATTTATTTTTTTGTTTTATTTTTTTTTTTACATTCAAGAAAATTTATATACAAAATAAAAAAAATGTTAGAAATCTCAAAACAATTACCTGAGTGCCACTGTATAGGTAAAAGGTTGAAATACCCTAGGATTTCTCAAAAAATTACGAAAATGCCACTGGCGGCGGGTGTGGCTCCCGCGCTGTTACTGTTGGCGGCGGCGAAATTTTCCGGTAAAATTTCTTGCCAACCGATGGTCGATGGTCGATTATGGTAGATCTGAGGTCGAGGATTCTGATGGTGGTGGTCTCGACGGTCGTTGATGGCTGACAAGGAAGAATCGACGACTTGAAGCTTCAGTGGCCGGTGACGATCGCGGCCTTTTTTCGGCCAGATGAGGCGGTGAAAACGATGAAAAAGGCCTGGGTTTTGCTTTATACGAGGTTGGCGACCTTTCTGTGGTGGTTTGGAGGCTTGAGACGACCGGATATGGGAGATCAGAGGAGAGAGAGAGTCGCCGACGAGAGAGAGGCTTTGGGTTTTACTACGGTGTGAACGCTAGCATGGTACACTAGTGCAGCTGAAGGCTGTAAGCTGTTGGATCTCTGATGAAACGATTGTGCGGCTATGATTGGCTTGATCTGCAGGTTGATTGACAGTCTGGATGAGGACAGTTGTGATCTGGTGTGGCGCGGTGCACCGAAAGCTCGGTACACCGGGTGATGTGGCGCAACGGGATCAAAGGACAAATTATTTCACAGGTTGAGATGGGTTTGGGTTTTAATATAGTGTGGTAAACCCTATTGTATCCTATTAAATCAAAGGTCTAGAACTAACACTATTGAATCCAACGGTTGGGATATTTTTGGTATTTTTCAAATTGTTTTTAAAAAAAAACAATATCCTAGTCTCATGAAGAAAAACTAAAAAAAAATATGAATAGTGCACTCTTTTCTTTTTCTCTCTTTTTTTTCTTTCCTTTTCCCTCTGCTCTCGTGGCTATTTATAGCAAATGAGCAGGGGACAACAAATTTAATTCGCAGGAAAAAAATACACTGCTGCAACTAACTCACCTACTATAATAAATTTCTGAATTATTAATTTTGTTTTATTATATATAATAATAAATATTTATATGGGTAAAACTAAAAAAACTTAAATCAGTATTAGAAAAAGCCCGTTTCAACCGCTAACACAAAAAACCATTTGATGGGTATCAACCCGGTGAACCGGGTTTTGATCGAAAGATGATGGTTCGACCCGAAAATGACGGTTTCGACCCGAAACGTCATGAAAATTCATTTTTTACCCTGGTCAACATGGTTTGACCCGGTGGACTTGTTTTTTGATAAAAAATGACGGTTTTGACCGAAAAAGACGGTTTTGACTTGAAACGTCATCAAAACTCATTTTTTACCCTGGTCGACTTGGTTTGACCCGTATTGACCCGGTGGACTCGGTTTTGATAAAAAATAACGGTTTTGACCGAAAATGACGGTTTTGACCCGAAACGTCATGAAAACTCATTTTTTACCATGGTCGACATGGTTTGACCTGTATGACCCGGTGGACTCAGTTTTGATAAAACAAAATGATGGTTTTGACCGGAAACGTCATGAAAACTCATTTTTTACCCTCGTCGACATGGTTTGACCCGGTGAAATAGGTTTTTATGAAAAATGACTGTTTTGACCAAAAATGACGGTTTTGACCCGAAACGTCATGAAAACTCATTTTTTACCCTGGTCAACATGGTTTGACCCATATTGACCCGGTGAAATCGGTTTTTATGGAAAGATACGGTTGACTCGAGAAAAATATATTTTGAATTTTAAACTTTTTTTTAATTTTTATGAATAATAAAATAACATTCAAGAAAATCTTAGTGAATCAAAAATTGGGTTACAACACATGTCATTAGCATATTTGATTCACTAAGATTTTCTTGAATGTTATTTTATTTCTATTATTATTATTCATAAAACTCCAAAAAAATTAAGAAAAAAGTTTAAAATTCAAAAATATATTTTTCTCGAGTCAACCGTATCTTTTCATAAAAACCGAGTCCACTTGGTCAATACAGGTTAAACCATGTCGACCAGGGTAAAAAATGAGTTTTCATGACGTTTCGGGTCAAAACCGTCATTTTCTATAAAAACCGATTTCATCGGGTCAATACGGGTCAAACCATGTCAATCAGGATAAAAAAATGAGTTTTCATGACGTTTCGGGTCAAAACCGTCATTTTCGGTAAAAACCGTCATTTTCCATAAAAATCGATTTCAAAAATATATTTTTCTCGAGTCAACCGTATGTTTTCATAAAAACCGAGTTCACTGTGTCAATACAGGTCAAACCATGTCGACCAGAGTAAAAAATGAGTTTTCATGACGTTTCGGGTCAAAACCGTCATTTTCCATAAAAACCGATTTCATCGGGTCAATACGGGTCAAACCATGTCGATAAGGATAAAAATGAGTTTTCATGACGTTTTGGGTCAAAACCGTCATTTTCGGTCAAAACCGTCATTTTCCATAAAAACTGATTTCAAAAATATATTTTTCTCGAGTCAACCGTATCTTTTCATAAAAACCGAGTCCACTGGGTCAACACAGGTTAAACCATGTCGACCAGGGTAAAAATTGAGTTTTCATGACGTTTCGGGTCAAAACCATTATTTTTCGGTCAAAACTCGGTTCACCGGGTTGATACCAATCAAATGCTTTTTTTGTGTTCCAATATAATTTTTTTTTTTTGGTAATTAATTTTCTTTTCTTTGCGGTTGAAACAGACCTTTTCTAATACTGATTTAAGTTTTTTAGTTTTACCCATATAAATATTTATTATTATATATAATAAAACAAAATTAATAATCAAAATATTTATTATGGTAGATGGGTTAGTTGCAACGGTGCATTTTTGTCCTTTTGAAATAAATGAAATGTCCCTTGCTCATTGGCTATAAATAGCCACGAGAGTGGGAGAAAAAAGAAAAGAAAAAAAGAAATTCAGTTTTTTTTTTAGTTTTTCTTCATGCGAGTAAGATATTGTTTTTTTAAAAAAATAATTTGAAAAATACCAAAAATATCCCAAGCGTTAGATCTAATAGTGTTAGTTCTGGACCTTTGATTTAATAGGATACAATAGGGCTTACCACACTAGATTAAAACCCAAATCCATCTCAGCCTTTAAAATAATCTGCCATTTAATCATGTCGTGCCACGTCACCCGGTGTACCAAGATTTCGGTGCACCGCGCCACACCGGATCAAAACTCAGCTCATCCGGACCGTCCAATCAACCTTCAGATCAAGCCAATCATAGTCGAATGATTGTTTCATCCAAGATCCAGCGGCTCACAGCCTTCAACTGCACCGGCGTACCATGCTAGCGTTCACACCGTAGCAAAACCTCAGAGCTTCTCTCTCCTCTCGTCGGTGACTCCCTCTCTCTCATCCGATCTCCCATTTTCGACCGTCTCAAGCCTTCGAACCACCACAGAATGGTTAATAGCCTCCTATCAAGCAAACCCCTAGCTGTTTTCAGCGTTTTCGCAGCCTCATCTGGCTGGAAAAGGTCGCGATCTTCGCCGACACCGAAGCTTCAAATCGACGATTCTCCCTCGTCAGCCATCAACGGTTGTCGATACCATCATCATCAGAATCCTCTACCTCAGATCTACCAAAATCGACCATTCATTGGCCATAAATCTCGCCGGAAAATTTCTCCGCCGCCAACAGTGACCGCGCGTGAGCCACACTGTTGGATTCCTGAGAAATTCAAGGGTATTTCAGTCTTTTGCCTATACAGTTACACTCAGGTAATTTTTTTTGGATTCCTAACATTTTTTTTATTTTGTATATAAATTATCTTGCATGTTGTAAAAAAAAAACAAAAAACAAAAACAAGTATAAAAGGAATAACGACGCGGGTCCAACACCCATCCTATCATGTTATGGTTCGTGGGTCCAAAGCCCAATTCTCGAATATGGTCATACCCATTTCTCAACGATATTAGAATAATTTTTATTTTATAAACGAATATTATTTATCGACACGTCTCTTTTTACAGAAAAGAACCGATGTCAAGGGTATTTAAATACTAATTATGGATTATGTCTATAATTTCTTTTTGGTAACTCAGATGTAATTCTTCTTTTTTAGGGTTAAACGTCAATATTTTAAACAAGCCACCTATTTTTAGAAATGGATGTTATCCATTTTTTTTTACGCATCTCCTACGAACGTTGTTTGTCGACACGTCTCTTTTTACAGAAAATGACCGATGTCAAGGGTATTTAAACACCAAATATGGATTATGTCCATAATTTCTTTTTGGTAACTTAGACGTAAATCTCCTTTTTAGGGTTAAACGTCGATATTTTAGACAAGTCTCCTATTTTTAAGGACTGATGTCGTTTTTAACGTGTATCCTATTTTTAGGGACCGACGTTAACTATTTAAAAAAAATTGCAAATAAGCTCAAAATATAATAGCATTTGAATCAAATATAAAGACACACAAGTAAGGGTAACCTTTCTCTTGAAAGGATGTTTTAAGGGTGATGTCTACTTTCCCGTAATCATAACTAACCCAGTACTTGAGTCTCTAGGACCAGTGTCTAATTTGGAATTTCTAGTTCCCTCATATTACTAGATGGCGACTCCAATAAAATCTTCATTTCCCCCAATCGAAAAAAAATATTTTTGTTAAATAAACAAAAAGTGTAGTCGTCGCCCGACGTCGTGTATCGACACATGGTTATCTCATACTGACTCTAATTCTATTGTATAAACTCAGTTGTCAATACTTACACCACTATGTTTAAGTCCTTCACCAACAGTGCTAATATTTGCTCCAGACTCACGAACTTTTATATTTTCTCTTTTTCTAACTAAAGATACAAGTCAATATGGAGCCTATTTGCTCAAGTCTGAACCTGAGTTTGAGAGGCAATTGGCACAACTTGAGCATGGGTTATCTCATCTTGAGTTTAAGATGTATAAATAAGTTGCACATTCTTTATAGCCTGAGTTCAAGCCCTCTCAAATAGTCTAACATCATTAAATTTAATAAATTCAACTTTCATAAACACCCTTTTCATATTCCATAGTTACCCACTCATAAATAGAAATTGTTAAACCCAATAAAAAATATGCATTAACTTCCTCCACATTCTAGGTCACTATCCCTCATGAATCTCATAATATTTGATTTGCCTTAGCTCGCCCTAGATGGAAAGCTATAATGGATGAGGAACATTAGGTTCTTCATAAAAATTAGACTTGGCAACTTGTTCCTCATACTTCTGACATACATGTTATTGGCTCTAAATGGTTGTTCAAGCCAAAACTCAAACCCAACAACTCACTAGATCATCTTAAAGCTCAAGTTATAACAACTATGTATTACCTAGTTGATATGTTAGACTACATCTAGACCTTTTCTCTAGTCATCAAACCTAAAACTATTCATATGGTTATCACCATAACATTTGTTTAGAAATGGCCCATATATCAATTTGACATAAAAATGCTTTCCTATATGGTTTAATTTTATAAGATATATATATATATGGAATAACCTTCAGAAATAGCTAACTCTTAATATCCAACACATGTTTGCAAGATTTAAAATGCTCTATATGGTCTTAAACAAGTGTATTATGCTTGGTTTGGTTGGTTTAATGTTTTTTTTTCTTAAATATGGTTTCTTTTTCAACCTAGCATGCCCATATTTATTCATTTTTCATTCTAATTTTGGTATATTAATTCTTTTTTTTTTTATGTAGATTATATATTTCTTACAAAATACTCTACTACTCTAATTGCAAACTTCATTTAACTTATGAGTTTAGGATTTACGATGGACTTGGGACTAGTTCTTCGCTTTTGAGGGTCCTCAAACACTTGATGCCTTTATCATCTATAAACTAACTAGCATGGTCGACTGTAAGCCTATGAGCACACCAATAGAAGCAAAGACCAAAACCTCATCAAATAACATCTTATTGGAAGATCTAAGATACTTTTGAAGACTTGTTGGTACTTTATAGTATCTAACACTTACGTGTCCAATTTTTTCATACAATTTTCATTATGTATCTTAATACATGTATACTCCTACTATTGTGCATTTCAAAATGGTATGTCATATATTGAAATACATCAAATGCCCTATTAAAACAAGCTTATGCTTTACTTTTAATACTATAATTGATCTATGTGCTTTCTTATATATGGATTAAACAGGTTATCCCACTATAAAATGCTCCACCACTAGATATCGTATATTTCTTGGAGGAAATCTTTATTTCTTAGTGTGCAAAAAAATCAACATATCATCTCTTGATCTAGCACTAAAGCAGAGTATAGAGTCATAGCCAACATTGCAACCAAACTCAATGATATTTATTATAAAAATATCTTCACATTCCACTCACCTCTCACATAGATGATATTTATTATAAAAGATCTTCACATTGCACTTACCTTTCTTTTGATCCTCTGCCGTAACAGCCTTAGTGCTCTTCATATGACAGTTAATTATATGTTTCATGTTTGTAGTAAACATATTAAGTTGGATTATCATTTTGTGCGCGAGCAAAATGCACTTGGCTTCTCATCACTCAACATATCTCCAATAATGATCAAGTAACATGCCTTTTCATTAAATTAATATCGAAGGTTGCTTTTATTTACTTTTAAACTAAAGTTTGCCTCTAACCCTAACAAAAGTTTGATGAGGAGTATTACCATAACCTAGTAGCTCAACATGATTTGTGGGAATAAGTAGAGTGATAATGAGACCCAAAACTATTAGAGAAATAAAGATGGTTACTTTCATAAATTTGTCTATATTAGTGGAGAGATGTTGGAGGATGTAGTTTTAGTGGCAATAGATTCAGCCTAAAATGGTAGTTCAACAGGATAAAAAAAAAAATTCAACAAAAATAATAAATAAAAATATCTTATATTTAAATCAAATCAAATCTCACGTGGTGGTGTTTGAAATCAACCAAGATGCAAAGTAATATTGCCTATTTTTTTTATTCAAACATCTCCATCTTTTCTAATTTGTCTTCTCGTTAGCTTAGTAAAAATTCAAAATCAACCTTTGACTTTCAAATTAAATGATCCACCTGTATTTTGTGTGTCTTCCCACACAATGTATAGGTAATTGTATATTTAGGATAAATCCTTAACTATTAAATACATCAATGAATAAGTCACTTAAAAGCTGTATAAAAAAATAAATGCTCAAAGCTTATCCTCGTACATATGGTATGTGTGTGTGTATTTGCTCTCAATGCTAAGCTATTGTTTTCAAAATATTGCTAATATTTAACATTTCAAAATTTAAATTTAAAAGCATCTTATTTTCAGGATGCCATGATTTTTTCTAGTTCTATATTCATTATTATCATTTATCTTAATTCTTTGTTTTTTTTTTTCTAGTGTAGTGGTTAAGATAATGGGTCTCTAGATCTTTAATTCCCATCAATAAATTATCTCTTCTATTTTTTTAAAAAACAAACTTTTAAAAACTTATTCTTTTGAAATCATACATGATTCTCACCGATTGCCACAACAACATATTTTTTTCTATTATTTTAAATTAATTAGTGTTTTATTTTATGTTTATAGATATGTGTGGTTGCATATTCGTTATTTATACTCCCCATTCATCATAGGTTTTTATTATTTTGAATGAAAATCTTAGTGATTATTTGCAACTGAATGGTAGATATTTATACTAATAAATAGTTTTTCAATATTTTATCAATAAATTTTGATAATACAATCTATTTTATTATTAATTATGATGATTCGATTCATCTTTATGCATGAGAAATGATTAATCTCAAAGTCTAAATTTAAAAATTTCATGAATTTTTTTGTTATTCAAATTATTGAATAAATTAGATTTGACATTTGTTGATTAATTTTTCAGACAATAAGTTATAAGTTATGATTTTTATAGATGTAATATGAAAGTATTAATGAAAATACATTTCAATCTAAAAATAATAATGGATATTTTATAGTTTTTAGGCTTTTACTATGTCATCTTGCACTCCAACCTTTTAGGATTGGGTAACTTAGGTAAAGAGTTATTTGAAATTATTTTTTAAAGTATTTTTTAATTTTTTAAAATATATTTTTGTATTAGTATATTAAAATAATATTAAAAAAATTCTAAAATTTTAATTTAAAAAAATCAAAATTTTAATATTCAAGTCTCGTTTGCTTCACGGAAAATAGTTTCCTAAAAACTATTTCCTATGTTTATTTGTCCACTACAAGAGTTGGTCAAATGAAAATTTGATTTGGTTTCAGGAAAGTGTTTTTTTTATTTTTTACGGAAAACACTTTTCAGAAGTTGTGAAAAATTTAGAAATATCATATTATTTACTAATTATATCAAATTTAGTCCTCAAACTTTTGATTGTAATATATTTTGTTTTGAATCTTTTTTTTCAATTTCATCCCTTAGAATTTGATTTAATTTGATTTTTATATCAACTTTGATTTTTATTTTTATGATTGTTATTTGTTGTTCTCTTATTATTTTCTTAATTGAAATTCTTTATCTATTAGATTTAGTCTTTATTTTTTTTATTATTATTTATTTTTTTGAAATTATAATTTTTTTCATTTCATTATCTTTCAACTTTTTTATTTGTTACATTTAATCTATATTATTATTATTGTTATTTATTGTATTTGAGATAATTTATGAAATTAAATTTTTTAAAAAAAATTTATTCTAATTTAACTTTTTAATTTGTAAAATTACGCATTATTTTAATAAACTTGAAAAAAATATTAACAATTTATTATTCAGTTTATTTTTCATGATATAGTCAAATACTAAAAAGTATTTTCTAACTTATTTTTTATAATATTATCATATATAAAAAAATTATTTATTTTTCAAAAAATTAATTTTAAAAAATAAAATTACCAACAAACAAACGGCCTTATTGCCATCACGGTCCAAAGTCCCGTGTTTCAGCATAGCCTGCCACAATACAAAACCCTGGCACTGTAGTACCCTTAAGGGTTTTTTTTATAACCCTTGCCGCTCCTTGCGTCACAGAAGTAAAGCGGAAGCCGGAAGGAGCTTGAAACTGCGCAAAAATGGTGAGCTAGATCTCTCTCCCTCAACCAAAATCTACTTATTTTCTGTAAACACTCAAGTCAATTCAATATCATAAATCTTAGATAGCTATTGTTTGTTTTTGACATTTCGTTTAATGTTTGAACATGAAAGGCACCAAAGCGAGGTGGAAAGGGTCCGGTGGTTGCCGGAAAGAAGAAACCGGTAAAAAACAAGCTCTCTCTTACAAATTACCCTTTCAAGTCGAATTCTATCATTTTGGGTTTTGCTTATTTTGTCATGGTGTTTGTTTATGTGGTGATTTGTTTAGGAGAAGGTGACGAATCCATTGTTCGAGAAGAGGCCGAAGCAGTTTGGAATTGGAGGGGCTTTGCCACCAAAGAGGGATCTGAGCCGATTCGTTAAGATGCCGAAGATGGTTCAGATTCAGAGGCAGAGGAGGATTCTCAAGATGAGATTGAAGGTTCCACCTACCGTGAACCAGTTCACCAAGACCCTTGACAAGAATCTCGGTATCGTTTCTGGCATATCTCCTCTTTTGTTAAGTGCTAATTAGCTCTGGTTTGGTTGCATAGAAGCATAGGCTTAGTCCAGGAGTCTTTATGCTAATCAATGTCATTCATAATTTGTTAATGTTAAATGTTTGACGTGGTTTCTGAATTGTGATTTTTGTCATCTGTAATTGGTATTGTGGTTATTGTTATTCTTTATTTATTTGATTTGATTTATACCCTAAAGTCTAGTTAAGAGTATAAGGAAAAGAAAATATAGCGTCATTTTTTTCAAGCTTTATGGATTTATTGTATATCATCAAAACTGAGATAATGGTAAGCTTTATAGGTTTATGTATAGTTTTTTTGGCATGATAATGTTTGAAGCGCAACTCGTGAAGAAAAGTTTAATCAACTGGAATTCTTAGCAGTGATTATGCAGGTTCGCTAGAAGACCTTGATTCTATTCTATCCGTGCAATTTGTTTTGGTTCCTTTGTTTCCTAGAGTCATTCTGTGGTCCTTTGTGATTTCAAGTGTCATGATATTGCTTAAGAACTAGGGTCTCTAATTTTCTTTGCTCTTATGCAGCAACTATATTGTTTTGTTAATTTGCTTGATGGTAAAAGTTAATGTTCTGTTCAATCTTCTTTTCTGAACTAAGATGTGAACCATAGCTTGTTTGTTGATTGCTTACATGGTACAAACAATCCAACATACAAGTGGTGTGATGATAAAATATCGTAGCTTTCTGGCTTAGTTTCTTTTCTTTGTTTTGACAAGAATTTTTTATCCCGTTGAGATATTTATATTTAATACTGTACCTTTTGTGAACTCCTTGCGCAGCATCAAACTTGTTCAAGATGCTTTTGAAGTACCGTCCTGAAGACAAAGCAGCAAAGAAGGAGCGCCTCTTGAGAAAGGCTCAGGCAGAGACCGAAGGAAAAACTGTTGAGGCTAAGAAGCCTATTGTTGTGAAATATGGTCTCAACCATGTAACCTATCTAATCGAGCAGGTGGCACATCAATTTATCCTGCACAAGCTTGTTGTTAGCACTAGTCCTTTCTGCTGTTGGAATTCTTTTAATAACATATTTTCCCTTTACCTATTTCTTGCAGAAAAAAGCCCAGTTGGTTGTTATTGCTCATGATGTGGACCCCATTGAGTTGGTTGTATGGCTACCAGCTTTGTGTAGGAAGATGGAAATCCCATACTGCATTGTGAAGGGAAAATCTCGATTGGGAGCAGTAAGTGTGCCTGTACCTTTGCAATTTAAAATTTTGTTGTGAAAGGAGAGTTGTGGATTCCAGACTGAATTTTTTAGTCTTTGTGATAGATTGTCCACAAGAAGACTGCATCAGTTTTGTGCTTGACCACAGTCAAGAATGAAGACAAGTTGGAGTTCAGCAGAATCTTGGAAGCTATCAAGGTGTGTGGAATTACATATTTTTAAAATTATGTTTTTGCAAATGTTCACAATGCAATTCATTTTTCTACTTTCTTTCTGCGTTTTCAGGCTAGCTTCAATGACAAGTACGATGAGTACAGGAAGAAGTGGGGTGGCGGAATCATGGGTTCCAAATCCCAGGCCAAGAGCAAGGCCAAAGACAAGGTCCTTGCCAAAGAAGCTGCCCAGAGGATGACCTAGGATTCATTTTATTGTATATCTCTCGAGGATTTTACTGGTGGACGATTTCTCGTACATTTTCATGTACTTTTGAGGTCAGCTTAAAAAGTTTTGTTCTGTTTAGAGTAAGATTTTGATTAAATCAATACACGCAAGTGATGCGGCTGTTTGCGGTTTCCTGTTGCTGCCTTTTGAGTTGGTTTCCGCATGTCAATTGAGATATTGAGTTCTTGAATGTCAATAGTTCCAGGCACTATAGTTGATAAAAATATGGAGCCTCGATGTATTAGCAGTGCTAAAAGTGAACAAATAATTGGAGAATTACTATCTGTGCTAATGGCAATTAAAATAGATGTATTTTTGCATGCTTGAAATGACTGAAATCTCGTTGCCCCTTGCCAAGAGGGTGGGTGAGATGACGTGTCTTTCTTTTGAGCATAAAAAAATTGGCCTCCAGTTTTCTCCTCTCACCAGTCTCGCATTCACATGAGCTTTTTGGGCTCAATGAATTAAAATAATTGTATTTGTTTTTTCCCTTTTGTCCTTTTAGAACTTTTTCATGATTTAGAGCAATATCCCTGAAAAAGAATGAATATCCTAATGCGGGAGGTGATGATGGTCATGTCTTCCCTTTAGCTTCCAATTGGGCTGTGTGTGCGTTTAGTTTTCCATACTTTGCCCGGTGCCACCTCTTATTCATCTCTTGGAGACTCATGTTGTTCAAACTTAATTTGCAATTTTCGATTAATTTTACAATCCCCCCCCCCCCCTCCCATGAACTTGAATTACAGAACTAAACAATACCTCAATTTACACTTTTTTTTAATGTGGCCCCTTTCGTTAGGATTCTGTTAGGAAATTGAAAAAATGAAAATCCACCCAATTCCTATCGTTTTCTTTATCAACATTTAAAAATATGTTTCCTAATAGATAAAAGAGAGGAATTGAGAGGATTTTCAAGGGCTTTGCCGTTAATTTCTCAATAAAATCATAATAAAATGGACAGATTTTTTTTATAAAAAAAAATTCATATCGTGAGGAGCAAAATCAAGGGGTTTTTTTTTTTTTTGTTTAGTTTAAAGGATATTTATTTTTCGCTCAAATTCAATAGGGTATTTTATAATTTAAACTTATTTTTATAGTAACCATTTCTTTTCTTTTTGGATCTTTTTCCTGTTCAATAAAATCAAATGTGTTCTAGCACTTCGGGTATGATAGTATCCTAACTTTAATGGCAAACTTGCTATATCATTGGTGCATGTTGCGTTGTAAGTCGAATTTATTTTTTTTTACTTAAAGAAATTTCAAGCAATACTAACATGTTTTCTAATAAAAAACAGTCTTAAATTCAAAATATAATTACAATATTTTTTAAAAAATATAAGACAACTACATGTAGTATCGATTCAGGTTAATATATCAAATCTACAATCCAGATCATAAGATTATGATAATTTTATAGAAATAAAATAAAATAAAAATATGAAGGTCTTATCCTGATCAACTCAATGTTGAAAAATGACATTGAAAAACAAGATATTAAAATTTTTTTAAAAAGAACAAAAAAAACTAAGGTTAGTTTATCAAACCTGCAACCTGTGTTATAAAACCGAGATAACCTTGTAAAAATGAGATAAAAAAAATACTTACAAAACCTAATTTTCAATCATCTTAATGTTGAATGATAAAATTAAAAAAAAAATAACCTACAAACTCCAAGTTAACTTGAGTTAATCTATTAAGCCCGCTACCTAGATCATGAGATGGGATAACTTCATAAAAAATCAAATAAAAGAATTATAAACTTTCATTTCTAATAAATCTAATGTTGAAAGTTTAAATAAAAAAAAACACTAAAAACTACGACCTCATTTAAGAGAAGGTTAGTGTCCATTTCTGGGCCTGAGGGAGTACTCTTAAAATATTTTGATTCCTGCTCATATGCCCAATTTGAAACTTTGGTGTAAATCCCAACTTGATTTATCGGTTGGAAGGAAAGGGTTGTGGCAAGCAAGCCAAATATGGCTGCACCATACCCGGTCTGAATCAAACGATATTGAGTAAGTATCCATGAGACCTAGATAGTTCCATGGAAAGCAAATTAAAAAACAAAATTATGAAGCTTAATTTTAAAATAACCTAATATTAGATAATGAAATTTAAAAAAATACTAGAAAAAGATTACGTTGCTGAATGGTGAAATTAAAAAAAAATCAATTAAAAATGACTAAAAAAATAAACCACGATAATCCGAGTCTAATTTTCAAACTCACAGCTCGAGTTAGGAAATTGAGATAGCTCCATAAAAAGAAAATTAAAAAAATATATGAATCCCAATTAAAAAAGGATCCAAAAAATATAAACACAATCAACTCAGGTCAATGTGTCAAACCCAGAATCCAAGTCATGAGATTAAGACAATGCTATAGAAAACAAAAAAAATAATCACAAAAGTTAATATATAACCAACGTAGTGTTGAAGGATGAAATCAAAAAATAAAATCAATTAAAAAATAACTTAAAAAATAACTCAATCCAACTATATTAAACTGGTAACCTAAGTCGCAAGACGATGATAATTTCATGAAAAGCAAATAAAAAGAATTAATAAGCTTCATTTCTATCAAATCCACATTTTAAGTTTGAAATCGAAAATAAAAGAAAAGGTTAATCCTTAGAGAACAAATAAAAAAAAATTAGGAAGCTCAATTTCCAACCAACCCAATATTGAAAGATAAAATTAAAAAAAATCAATTAAAAAGTGAAAGGAAAAATAACCATAGTTAACTTGGTTAACATGATAAACTAGCCTCTTGGGTCATAAAATCGGGTTAAATTCATAGCAAACAAATGAAAAAAAAAATTATGAAGATCAATTTCCAATATATTCGGTGTTGAGGTTGACATTGAGAGAAAAGAAAAATCCATAAGATCAGGATAATGCTATAGAAAAAAAAATAAAAAATTACATTCAATTTCTAACCAACCTAATGTTAAATGATAAAATAAAAAAAATCAATAATAAAAGGAAAAAAAATAACTCGAGTTAATCTGGATTAACTTGTTAAACTTGAGACTAGGGCAATGAGATTGAGATAAATTAACAGAAAGTGAATCAAAAATAAATAAATCACGGAGCCACTTCCAATATATTTAATGTTGAAGGCTGAAATAATTAAAAAAAAAACTAAATCTATGAGATCAGTATATAACTTAACATAAAAAAAAATATGAAGTATAATTTCTAAAATAGTATGATATTGAAGGATGAAATTGAAAAAAAAATAAAAAAAATTAAAAGATGAAATTGAAAAAAAAAAACTAAACAATAAAAAGCAAAAAAAAAACTATTTTAATTAATATTATTTTATGGGTGTGGTTTTGGTGATTTAGCTCCATCTTTTAAAGTTTTGTTAATCTATGATATACCAGTTTCATTCCCTTTAATTTGAGTCAACGTTAAGGTTCTGAATGGCGATGCAATTTAATTCTCTTTTTATATTATTTTTTGTATGAAAAATATCAAATTAATGAGTTTTGAGTGTTTTTTTATATAGTTTTTATGTATTGTTGTCAATAAATAAATAACTAAAAATACAAAAAAAATATTATTTTAATATATTTTTAATGGGAAACATTTTTGAAAAAATAACTTTTATATATATATAAGCTTTCAAAATTTGTTTGGCTTGTTTTTATTGATTGTTTTTTAATTTGTATTTGTTGATTTTTTTTATATTGGAGTGGTTGAGAATTTAACTTTATAATTTGTTTCCTTTTATTTTGTCTTTCTATAGGGTTAGTTTGCGAGTTTGCCAAGGTAATTCAGGTTGTTCTGGTTTATGTATTTTGTGAGGTGTTTTTTTTTTAAAACAAAATTGAAATTGATTTTTTATAATAAATTGTTTTCTCATGTATTTTTTAAAATATGTTTAGAGAAAATTCATAATATTAAATTTTATAAAGTAATGAAAAATAAAGAATTCGAGGAAATTATTATTCATCAACACCCATTGTACTATGGATTATAAGTTTTTTTTATATGATTTTTTATTCAATGTTTTTTTGTTGATTTTTATCTTTTTAATATTAGAGAGGTTAAGAATTTGACTTTCTATTTATTTCTTTTTATTTTGTTTTTTTACAGGGCCAGTGTGATTTGCAATTTTGCTAGGGTAACTTAGGTTGATGTAGTTTGCAAGTTTGCTAGGGTAACTTAGATTGCTTTAGTTTGCAAATTTAGTGAGGTATTTTTTTTTCTTATCATCTATTTTTTCTCTTACAGTTAAAAAAATAATTTTATTTTAAAATTATGTTATTAAACTTTATAAAGTCAATGGATCTGTTCACATGTTTGGCTGGTTGACCTAATTCACGAGTCTGACAAGTTTAATATTTTTTTCTTTTTTAATTATTATTTTTTTCAATTTTATCATTATAAATTGAATTAATTGAGAATCTAGTTTCACAACTGGTTTCGTTTCACTTCTTTAAGGTTATCGCGGTTTAAAAAAAAGGTCTTGACATTGGGTTGGTATTTGATTTTATAATTGTTTATTTTAGTTATTATATAGTTAAATAAAACATAGTTTTAAAAAAATAAATTATAATCCCAATGGAGTTTATAACCCAGTTCGCAGGTTTGGTGTGCTAGTCCAGGTTATCTAATTCACAGGTTTGACAAGTTTACCCACCGATCGAATATGCTTTTTTAGTGTTTAGTTTTTAATTTTTTTTATTCCATCCTTCAAATTGGCTGGGAAATAGATTGCATTATTTATTTTTATTTATTTTCAATAGAATTATCATCATCTCAAATAAGTGTTTATTTTTAGATTAATACTCAATTTTATAAACATCTATTTTTATTATATAATTAAATAAAAAAATTATTAAACCAAATAAAATCTATAGTCCAGGTCGCAGCAAGACTATAGTTGATTTAATCTGTCATTATCTTAATATTGTTTTTTTTTTTTAAAATTATCATTTAAAAGTTATTTTAAAAGTTAAATTATGTTTTTACTAACTAATAAGGTTTTATTTAAAACCATGAAATCAATAAGTTAATTCTATTATGATTTAATTAAAAATTCAAATCAAGTAAAAAACTGATTCTAGATATTTTAAAATTTACTCGTGTAGTCAAATTTATTAATATTATTAGAAAAACTTTGTAGTCTTCATATTTTTTAATATTTTAAAAAAATTCTACCCCCGGCGAAACACGTAATAATACACTAATAGCATTTGAAACCAGGCAAACTTAAAGATAAGATAGATTAGTCATTTGCATTAAAAAAAAAAGAAAAAAAAGAAAGAAGGAAAGGCAAGGAGTAATTTTTAAAAAAGAAATAAAAAAAAAGAAAAACAATAAAATTAATTAAACACGCAGCCACTCGACTATATGGTTGTTTCTTCGATCGAATACACACTGAACACACAAACCCTTACCCGTTACTCCCTCTCTCTGCGAATTCCCAAACCCTAGTAATTTCCTTCTCTCTCCGTGTAAATCTCTACTCTTCCAATTGCAATCTGCTTTATTCATCTCTCTCCTTGTATTGATAATCTCTGTGCGTACCGAATTTGTGCAAGTTCTTTTTGGTTTTAGATAACGACGATGACTGACGGAAAGCCGAATCTCCCTGACGATCTCCTCCTCCTCTCTTGCAAGGCAACCGATGAACGCCTCTCCTCCTTCAAAGGTTCTAATCTCGATTTTCCATTCATTGTTTTTTCCCAATCGATCTCTTCTTACTTTTTATTGCTATGTCTATTTCCATTTGGGCTTCAACTTTAGGGTTTTGACCATTTTTTATATTTTTTCAATTGAATGCAAGTTGCATGACTTCCTTTGATGTTAATTTCTGTATATTTTTTTCATGCCGAATGGTGATAGATTACTCAGCTTAATAATACTTATGAATTGTTTTTTTATTGGAAATGGTAGATCGTGGAGGAATTGGTGAGGACAAGGCTCTGTTGAGTTTGCCTGATGACTCAAAAGGTATCAGAGGAATGCTTATTTGCGGTTTCCACCTTGATTTTAATGTCTTTTGATTGTAATTCATATTATATTGATTGACTGTTCTTGCTTTACAGATCAAGTGACTGCAGACAATACTATACCTCTTTCTCCACAATGGCTTTATGCTAAACCGGTGGATGCTAAGTCATCAACTACTGGGGCATCAGGGGTATGGGATTTCACTTGTCTAAAGTTGGACGTGCTTATTGACTAGTTGGTTTTTAGTTATCTATATGAGGATGGCATACTTTTTTTTTTAATGTACTAATATTTAATAATACATGCTTATTTGGATATATTTGTTTTGTTAATTCCTGATAATTTATGTCATTTGGTGCTGTTGTATGTTCTGGTGTCTATAATCATTTAGCTTAGTCAGGGCCCTTGAGAAATTATAAACTAGGATAGTTGTTGGCAGGATTTAGAGATGCAATTTATTGGATTTTATAACTAATTGTTTTTAACCAGAAATTATACCTTGGAAGGTGTTGAAATATTTTTAATTTTGGGTCCAACTCTGCTCTGCAATTATCAAACCTAAGGAGATTTAATTGTAGCATCTTGACCTCTTTATAGGGGAAAGTCCTCTTTTTCTCTTCTGTCCGCAAGAATGCAGTCTTGTTGTTATCATGATAGCACCCTTTCACTTAGTTTTGTCACAGGGTGAACTTATATTTTACCTGAGGTTTTATTACGACTAAATTTATCCTTTTTTCATTTTTCATTTTTTTTTTTGTGTGTGTGGGTATTTCCAATTAACCCTTATGCCTGAAAATAACAGGAAACACGTGCTTCAAATTCTTTGTCCCATGGAAACTCCAGTGATAGCAATTTGAAAGACAATTGGCGTTTAGATGGATCCCAAGACAAGAAAGATCGGAGGAGGATTGCTCCTGATGTTGAAAGCAGCCGCCGTTGGCGTGAGGAGGAGAGGGATACAGGTTTGCTTGGTAGAAAAGATCGCAGAAAAGAAGACCATCGTGCTGATTCTGTTTCAGCTAGAGATATATCTGAGACTAGAACTTTGCCTGCTTCAGATCGTTGGAATGACGGCAACAACCGCAATTCTGCTCATGAATCCCGAAGAGACAGCAAGTGGTCATCTAGGTGGGGTCCTGAAGAGAAAGAGAAGGATTCTCGAAATGATAAGAGGGCAGATGTTGAGAAGGATGAGGCTCACAGCGACAAACAAAATTTTGGCACTGCTAGCCGCCCAACTTCCGAGCGTGAGAATGATTCTCGCGATAAGTGGAGGCCATCTTCTGAGCGTGAGAATGACTCTCGTGATAAGTGGAGGCCTCGCCATCGTTTGGAAGTTCATTCTGGTGGACCCGCTGCTTACAGGAGTGCACCTGGATTTGGGTCAGATAGAGGACGTGTGGAGAGCCCTAATGTGCCGTTTGCTGCCGGAAGAGGAAGGTCCAACAATAGTGGGAACTTACAAATTGGCAGGCATCTTACTGCTTCCATCGGGTCCATTCCCGTGGATAAGAATCATGCATTCTGCTATCCGAGGGGAAAACTTCTTGACATTTACCGTAAGCACAAGACTCTTCCAAGTTTTGATACCATACCAGATGGGATGGAGCTTGTGTCTCCACTAACACAGGAAATTGCTATTAAGCCATTGGCTTTTGTTGCACCTGATGCAGAGCAAGAGGTATACAATTTACATAATGTTATGTTAAAGGTATGTCTTATAGTTACTGTCACTGCTTTAAATTGGATAATATGATTCTTGCAGGCTGTCATTGGAGATATATGGCTGGGAAAAATTACAAGCAGTGGAGGATTGAACAACTCGTTTAGAGAAAAGAACGAGTCATCAAATAATAACACTGCAGGTGATCAGTGTCACATCTTCAGTTGACTTTTGCAATCTCACCATCTATTCTCTCTAACACTTTTTTATTCAGGCATTGGTGAGGAGAATGTTAGTTTCTCTGTTAAGACTGAAGAAATTGCAGACTCTTTTGGAAAAATTACTGGCAATGCTTCCAGTCAAGGTACGGGTGCTGAGATGTTCAATGCATCAATGGCTGAGGGTAAGTAATTCTAATATCAATTTTTTGACTTCTTTTATTTCAGTGATAAAACTATTCCTTCTGTTATGTATTTCAGAAAAGGATACGCATAAAGATGATAAACAGAAGTGTGTGACAACAATTGGCAGAGCGTTGATGGATGGCTTTGTGCCTGCAGTTTTCAAGAGAGACGAATCCAGCAGTGTTGGGGAGAGTGGCCTGATTTACAACGTTGTGGATTTAAAAGCTTTTGAAAGGCAGCCAGTGGCAGATGTGGCTTTTCAGAATAACCTTAAGTTGGAGGATATTGAGTCAGCTACTTCTTTTGAAATTGGTAGCCAGCTTCCTGATGATTCAAGTTCACTATTTGATTTTTCTTCTGCACAGCAAAATTCAAGAAGCCATCAATTTTCGTTGAATATAAATAATGATGGGCATCAATTCACGGGTGCTATCATGCCTGAGGAACTATCATTGTGCTATCTTGATCCTCAAGGGGCAATTCAGGGACCGTACCTTGGTATTGATATTATTGCATGGTTTGAGCAAGGATATTTTGGAACTGACCTACCAGTTCGTTTGTCAGATGCTCCTGATGGATCGCCCTTCCATGAACTTGGTGATATTATGCCTCACCTAAAACTTAAACCTGGGTGTGCTTCAAGTACTAGTCCGTCTGCTAAGGTACAACTATCTGATGATGTTGGAGAAAGCTTGGAAGGGAGCACAGCGACTTCTGCTTCTCTTGAATATAAGGTTTCTGCTGTCAGGGAAGACCAGCAGCGGGTTTCATCTGGATTTGAGGCCATCTTTAGTGTTGGTGGTCAGTCAAGGGTTCCTGATCATGGTTTTCTCAGTGGGTTGGAGTATTCTGATGATCAAAGATTTCAAAATGTTGTTACTCCGGATGAAGGTAAGTTGCTTAGAATGATTCTGCTGTTCATGTCACTGCATCTGTTCATTGGGCTCATTTAGTTGCTCTGATCTTTGTTGGATACAGAAATCGTCTTTCCTGGAAGGCCTGGAAGTAGTGGCAACCCTTTGATGAGAGATGTTGCAGACGTTCAGCGATTTGTTCCTAATCCTTCTACCAACCCTGCCATCTTAAATGAATTTTCAGAAGCTGGCATGCATGCTCATCAGGATGAAATAGTTCATCCGTTTGGCTTGTCAATGTCTGAGCTCAGTAGCAACTCTAATCTTAGGCGTGCTCAATCATCCAACATGGCTTCTGGAATGGGTGATGAATTTCCAGCACAGGTTCATGCTATGGACTCTTATACAGAGCATGATGCTGCCCTTGCCAGTCACAGGTCCTTTGATGCAGTATTTGATCAATCCCATTATGCAGAGACATGGCCTGAAGATTATAGGAAAAAGCCACTCACTAATCCCCACATTGATCTAAGTTCTGCAGATGCTCGACACTTATTTCACAGGCAGCCAGAGTTCAATGATTTTGATCAGCAGCATCTCATGTTGCAGAAGATGCAAAAAGAAAGTCAACAACAGAATCATTTATCTCATCCCTTCTCAAATACTATGGAAATGGGTTTTGAGCAAATCCCTTCTAATCTTATTGAACTGCAATTTCAACGTCAGCAGCAGCTGGAGCTTCAACATCAGCAGCAGCTGGAGCTTCAACAGCGTCGGCAGCTGGAGCTTCAACAGCATCGGCAGCTGGAGCTTCAACAGCGTCGGCAGCTGGAGCTTCAACAGCGGCGGCAGCTGGAGCTTCAACAACAGCAGCGACAGTTTGAGCTTCAGCAACAGCATCATTTACTGCACCAACAGCAACAACAGCTTCGTCAGTACCAAATGAAACTGCAGCAGCAGCAGGTTCTGGAACAGTTGCTGCAGCATCAGATGCCTGATCTTGGATATGGGCAGGGAAAGGGAGATCCATTGAGGGAAAACTTGCTTGAGCAGATTCAATTTAGGACACGACTGGCGGCCGAACTGCAGCAGAATTCACATAATCCAAGGCACCTCGATCTAACACTGGAGCAGATAATTCGAGCTAAGATTGGCCAGAATAATCTTCAAGAACCCCAGACTGATATCTTGGACCTCTTATCACAGGTGAAGCATGGTAATATACTCCCTTCAGACCTGCAGTTCCATCTTCAGCAAGAACAGATGCAGGCGCAAGAGTTATCTTTGGCAAGGCAGCAGTTAGGAATGGATGGTGAAAGCCAAGTTGGTTGGCCATGGTCCATCGATGAAGCTGGTCAGACCTTCAGAAATACTACTGGTCATCACCAGTCTAAGTCTACAGGATTTAACGCTTCAGATTTTTACCTGCAACAGCAGAGGCTTTCCTCACATGATGAACATTTTAGCCATAACAAATGGAATCATGCTTTACAGGAGCCACATCAGGGTGGGTTTTATGAGCCTAGCTCTATGGCATTTGACCATCCAACTTCTCTGCCTGCTGTCACTCCTGGGATGAGGATGGATAATGTTAATGGTCATTCCCAAGGTCCAGATTCAGCAGAGCCTCTATATATGCATTCTACTGATCAACTGGGTTCCTTCTCGTCCAATGTCTCTTCTCGTCATCGACAAGTTTTTGGTGATATTTATGGTTCTCGTGCCGAAATGACAGAGAGCCACCTCCCTGGAAAACAAGGGCAGCAAGAGAATAGTTGGGTTGAAGGAGGGATGCAACAATTGCATCTTGAAGCTGAAAGAAAACGGAATGTATCAGAAGTTGCTGGAAACTCTAGTTTTTGGACCTCAGCTCGCGGAGATGAGGAGAGCTCAAAGCAAGTTTTAATGGATCTTCACCAAAATATGGGTCTTCAGTCTATTCGATCATCGGAAGATGATTATCGGCACCTTATATCTTCCTCTAAATCTCAGGAATCCTTTTGGCCAATCACTGAGTCATTCTCTTCAAATGATATTCCAGATCAAGAAGCCACCATGAATGACTCATTTATTGAAAAGCCTGAAAATTCGAAATCAAATTCTCTGCTGCAGGATAACCATGTTATGTCCTTGAGTGGTCAATTACACCATCAAGGAAATGGTGAAAGATTGTCCCTAAGGTCAAAATCTGGAGCACTAACTGAAGAACCAACATTCTTTTCAGGCATAGTAGATACTTCTCATACTAATCATGCGGATAACATGTTTGTTGATAAATCTGCGATGGATAAAGAAGTGGTAGAATTGGATACCAGATATGGGTCCAAAGGCATGAGTGCCATGGCCAGGTCTGTTTCGCACATTGAAGAGAGCTTTGTTGAACAAGCTGAAACTGCTATGGATTTTGCTAATGCCAGTAGCAGGCAGAGTAGCAGGCATAGTTCCCTGAGCAGTGCTGGTATTTTCTCTGACATACATCTTTTCAGATATCATGCTTATGCTTAGATGGATATTAGAGGCTTTGTGAAATTCTGCAGGTGGTAATGGAGGCCTACACGGGTATGAGATGGGATTTGATAAATTGACTGGTGAAGAGGTCTCTATTGACAGGTAATGACTATCCTTTGTTGTTGTCGGATTGTTTTTAATGAAGTCATCATGGTCTCCTTAATCATGATGTTAAATCTTCATCTGAATAACGTATTTTACAAAATTTGGTTTCAGAGCACTTGCATGGTTACTCTTTGATAGGTTAGGTGCTCTAATGATTTCTCTTCATTAAAAAGCTTAAAACAAGATGCAAGTATGTGGGAGAACACTCGCACCTTAGCTGCCTTGTATTTTATAGGTCTCCTAGTGCATGTACATTAACATGATGTCATGTCATCTTGTGTCGTAGTAGCTGCTGTATCATGGACTTATTTCTAGAAACTTAACGGGCAGGAAAAAGGTAAAAGCAAACAGAGGAAACCACAAATCATTGAAGTTTCAAATTTTGAAACCTTCACTGGACTGCAAATGGGCCAAATCATAGGGTATATTTTGCATTCCCACCACCCCTTTTCTTTTCAAGTTGGTTCACAGTAGAGCGTGAGTTGGTGCGGATATTTTTTCCACCCCAAAATACTTGCTTAATTTCTTTCTTCTATTATGATAAAGTAAACTTTTAACATCTCCAGGGGTGCAGTCAAACCCACATTCTCTGTGCTTATTTGTGGCAACAATGACATTAAATCTGTTTTGAATTTCACAATTTTCAGATTGTGCATATGAGCTTTGTGGTCAACTGTTCTATGCATGACTTGACTATTAGCAACATCTGTGTTTGCATTGTATTCAGCGTTAGTGGGTTTTCCCTAGTAAATCTGTTTCTTTTGACATCAAGCTATTGGAAAGGTCTTGCTTCATAAATATAGGAGTTGCGAGTTGCACTGTTTTGATTTGAAACCTATATTGATGTTCATGAAAAATGCTTGTGAACAGGATGCCTTCTATTTTAACTAGAGGGCTTGACAGTGCCTTGCATAAACGCCCGCCGGTATCACGGGCATATTCTTCCAAGGATGCGTTGTCAGACATGGCATCTGCTTCGCATATCAAGCAAAAAAATCGGGCAAGCCTTGCAACTTCTGATGGTATATCATTATTGTTTCAGATGTGCTGTCTTTTGTTTGTTGGTTTTGGATAATTGTGGTGGTGATTTAAAAAATCCAAAAACTTTGGTGGCTTGCAGAAAGGAGGAGTGAGCCTGTAGAGAATGTAGCAGCAACCCGGGGTGGTGATAGTCAGACATCTGGCAAGAAAGAAGCGCGTTTTAGGAGGTCCTCATCTTACAATGATGCTGGTATAACAGAGACTTCATTTATGGATGTGCTAAAAAAGCCAGTTTTTACTGAGGCTGAAGCCGCTAATGCGGCTGCCTTGGAATCATCTGATGGTCCACTGAGTGGGCGAAGCGGGAAAAAGAAAGGGAAGAAAGGAAGGCAAATTGATCCTGCTCTCCTTGGCTTCAAGGTTTCTAGCAATCGCATTATGATGGGTGAGATACAACATCCTTACGAGTAACTTACGATGGGTGAGATACAGCATGTTGACGAGTAACTGATACAAGCTGTGCAGTTATTGTAAAGTTTTCTTCATTTTTTTTGTAGATCAGTAGATTTTGTATAGATTACTGAAGAAGTTGGAGATTCTTTGATTTTTTTCTTCTTGTTTGTTTTTGGCTTGTTCAAGGTGGAGGAACAAGTTACATATTTTAGAGGTAGAGGAAGTATAGGCTTCGAATGAAATATTTTGTAGGCATGAAACCCATTAACATAAACAATTATCAGAGACAAATAGTCCACTTTTCTTTCTTTTCTTTATTCTTTTCCTCTCTTTTATTGTTTGTGTCCAAGAACATGCATTTTCAATTTCAACTTCATTTCATTCAAAATAAAAAACCTTGGGACTGTGAACAGGGCCTTGATCGTGTTTCATTAGTTGTACTTCACTCTAATGAACAAGCTGTAAGAAAATAAAATAAGAGGACAAGCTCATATTAGCTCAATTACATTAAAATTATAATTAAATTACATTACAAGTAGCTGTGAGGTTTTCATTTAGCTCAACTCCTTTATTTTTTTGTCATCGTATTTTTTTTCTTTACAATTACTCTTTTGTAATTAAATTAATGGTCAAATTATGATAAATTTTATACAAATGCAAAACTTAAAAATAGAGGACCAAAATGTAAAGCATAAAAGGATACCTAGAATTCACACGATAAAAAATGCTTTAGTCCCCTTGTTTTACTAGTTCTTCCATTACAGTTCCTTAAGTTTTTTAGATATTTTATTTTGGTCCAAAACTTTAATTTTTTTTTTTTAAAAAATTCGGCTTGAAAGAGAGAAATTCATCAAAAAATTGTTAAAAAAAATATTTCTTGCTTATTCTAAATTATTTCCTGTTAAAATTAGTTTTGATAAAAGTTCAAATCCTTTTGCATGCATTTATACTAATGTTTGAGTTTCTTTTTCTACCTTTTCTGCTTCAAGTCATAAATATTTTATTTCATTTATTGATCATTGCAATAGAATAAATAATTATAATATCATGTTATTCTTTAAACTTACAAAATGATTATCACATAATTTCATACTCAAGTAAAAATGGTTATGAGTTTATGAATAAGTATCCTAATGATTTATTCAAAGCTTATGACTTTTTTTTTTACTAGTTAATGTGTGGCTACAAACCATTACAGAATGGAAGAACTAGCATCTCATAAAGGTAGCTTGGAGTCGCCACCTAGTATTTTGGTCACTAGGAACCCTAATTGGTTTTAGAGTGGATAAAGAGACTCATTGTGTATAGGAATGACGTATCATCTCAAGTACACCTTACCTAAGGTAAACTGCATTGTACCCCTCAACCTCTTAGAATATTCTCTAATTATAAGCTCACTCTTCTTGAGTCTGCCTCTGCCCCTTACAAAATTTTCTAAATATAGGCATAGACATGGGCTCATTCCCTCCGCCCCTTAGAAATTTTTCTAAGTATGGGTATTAATAGAGATTCGTTCCCTTCAACCTTTTAGAATATTTTCTAAGTATAGGCCCTCTCTCTTTGGGTTCCTCTTAAAAAAATTTCTAAGTATGAGTGTCACCATAAGTTTTCCATTTGCTTCTTAGAAATTTTTCAAGTATGGATGTCGCCATGTGTCTGTCCCCTCCACCTCTTAGAAAGTTTTCTAAGTATAAGCATCACTATGAGTTCCATTCAACCACTTAGAATTGTTTTAAGTATAAGGCTCACCCTTCTTGGGTTCACCTCTGCCTTTTAAAACACTTTCTAAATATAGGTTAACCCTCTCTGGGTTTTTTTTGCCCTTTAGAATTTTTTCTAAGCATGAGTGTCGACATGGATCCATCCTTTCCGCCCCTTAGAAATGTTTCTAAGTATAAACATAGACATGGATCCATCCCTTCCACTCCATAGAAATCTTTTTAAGAATAAGTGTCACCATAGGTCCCCCCCAACCATTTAGAAGTTTTCTAAGTATAAGGCTCACCCTCCTTGAGTTCTCCGCCTCTTAAAAGATTTTTTAAGTATATGTTGACCCTTTTTGGGGTTTTCTCCACCCTTTGAAATTTTTTCTAAGTATAGGTGTTAGAATAGGTCCATCCCCTCCGCCCTTTAGAAGTTTTTATAAGTATGGATCCTCCTCCATGATTCACCTATTAGAAAAAATTAGTCAATATGAGTTCCTTCATGGTTCCCCTCTATATGATTATAATTGTTTTTTTCAACCATGGTGTATGCCCCTACACATGGGGTCTCTGGTATATTACCAGAGGTTTCCACCCCTCTTCTCATAAAAAGAAATTCAATAAACTCGTTGTATAAGGTATTTTTACAAAGTCTTTATGTATAAAATATCATAAAAACTTGGGGGCTACTGATAAACTCAAATTTAACAAGCTTGAAAAGCTCCCCAAGGGCCTAAAAATCCTTATTCTCATGCAACATGCCTGGGCTCAGCTGCAATGGGCTCAGCCTTAGGGAAGAACCCAATGTCATGGGCTCAACTTAGGGGAAGGCCTAACCCTCATGGGCTCAACCTAGGGGAAGAGCCTAGACTCATGGGCTCAACTACATTTTGGATATTATTCTCCCTACACTCTTAGGTGTATAAAAGTCCTTTAAAGGCCTATCATATTTTCATCAACATTAATGTTATGTAAGAGATAGTGTATAAAAGTCATTTAAGAACCTATCATATTTTCATCAACATTAATGTTATGTAAGAGATAGTGTATAAAAGTCATTTAAGAACCTATCATATTTTCATCAACATTAATGTTATGTAAGAGATAATGTATAGAATTTTCCAATGTCCTACCATATTTCTATTTCATTAATACATACATCAGGGATATTTTTCATCATTAAAACTATCAGGGAAAAATTACACTTTAGTCACTCCTCAACATAAAAAGACAAGACTTATGAGCTATAGATATACTATGAATCTTTCAAGCTTTATGTTCACAATCTCTATTCTCTACTGCATACATATTTTTAAAGCATTTCTATTTAAAATATGATTTTCTTTTCTCTAAAAACAATTCTTACTTAAGCATCTGAGAGTCTCTAAATCTACCAAAGAGGATCTTTTACAAGTACTAGCCTCCAACCATCTTGGTTTACTAGGTACCAAACACCACCCACCTTGACTAGAAAGAATAAATCAAATTGCTAAAATCAAGAGATTAACTGATTATCCAACACATAAGCTTTGCTTCTAAGTTACTTAGATTTTTTGAGACATCATCAAAGGGGCTCTTCCCTTAATTAAATACAACTCTAACTACAATTATATTAACACATATCAAGAGAGCTTTCACTATATATTTATGGCTCTCTCTCTCTAAATATTATACACGTATTTTACCTATAAAGTATACCAAATATTGACTTACATATCAAAGTGGTGAACCCTCTAGCGCCATTAACTTATGATGTTTGAGCTTAATGTGTATAGGACTTTAAAGACACCAACATTATTTCCCACCCCTTTAAAAAGATTGAATTATTGAGACATTCACAACAATGGATGATAAAATTAAATAATTAACAAATAGTTATTTGTTGGTCGTAAGTGTTGACTGTAGATTACAATACAAAAAAGTAAAAAAAAAGCCAAATGAAGTCATAATTATTAATTCTTAAAAACATATTTCATACGAAAGGTTAAATTAGAGAGATATGTATATTAAATGGATATACATGATTATTGTTTAAATAAACATGAAAATTAATTTATGTTTTATATTATACATCTATTTATTTTAAAAGTGAGGACAAAAGGTGAAAATTAAGAATAATTCTTTTTTGTGTTTAAGTCCATCTAAAAGTTTTTTTTTTCTTCCATTCTCTATGAAAATATCCTTTTATGAAGTTATTGAAAAAGGTGAAAATTAAGAATAATTCTTTTTGTGTTTAAGTCCATCTAAAAGTTTTTTTTTTCTTCCATTCTCTATGAAAATATCCTTTTATGAAGTTATTGAAAAAGTTATTGGTTTTCTATGCATTGAACTTCTAGTGGCTTTATTATATCCTAGAAGTTTTTTTTTCCATTAACATAATAGAAAACTATATTGATAGTAAAGACAACAATCACTTTAAAGATAAGACTCTTTCTTACTTGAAAGTCACACAGATTTCAAGTTTTTCTGATAATATTTCACCAACATGAATATCAAGCCTAATAAAATCTAGATGTCCAAAATCTTGAGCATCATCATGTTTTAAATTCTAAGCTCCCCAAAGTTGATGAAAATAGTAAAAATGTATAAAAGATGTGTTCTCTCTAATATTCATTATGAATTAGTGTTTGAAATTTTCCATTTACATTGTCTATTAGTTTTTAAACTCTGTATCTTTTTTCTAGTTTTGGAACAATCTCTCTCTTTTTACCTTGTTGGTTTTTTAAACTCTTTTTCTACTAGTTGTTGGATTGTTGTTTGTTTTTAGAATACCCTCTCTTTTGTTGTTGGGTTTTTAAATTCTCTGGTAGCTAGTTTTTAGAAAATCTTCTCATAAAAAAATAATAATAATAAGGTGCCTTACTACTAAACCTAAGTTCTTCTAGTCCATGTTTAATTAGTTTTATGGGTTTTTTTATATTTATATTTTTGTATTTTTGTTTATATTATATAATTTCTCTTAATTCAGATATTTTCTTATTCTTCTTTGATCTATAAATACCATTTATAACTATATATAAGCTCACAAATGTTCTAGGTGATAGTACATGGGATATATATTATTTAGGATAACAATAAATAAGTGGCTTACGTTGTGCCACGAGCCGACCTAATTTTTTCACAACATAAAAAAATAATGTTCATATGATGGTAGCCTTTTCAAATAATCAAGAAAGATTCGAGACATGAGTCATTAATTAGACTACATTCAATAAGTTTGGTTAATGTAATAATATTTCAAAAAATAAGGCATTGATAGTAAATAGAGTGAACAAATAAAAAATAGCAATAATTAACTATAAAAAATGAGTTGTCAATATTATATTCGGGAGGAGAAGAAAGAAAAACTCGTTAGAGACTCACTAGTGCTTTGCCATGGATACCACCTTAGCACAAAAAAAATTCACTAAGACAATTCCTACATCATTGTGAAACGTTGCACGACAACATCAAAAGAAACCGCATGCGTTGTTAGAGCAACGACCTAGAAAGCAAACAAAACAAAATATCATGAATTAAGCATCTTATACTTATATTTAATCAATTAATTTAATTAAATTAAAAAAAAATCTCTTAAAAAAACTAAATTTAACAAAGAACAACAAATAAAAAAACCCTAAACAACCTGTATCATTTTTAAAATTAATAAAAGATCCTATAAAAAGCAAATAAAAAAATAAATTTGTCTAATATCCAATTAAATAAATCCTAAAAGACAAAAATGAAAAACCATGATCTTAAAAAAAGCAAAAATAAAATAAAATAAGGAAACCTGAGTGAATCTATAAAACCTAGGCTAATCTTTCAAACTCATAACTTGTGAAATCATAGATTCGGACTCAATTAAGAAGCTCAATTCTCAATCAATTAATAACAATAAAAAGAATGTAAATCAAATCTAACATGTGAGAAAATTGGAGGATAAAATAAGAAAAATTAAGTTTTATAAATAATTTTAAATAAAACAAAACGTAATAAAAAAAGACTAAATCTGAAGAAAAAATAAATTGAATGGTTTCTATGAAAATTTGAAGGATCAAATGTAGAAATCAATGAGAACAAAAAAAAAAGGTTTTTGGCTTCAAATTAGAGGGGTGTTGGCACACCCTTTTCCCAATAATGAAGGGGGAATCAAGAGGATTTAAACGTTGCCATAAAAGCCACTGTTTGACCATCACACGTCTCCTCAAGAACCATCCTAAGGACATTGGCATGTCCCACACGCCAAACACTTTTGGTTTTTAAATAATATTTTATATTTATTAAAATACCAAATTATCGTTAGTTAACTTGATAATAACTAAAAAAACAATATGAAAAAAAAAAGAAAAAACCTAGATGCCAACGCATAAATTTTTGCTTTTAAAAATAATTTAGTCATTTTTGTATGCTTTAAAAAGTGAAAATATTGGAAAAAGAAACTCTTAGATGCTAGTTTAAAAGTTTTTATTTTAAGGATAATTTAGTCATTACACTATGCATAAAAAACATTAAAAAACCGATCTGCTCCTATCACTCTAACAATGACTTAGGAAAAACCCATATTACCCCTAATATCAAGTTAAACGAGTTTCTTGTAAGGGCAAAGTCATTTTATTGTTCCAATCCCTTCGTATACAGTGAAAAATTAATTAGTTTTATGTTTTTTATTTATTTTAATTTTTGTGGAAAATAGACATAAGTCTTTTATAGAAATCATTAGGTGGACTGTATAACCAATTTAAGTGATACATATACAACCTTAATACTCTAACTATCCAATCACCAATCAAATTTATATTTCTAAGTACCTTAATATTTAGACAGCATGCGAACACACAATTGATGCTAGTTAGGGGTGTTCACGGTTCGGTTCGGTTTAGACTTAAAAAACCAACCGAATCGAATTACATTAATTTTGTGAAATATTAACCGAACCGGATCGAAAACCGGTTCAAACCGGACCAGACCGGTTCGGTTAAATCCGGTTTTTTTTGGTAAAAAACCGGGAAACCTAATCCCATCATCCAGATTTTTCATATGGCAAGGAGAAAACACAAGCACAGAAAAAAGATGGATTTTACAGCACCTTTTGCATGAAAGGCACATAAATTCAAGACAAAAACTTTCTTGATGGAGCTAGATGAAGGAAAATTATCTTTAATATCCAAAACAACTCCTTCATGGTTTCCATTGCCACAAATACTTACAACAAGAAAGACAACTAAGATTGAAAAGGAAGGAAAGATAAAAACAAGAAAAAGATACAAGAAGTGACAAAGATCATTGGATATCAATTTTCGTATGTGAAGTTGAAAAATATAACCTTTGCATTGAAAGCTCATTCAACAAACCCACTGGAAAGGAAGATTGGGAAATGGGAAAGGAAGATTAGAAATTAATTAAGAGGAAGATTGGGAAACTGGGAAAGGAAGTTTAGAAATTAATTGAAAGGGGGGGGTGGCTGCTTTTGTGAGAGACAGAAGGTTACATTAATTATTAGGGTTAGGTTACAATTTAACTATTTATACCTCAGATATGTGTAACTTTTGGTTTTTAATGGGTCCGGTTCGGTTTGTTCTGGTTTTTGGTTCGAAACCGAAACCGAACCGGACCTGTTAAAATTTATGGTTTTGACAATCGGTTTTTCATTTTGGTTCGGTTTTTTCGGTTAATTTTTCTTCGGTTTTCTCGGTTAATCGGTTTTTTTGAACACCCCTAGATGCTACTAGTGATGGAGTTAATTTTCCATAACTAGTGTTTATCTTATTTGATTGCTTAGACAACTATTACTTGTTGTTTGTGTCTAATCACAAGCATTTTCAATTTCAACTTGTTTTCATTAAAAACAAAACAAGGTTTGTGAATCATATTTTCTTATTTGTTTAATATTGTGTTATTGTTTGTCTAAAATTTACTCACTATAATGAACAATTGAATTCTCTTAAGATCACTAATAGTTTATTGTAAAAAAAATTAATAAATAAGAGAATTGACTTATATTATACAAAACACTAAAAGACATGGGGAAATTATTGCTCCTCATGCAATTATAGCCCATCTCACTATTCACCGTGAACTTCCACAATAAATGTTTTTTATCCTAAAACGTTTTTTTTTCTTGTTTCGCCCTTATAGAACCAAATTAGAGGCCAATTTAGATTAATTTGTTGGGGAATGATGAGATTAAAAGATAGTGTACCAAAGTGATAAACATAGAGAAAATGAGTGGTTTTCTTGAAGTTTTGGTGAAATGTTCATTAATGGAAATTTTCTAAAGTATAAAATCGAGTCCCTTCAATTTTTGAAATTTCACAAAAAAAAAAATTAATTTTAGCCCAAAACTTTATTTTCATTATTTTTATGATCCTAGTTTAAGAGAGTAACAGGATTCTGAAGGTCGAGAAAGAAAATCATTGTTGACAACATTTCAATCACTAAAATAGTCAATATTGGTGTCAATGAGTTATATTCGGTGAGTGGAGTTTCTTTGAGGTGTTTTTTCACTTTAAAATTGCTTAAAATATATCTGAGCCCGGAAAGATTTTTGGTTTCGAGTTGATTTTTGAATTTTTTGTTGTTTTCTAGTTTTTTAATGTCATTAATAGGTCTATCAAGGTCTCTAAGGTGTTTTCTAAATGTTTTTAATAAAATAATGGATTGAAAATAGGGTTTCTAAATCAACAAACCATAAGGTCACCCGATTTTTTTACCACCAAAATGACAGAAATCTAAACAAATATAGATGACATGTCGCCTTACTTATTTTTTTTCAACAAAAATTAGGGTTGACAACCCCGTTAGCTTTTTAAAAAATAAGGGCATGCGCGCGGGCTAATTCTAAAGTGGCCAAACATGCTTGTCATGCCCAGCAGTGTGTGATCTTTTTTTTTCTTTATTGATTTTTTATTGATAATTATTTTAAAATAATTTATTTTTTAATTAATACCCCTTCTCTGTAATTATTTTCGTATTTTTCTTAATTAGTCTTTTTTAATTGGTAGTTTTTTTATAATTATTTTGTATACATTTAATTTTTGAAGAAATTATTCTAATTTATTTATAATTTGTTTTATAAATTATATAGATGAACTTTATTTTCAAAAATAAAAAAACTTTTGTTTTTGGATAATATTTTTAATATGTAAAACTTCGTATAATATTTTTTTTTATTCAATTTATTTAATTGAATGTGTTTATAAGCTTTTCAATTTACATTTAGAATTTTTTTATGTAAAAAAAACAAGTTAAATAATCATGAATAGTTAATTTTTTTTATTTGAAAAAAATATTTGACTGATGGCTGAGGGTCAAAAAGCTCTATTTTTCATAATAGTGGAGTTTGGTGTAATTTATACCATGCTTGAGTTGGTTTTTTATATCGTGTCTGAGCATATTTTAGTTGTTCAAATCGCCATGTGTTTTGATATTATACAATTTATTTCCTGTAATTTTGTACTCAATCCATTTTAATTCTTGAAAGAAGATTTTCTCACTCGCGTGGATTATATTAGATTATGGTCTCATGAGCTAATTATTACTGTAATAGTTAATGGTATAGTTGAAGTTACAAACACATAATTCGTTAATAATAATTTTTATTTATGATGCACCATCAAATCAACCATTCAAAAGCCATATAAACCCAGACATTCTTGGCGGTGGACAGCCGTTGCGGCATTCTGAGGCGGCTCTTTTCCTTATGCTACGAGCTCTAAACCTGACATCGAGGAAGAGGATCATGGCAAATCCAAGGATGAGACTACACAATTCTTAACACAGGATTAAGAACTGTAAATGTTTAATTTAGAGGAAGTTTAATTGGCTAGGTTTTAGATTTGTGTTTTAGTGGTTATGAGTTCGAGTCCTATTAAGGCTGCTGGAGACTTACATAGTTATTTATTTCATGGTTTATAAAATTAATCGGAATACACACAAGATAATTTGCTTGAATAACCATGTTAATAATATAAAAAAAATATAAATGCTTACTGGAACTTTAGATAGATATAGATGAATCATCGAAAAGGGTTTCTTCGTCTTTGTTGATTTCTAGAGCAAATGATTTTAGTCTACACTTTAAGGGTTTAGGGTTTCCTCTGGAACTTAAATCTATTTCATCTGAGTATTAGAAAACTAAAAAGTAAAAAGCACTCCCCACTAGGCTTGGAGTAGATGCCATAGGTTGGATGTTTGGTGATTAGGTGAGGTGTGATTTCTAAACAACAACGAGGTGGCGTAGCTTCTGTTCTTTCTTTTTTTATTGAGGTAATGGTTCCTTGGAATACTTTCTCTTCAATCCCACGCCACCAGCTTTGAATAGACATTACTAAATTATAGTACGCATTACGTTGTGAGCATGATTAAAAAAAATTAATATAAAGAAAATATTTAGGTATTTAATGTTAAATCTTTTAAATTTCGAGGGGATTATTTTGATGTACTTGAAGGGTATAAAAACAATTTAAATTACTAATAAAAATATAATTTAACTTGTAATAAATATTCAAAATAATTTTTTTATAAATATTAAAATAATATATTAAATCAATTTAAGTTAACATGTTAATTTGCATTCAAGTCATGATTAAAATAAAAAGCACTTTTCTATGGTAAATAAATAAATAGTTAGCCAAAGATTAAGTATTATAAAAAAAATAATAACAAATTCAGCATAGATTAATAAAAAATTAACATAAACTCAAAGTGACACGTCATCATCAGCTTAAGAATATCTCGTATCATAGGACTCGAATATAAAGTTGTCAAATGTTAATATAATATATAATAGAAGAATCCTATTAATTATTAATTATATTAGTAGTTAAAAAACCCGACAAATCAGAACTCAATGGTTAAAAAACACTGGACATGATTTAAACCAAGAATAAAGGGCTAGGGCTCATTGTGAGTCATTCTTGAGGTAGTTGGTTCATCTAAATCTTGACAGCGTTCAGCAACAATAATTTCCAATACCCTCAGTAACTTGTTTTTCCTACCGGAGGATGAGGCTATGCACACACACATGGTAAATGATATGCTTGAAGTAGAAACACAGCAATCATTGAGGCCTGGAGAAACTATTCAATCTATATTTTTAAAAAAATTAATTTTTTTTATTAAAAATTAATTTTTATATATATATTTTCAAGTCATTTTGATACGTTAATCTTAAAAATAATTTTTTAAAATAAAAATATTATCATTTTAATATATTTCTAAACTACAAATACTTTAAATCGGTTTTAAATAAAATTATACAATGTCATAAAAAAAAACAAAAAAAAAACAAAAAGAACAAGGCTGCAGAACAATGTGCATTTCTTTCAAGACATCGTATTTATATTCTATCACACACAAGTACAGACCAATCACTAGCGTCTGTGAATGCAATCAGCCTGGAGCAACACACCTTAAACGAAATATAACAAGATTTTCAAGAAAATACAACGCAATTTCAATTCTTTTTTTTTTTTTTTTTCTGGAAGCATACAATACTTCAAAGCTGTAGCTCACATAGTTAACTGCAAGGTTGAACTGCTTCATGGACTGCAGCAAAACCCCAGGGATACAGAAGGCAGTCGGAGAATTAACCGTGATATATTGGCTAGCTTTATACGTAGCCCGGTGTATATATACTTTATGCCTGACCACACTTACTCAAACAAGCCATCCCTTCTTCTAGATAATCATCTCTGCTAATCCAGAACTCAGGTGCATCCTGCATCAAATTATCCACAGGATACAGATTTTATTTCACAACTAAACCACCAGAAAAAGTTTAAACTGCTGTGGGAAAATAGTCACGATCTTTTAAGGTTGAGAGAAAGAGAGAGATAGAAGCATGTACCTTCATAATTCCTGCAAGAACCGCACCACCAAGGTAGACCATATGCTTTCTTCGTGGTGGATCTTCAATCCTCAATCGAAGTTTCTGTTCACAAGTTATAATGCCAACCCCAATATGTTTACTTCTACATCAAGTTTGCCAAAGCCATCACAGACACTTTCATAAATTATTCAAATGAAAAATTAAGTGTTTGGTAATTGTTTCCCTTTTGTACGTCATATTATAAAAGACTTGGACCTTACCTTTAACCCGTCCTTGTTTCCCTTGAGAACTGCATCTAGATAGCGATCCAGTATTTCTTTCTCCAGCCTGAACCATAAATAAATAATAAACATGTAAATAAATCATCCGGTGGTTTCCAGATTCAACACTTGCAAGAAGCACATCCATTTGTGCCAACAGAAATGATAGAAGCCACTGGGTCCACTATTGAAATAGATCATGAAAATCTCTAAAACAAATTTTTTAAAATCCTTGAACATTGTGTGATAATGCAGGGAACCAGAAAAAAAGGGGATTGACTTCACACTAAGAATATCACAGTATTAGGAATAATCCTATTGGCAGCCACCATAGGACATCATTTCACATTTTATGCTATTTCCATCATGCATGACATCAGGCACTTGAAAATTTTTATCAGTGTTGACAGAAATTTGTAAGCATGAACCTAAAAATGCATGCTAAAAGCAACATAAAACATATCTGGAATGAGTGAGTATTTTATGCAAGAAGAAAGCGAGCTGTGTGAAGGAATTAAAGATATTACCGGCTAGGTAATCCAGGATACATTGTGCTCCCTCCACTTAAGACTATATGCTGGTAGAGCTGCACAGAGAAAGAGAGGGGAAATTAACATGAACTCAACTCAAGTTCAGCCCTTTGAGGAATTCTACATGCAACCCAGCATAAGAAGAAAAGATGGCAAGACTGGGGACCAATATATGGACCTTCCCTTAGTGCTACAGTCTTCAGATTACTTAATAACCAATCTTCTGGACTACAGAAAGAATATAGACCCCAACCCTATTGCTAGCCACATCCACTAATTTATTGCATTGTGAGGCAAAGGGATTCTAAACACCGTCACAAAATGCTGCGGCAAGTACAGGAGATGATTTGGCATGTGCACAACTAAAATAAAGAAGACAACATACTGGAAAGACTTTTTAGAAGCAAATGAAATAGGAAAAAAGATGAAACATATTCTAATCTTAGAAATCCATCACTTAATATGAGAAATCATAAACTGAGAAAGACAAGTTTTGTAAAGTTAAGTTCTCATGTTAAATAGGTTATAGTTTTAATATCCCCACCCAACAGTTTAACAGGATAATCAAAACCGTTAACTGCATTAAGATATATATCTGGAGTACAATATGGAAAAAATGCTAGTACCATCATACGGTTGTCAATATCCATTTCTTGAATGCAGCGAAAAACCATGTCAGCCATCCCATCACCTTCAACATCTATGAGTTCCTGCAAAAAGGAACCACCAATAACTTTCCAGATCTTATACCTATCAACATCTTGTTCTAATTGCATGACCTCTTATTGTCTGTCATGATGATTATAAATAAATTAATAAAAACTCAAAAGCCAGTGCTATTATTATGGCAACATGATCAACTACTCTTTTGTTAAATGTTAGCAGTAAAATAGATTAACATGTAATGAGTTGACAATAAACAATGTGAGCTGTAACTCTGCATCTTACTACAAGCCCAAAATGATTGTCCCTTGGATAAAATACATGTATCAAAAAATTGTCTAGTTCACACCATTTAACAGGACCTATAGATAAGTTTGCTGAAAACAAGTTAATGAAATTAACCACTTAATATTCAGATGGACCTTGTAACTGCACAATATTGTAATATGAAAATTTAAATAAGATGACTTGAAAAGGAAGGGAGAGGCGGAGCTATAGACTTACCGGTGTAAAAAGAGCCTCAGGGGCCTGGAACCTTTCAGTGCCTACTTTAATGATCCTTCCATCTGGCAGCTGATGAATACAGCAATAGCAAGCTATTATTTAATAGGTAAGTAGTTTTTCATTAGATTGCTCAGATAATATGGAAGCTAATACCAGCCCAAAACCCAGAAGCACCTTATTGAAAAGAACCCATAGGGTATATCAAATTGAACATTATGAACAAACCTATACAGATAGATTAGTTGGCCAAGGCTTTCAATTATTAACTAGATCTCCAAAGTTTGAGCCCCAGGGCTCCCAATACATATGATGCAAGTGATTACACATATAATCAATCAAATGAGGGGAAAAGCATAGAACAAAATAAAGCATGAACACACAAACAATAAGAAGGCAGCTAAAAGATGAATAGAACCTATGCAAACCATGCAAGCTCTTGTTTGACAAAGCTATTCCTGATAGTATAGTAGATGCAGCACTTACCAAGAAACAAAAAATAATCATAAGATTCAACTTACTGTATAGTTTTTAACCAGTATGGTGGTCTCAAGTCCCAATTGATACTCCCTCTTGTAGTCATAACTGTAGATAATATATTTAGTATTAAATCACAATGCAATAACCCATCTACACCATAACATTGTAGCTTCTTCACCTAATATAGCAGAGTTTTTCTTTGATTTCCCTGACAGTCTCAAAATCAGCAGTCCTATTCATTGCATACCTACAGAAATAGAGTAAGACATTCCAGTTATCTAATTGTATCATAGTGAACAGGGTAGAATCTATTAAATTCATCAGACAATTTATTTAACAAGAATTTTGGCCCTCACCCTCTTCGTGAAAGTAAATCAACAAGATAGGATGTAATGTGCCGACCAGCTACGTTCATTCGCTTAGTTAGATGAGGGAATGAATAGCCGTCAACAACAGGAACCTGGATAGAAAAGCCCAAGTATCATGCTTTTGGATACTGCCAGTTAGATGGACAAGCCATAGCTTTTACCCCTAGATTAATTAGTTGTGACCACAAATTGCATAGAGCATTGAGAACAGCATCATAAACAGTGAGGGCTCCATTGCTTTTTATAAGACAATGGCAAAAATTCATAATTTACATCGCCATCACAAGAAAATAGCAAAACAGACTGAACTAGTATTGAGTTTTGGAGGAAGAACATTTCCTTGGAATGAGAATAGAAATGGAAATGGAAATGGAAATGGAAATCAGACACTATATAAATGTGGCAAATGATTTGATTTTAGTTCATTGACAGAAGAAAGAAAGAAAATGAAAACACAAGAAAAAACAGATAAAGTGGATGGCAATATTTGTGAACTCTAACTATGAATGGATCTCAAGTAGTTTACCACATGAGTAACCCCATCGCCAGAATCAATAACTAATCCAGTCAGTAAACCTGCACAAACAATACGATGCTGAAGCAAATATCCAAAGACAAGGGAAAGTAACAAATAAAGGGGGGAGGGGGGGGGGTGTTGAGCAACTGCAAAAGAAATAACAATGACATTGAGCATTCCACAAAAAACATTAGTATAAGTAGTTTTTAAGGCATTCAAAGGTAAATTTTCCAAAACTCTACATCTCATGATTCACATCACTAAGAAAGATATATGTCGATCAATAAAACATAAACCTTCAATCATCTCCACAAGCACCTTGGGCATACAATGTTAAAACAGCTTGGATTTGAATGAAGACACCAGCAAAATTGTATTTCTCAAACATTGTCTCGACCTGCATATCAAGTGAATCCAAATCACCATCACATTATGGAGTGATTGAAAATAACAACAATGTTACAGAACATTACCATAAAGAATTAAATCACAAACCATTTTTTCACGATTTTTTGAGGGATTAAGAGGTGGGTCTGTGAGTAAAATCTTACATTCCGTTGGATCTATCTGTCAAAAGAGAATGTAGGGCACGGCTAGTTATGATCCAGTCAAAATTACACTAAATACAGTTAAAGAAAAAATTAAAACATAATTCTGGAGGGCAAAACAAAAGGAAGGCACCACCGGATGTATACTTTAAGTTGATTATAAAAAGCATGATCCCACACATGACCCATATCATCCCAGTTCTGAACGATTCCATTGTTAACAGGATAAGATATATCTAACTGATGCCTCAAGCCAGCACAAGCCTCTCCAACAACGATATCCTAATTCAATCAGAAAAAAGAAAAATAAACTAAAAAATAAAAGCAAAAGCATTAACTTGCACACACAAAAGTAATGCAAATACACATGATGATAATTACATTATAGTTGAGATGTTTTTTACCTTCAATTGATGTTCCATTAGTGATTCCTCGTAGCGTAGCATCGGCCTTCCAACCACACACGGGAATACAGACGTTGGGAAATTCTCTCCAGCAAATCCACACTTTACATACTGCAACAAAAATAACTCTCTAGTTATCAAACTCAACAAATCCATAATCACCATACTCTTAATTTTTAAACAAATGTAAAGGCTAACAAATCAATCAATTACAAATTACAAAATCATTAACTAAAGAAAACAAAATTATTATCCATAAAAACAATTGATCGTGCTGTTTTACACGTTCTTCTCTCCTACTTATGCTTTCAAATTACAAAATTTTCAAGCCAAATGCAATTCTTAAAAAATAAATCGAAGCGATCATTCACAAGGCTGGCACATTTTTCAATAAAAAAAAGAATTCGTGGATTAAGCATACATGAAATGCAGATCAGGGAAAATTACATGAACTGATAAAATCAAACAAGAAGCGAGTGAAAACAGAGATCCATTCTTTGGATCGAGAACAAATGAGGGATGGAGGGATACCCCTGTGCCATTATCGCAAACGACGACGTTTCTACTGTCCATGATGAGGCAGCTCTGCGATGATGATTTTCTTCAAACTTTGGAAATAATTGAAAGTGCAGTCAGCTAAGGAACGTTGTTGGGATGACTTGGGCTGTCCGTAATTCTTTATATTCCGGTGGTTATTTTTTAAAATATTTTATTTAAATATATTAAAATATAATTTTTTATTTTTTTAACATCAATATATCAAAATAATTAAAAAAAAATTAAACAAAAAATAAAATTAATTTTTGATAAATAATATTTTGATCAAAATACCAAACACGATTTTTCTCAACTTAATTTTTGTATATTTAATTTTTTTAATTTAAATTTAAAATAAATATTGATCACAATAAATAATTATCATTAAACTTTTATTATCTATAATTTTACTTTTCCAAGTTACAATAACATGTTTTTTTTTAAAAAAAAAAACAAACAATTTACATGTTCTCGCATGTATTGAGTTTTGAGTAATATTTCACGATAAGTTTGATCCCTGTAGTTTTATTTTTCTATCATTTAGTCTTTTTATTTGAACAATTCATGTTTTGATATCAAACTTTATCTTATTCACATTTTAATCCTTAGATATTTAAAAAAGAAAGAGAAAGTTATTGAAAAACATAAAGGAGAGAAAAAGTGTTGTAATGGTTATATTTTGGTTAAGAGTAGAGAAAGAAAGTCATTGAAAAATGTTAGAGGAAAGAGAAAGTGCTCGAATTGTAATATTTTGGCTACCAAAAAGATTGATTTTTGAGTCAATAGGTTTGTCTTCTTAAGTGGAGTCTAATGAAGACAATGTTCTCCTATGAACATGCCAAAAATAGTAGTCGGTGTCAGTTAAGGTTTTTTATTCATTTAATCTTCATTTTTTTGGAGTGAATAAAGAGTGTTTTGAGGTTGAAAATGGATTTATTGAGGTCTCAAGTAGGGGTTTTGAGGTGTTTTCTAATAAAAAAAAAGTTGAAAATGATTTTGCAAATCCATCAATTTAACTCTAATTTTTCGATCATCAAATGTGACGGAAAAACTATCAAGCAAGTGACAAAGCTAGTCGTCCTTATGAAAAAAATATTAGAGCCTTTATAACTTATTGAAATTTTGATATATTTGCAAAATATTAAATGTTGTCTAATATATGAGAGATTCAATTAACAAAATACTAAGTATTTGTTTGGTAATATGGTGAATTGTGGCTAAAAGCTTGAAACTATGTTTTGCCTCAACCATAGTTTTGAAAGTGTTTGGTAATCAACACACTCTATAGTTTGCATGTGTCTTCTTGAAAATTCTCTATTAAAATCTTGGTTGCTGAAAAACTATAATTTCTAGCTTTTCTTAAACATGCATTTTCAAATCATAACTATAAAAAACTACTAGAATATCAAATGTACATAAAAAGATGTGGTTAAATCACTATAGTCACACTTATAAAACACTATTAACTAGAATAGTAAAAAAAAAATTGTTAATTTCACCTTTCAACAACCTAGACTTTTTTTATTTAGGTCTTTTTCAAATTCATCACTTAATATTAGGTTATTTTGGGAATTGTGATTCATAATTTTTTTTTAAATTTTTGTTGGGTTATATATTGATTTCATGGATTTAGTTTTTTAAAAAAAAAAATTTAACTTTCAACATTAGATCTGTTAGAAGTGGGCTTCTTAATTTTGGTTTTTATTTATATTTTTATGAATTCATCTCGATTTCATGATACATGTTAGAGGTTTAACAAGTTAACCTCGATTCACTCGGGTATTTTTTTTTACCGTTTTTTTCTACTTGATTTTTTTTTATTTCTTCCTTCAACATCGGGTTGGTTGAAATTAGGCTTCATAATTTTATTTTATTTTTCTTTTTCTTTTTTTATAGGGTTATTCTGATCTCATGATTCAAGTCGCGAGTTTGGCAAGTTGTCCTGTGTTAACTGTATTCATTTTTTGTTCTTTTTAGATTGATTTTTTTTTTAATTTCATCCTCCAACAACTTAATTTTTTTAATTTTTTTTAATTTCATCATTCAATATCTTTAATGTTAGGTTGTTTGAGAATTAAGCTTCATATTTTTTTTTTCAATTCAATTTACTATATATAGAGTCATCTCGATCTCATGGATATATATTTTTTTTCTCTTGATTTTAACCTCCAACACTAAATTTGTTGGAAATGGGACTTTGTAATTTTTTTATTTGCATTTTATGAGGTTATCTCATGACCCATATCACAAGTTTACATTTTAGTCCAAGGTGACTTGTGTTGTTTTGTTTATCTTTTTTTTAATTGATTTTTTTTTCGATTTCATCCTTCAAAATTGGATTGGTTGGAGATTGAGCTTTATAATAATTTTTTAATTTTCATGCTATGGGGTTATCTCAATTTCATGACTGGGGTTGTTGGTTTGCCAAGTTGACCCGAGTAGTTTTTTTGTTCATTTTTTATTTATTCTTTTTAATTTCATCATTCAACATTGAGTGAATTAGAAATTAACCTTCATGATTTTTTTTTATTTTTTTTTATAAGGTTATCATGATCTCATGACCTAAATGACAGATTTGACAGGTTAATTTAAGTCAATCTAATATATAACCGTAACAATATTTACAAAAGATATCAGACAACATGCATCATATTTTGAGTTCATGATTAACTTTTTTTTATTAGCAAAAACATTAGCAATGCATGGACATTTTTTATGTTAAAAAATTAATCTAACCCACAGCGCAGCGCAAACCAATGATCTAGTAGATTGTTATATGTCAAAGACGAATTCCTTTATTCAAAACAATCTATTAAGAAAATTAAAAAAAAATCATAAAAATTAGTTAAATAACTAGTACTGGCCCCCACGTTACGCTGAAGGTTGGAGAAAAAAAAGCCAATTCAAGCATAAAAAAGTACATGTTAGCAATGTTAAATTTGAAGTTGACAATAAAAAAATTAAAGTGCGCATTGAAAGTTCAATCAATGTGTTCAATATAATTAATTGATCATCATACATGCAAAAAAATGTTAAAAGAGTCGCTAACGATGATCAAACACTGGATCAAGGTGTTAAGTGATTGATGCAAACAAGAAAAACATACTCTCCCGATGTGGCATGCTATTTAGCATTTTTTTAATTATATGTCAATTTTGGTTTTTCTCGACAAAAATAATAAATTGAATCAAAACAAAATAACTTTCAAGAATAGTTCCTCTTTTTTTTTATCGATTTAGCATTACCTTATGTTGCAGTCCATTGGATGACATGAGTTTCAAATCCAATCATGTTGGAGTTGGCTCAAGGCCTAAACACAACCCGGTTGCCTTGTTCAAAACTCAATTTGGCTAAAAACATTTCAACTAATTGGTTTGGCCACTTGTCTCTTTCATTTACCTTATGTTCTTTTCCTCCTAATTAGGTCTTTATTGGGCATGGGTGAGATGAAATTTGAGACTGAACTGAAGCCCTATAAAAGAATTAGGGACAAAACCAAGGACCAAAAAAAAAATATGATAAGGGCTAAATTTTATAAAATGGTTGAATCAACGACCAAATCAAAAAATTAAAGAGTTATAAAAAATTAGGGACCAAATAAAAAAAATCTAATAAGGAACTATTTTTTTAAAAAATGGCTAGCGTATGTGCTGTACATGACAACATGTGAGAAAGGACATGGAGTTAAGGTGGCACATGATACATCTTCTAAGCTCCGATGATGGCCTTTCTTTGTGTTGTTAAAATCGAATCAGCTTTGATTCTCTTCCATGGCAACACTTGTTAGTGACGTAACCCTTACGTGTCTCTAATAACCCTTTTTCTTTCATTCATTTTCTTGCATTTTTTCTCTCCCCTCGATTCTTGTGTTTATCCTCAAGAAAACTATTATTGCCATCGACAATAGTTTGTGAGAAAGGCCACAATGTATCTTTGATAAGATTTTTTTTTAATTTTAATATATATATATATATATATATATATATATATATATATATATATACTTAACATGTACCAACAAACTAATACATATAATAAAACAAACAATTAAACATATACACATTTGTTTTTTACACTTCTTAGTTTTTTCAATCAATACTATAATTACTATTTTTGTTGTTGTCATAAATTCAAACTAGCATCTCATTATATATATATACATATAATTTTTTATAAAAAAAAAAATAAAGGGCATTAGTGTTTCACCATGTCTTGTAATGAAAATTCTTTGTTTAGTCCCAATTTTTTTTTTACTTCTGCCCTTCAATTTGATTTTTTTTTTAAAAAAATTGATCTTTTAATTTTGTGTTTCTTTAGGATTAGCCATGGTGATTTGTTTTTATGCTTATGTATTGGGGCCTCATGGTGTTAGGGGAATACTCTATCGCTTGGAAAAATAAAATTTATTTTTATTGATTTATAAGATTATAGCTTTGGGGACCAAATCTAAAAGCTTAAACAAATATCAAGTCTTTTTTGTTTGCTAACATCAAGGACTCATTTGCCCTATCAAGGGAATTTTTTTTCAATCACTTAAATTTTTTTCTTCTAATTTGATCCTTTCACATTGACTTTTTTTTTTTGGGATTTGACCTAGAAGTTTATTTTGGTTGCTTAGATATACGGTTCTCATAATGTTAAGGCAAATGTTTTGTGTTCGGTTGATGCTCGGTTTGGAAAACTAAAATAAAATTATGTTTATGTAAAATAATTAGGAGTTAAGAGATCAAAATTGAAACTTAAACAAATATAGCGAACTAGGTAAATAGGTAGGGTGACGTGGCTAGTGCATATAATGTACGGGCCAGTGTATGGAAGCTTTCCATTGAGCTTTAATGACGTGTATGGAGGCTTTCAATGAAGGGACATGGTATTTCGTCTTTGCATTGGATTCTTTGTGGTGAGATCTTCCTGATGAGGAGTTGCATGTACCAATTAGAAGTGGGTGACCTGTTTTTCATATTTTCCCTTCTCCTACCTCTCCTCTCATCGAGATTCATAGTGTCTTGCCATTTCTTTTTTCTTTTTTCTTGGATTTGGTTCTCAATGCTACCTTTTCTTTTTGAATCCTTTTTTGAATCGATATTTTTCATTTTGACCCTTACTATTTTGTTTCTTTTAGTTTTTATATCAAACGTAGTCTCCATTATTTTGATTGTGATTTGTTTGTTTTAAATCCTTTTTTATTGTTTTTTTTTAATTTCATCCCTTAGTATTTGATTGATTGAGAATTTGACTTTGTGATTTTTTGGGTTTGATTCTATGAGATAATCCTAACCTCATAACCTTAGCCATGGATTTGGATGATTAATATGAGTTGACTCAATCTTTTTTAAGCCAATTTTAAATTATTATTTTTTTCAATTTCATCTTTCAATATTATGTTGGTTGGGGATTGGGTTCCTTGGTTTTTTTATTTTCTTTTATATGGAGTTATCCTGATCTGATATCACAGGTTGCGAGCTTGGGGGTTAACCCAGGTTGACTCAAGTCTTTCTTTTTTTAAAAAATAATAATTGAATTTTCCCATTTTCGCCCTCCAACAATAAGGTTGGTTTAGGAATTGGTTTTCATAATTTTATTTTATTTGGATTTTGATGAGGTAATTTTGGTCTCGCGACTAAGTTGCAAATTTGGCTAATTCGGATAGATTTGGGTCAATGTTTTTTGCCTTTTTAAAAAATAATTTTTTTTCAATTCTACCTTTCAATATTTGATTTGCTATGAATTAAACTTTGATTTTTTTTTCATTTTGTTTTTTACAAAGCTATCATGTTATCATATACTTTTTTGCTATGTTATTAAATAAGCTCATGAAGACCTTTTAATAATATTGGGAGGATAACTTTCCATAATATTGATAAAGTTTTATTTTTCGAAAATAATCATTTTTTATTTTTTTAGCTCGATTTATTTATTGTTTTTGTTTTTTAATTATATTATTAAAATAAAAAAGTTTATTGAATTAAATTGAGTGAAATTGGATTTTTCTTGTTTTTTTTTAAAATGCTTCGTTGCTTGATCTTTTTTTTATGTCAGTAAAAATTTGACATGACTACCACATGTTACTAATCTAGCTTATGTATTTATTTGATTTGAAATATATATATATATATATATATATATATATATATAAAACAATTTGCTTTTGCTTGTAATAATAAAAAAAAAAGGAAAACAAATCAAATATCATTTCCTTATCGAAAAGAATAATAGTTAAATTAGTTCATTAGCCTGCACTCCACAGCAAGCCAAACCATGTTTTTAAAAACATAAAAAAGAAAAGTTATTAAGAGCGCAAAGATTTTTTTTATAATGCTATAAACTGAGGGAAAACGATAAATCTTTAAGAGCTAATCAACTCAATGTGAATTGGTTTATTTAATAGGTTTGAAGGAAACTTGGATGACCTTTTTTATTATTTTCAAAAATCAATGTTAAACGATAAAATTAAAAAATAAATTATAATGCAAGAAATAAAAGAGAACATCGAGCTATATAAACTTTTCAAACTAGTAATCCGTGATATTAGATAAAAGATATCATACATGGAAAAGCAGTGAAACACAATTCTCAACAAATCTAATATCGAACGATGAATTATCACAATTTTTAGTATAATAATTACTATTCACATCGTTATTATTATCATTACTAATATTGTCACAATCATTACAGTTATCACAATTACTACTATTATCAATAAGTAATATCATGATTATTATTATGATCACTATTATTATCATAATTATCATTGTTATTATCATCGCTATTATTATTGTTGTCGTTGTTGTTGTTGTTGTTGTTTATACTATTGCTATAATTATTATCACCACCATTATAACTAATATTACCATTATTTTTATTCTTATCGCGATCATCATTATTGCCATTATAACCATCATTATCATCATCATCATCATCATCATCATTAGTAGTGGTAATAGTAGTAGAAGTACATTTCTGGGTTATTCCCTAAATTCACTTTTTTTTTCAAAATAAAAAAAAAATAAATAAAAGCTAGCGATGTGAAGAAAGCAAATGGAGAAGGATTTTCAAAATACATAAAAATTAAGCTGCATTTTTGGATGAAATTCGAAGCCTAATTTTACCCTATTATGCCCAAAAATAGAGAAACAATGCAGATTAAAGGTCAAAATTAAATAATTATTGAAAGAATCTGCATAAAAATTAAGTATATAAAAATATAATTAAATTTTTAATAGGCCAATTTGATTTAATCATATTAAAGTTTGATTATGTTGAAAAATCAATTTGGGTCCAATTAAAGTATTTAATTAAGTGCAAAGACGTAATTATACTTTAAATGAGTCAAATTAATTTTATTATGGGCTTAATTGGTGAAAACTTAAGTTTGGAAGCCTAATTTAGGTTTAATTAAGAAGATTGAATTTTAAGAGATCAAATTTAATTTTTACTAAGTTAGTTGATTGAAATCAAGGGCAATTAGAGGTTAAATTAAAGAAATTCGCAACCAATGATCAATTTGCAAAAGACACCGAACTATGAGAACCTAATTGATTGAAATCAGAAGTACCATCACCACCACCACCACCACCACAACTAATAAACTAATATTATTACCACGATCATTAACATTATTATTATTATTATTATTATTACTATTACAACCACTATAATTACCATTATTAGTATTATTAGCATTATTATTATTATTGAAATAACAAAAATCATAAATTTGTTTTGAAAGATAAAATCAATAATCATAAACTTTTTAACAAAAAGGCAAATGAAACAAATAAGAAATCAAATAAAAAAGGACCAAACCAAAATAAATATTATTACTATTGAAAAGAATGAGAATTGAAATGAAAAACAAAACATAAGAGAAATTGTAATTGAAGGATAAAATTAAAAAAAAAAAAAACTTCTATAAAAGGAATAAGGATGAAATAAGAAATTCAAAGAATGAGGACTAAAATTGAAAAACAATAAACAAAGAAGACAATTGTGTATTTTAGTTGTCAGGAGAGAAAAAAAAAGAAAAAATAAAAACAATCAATCATTGGTGGCAAACCAACATCATAAGCCCACACACGCTGTGCCATATGGAAGAAGACATGATTGCGTATCTAAAGAGACGACTAAAGGCTAGATTTGGCCACCGGGTGGTATCACACGCGCCACCCACTGGCTGGCATGTGTGAAACATAAGCCAACAATTTTTTTATTTAATTTTTTTTAAAAAAATGTGAAAATACCAATAATACCCCCATGACCCTCTTAATGACACAAAATATCCATGTGAAAATACCAAAATACCCCTAAATGTATAGCTTTTTTTTTTGTTTTGTCTTTTCTAAGGTTAAAAACGTTCTTTTACTATACATGAAAAGTGGAAAATTTTGAAACACCCTTGCCCAATAACTCAACATTTTTTTAATCTTACGACAAATAAGTATTTTTACTGTTACGAAGCATGTGAAAAGTAAAGAAAGCCCTTGTTGATTCTAGGGGTAAAAGAGTATTTTTACTATGTTAAAAAATTTGAAATGATGCACACCCACAAACAATCTTTTAATGACCACTGAGTTAGAGAAAAGAAAAGAAAAAAAATCCTCCAGCTTGAAAGTTTAAATTTTCAACACTCAATGGTAAAAGGGTAATTTCATCATGGCAATCCACAATAATCTACATGTAGAGTTACAGTGAAACCCCCACGCGTTTTAGCTTTTCGTAAAATAATGAGGACTGAAATGAAAACAAAACATATGAGAAATTGTAATTGAAGGATAAAATTGAAAATAAAACAACTTTTATAAAAAGGAATAAGGATGAAATAAGAAATTCAAAAAATAAGAATTGAAATTGGAAAACAACAAACAAAGAGGACAATTATGTAATTTAGTTGGCAGGAAAGAGAAAATAAAGAAAAAATAAAAACAATCGATCACCGGTAGCAATCCAACCACCATAAGCCAACACACGCCACACCGTGTAGAAGACACTACTATGTGTCGAGGGAGATGACGGTTGGCCAAATTTAGCCACCGGGTGGTGTCAGACACGCCACCCACTCGATGATGCATGTGGAACAAAAGCCGACGACTTTTCAATTAAAAAATATAAAAAAACATGAAAAAACCAAAACACCCCCATGACCCTCTTAATTACATAAAATACCCATGTGAAAATACCCCTAAATGCAAAGGTTTTTTTTTTTTTTTTGTCTTTTCTAAGATTAAAAACATTCTTTTACTGCACATGAAAAGTGGAAAAACCTGAAACACAGGCCTAGCAGCTCAATATTTTTTTGATGTTAATGGTAAAGAAGTATTTTTACTGCTATGAAACATGTGAAAAGTCAAGAAAGCCTTTGATCGACAATTTTAAATCTTGCTAACTCTAAAAATAAAAAAGTATTTTTATTGTGAAAAACATTATTTTACTATATATGTAAAGTTAAAAAACCTGAAAAATCCTTGCCTAGCAGCTCAATATCTTTTTATTTTATGGACAGAGAAATATTTTTACTCTTATGAAGCATATGGATAGTCAACAAAGTCCTTGTCAATAATTTTAAATCTTGTTAATTTTAGATAAAAGAATATTTTTATTGCCTCACAAAATTTAAAATGATACCTACTTCCAAACAAGAAAAAACCACAGCTAAAAGACTTAAATTTTCTATATTCAATGATAAAAAAATATTTTTACTGTAGTAATCCAATTTATATCGAGGGGTAAAATGTAACCTCATGCACTTTAGCTTTTCTTTTAATATCATTTCAAATCAAGAGAAACTTTCTAGTAAAGATAGACTATGTAATTTGCATCTAAGAAAAGGCAAGAATAAGGAAGGAAAGAGAGGCTCGGAGTACTTTTTGGCAGCATTTCAATTTCATTAAAAAAGAGAGAAGAAAAACCAAAAATTGATTAAACACACACTCGAATCTTTAGTTGTTTCTTCGATCAAATACACACTGAACACCCAAACCCTTCATCAGTTACCCCTTCTACATCTGCAAAATCCCAAACCCTAGCAATTTCCTTCTCTCTCTGTGCAATCTCCACTCTTCCAATCTCAATCTGCTTTATCTGTTCTCTCTTCTGTATTGATAGTTCTGTGTATACCGAATTTGTGCAAGTTCTTGTTGGTTTTAGATAACGACGATGACCGACGGAAAGCTGAATCTCCCCGACGATCTCCTCCTCCTCTCTCCCAGGTCAACCGATGAACGCCTCTCCTCCTTCAAAGGTTCTGATTTCGATTTTCCATTCTTTTTCTTATTCAATCGATCTTTCTTAATCTTTATTGCTATGTATACTTCCGTTTCTGTTCCTACTTTTAGGGTTTTGACTATTTTTTTTATATTTTTTTTATATTTTTTCTCCTTGATACTTTCTATTTTTCCAATTGAATGACTTTGATGTTAATTTATTTTTCTGTATATTTTTCATGCCGAATGGTGATAGATTACTGAGATTAATAGCTGTTGTTATATGTGGATTCATTGATTTTGAATGTATGGAACTAATGCTATTTATGAATTGTCATTTTTCTTGGAAATGTTAGATCGAGGAGGAATTGGTGAGGACAAAGCTCTGTTGAGTTTGCCTGATGACTCAAAAGGTATCCCGGGAATACTTATTTGCAGATTTCAGTCTTGAATTTATTGGCCTTTTTTATTCTAAAATATATATTGATTGTTCTTGCTTTACAGATCAAGTGGCTGCAGACAACACTATACCTCTTTCTCCACAATGGCTTTATGCTAAACCGGTGGATGCTAAGTCATTGACTACTGGGGCATCAGGGGTATGTGATTTCACTTGTCTAAAGTTGGACGTGCTTATTGACTGGTTGGTTTTTGGTTATCTATATGAGGTGGCATGCTTTTTATTTATTTATCATGTACTATATACTCCTTTTGATAATTCCTGATAATTTATGTCATTTAGTGTGATTGTATGTTCTGGTGTTTATAAACATGTACCTTAGCTGGGGCCCTTGAGAAATTATAAATTAGGATAGCTGTGTGCAGGATTTAGAGATGCATTTTATTGGATTTTATAATTTAAATGGTTTTTAACCAGAATTTATACTTATGAAGGTGTTGAAATACTTTTAATTTTGGTTGCAACTCTGCTCTGCAATTATCAAATAATCAAACCTAAGGAGATTTAACTGTAGCATCTTGACCTCTTTATAGGGGAAAGCCCTTTTTTCTCATCTGTCTGCAAGAATGCAGTCTTGTTGCTTTTATGTGAGTACCATCTCGCTTAGTTCTGTCACAGGGTGAACTTATATTTTACTTGATGTTTTATTACTGCTAAACTTATCCTTTTTTCAGTTTTTATTTTTGTGTGTACGCGTGTATTTCCGATTTAACCCTTATGCCTGAAAATAACAGGAAACACGTGCTTCAAATTCTTTGTCCCATGGAAACTCCATTGATAACAATTTGAAAGACAATTGGCGTTTAGATGGATCCCAAGACAAGAAAGATCGGAGGAAAATTGCTCCTGATGTTGAAAGCAGCCGCCGTTGGCGTGAGGAGGAGAGGGATACAGGTTTACTTGGTAGAAAAGATCGCAGAAAAGAAGACAATCGTGCTGATTCTGTTTCAGCTAGAGATATATCTGAGACTAGAACTTTGTCTTCTTCAGATCGTTGGCATGACGGCAATAGCCGCAATTCTGCGCATGAATCCCGAAGAGACAGCAAGTGGTCATCTAGGTGGGGTCCTGAAGATAAAGAGAAGGATTCTCGAACAGATAAGAGGGCAGATGTTGAGAAGGATGATGCTCACAGTGACAAACAAAATTTTGTTACTGCTAGCCACCCAAATTCTGAGCCAACTTCTGAGCGTGAGAACGATTCTCGTGATAAGTGGAGGCCAACTTCTGAGCGCGAGAACGATTCTCGTGATAAGTGGAGGCCTCGCCATCGTAAGGATATTCATTCTAGTGGACCTGCTGCATACAGGAGTGCACCTGGATTTGGGTTAGATAGAGGACGTCTGGAGAGCCCGAATTTTCCGTTTGCTGCCGGAAGAGGAAGGTCCAGCAATAGTGGGAACTTACAAATTGGCAGATATCTTACTGCTTCTTCTATTGGGTCTATTCCTCTGGATAAGAATCATGCATTCTGCTATCCAAGGGGAAAACTTCTTGACATTTACCGTAAGCACAAGACTCTTACAAGTTTTGATACCATACCAGAAGGGATCGAGCTTGTGTCTTCACTAACACAGGAAATTTCTATTAAGCCATTGGCATTTGTTGCACCTGATGCAGAGGAAGAGGTATATGAGTTCGATAATGTCATGTTAAAGGTATGTCTTACAGCTGTTGTCACTGCCTTAAATTGGATCATCTGATTCTTGCAGGCTGTCCTTGGAGATATGTGGCAGGGAAAAATTACAAGCAGTGGAGCACTGAACAACTCATTTAGAGAAAAGAATGATTCATCAAGTAATACCACTGCAGGTGATCAGTGTCACATCTTCAGTTGACTTTGGCACATCTCACCATCTATTCTCTCTAACTCTCTTTTTTTATTCAGGCTTTGGCGAGGGGACTTTAGGTGAGGGGAATGAGAGTTTCTCTGTTAAGACTGAAGAAATTGCACACTCTTTTGGAAAAATTACTGGTAATGCTTCTGGTCAAGGTACTGTCGCTGAGACATTAGATACATCAATGGCTGAGGGTAAGTAATCCTAGAATCAATTTTTTGACTATTTTTAATTCACAGAGTTAATACTATTCCTTCTGTTATGTATTTCAGAAAAGGATACGCATAAAGATGATAAACAGAAGTGTACAACAACAATTGCCAGAGCATTGATGGATGGCTTTGCGCCTGCAGATTTCAAGAAAGATGATCCCAGCAGTTTTGGGGAGAGTGGTCTGAGTGACAACATTATGGAGTTAAAAGCTTTTGAAAGGCAGCCAGTGGAAGATGTGGTTTTTCAGAATAACCTTAAGTTGGAGGATATTGAGCCAGCTACTTCTTTTGAGATGGATAACCAGCTTCCTGATGATTCAAGTTCTCTATTTGATTTTTCTTCTGCACAGAAAAATCCAAGCAGCCATCAGTTTTCCTTGAATAGCAATAGTGAGGTACATCAATTCAGGGGGGCTATCACACCTGAGGAACTATCATTGTGCTATCTTGATCCTCAAGGGGCAATTCAGGGACCATACCTTGGTATTGATATTATTGCATGGTTTGAGCAAGGATATTTTGGAACTGACCTACCAGTTCGTTTGTCAGATGCTCCCGATGGATCACCCTTCCATGAGCTTGGTGATATTATGCCTCACCTAAAACTTAAACCTGGGTGTGCTTCAAGTACTAGTCCATCTGCTAAGTTACAGCTATCTGATGCTGTTGGAGAAAGCTTGGAAGGGAGCACAGTGACTCCTGCTTCCCTTGAATTTAAGGCTTCTGCTGTCAGGGAAGACCAACAGAGGGCTTCATCTGGATTTGAGGCCATCTCCAATGTTAGTGGTCAGTCAAGAGTTCCTGATCATGGTTTTCTCAGTGGGTTGGAGTATTCTGATGATCAAAGATTTCAAAATGTTGTTACTCCGGATGAAGGTAAGTTGTGTATAATGATTCTGCAGTTCATGTCACTGTATCTGTTCATTGTGCTCATTTAGTTGCTCTGATCTTTGTTGGATACAGAAATTATCTTTCCTGGAAGGCCTGGAAGTAGTGGCAACCCTTTGATGGGAGATGTTGCAGACTTTCAGCGATTTGCTCCTAATGCTTCTACCAACCCTGCTATCTTAAATGAATTTTCAGAAACTGGCATGCATACTCATCAGGATGAAATAGTTCATCCATTTGGCTTGTCGATGTCTGAGCTTAGAAGCAACTCTAATCTGAGGCGTGCTCAATCATCCAACATTGCTTCAAGCATGGGTGATGAATTTCCAGCACAGGTTCATGCTATGGACCCTTATACAGAGCATGATGCTGCTCTTGCCAGTCACAGGACCTTTGATGCAGTTTTTGATCAATCCCATTATGCAGAGACATGGCCTGAAGATTATAGGAAAAAGCCACTCACTAATCCCCACATTGATCTAGGTTCCACAGATGCTCGACACTTATTTCACAGGCAGCCAGAGTTCAATGATTTTGACCAGCAGCATCTCATGTTGCAGAAGATGCAAAAAGAATGTCAACAACAGAATCATTTATCTCATCCCTTCTCACATACTATGGAGCTGGGTTTTGAGCAAATCCCTTCTAATCTTATTGAACTGCAATTTCAACATCAGCAGCAGCTGGAGCTTCAACAGCGGCAGCAGATGGAGCTTCAACAGCGGCAGCAGCTGGAGCTTCAACAGAGGCAGCAGCTGGAGCTTCAACAGCGGCGGCAGATTGAGCTTCAACAGCGGCGGCAGGTGGAACTTCAGCGGCGGCAATTGGAGCATCAGCAACAGCAGCGACAGTTTGAGCTTCAGCAACAGCATCATTTACTGCACCAACAGCAACAACAGCTTCGTCAGTACCAAATGAAACTGCAGCAGCAGCAGGTTCTGGAACAGTTGCTGCAGCATCAGATGCCTGATCTTGGATATGGTCAGGGAAAGGGAGATCCATTGAGAGAAAACTTGCTTGAGCAGATTCAATTTAGGACACGACTGGCAGCCGGACTGCAGCAGAATTCACATAATCCAAGGCACCTCGATCTATCATTGGAGCAGATAATTCGAGCTAAGATTGGCCAGAATAATCTTCAAGAACCCCAGACTGATATCTTGGACCACTTATCACAGGTGAAGCATGGTAATATACTCCCGTCAAACCTGCAGTTCCATCTTCAGCAAGAACAGATGCAGGCGCAAGAGTTATCTTTGGCAAGGCAGCAGTTAGGAATGGATGGTGAAAGCCAAGTTGGTTGGCCATGGTCCATTGATGAAGCTGGTCAGACCTTCAGAAATACTACTGGTCATCACCAGTCTAAGTCTACAGGATTTAACGCTTCAGATTTTTACCTGCAACAGCAGAGGCTTTCCTCACATGATGAACATTTAAGCCATAACAAATGGAATCATGCTTTACAGGAGCCACATCAGGGTGGGTTTTATGAGCCTAGCTCTATGGCATTTGACCATCCAACATCTCTCCCTGCTGTCACTCCTGGGATGAAGTTGGATAATGTAAATGGTCATTCCCAAGGTCCAGATTCAGCAGAGCATCTATATATGCATTCTACTGATCAACTGGGTTCCTTCTCGTCCAATGTCTCTTCTCATCATCGACAAGTTTTTGGTGATATTTATGGTTCTCGCGCTGAAATGACGAAGAGCGACCTCCCTGGAAAACAAGGGCAGCAAGAGAATAGTTGGGTTGAAGGAGGGATGCAACAGTTGCATCTTGAAGCTGAAAGAAAAAGGAATGTTTCAGAAGTTGCTGGAAACTCTAGTTTTTGGACCTCAGCTGGAGGAGATGAGGAGAGCTCAAAGCAAGTTTTAATGGATCTTCACCAAAATATGGGTCTTCAGTCTATTCGGTCATCGGAAGACGATTATCGGCACCTTATATCTTCCTCTAAATCTCGGGAATCCTTTTGGCCGATCACTGAGTCGTTCTCTTTAAATGATATTCCAGATCAAGAAGCCACCATGAATGACTCATTTATGGAAAAGCCTCAAAATTTGAAATCAAATTCTCTGCTGCAGGATAATCATGCTATGTCCTTGAGTGGTCAATTACACCATCAAGGAAATGGTGAAAGATTGTCCCTAAGGTCGAAATCTGGAGCACTAACTGAAGAAGCAACATTCTTGTCAGGCATAGTAGATACTTCTCATACTAATCATGTGGATAACATGTTTGGTGATAAATCTGCCATGGATAAAGAATTGGTAGAATTGGATACCAGATATGGGTCCAAAGGCATGAGTGCCATGGCCAGGTCTGTTTCGCACATTGAAGAGAGCTTTGTTGAACAAGCTGAAACTGCTATGGATTTTGCTAATGCCAGTAGCAGGCAGAGTAGCAGGCATAGTTCCCTGAGCAGTGCTGGTATTTTCTCTGACATACATCTTTTCAGATATCATGTTATGCTTAGATGGATATTAGAGGCTTTGTGAAATTCTGCAGGTGGTAATGGAGGCCTACACGGGTATGAGATGAGATTAGATAAATCGACTGGTGAAGAGGTCTCTATTGACAGGTAATGACTCCTGAGTTGTTGTGGGATTGTTTTTAATGAGGCTGAAGTCATCGTGGTCTCTTGTTAATCATGATGTTAATCTTCATTTGAATATCGTATTCTACAACTTGGTTTCAGAGCATGGGCATGGCTACTCTTTGATAGGTTAGGTGCTCTGATGATTTCTCTTCATTAAAAAGCTTAAAACAAGATGCAAGTATGTGGGAGAACACTCGCACCTTAACTGCCTTGTATTTTATAGGTCTCCTAGTGCATGTACATTAACATGATGTCATGTCATCTTGCCACACTAAAATACATGCTTATTTTCTTTCTTCTAATATGATGAAGTAAAAACTTTTAACATCTCCGGGGGTGCAGTCAAACCAACATTCTCTGTACTTGTTTGTGGTAACAATGGCATTAAATCTGTTTTGAATTTCACAATTTACAGATTGTGCATGTGAGCTCTGTGGTCCCACTGTTTATGCATGACTTGACTATTAGAAACTTCTGTGTTTGTGTGTGTATTCAGCGTTAATGGGTTCCCTAGTAAATCTGTTTCTTTTGACATTGAGCTACCGGAAAGGTCTTGCTTCATAAACATGAGTTGCATGTTGCACTGTTTTGATTTGAAACCTACATTGATGTTCATGAAAAATGCTTGTGAACAGGATGCCTGCTTTTTTAACTAGAGGCGTTGACAATGCCTTGCATAAATGCCCACCAGTGTCACAGGCCTTATCTTCTAAGGATGTCTTGTCAGACATGGCATCTGCTTCGCATATAAAGCAAAAAAATCGGGCAAGCCTTGCAACTTCTGATGGTATATCATTTGTGCTGTCTTTTGTTTGTTTGTTTTGGATAACTGTGATGGTGATTCGAAATCAAAAAACTTTGGTGGCTTGCAGAAAGGAGGAACGAGCCTGTAGAGAATGCAGCAGCAACCCTGGGAGGTGATAATCAGATATCTGGCAAGAAAGAAGTGCGTTTTAGGAGGACTTCATCTTACAATGATGCTGGTATAACAGAGACATCATTTATGGATGTGCTAAAAAAGCCAGTTTTTACCGAGGCTGAAGCAGCTAATGCGGCTGCCTTGGAATCATCTGATGGTTCACTGGGTGGGCGAAGTGGGAAAAAGAAAGGGAAGAAAGGAAGGCAGATTGATCCTGCTCTCCTTGGCTTCAAAGTTTCTAGCAATCGCATTATGATGGGTGAGATCCTACATCGCGATGAGTAACTGATACATGCTGTGCCTGTCGTGTAAATTTTTCTCTATTTGTTTTGTAGATGAGTAGATTTTGTACAGATTACTGAAGAAGCGCATAGGAGCTTGAAATTCTTTCATTTTTTTTTATATGTTGTTCGAAGTGGAGGAATTGCCTGCCTTACAAGTTGCATAGTGTAGAGGAAGTATATGCATAGACTGAAATATTTTGCAGTCATGAATGCAATAACAGAAATAATGATTAGAGACAAACAATCGACTTCTCTTTCCTTTTTTCTCCTCCTATTTTTATCCCTCCCTTTAACTGGTTGATTTTTACTGTAGTAGTTAATAGTTAATGGCATAGCTAAATTTACAAGTACATCATTTGTTGCTAATGATTGATGACGTGTTATTAAATCAACCATTGAAAAGTGAAGATAAGTTGCTGATGCATGATTGCTCATGGAGCACTAAGATTTTATTAGGTAGGCCCTCAGAAAATATGAGAATTTAGACAGGACATGATTGGAGTACAGACAACTCCATATCGATTGTTGAGATAATAGACAGCACATTGCAGTTTCTTCCTTTGCATCATACATGTTTTTCTTCTTCCTCGTTGGATTACGGATAAATCCATGTTTTTCTTTTCAAGTTTCATTCTACCTTATACAAAGATTTGCAATTAATTCTATTTGAGAACAAATAAAATATTTTTTGTAATTCACCTAAGGTGTTGAATTCTTTTTTGATTACTCAAATATTTTTATAAAGTTCATGTTATACCTAATATATACCTGTCTGTTACTCTTAATTAGAACATGTAGTAGGATCACAGTATACTATTTCTTGTATAAGATAATTTAGTGATTTTAAGTTTAATGATCATTTATACAACCTTTACGTGAGCCTTTCTATAGATATATTTGATCTCTCCATATAAAATTTTCGTGCAGGTTAGTTCAATGAATATCATCTATCAAACATCTATTTATGAGTTTTAGATATCCCTAACACCTCAACTTATAAGAACAACTACTTCCTTTCATATAGGAGAGAACATAATATGTATCAGTCTCAACAATTCTAATTAATATCTAATCTTAATAGAGTATTGATCATGAATGTTTAGGAACAATGCTTTGATGCAAAAAGAATTTTATAATTATAATAACTTTATAATTTCATTTGCAAAGCATTTTTGTCCCAATGACTTTATCTTTACTCTGGATTTATTAATTAAATACTTGATGAATATTAAAGATAAATAAAACTTTTAATAACTATTAAATATATTTACATGAACAAAGTCAATGACATGTGTAACTAACCGATTGATTACATAGCATATACACTAATAATCTTTCACTTGCATTAAAGCTGATTAGTCATATATCAAATACCATATTGCTTTACTTGATGATAATGTTTTTATTAGAAAAATGACTTAGAAAAGAGAATCTATAAAACTCTTTTAAGTGGATACACATTTTATCTTTACATCTTTTCTTTTTATGTTTGTGTAAGTGCATTTTTGGATAATTAATAAGACATTGGTTTCTTTGTTTGTGCAATGGATATATTATTGTCATAGTATAGGATTACTGGATCACCAATGCTAGGAACCATACCTAGTTCAATGATGAACTTGTTAACTCAAACAATATTTTTTGTCCCGTCAAACACAGAGATGTACCTAGCTTTAATTGTGTAATCTACTTTAGTCTTTTATTTGAAATTTTAACTTGTATCACTATTATTTAGAGTTAAATATAACTAGATTGAATTTTTTATTTTTAATATTTGATTAAAAACTAGCATCCAAATAACCATAAACTACTAGTTCATCTCCTCCATAAACCAGAAAATCATTCTTAGTTCTTCTCAGGCACTTAAAAGTGTTTTCGAATTATCTTTTAATGACCTTCACCTGAATTAGATATGTATCTACTCATTATTCTCAAAGTATAATACACATCTGGTTTTATACATAACATCATATACATTACAAGTCTTATATTCAAAGTATATAGAATCATTTCCATCATATATCTCTTAATTAATGTTTTAGAGAACATATCCTTTCAGAGATATATCCTATGAAAAATAGGTAAGTATTCTCTTTTGGATTATTCCATGCTTAACTGTTTCAACATCTTATTTATAAATATAGATTGAGACAATTCAAATAACCTTTTAATTTTATCTCTACAAATCTTTATTCTTAGTGTATAAGTTGCTTCTCTCATATCCTTCATGGAGAGATTTTTAAGAAATCAGATCTTTACTAACTAGAATAAAGAAATATCATTCCCTATTAATAATATATCACATACATATAATATTAGGAAACAACTGAACTCTTACTAACCTTTTTATAAAGCAAGGCTCATCCATTTTTTTTTTTTAATGAATTCAAACTATTTGATTATCTCATCAAAATAGATATTCCAACTCCTTGAAGCTTGCTTAAGTCCATAAATGAATTTTTATATCTTGCATAATTTATTGGCAAATTCCTTATATTTAAAACTTACAGGTTTTATAATATACCCATCTTCTTGAAGATTCTTATTCATGAATACAATTTTGACATGTAAAATCTTATAATCATGATATATAACTATAACAAATAAAATCCTTATGGATTTTAACATAGTTACGGATAAGAAGATTCCATCAAAGTCAACCTATTTGCTTCGTTTGTAACCTTTGACAACCAGCATAAATTTGTACATTTTTACATCGTCATCCATATTAGTCTTTCTCTTAAAGACTTACTTATATCCAACATGTTTTATCCTTTGAGATGGATCAATCAAGGTCTATACCTGGTTGATGTACATTACATCTATTTTAGATTTCAAGGCCTTAAGTTATGTCTTTGAATCAATATCAGCTATTGGTTCCATATAACTAGTAAGCTTATTAATTATGAGGAATTTATTATTCAACTTCCATAAAAAGTTCATATCTCATTGGTACATAATATGTCTTATTAGATCTATGAAATTCTTATATTTATGGAGTTCAAGCTGAGCATCCAATACTATAGCCTCAAGTTCAGGTTCTATTTGGATGTTAGTTTATAGTTATTGAATTTCTTTAAGTTTTATTTTCCTCCAAATTGTCTTTTCAATAGCAATTGGTAACTTTTCTAAGATAAAAGGGACAAAGACAATGAAGAAAAAAATATGTTTGGTTTAAGAGACAGACAAAGACAAAAACATAAAAATAAATTTGTCTCTAAGACAATTTTGAAGTGAATTTATGTACTTTTAAAATAAAGGCACATAGAGGACATTTTTTATGAGACAATATTGATTATTTTTTTATTCTAAAATATCTTTATAAAAAACTCTCAATTTCAAAATTGTTTAACTAATTTATGTAATAATAAAAATATTTATTAATATAGTTTTAAAACCAAACTCAAGGGTTGATATGAGAAAAAGCCTGGATCATGGGTCGAGTTGACCCGAGTCAACATAAGAATAAAAGTGGTTATTATCATATTTTTAAAATCCAATTTGGGGGTTAATTTAGGGTAATGCTTGAGTCAAGAACGAGGTTGAAAATTTGTATTAAAACCCGACTTATGGGTCATTATAAGGCAAGGATCGGGTCATATATTGAGAGGGTCAACCTAGGCCAATATAAAAATAAAAGTGATTATTATCATAGTTTTAAAACTTGATTAGAGAGTCGATCCGAGACAATGTTTAAGTCACAAGCCAGGAGGGTCAACTCAATTGACCTATTTGTTTTATATAAAAATAATTTTTTTTTTACCAAAAAGAAATTCAAGAAAATTTAACGAGTTTTAAACCTGTTTTTTTATTCTAGGTCAACTTGGGTTTTTGATCAGGTCAGGTCGAGTCAATCGTTTCTCTATTTTTTAAACTCAGACCAACCTAATACCTAGGTTGGCATGATTTTAGGTTAATTTGTCAAGTTAGTTCTGGTTTTATAGATAAGGTTATTATAATATTTTTAATCTTAACACTAAATATAAACTAGAGTAAAAAAATATTATCTAATTATTTTTCTAAATATGTAAGTTAAAGTAATATAATTAAAAGTAAAATAGACTTTTTTATATTTTATTTTGTCTTGTACACCATAACCAAATAGGACATAAAGACATTCATTTTGTCTTGTAAATCACTACCGAACACAATATTGTATCTATCAACTTTTTTATCTTGTCTTCTCCATCTTTATTGTCCTTGTCTTTTTTGTTCTAGGATAATAACTAAATGCTACCTTTAAGAACAAATTATTTCTTGGAAGTTAGCATGTTTTAAGACAAATACTTTTACTTAATGGAATGACATAAATAATATCCAATACTTGCTTTTGAATATTCTATAAACTTATATTTCTCTGGCTTAGCTATTAGGTTTTCAGATACAATACATTTCACATAAACATCACATCTTAAATATTTAAGCATGATAAGATTGGTCTCTTACCATTTCATCTTATATGGAGTTTTATCAACAAATTTTGATAGAACTTTATTTAAAAGGTATATAGTAATTTGTAGGGCATAACCCTAGAAAAAATATGGATGGTCTACATAGCTCATCATGGACTGTACCATATCCAATAGGGTAAAATTTATTCTTTTAAAAAATTCATTATGTTGTTGGTTCCAAGAGGTATCCATTACAAGAGAATTACATTCTTTTTTAGATAATCTTGAAAATCTTGATTGAAGTATTCACCACCTCGATTTGATTGAAGTATCGTAATACTCTTTCTAGTTTGTTTTTGAACTTCATTTTTAAATTCTTTGAACCTTTTAAATGATTTAGACTTTTATCAAATACACATAACCATATCCAATATGGTCATCAATGATGAAACATGTATATTCATACACAAATCAATTCATTAGATATTTCACATTTTTAGTAAAGGGTGTTTTGATTATCTTACCTAATAAACAACCTTTACAAGTTTCATATGATTTATAATAAACCAAATATCCTTCTTTATGTAACTTAGTGGTTTTTGTTTCATTGATATATCCTAGTCTACAATGCCATAAATAACATGGATATTGATTATCTAATCTGTACTTCTTGCTATTTATATTGAACCTAAGCATTTCAAGATCAAGTATATACTAACTAGTTATATAAGTACCAAATCCATAATAAACATCATTATTTTAAAATGAAAAAAATTTGGCCTTTAATAATAAATTTAAATACAATAAAAAATAGATATGATGTTTCTAGAAAGTGCTAGAATAAAATAATAGTTATTAAGTTCTAATATCAACCTATTTAGCAAGGTTAATGCAACAAGCTTTACTCCATTGCCCACATATAGGTCTATTTTACCTTTATTTAATAAATAAATGTACCTGAAGTATAAGCTTCTTAGCTTAATAGTTGTAAGATAATATTTGTAGCTACTTTTATTTTACCTTATCATTCTTAATGTCCCGGGTAGGCTTCTATACTTGGACTACGAGATCAATCAATGTTTAACTCATGGTCTATGAAAAGCCCAATTGACTCAATTTCTTAAAATATTCAATCATCCTTAACAGATGGGTGTTCACCGAGGAACCTTCTATCATTTTGTAGTGGAATGGTTCCTTAAAGATCTTATACCTCTCAATCCTACTAATTACATCTAAAACCTCTTTAAGATGCATGATTATTATGTTCTCATATTGTCTTTGAAGTTCAAATGACATGCTGGTTATTATCATATATATAGCATGCTCATTATTATTAATATAAAGTTGATATCCAACCTAACTTCATTATCAACGTTCTCATCAACGAAAAGATGAATTAGATTTCCAAGAACATATAATATTTTCTCATGTTTAAGAACAATTCTCACATTTGGTACTAATCTAAGAAGTTTGGTTTAGTTAATTTATTAGCATCATGTATGCTATGCATGAATATTTATTTTTACTCATAGTAATCTATCAACCTATTCATGTAAATATAACGAATATTGGTTTCATGCATAAATATTTATAATTAAACTTGGATAAGGTCTTTAATTATAATTTGGCCTCCCATTATTTTGTTACAAATTAGTAGCCTTCACTATTAATTCAGGAAATCTCACTTAGATCTCCTAATGGGCTAGGATCTCATTTAATTTATCCGACCTTGAGTAATTCAATAAATTAAATTAAATTAGATAGATAACATAGTTTATCAATCGCATCTCTATGTAACTCCTAAATAGTTATGTAACAACTTTTTCTTTAAACATATCATATATATTTCACCTAACTATCACCTTTAATCTTATATAATCACATATGACTTATCCAAATCATGTAAGTTACTTAAGTAAAACCCAATTTTGTAGCATTACACATATTCAATTAACGATAACCTTAAGTAGCTCAGCAAGTTATTCATGAATAAAACTTTGGTTTTATGCATATAAAATCAGAAAGCAACAAATCATGTTCTCAACATGTACTTAATATATTAATGAGGGATTTATTATTTTAATTAAGTCTCATTCCATTGAATTAGTGATACATCATACATAACAATTATATATAAACATACACTCCTAATATGTCATTTCAATTGGATAATTATGAACATATCTAAAATAATTCTCTCAAGCCATAAAAAGGAATTAGGAGGTCAAAACCTATGTAGCTATTGTAAATCTTTATAAGTCCTTTACGAGCATCATGGTTGTATCCTTCACTGTCATTTTTTCTTCATCTAGGATTACAAATTATATTCTTCTATCTAAATTAATACATTTCTAAATTACATTATATTTATATAATTGAATAACAAATCTCGAGTTACATTATAGGAGAATTAGATGAGAAAGAATTTTACAACCTAGGAGAAAAATAGAAAAAAAAAAAAGCAATACATGTAAACCATATTTAATATTACAATCATTCAACTATCAAAAACACAATCATATTGGTCTTTTATTGTCCATAATCATCTAACATGCATAACAACACATTAATATGCATAAATAAATATATTACATGCTTTGGTTCTAATAATTGCTTTATATGCAATTTTAAAATAATATTTCTACCAATTAAAAATATTAAATCAAATCAAATTTGATAATTTTTCAAACTCAATAAATTTTTATTTAATATAATTTTCTTGAAAAACCTTTTTTCAAAATTTAATAAAAAACATTAATCATATTCAAATTTTTATTGACATCTTAAACTATTTTAGAATCAATTAAATAATTTTTTTTGGCTTAAAAACTCTTTTTATTTAGAGAAACTATTTTTTTAAAATGTTTTAATTAAACTATTTAATTAAATCCAAATCTGGTCAGGATAACATAAAAAAAGAAAATCATGAATTAAATACTTTAATTCAATAATAATCAAATTAGATAATAATTAATTTAATTTAGGATTTTATTTTAAAATATAAATTTAATATTTTATATATGGAGGGGGGAATCGTAATTCTACCTTAAAACCTTAATAATCTACTATGGGGGTAGAATCATAATTCTGCCCCATCATTTTTTTCATGTTACCAGCCTATCAACCTTTAGTAGTGACAGTAATGATGCCCCTGCATCACAAGACTCATGCCTCGCGTTGCTCCACCTACAACGCTACTAGCAACATTGTGGTTGTTGGCATAACCAAGGAAAGCTGACCATGATCGGCAGTGTTGTAGCTACTATATATATATTTTTTATTTTACAGCCAGATTTTGCCGGAACAGTAACTAAACAATTTTTTTTTGAAAATCAAGAGAGATTATTTTAGCAAAAATAATTTTTGTACGGAAAACTAATTTACAAATAACACCAATAACAATCAAAACATTTAATCAATAACTCTAATCATTTAACGATAACTCTCATACTATTGTTGAGTTTCTCAAAATACATATATGCAACAAAATATTAAATTTAATATTTTTTTTGGAGTCCCATGGATCTTATTAGACATATTTAGAGTTGTTTAGGGTTTATACAAAGATTATCTAAAGATCACATGTTTTGCATATTTTTGTTTTGCTTTGAATAATTGCTTCAAAGTTGAGTTATTACAAACTACAAGTCCTTCAAATATCCAGCTTCTAATAATGATAATTTACACGAAGCACTAGTGAAAAATCTTATAAACCTTTTTAGGATAGATGAATTGGTATCCCTTTAAGTGCTATCTCTTTTTCTATGTGTTTTTCAGGTGTTATGTAACTTACATAATTTTTCTCTTTGTAATGGAAAATAAAAAATATATCATTCTATTTATAAGAAAACCTGAAAACCCTATAAATGAAAAAAAAATATCATTTTTCCCTGAATAATATCACATATTATTTCAGTACAGTTTTAGAAATTTATTCATTCAAGTCCCCACTTGAATTTTTTTTTCTAGATCTAGAATTGTAATTCCATGTATTAATTATATTCTAGTCCCTCATGTTTAAAACTTATTTACAATCAAGTCATACTTAATTAATCATTTGGTTTATACAAAGATTATCTAAAGATCACATGTTTTGCATATTTTTGTTTTGCTTTGAATAATTGCTTCAAAGTTGAGTTATTACAAACTACAAGTCCTTCAAATATCCAGCTTCTAATAATGATAATTTACACGAAGCACTAGTGAAAAATCTTATAAACCTTTTTAGGATAGATGAATTGGTATCCCTTTAAGTGCTATCTCTTTTTCTATGTGTTTTTCAGGTGTTATGTAACTTACATAATTTTTCTCTTTGTAATGGAAAATAAAAAATATATCATTCTATTTATAAGAAAACCTGAAAACCCTATAAATGAAAAAAAAATATCATTTTTCCCTGAATAATATCACATATTATTTCAGTACAGTTTTAGAAATTTATTCATTCAAGTCCCCACTTGAATTGTTTTTTCTAGATCTAGAATTGTAATTCCATGTATTAATTATATTCTAGTCCCTCATGTTTAAAACTTATTTACAATCAAGTCATACTTAATTAATCATTTCATTTTAATTTCTGACCGATGATTTTTATATGTGTGACCTATTAGGTTCCTATTAAGTTGAATTAAATATAAATCACAATCCTAAATTAAATATAATTAAATAAATTTTAAAAATTAATTTATTATCAATTTATTATTTGATTGATTTATATTTGAAAATCAGGTACAATATCTAACATCGTGTCATGATCCTTAAAATATTAGAAAATTCATAAGTGATTTGACTTAACCTTTCAATAACCAATTTCTCAGTGTAATTATTATTTCTTTATCAACAATGTTCTAATTTAGACATTATAGCATGAAATGTGTCTACTCTGTCATATTATTTTTGTTCTCAATATCATAATTATTGATTTTCTTGATAAGATTTGAAACTCTTTTCAAATCTCATTATAAGGAAAGCAATCACTCTCCCACAAATCACTCAATCAACAACATCAGTTCCTCCACAAAATCCTCACTCACCGGAATCAAATCCTTACGTTTAAATTGAATTATGTACATCTTGTAGTTAGTTAAAGAATAGCAAAAGTTCAGGCTTAATAAGCTCTTGAATTCTGTATTTATACATGCATAATGTAAATGAAAAAGTGTGTGAAGTTATTCTATTAAACTGCCTCACCTTTATTCTATACTCATTACACCTTACCGAAGGATTTACAATTAATACTATTTAAAAACATATTGAATATTTTTTCTAATTCATCTAAGGTGATGAATCATATCTTGATTACTCAAATACCTTCACGTAGTTCATGTCATACATAATATGTGTCCATTTGCTACTTTTGATTAAGACAACGTATAATAGAATCAAAACATAACATTCCTCATATAAAATAACTTGTGATTTTAAATTTAATGATCACTTACACAACTATCATGTGAACATCTCTATAAACATAAATAATCTCTCCATATGTAATTCCTATGCGGATCAGTTCAATATACATTTCATCTAACAAGCATCTATATATTAATTCTATATATCTCTTATACCTCAGATTATAAGAATAATTGTTTCCTTTCATAAAGGAAATAATATAATACGTATTAATCTCAACGACTCTAATTAATATTTGGTCTTAATAGAATATTGTCCAAAAACATTTGGAAACAATACTTTGATGCAATATAAATTCTATAATTATAACTTTATAATTTTTTTTGTAAATTAATTTTTTTATGAACTTTATTTTTAATCTAGATTTATTATCAAATTGGATGAATATTAAAACATAAATAAAACTATTATTAAAAATTAAATATATTTACATGAATAAAATCAATATCAAATATAATCAATCAACTCGGTATAAGATATATAAACTAACAATCGATAGCTTTAGCATTGGTAGACAAGCTTGATCTCATCTCATCATCTCATCATCTCCAGGACGTTGATGCCAATCTACTGTCAAAACGGGAATGAAAATTATAATCTCCGTCATTATATTCAACTGTTTTATAGTGCAATCTATTGCTCTCACCAAGCCTTGTAATGGATTACAATGATTACTTGAGCTTGGCATGTTTAGATACGCGAAACAAGGCATGTTCAAATTCATATTCTTATTGCCACAGCTATAGTCTTATCATTTGCAGTTGACTGCTATATTACAATTTTTTCCATCAATGTTATGAATGATTATTATCCATGTGAGAAATTGGTTTTCTAATGGAATACAGGCAACAGACAATGGGACTTTATGACCATGTTCATATCCAATGTGCTTGTAGTAGGATCTAATGCAACCATCATAATAAAAAAAAAAAAAAAAAAAACCCTCTAGGATATTTCAAGGAGGTATATGGTTTCCAGGTAAAGATCGATGATGTACTCAAGATTCCACCCTGAACTCTGACTGATGTGATGTACTCAAGATTCCACCCTGAACTCTGACTGATGTTATGCATCCATGATCAATAAATCGTTCCCACCGTCATCAATCTCTTTGAGGCCATGAAGCCGACAAAGTGAAGATCTCTATTTATTTATGTTCTCCTCTTGATCGAGCTTCTTGGCAGTGCAGACCCTCTCTCTGCAATTACAAACTGACCATACAGCCGTCTAATAGTGCCAAAACCTGGAAATATCCGATCAATGCATTCATATACTTTAAGCAAAGCAGTCATGGTCTAGTTATAGTTTTACCCTTTTACTGTAATTTCTCCAACTGAAATGATGCAGGATGTGTGCTCAATTGCGCTAGAGAAGAAGACTTCCCTCATTATAGTTCATTTACACAAGAGATTCCAAGCCAGTGTGAAGTAGCTTCTCAAAGAAAGGCTATCAAGACTAAAAACAGCAATGCCCTTGACAAGGCACCATTGCACGGTAGCAATCCTTATTGACCATGGGATCCTGAATACCTCAAGACCTAGCTTATAGAGCTGGTCTTCTTATTGGATTGCTGTTCTCTTCTTGGCCAGCCCTGATGGTAGGGAGGCTTTGGCTATAGGAGCACGGATGGCTAGATATCTCAACATCAAATGTGACAATTAGACAGCTCCTTGAGAATGGAAACATTTCCAATTATCGAGCATGTGAAAGGAGACTTGGCAACAAAGTGGTGAGAGCATTTAGAACTGCTGTCGTAGGAAATTATCTGGTCATGTACCAATGGAGGTGGTGATGGTGGTTGGGACAGGAAATATTTCTGTGATTAGATCAATGGAGGACCGTTTTGAACTAGTAGTGGGAACACGGAAGGTATCATGACAGTAGATCATCAGTTTTATCAGGCTCACGAATTGGAATGAGGACAAAGATTTGGACACTATTAGCTCTCTATTGGCTTCAGCATCATTCAGGGGCACTACCACCATCTTCGTGGTGCAACAACATGCCAACGTAGTAAATGAAGGTCATGGGAGTAGTGGCAGTGACTGTGGAGGTGGAATCTGCACAGGATATGTCATCTCAGATGTAAATATGCATGGATCCTCCAGAAGGATGCTGACTTGAGATCTGTATGCTATAAATGCCAGTTGAACACTTAAAGAAACAAAACTATAATAGTAGAAATGTTTTAGATTGAACCTTGGACTACTTCGAACCCTGATGGTTGTTGCCTTCTGATACAGCCAATTAATTTTGCAAATTTAATCATAGCTGTAGGAAGACTAGCAAGAAACACATGTTGCAAGTCATATGGTTGTTGTCCACTGTCCATACCAAGGAGTCCAACTTCTCACATGAATTTTTACTATGATCATTTCAATGATTTGCTGCATACATGCTTCCAAGAATCATTGCCGAAATCTATCCTGATCACACATTCTTGTGACAGAGCTTGAAGCAAGTGCAAAATAGGCTCTGGGTTTGAAGAAGAAGAAGAAAAGGCCACAAGCTTAGTGCATATGACTTGCAACATTGAAGGTGAGTTACCTCGAATTTGTTTTGCATGTTCCACTGCAATTGGAACCTCTTCAGAGTCAGCTAAACATTTCAACAAAACCACATGGGCATCTGAATGACTTACGTCATGAGTGAGGTCACACAGAAACTTAGAAGCAACAAAGAAGTGACCTGCATAGCACACCTATGCATTTAGTAAAGCTTCAAATGTTTTAACAGCAGTGATCACAATGCAGCAAGACAGAAAGACCACTCGAGTGAAAAATCAATTTAAGAAGTAATTGTCATGTATAAAAGATAGCTATCCCACAAATTGTGTACAATATAGATAAGCTGGTTAAAATCACATGCATACCTTTTCCGCAGAGGTTTAGAATCAATGTCTTCAATATATTTTGTGCAAGCATTACATCGTGATTAACATGCTTGTAGAAGACATCAACTGCAGTTTCAAACTTTGTTTCTTGGCAAAGAGCTTCAAGGAGGAATCTGTGAGTTGTAGCATCAGGTGTTACCCCTTTCTCCAACATGTGATTGAAAAGCCTCGTAGCCTCTTCAATTTGACCTATTTCTGAGAATTTCCCAATGAGAATATTATAAGTTTTCAAGTTCCCTCCACATCCGATTACAAACATTTCATCCCAAAGCCTTTTAGCAGGACGCAACAGATCTTCTCTACATAACACTTCAATTAGGGAATTATACATTGAGATATCTGGGTCTAACCCTTTCTTTCTCATCTCTTGAAGCACCTCATAAGCCTCTCTTACTCTTCCACCCATGCATAAGAACGAAAACATCACATTGTAACTCTCCATATCAGAGAAATATTCATTAGAAGACAAAACACGGTATACCTCCAACAACTCATCAATCTTCCCATGCTTACATAGATTCCTACTCAAATTGCTCAACGTTAAAAGCGTTGGGAACTTCCCTTTTCCAATAACAAAATGAAAAAACTTCATTGCCGAATAAGGATCAATTGTCGACACTGATCCTATCAGTGCATTCAAAACATCGTCTTCCATAGGAAAGTTGCCACTTGCGATAACTTCGCCTAATTCTTTTGCTTCATATATCCGTCTTTCAGTAATCAAACCCAAAATAAACTCTCTGTAATCATTACTCCTCGGTGCCACTCCTAACTTCCTCTTCATCTTCAAAACCTCGTTCACGTCAAACACGCTTCCAAGCGATCTAAATGCTTCGGCAACAACCCTATATGCGATAAAATCAGGTTTCCACCCCCTAATTCTCAACTCATTCAATGCCCGCAAAGCCTCGCTTGTTCTTGAACCCTCACAAAGCCCATGAACAATTAAAACCGCAATAACCGACCCATTAATCAAGGAATTCCACCTTTCAACCACATCTATCAAGCGCAAAACTTCACCCAAATCGCCATTTCTACAAAGCCTCCATATAAATACACCAAACCCAATAGTACTAAAGCCAATACCTCTGTTATTCATTTCATCAAACACCTTCATCGCATTTTTTAAACACCCATCAGACCCCAAAGAAGCCAAAAGAGAGTTACTTGTCTCAGTCCCAAGATCTAAAATTTGTGATTTAATCTCGTTAAAAACCGAAAATGCCATCTGGGTTTTTCCTCTTTTAATCAAAGAATCAATAACAAATCGATAAATTGAAGAATCGAGAGTCAGGTTTTGAGCTTTGGCTTGCTTTAACAGTGATTCAATGGCATTGAATTGGCGGGAGAAAGAAAGAGATTTGAGTACTGAATGGTAAGTAAGTGAATTATGAGTGAACCCGGGTTGTTGAGAAGCCCAATTGAAGAAACCCAGAGCAAGAGAGTAGTGAGTTAAGAGATGCGGGTCGATGACTCGAGCCACGAGCGACTGACTCAGTGAGTCGCGACAACCGATTTTGTGTAGAGTTTGCTCGAGTAATGGATTCCATGAACGGGTCGGGATTGAGCTATTTGACTCGGTGATTAGAGCTCTGCTTATCCGAGCTGCTAACTCCGTTCCCAAGCGCGCCATTCTTTTTCAAGTTTGAGGAAGAAATGAAACTGTAAAGGCATCTATTGCAAAACGCAGAGTTTTTGTACCACCTAAGTTTTTTTTGGTTTTTTTCCCTTAAAAAACCTTTCTTTTTTTTAAAGACACTCTTACGTTGAGATTAAAACATGATTGATCATCAATTTTAAAATCCATATATTTGAACTCAAATAATTGATTAAGATATTTTTATATAAATACATGTATTAAATATACATATAAAAATATTTATGATTTGACATAAAACATATTTAGCTATATATATATATATAAACACTTAATTTTTGGAGCGATTAATTTTTTTAATGTTTTCTTTAAAAAGCCTTATTTTAAGTCTTGCGTTCTTGAAACATGATAGACCATCAATTGTAAAATTCATATATTTGGGTTCAAATCAATGATTAAGATTTGAATTCACATCATAGTGGGCATTTTTATTTAAATAACATATTGTAGGATTATACTTTATATATAAAAAAGGTAGGGTTATAATTACCGATGTCTAAAATAAAAAAGGTATTGTAAGAATAGAGGTTTTTCCAAAAATTGAAAGCCAAGAAAACACATGATCCAACAATCAACAATGCTCTCTCAATCACAAATGGAGTATCAGAAAGTACACAAACTTCTATTTGTAATATTCACACCATTTTCTTCTATTATATGCACAAACTCGCAGATTCTGTACAATCCATGTACACACTATCAAATGCATATTACATAATGTACACGTATATACAAAGGACCATCCATCCATCATACTAGTGGTTTCTGAGCTACTTCTTTACAAGTATATCATCATATGATATGAACACTGACTAAGCCCTCTGGAAAAAGGGCAGAAGATGCCTCCTTGCAATGTTTCTTGATCTCTCTGTACCTTTTTTTTTGTGGGTTTGAACATCTAATCATTCTGCACAGATCTATACCCATGAGAATTTAGACAAAGAAATTACGAGTAGGATCTAATCAACTTGAATGTTCGAGCTTTAAAGAGGTTCCCAAAGATGTATCCCATTGTTGTTTCCTGGGGAGGCTTTGGGGAAAGAATAGAGTTGCGTTTTACTTGCAGCTTGGTTTGTCCAATCTGTCGACAAATTGAATCGATGATCTTGGGGTCGACTGGGTTACCAGTGACGTCCGTGACATAGAATGTGTCTTTGGCTTTACCACCTTTTGTCAAGATTTCTGCTCTCTTAATACACAAACTGTTTTCTCGGAATATCCTGGTAATGTCTGAGAGGAGTCCAACACGGTCCTCTGTGCACAATTCCAGCTCCAGTCCCTGCACGGCCAAGTAAGATATAAACAATGACAAGCATGCCTACCATGGTCAAAACTAGCAAATTAAATCAGAACGGTAAATTATTACCTCAGAAGCTCGCCTTTCAATGGCAGCTTCAAGACACTGTACTACACGTTCTCGCTCAGCATCTGAGCTTACAGGGAGTCCATCAACATGTCGAATATAGAATTCCTACAACGATACAAAATTTCGATCTTTAAATAGAATTTCTTGATACGTCAAAAGGAAAAGAGGAAATGGAGTGCAAAATTTAGCACATGAAGTTATGCTCAATTAACTTGATTGGAAACTCTATCCCAGTACTATGCTCAGCTCCACAATCGAAATTTTTAAAGGTTCACAAATTGACCACCTGATGAAATGGCTGCTAAATTGCCATTCCAGAAAGCAAGTGTTCCCAGGTTCAATTATCATTCAAGAAAACGCTTTTAAAATTTTAACTAAACTCATCTTACCTGATAAGCTTCCATTCTTCCTGTGCTGACCATTCCATGAAAGACAACATACTCCATGTCTGTTAAAGTGCAAACAATGTCAAACAAAAGTTTGGGACGATCCTTTGACCTCATAGAAACGACGGTGTAATCTCTCTCAATATTCAACACCGTTACATGGGGTCTTGAACTCTTATCTTCAAATCTTGCTAATCCTGCTCTTTCAACTCTTTCATAGTCCCTGTCTGCAAACATTATCTGATGCAATCTTCTTTCCCTACTTGTTACCCCAGGGGGTGAAAGAGTCATAGTTGCTGTCTTTGAATCAGCATTTCCCTTGAGAACATTGCAAAGCAATTCCCTGATGGTCGAGAGTCGTTTTGGATCTTTAATTGCACACCCTGTGGAATCATCTGTGACATGAACTACAGCAGCAGCCCTAGTGTTATGGGTCCATATCTCAGCATTTACCACATTGCAGTGGAGGTCTGTGAGAACCGCACATACTTCAGACAATAAACCAGGCCTGTCAGTACCAGTAAGCTCAATTGCAGTATGCTCTTCAGAAGGCATCACCCCAACAGACCCTCTCAACGATGGTGCAAAGCTCGCATTGCTTTCAAGTCTCTGTGGAATCAAGATACATGAAACAGAAGATGAGCTCTCCTCACATTGTAGTTTATCAAGGGCAAAAAAATGGTAGCAAATACAGTGGAAAAGGAACGCAACATGTGCATTTTGTAATCTTAAACGTTCATTAAAGAAAATTATGGACAATTATCTTTTCTGACTTATCCCCTACAGTCATAATGTATAAGAAATCTTTCTTTAGCAAACTGTAATCTGACTTTTAACAGTTTCAAAAAGGACTCGGAATTTAATCTCAACCAAGGTTAGCATGATTTTTCCCAAGTTCCATTTGTATTGATATTATTAATAGGTGCATTTTCTTCAAAACATCATCAAACTGATGCAGACATGCCCCTGCCATCATGAGAAAGAAACACGACATGATACCAGTGCTGAGGGCTACAAAGGAAAACAAAACATTTTGTTTCATGAGAATTCTTGGTAAACCATTTCCTTTTATGTTGATGAAATCAGGGGCAAGCAGAGTAAAATTCTATATCTGAAAATTTTGATTATTTGAGACCAAAGAGACAAACAATTTTTCTGTTTTCTGTTTGTATACGACTCGATCAGTTGCAAGTATTCAGACTAGTTTTCTGTTTCTTTACCCTGATATCTCAGGGATCAAATGGACAGTATGCAAATATAAGAAACAGCAGTAACATATAGCCCTTACTCGTTGAATATAATCCATAACTTCCTTATCTCTGATTTTCTTCCCATCTTGGTCGACCACATTAAACACTGAAATGCATGAAAAATAAATAATTATTACAAACAAAATAAGACTCTTTTGAACCTTGTTACTTTCTGAGAGATTGAAGAAGAAACCTTACCATCCATAAACCAATCCCCATCAGATGATATGTATGCTTTTGTTATCACAAGGTTCATGTCCGTAAGCACTTGTACAACTTTGAGGAGTATTCCGTGCTTGTTAACACTATCAACCTGAATAGAAAAATCAATTCTTAAGAACTTACACAAAATGGTTATTTTTCTGAAATTAAACCAAGACCAGATAGTTAAAAATTAACTAATTATCTCATAAAATCAATTAATTTAAGGAACTTACTCAGGAATTTACAAACCGTATTCTAGTTCAACATGGTTTTTCTAAACCAATAACTGAATTATGTGAAGTACACAAACTTTACCTGGATAACAGTGGCATCCTCACAAGCATCATTGTCAATCACAACTCTGCAACAGTAAAGCAAATTAAAAATCTTCGTGGTATTCAACAAAAAAAAAAAACAGAGGGAGAAGAAGAAACCAACATCTCACTCTTAATGTCTCAAATTTGCTCAATTTGAATAGAATTGCTTAGTTTTGAGAAAAGGGGTGGGGATTTGAAGGCTCTATTCAATTCCCAAGAAAATTGGAGAAAATAAAGGGAAAAGAAAATTATGTTAAACTATTAAAATTACTACTGTTTAGGAGATCTTTTTTTCTCTTCCAAAATCCACAAATATGGTAGATGTCAAGCATAATTCAACATGAAACATTTGATTTTTCTATTTCATTTCTATTCTTGATTACTTCTCTTCAAACCAACAAAACAAAGAAAGAAATTGGAGGAAAAGACTGATAAAAAAAGAATAACTTGCAAAGAGTGTAAACTTCTCTCTAAAGTCATCTTCAAGCAAAAATAGTCCATTTCGTATATAGACCAAACAACCAAAAACAAAATCCATAGAACATAGAAAATTTACCCAAAAAATAAGCAAGTACCTTGGTGGGTTCAATCTCCTGATTAGCTTAGCATACTCTTCATCCATTTTGCTTTCAAAATCCCCCCCAAAATAAAATAAAATAAAATAAAAAACACAACCCTCAAGCTATAAGAAAAACAATTTCAAGCTCAGCCCAACAAGAAGACCTTTAAGAAAAAAACTACAGAAATATGTTCCTCCAATATCCAAGGAAAAAAAATCAGACCTGAGCTGGAAATAGATAGAGAGAGAGAGAGAGAATTCTAGCCATCAGGGTAACGACCTTCCTTTTTAACTATCTTTTGTGACCGTTTATTTTTTTTCCCGGATTACTATTTAAACGACGTGTCCGTTTCTTATTGGGTAAATTAACTGCTTCCTGCTGCCCGCGGTCAGAGAGGCTGAGAACTCGGAGCTATTTGTTTTAGTGGTGTCACTGTGTTTTTAAAATATTTAAGATTTTTTTTTTATTTAAGAATTTTTTATACTAATATTAAAATAAATTTTAAAAAATAAAATAAAAATATTATTTTAACACGTCACTAAATAAAAATCATCCTTATACTGTCTGCGTGGCGTGCTGTTACTTCTGCGAAGTGCTGTTACTTTTGTTAACTGTTGCTGTGTGCGTGGCGTTTGTTTTTTATTTTTCTGGGTCTTACAATAATTAATGACATCATTTTTCTGAATCAAGGAAGTGAGTGTTTCTGTCCGTACGACGAAATGGTGACGTGGTTAGAGAGCACGTGGCGAGTGCAATTTGGGTGGGTGTTTTTGGCGGCAATTCCAGCGTGACCGCCTGGTTTTGGAGCCCACGTTATTTATATGCCTCCAACTGTCTAACTTTCCTCGTAGCATATAACGGTGTTTTACAGTTTTCCTTTTTCTCTAAAAATCACGAGAGATTTGCATTTAACATTTTATTATGATAAATATTTATGATTTTTTTTTGTAACTGTAGATTGTGGTTATGAGTTTTTCTCTTTTAATTCATAGAGAGATGAAGATAATACTTGAAGTATGAGAAGTGCAATTTAACAACAAAAGAAATAATATGAACATGTTAAAAAAAAAAAGATTAACTAGATTAATCAATAACTCATAATTTTATCGCAATCGATTCTTTTTGGGTTAATTCTCATTAAAAAAATGTTTTTTAGGGTATTTCTCAATCATTCTTTTCTATCTTTTATCTATACAATATAATTTTAAATTACTATGTTGAGTTATATTCATTTATTTTTATTTAACATTTTCTACATCCCTAGATCACACCCATCAACAATGTAAAAAATAGGTATGAATAAGAAATGTTAAAAAAAAAAAAAGAGTATAGTTATCATATTCATGAATAATATAATTTCAATAAAGAAATTCTATCTTAGAGAAGAAGAAAATGTATTATTTAACTAGTAAAAAGGAATAATTAACTAATTAGTGAATCTAAAAGAAAAGGTATTTGGAGCATATGAAAACTATAATTATTTAACTAACATTATTGGATATACTATTTAAAAATTAGAAAAAGCTGACAAAATATATCATCGATGTATAATGCAAATTCCATCGACATTGAAAAACACCAACGAAATCAACGATGGAACACCGTCATTGAAAAGTATCTCGTTGGGCTTTTCATTTTGTCAGCAATTTCATCATCACTTATTTCCCTAACATATATTTTTCATGGCTATTTTGTTAGTAAGTTGCTACCTATTCTGGAAGTTTTACAAAAGGTTTCGAAAATGGTATAAGATTTTCAATGGAAATATCGATAGAATCACCAATATAATTTGTCTTTTCATTGGCGAGTTTGTCAAAGATTGCAATTTTTTTGTTGTCTCTTATGATTTCTAACCACAACAATGAGATGGTTCACAGCAAACCACAACCATGAGAAAAATGTACAAATAAAAATTTACTTGTACAACTTTCATAAATTAATTTAAATAGTTCACAATAATGAGATAAAAGTAATTCCATAAATAATTTTTTTCAATAATATAAACCACCCAGTAAGATTCCTGAGAAAGTGAAGGGGAAGGAAACTATATACTTATAGCTGCACTTATTTAACCTCAATACATCATATTTTCATGTTGGAGTTTTGCTCTAATTTATGCTCACATATTTTACACCTCAATAGACAATCTCATCAAATTCTATAATTTATAGCTTGGTCTAGAATGTGGTGCGTCTATAATTGAAACAATGCAATCCTCTCTAGATTCTCGGGATGATGCCATAGACAAACCATAAAGCTGATCTATATCGGGTCCCTCACTTGTAATCAATGTTGGATGACTGCATGGGTGGTTGACTCGACGGATATTTTTGTGTGCTGCACTTTTGGGTTTCCTTTTAGGCGTCTATTTTTGTTGTTGTTCTGCTCCTAGAGTAGCAAGAGTTCTAGTGTTGCTACTTGTTATATCTTATAGGAGTTCCAGTTGGTTTGCCTCTGTTGCTAGATTTCTTCAATTGCAGATTGTTTGGCTCAGCTTCCAGATGTCTTCTATTATCATATGCCCCGGTTGGGGGTTGTCAGTGTTTATTTGTTGCTAGTGATTGTTTATCTCAAGTGGGGTTGTTGTTTTGGCTACATGTTATCCATCCTTTGTTTGTGGCTACTTGTGATGTCTTGTATCTACTATTGATGTTTCTTTGTAGATGGGTGCCTCTCTGAAAGTTCTGCTTCGTTGTGCTTAGTGATTGCTGTGATTTTTGTTGCTTGTTTGATACGAGCGTGTTTGTTTTTGAGGTTGTGTTTTTTTTTTTTAAAAATAAGTTTTAAAAAAGTATGATTAAGTGTGTTTAGTTGGATTTAGATACGTGTTCGGTAAAAATTATGGTTAAGGTTTATAGGTAGCAAAAAACATGTATAAAATTTTTGGTACCAGTTGTGCTTACAAGTGTGGTTGCGGTTGCTTTTCAAAGTGTTTTTTACTTGGAAATTGATAAAAATATATTTTTAATTTTTAAAAAATAATTTTGATATCAACGCATCAAAATGATCTGAAAACACAAAAAAAAAATTATTTTGAAGTAAATAAAAAAATAAAACAAAAATTAATTTCTTTTCAAAAGCGCTTTTGAAACGCAAAAACAAACAAGATTAATATGAAACTCAGTTATAAAAGCATGTAAAAACTGCTTCACAAAAACTATGTTTCAAACTCAATGTTTTAGTGGGCCTCGCAATACAAAACACGGTTTTGTTTGTTACCAAACACTTTGTTGCATTTGTTGCACCGCAAACGCAAAAATAATTGCAAAACAAACGCAGCCATAGTCCAGTGTGTATTTTGTTCTGGTTGCTGCTTAAGGCGTCTTCTAGTCTTGATTTTTGCTTTGTGTTAGGCTGGGCACCTTATCATCGATTTGGTTTCTCATCTAATTATTTCAGCTATTTCTTTTAGGTTGTTAGGTTTTCTTTATTGGCCTTGCTGTAAAGGTTTTCTCATGGAGTATGTTCCCTTTTGTATATCCTTGTATATGAACTTACTAGTTCTCTAGCATTGTATATTTTTTTTATCTATTATATATACTTAACTTTTGATAAATAAATAAAAAGAAAGAGCCAAATAATTTTTCTCTGTCTACCACTCATCTTTTGAAAAACAAACAAATAATAAATTCATAACCAAAACTATTAATGTTTTGCATTACAAGAAATACAAAACAAGAAGAAATATATAATTAACCTCAAACTAAAGCTTTGACAATCAAAACAAATCAATTAATATGTCAACATTGTGTTTAATATCAAAATCAACTCAAGAAAGACAATAAGAATCAAATCCAAAGCTTAAATAGCCAAACAAACATTAAGAGAGGTAAATATCAGTAAATAAAAACCACATAAACCCAAATCAAAATTTCAATTTCACTTGTAATGAAATAAAATGACATGAACATGAGTATCAAAACTGTGAACATTATATTTTATTATAGAATCTATAGGATTTATGTAAATACTTAGCCCGATCAACATTCAACAACAAGTACTTTTACTTAAGCATGATAAGTCTTCCATTCTCTAACACAGCCCAACCTAAGTACTTCTTTTCTCTTTGTTTTCTCTCTGTTTACAACTAAAACAACAAGCCTCTATCTCAATAAAAAAAACATAGAAAGAAATCAAACTAATTGGTCAAGCAAACACAACCAACACTCAATTACTTCTCAAATCAAAATTTTAATTTATGTAACTTAAACAACAAAGCTTAACAATGCACAACCACATTCCAAGCATAAAACAATCCACATGCTTCATTATTAATCCCCAATACAAGCAAAAAAAAAAAGTAAATAAATTGATTATATTCAAGCTATAGATCCAATATTAAAAAAAAATTGAAAAAAGATGGCATACTAGGCAACTTCTCAGGATCCCACTTGTATTGTCGAAGAGGAAGAAGAAGAACCTTAATTTTATAAAAACAAAGAAGAAGAAAAAGAAGACGAAGAAGAAGAAGAAGAAGAAGAGAGGATTGTCGGGTTTTGATTCCTCTTAAAATCACCAATTAAAATTGATACATTAGAAATGCTAACAAAATAGTTTTTATTTTTTTTATTCCATCACTGTTTCCATTAGAAATTACTGATGAAAAAATTTTCATCTTAATTTCTATATGTAATAGCAATAAAATATTTTCCTTCATTATTTTCATTAATTTTTTATCTTATTTTTTTTATTAGTGATAATGTTTAGTTACTATTTTAAGATAAATGAGGCGAAAACAATAAAAATAGAGGGAACGTGTCTCTTTATACTTTTGTTTTGAAAATACTGAAATTCAATACAAAATTATCCTAGAAATATATTTATTTTATACCTCTATATTTGTTTCTTTAATCAAACACATTTTTATTTCTTTATTTCTTTGTTTTTTTTTAATAAAATAAAAACAATAAGGTGAGGTCCAATTAAACTTAATTGTAACAGTAACTAAATATATAGATGACAAAGACAATATAAAATTCCTACCCCATGAGGATTTGTTTAACCCAACAAAGACAATATTTTTCTAGATAATATACATTAAAGAAAAAACTAAAAGAGATCATTCTTTTGCACATTGCATATGCATTGTGCAAATGCCTTGAATCACTATGTATTTAACCAGTAACTTTCTTTTTTATTTTGATTCTTGAATTTTGTTTCTCCTTAATTAAGTTTCTTTGTGGCCAAATTAATGACCAATTGCTTATAATTAGTTAATAAATAGCAAGATTGAAAGAAAGAGAGTCAAAGTTAAAAAAAAAAAAAAGGAAAATATGTGGCACTTTCAAAATTAACATGAAAAGTTCACTTTAGTCCTTTATATGTTCAATTTCTAACTCTTCAATTCTTTTAGTTTCTAAAATTCTATTTTGGTACAAAACTTTATTTTCATTATTTTTCAATTCCTAGTTTAAGAAATGTGAGAAAGAGTTGTTGGTTTCTAGTGGTAAAAAGAGAAAATCATTAATTGGCACTGATCTTACTGCTAAAATAGTTTATTTTGATGTCGAAGGGTTCTATTTGATGAGAGTAGTTCTGTTAGGATGTTATTTTACCTCGCAATTTCCTGAGAAAGTATATTTAGCCTTGACAAGATTTTAGGTTTCAAGTTTATTTTTTTTTTAGCATTTTTTAGGTTATTTGAAAGCATAAACCGTCTTGTTTAGGTCTTACTTTTTTTTAAAAAAAAAGTGTTTTTAAGTTGAAGAATGGTTGAGAAATGGATTTTTAGGTATAAAACACCTTACCCTAATTACTCGACTACTTCTGATCACCAAAATCTAGGCATAACAGGCGACACATCACTTGATTTCTTTTATATATATATATATATATAAAAAAACAGGGTCAAATGACATGGCATTCACCCCTTATAATAATAATAATAATAATAATAATTGAAACTCATATGTTGAGCTTGATTTTCATTAGGCTAAGCATGTTGGGCCTTTAGGCCTTCGTGTTTGACTGTTCTTTGCCTTTATTTTATTTTTATATATTTTAACTCTTTTAATTTTATTTAATGTAAAATTACATATACTACTTTATTAATTTCTAGTAATAATAATAATAATAATAATAATTGAAGCCTGGATGTCGAGCTTAATTTTTATTGGGCCAAGCATGCTAGGCCTTTAGGCCTTTGTATCTGGCCTTTCTTTGCTTTTATTTTATTTTTATATATTTTAACCCTTTTAATAAGTTTATTTAGTGTAAAATTATATATATTGCTTTATTAATTTCTTGAATTAATTAGTGTTATTTCTTAAAACATTATCTTTTAGTTTGTTTTCAAATAAGATTATAATTGTGTTTTTTAAGTGCTTGAAAGTGTTTCTGTTTTTTACATGCTATCCTTAAAATATTATTGAATTTTTAGTTTGTTTTCAAATAAGATTATAATTGTGTTTTTTCAAGTGTTGGAAAGTGTTTTTTCTTTTACATGTCATCATATTTTTTTATTAAAAATATTTGATTGCATTTCTATGAAAATTTATTTTTATTATTATATAATTAAATAAAACATTATTTTTAAAAAACAAAGTTACTGAACCAAGCTATTTTGATAACCTGGATTGTGTATTTGACAGTTAAACCGAGTTAATTTGGATGAATCTAATTTATTATTTTTTAAATTTTTATTAAAATAAATTAATATTTATTCTCTACTCTCTCTTTTTTTCTAGAAAACATGTTTGCAGATCTTGCACTTTTATTATTTTTATGTTTGTGTTGAGCAATTATTTTAATTTTCACGCATTAAAAAGTGGTCCGCAGCAACTTGTCTAATGGATTTCTGAATTCTATCACATGGATTGACATTTTAGAGCATATGAATCAATACCCTTAATTAATGCCTAATGGGGTGCCTAGCGAATTCATATCCTCAATGGATCAAATTGATTTGGTAACAACGCAATTTCTTCCTCCTATTTTATTTTATTTTATCCCCATGCCTTTCTGATCAGGTCTTCTCACGGGTCAATTATCAAGAAGCAGCATCCTCCAGCTGTGTAGAAATATCTGGATAAAAGGATTAGGGTATTTGGTGGGAATAAAGGAGATCTTTTGAGAGGCTGCTTTGGAACATCAAGGGATTGATCCTCCTCATGTACGATGGAGGAGCCGCCCAAGAGGGACCCATGTAAAATGATAGGTACATATAGTTTGATAGAATCCACGGCTGATCTTGGCGGCCTAACACCAAAATGGAGGTCCCATTGTGGAATATAATATAGGCAAGGTCCAAGCTGACGGGTTTAAATGTGAATGAATCCCATTGAATTATGCATTGTGATGGAGACAATTTATGCCCTTTTTTCAGATACCTTTTTTCCAAGGGTTTTATCTTTAGCCAGACCTTCCTTGGATCGCACATTTGGCCAAGCGCATACTGTACACGTTGAAAGTGTCACTTGGATAAGGTTTACATATATATATATATATATATATATATATATATATATATATATATATATATAATTAAAACATACGTAGAATTATTCGCAAAAACGACGTCATGTCTTGAGAGCCAGGATTGACTTGTTAAGACAGTGATCCAAAGGAAGCATGTTTAGGTTTTTCTGGTCACTATCAAACGACGTGAAATCGACATGTTCCCATTGTTGTTGGAGTTCGGAACAGCTGGGAAAGTTGAAGCTTTTCCTCTCCGTCAAGGGTCAGGTATGGAATCCAAAGCAAAGAAAGGCGAAGGACCAAATCAAAGTCGCATGTGATAAGAACTTGAAAGACCACTTAAACTTTTGTGCAAGTGATGATCCGTTCATGTTTAAAAATAGAAGTTGTGACTTTGTGGGAATTAAACACCAAGATTATTGCTGCTCTTGATACTTTGCAACACTTCGTGTATCTATTGCTCTTGATACTTTTTTTATTATTATTATTATTAATGTGGTTGTCCGAACCAGCTTGTAAGTACTTTAACTAATTTCACGAACTATAAAATTAACAATCATGTAAGTTTAAAGTGACCATCGCTCTTGATATTTTGTAAATTAATAAAGTTGACATTTGTCAAATTGCAATAACTACGTACCAATCTATTTTGATTTTAGTGATTTCTTATAAGCAAGTCATGTACAAGTTTGTCCACTATGATATTGTTTATATTAGTGTATTATGGGTGATACACAACATAGTGCTTTTTAAAAATATTTTTTAGTTTAAAATATATTAAATTAGTTTTTTTAACTTTATCATGTTAAAACCAATGAAAAAATTCTAAAAAAATATTAATTTAATGTATATTTAGATTGAAAAAAAAAATTTAAAGGCATTTAAAAATAAATAAAAACATCATCAACACCCCCTCATCAAACCACAAAAACAAACTCTTTTGAATGTCTCCAGCAACTTTCGAACTAAGGTAAAACATCTGCAATATTCCATACAATCCTGAACATGATAATGTGATATCGGTTCAAAAGAACATGTATACTAGGACTTAGGATTATAGTTAGATATAAGGATAGTGACACAAATCTAAAACACTCGTCTTTTCTTCACCAACAAGATATCGGTTCAAAAAGGGTTGGCTTTGGCTAATAGACAGGAAAGCTTCCTTAATAGTTAATAGTGATTAAAAAAAACAAAAAACAAGTTTGCAACTTGGCTAACAAGTTATATTTGTAAATTAAATGTTTTTAAAAACAAATATAAAAAGAAATTGATGTGCACCGGCCGCTTGTCTCCCTCGAGCTATGTGTGTAATATATAGTTAAATATTGCCAAATTGCATGTGGATTTCTTATACTAGATTTGTGTATTAAAATAAAGTTAATTGTATAATAATAGAGTCTTGAGCAGACTTTCACCCCCAGACTTGCATATTTACAATGAGCAAATTAAAACCATTTCATAACTCCGCCCCCGAAAATAATATATATTTTTATTTTTAAAAAATTACTTTTATATCAACACATTAAAATGATATAAAAACATCAATTTAAAAAAACAAAAAAAATTAATTTTTTTAAAAAATATTTTTAAAATACTAAAATAAACAGGAACTCAAGCATATTTCATCAGGAGCTTGATGTCGGTCGGTCATAGTCCATTATTTTTTATCGGTAGAACAAGTCCTCGTGGAAAGGGGCAGCTCTACCACTACTAAAGTGGCATTTGATTCTTTCATTTTGCTTGATGATTGATTCTATTATTGGGAATGGTGGTGGACTGGTGGGTTCCTCCTCCTCATTATTGTACTAAGATTTTGCATCAAAACTGTTCGTGACAAAACAGACGTAATTCGAACACTAATCTTTACAATTACCAATCTGAAGTGCAAATTCTCCTAATTAAAGTGATGTTTGTTTTTGACTTTTAAAAATGTTTTTAAAAAAACTAAAAACACGTTTTTACTTCAACATTTATGTTTTATTTCATGATAAAAATGACCAAAACTTAAATATTTATTATTTATTTTTTCCTAACCTAATTTAAATTATTGAACTCAAAACATATAATGAGATTTGAAATATGACATGTAATGTCACCTTAGGAACACAAATGGATTCGAATCTATAATTTTATATTGAAGATCTTGCAAACCAACTAATAATCTTCCATCAAACCACCTAATCATGGGCAGTAATCTTCCATCAAACCAACTAATCATGGGCAGTAATCTTACAAACAAACCATTACCTTAAATATTCAGATAATCTCGATCTAGATGAACCTGGATCGTGTAATATTTTCCTAAATAGAAGAACACGCACTCACAGCAATTGAAGGGACTAAAAACAAGTCATGTTTTTTCTGCCATCCCATGATGTAGATGTAGAGTAGAGTTCTATGATCACAAGGCAACTAGGGATGTAATTGATTCTAAGGACTATTTTCAAAAGAAGTCTTGATTATTTGGAGAGCGAAGGGCTGGTTCATGAAAGACGAGTGCAAGTGGTGGCGGCGGCACTATGGGTTCCAGCTCTCTTCAGTGGAAATGGAATTAGGGCTAGAAAGTTTGATAGAAAATAGTGCCTTTGTAGCCTCGCCATTTTGACTGGTCCAGCGTCGACGTTCAAATTTGAAAATTCAACGTGCCAAGAAAACCATTCATTCTTCAAGGAATTGCTTTGAGGAAACGTTAATGCTCAATGATAACATCATGAAAAAATTAATAAAAAAAATCTTCATCCTTATCTCTATCCTAATTTGGATTGATTTAGTATTATAGCCTTCTACCCGTGCTATATTATGGATAAGATATCAAGTTAATTTTTACCATAAAAAATACCTTTATTATAAATATGTTTTTGTATATTGTAATTTTTTAATTGAAAAAATATATTATTCATGATTAACAAATTAAATTTTTAAAAAATGATAAATTAAAAAATATGTTGTTAATGTTGATTAAATAATAATAAAAAAATATTATGATGCTTTCTAATTTGATTTGTACACTTCTGAATATCTTTTAAATATTTCAAGGTAAACTATTTAAATTCTTTCTGAATTAACACGAGCAGAAATACTTCAACCAAGCATCATGGACTCGTATATATATGAGCAACAGAAAAATTCTCAGCATCCTGCAAACAACTGTGCAGTATTACTGTGAAATGCGTCTTGATTTTTAATCTACATAGCTTATAATCAAGTGATTTTGTCCCCATGGTATTACCTAGTATACAAATACTAAGGAATGTTATAAAAAAAAAAAATTATTATAACCATAGCTATTAAATCTAATAAGTTAATTTAGTTATGCAGAACATGTTCTAAACCAATTATTTTTAAAAAATATTTATATTTTGATTCAATGAAATTTATGTGAGTAAACTCATAGCTGAACTGAACTGAACTTAAACGAGATCTAGCTTGGTCAAGTTCAAAGAATTTTTTATTTAAAAATATTATTTTATTTTATTTTATTTAAAATAATATTATTTCATTAAAAAAATAATAAAAATTATTTAAAATATATTACTTTAAAATCAACCCAATATAATCCAGTTATCCAAACCTTAACTATAACGAGATAAGACCCGAGCCTTGAAAACTGGATAAAGATATTCTTTCTGTTTAGGGTCTATTTGGAGGGTAATAAATGTTACTTTTCAAAGTGTATTTTGTTTAGAAAAGTGTTAAAATAATATTTATTTATTTTTTTTTAAAAAATTATTTTTAATACCAGCGGATCAAAATGTTAAGAAAATATAAAAATTATTAAAAAAAAAAAACTCCGCTGAAGTGTATTTTTAAACACACTCTAAATTTAGAATAAATGAACCACCGTGGCAAGTTTTTATCTGGGCTTTTCAAGGAGCACGGTGTCATATCTTCCATAGTTTTTCCTTTCTTGGGGAAAAATGATAAAATAACAGATCCATACTTTGGAACAATCAGGAGAATTTATGTAACCAACAGAATTTTAGAACGAAGAATGGAAGCCCAATCCAGTAGAGCAGTGGGCTAAACCCAAAAACAGCAAGTCCGGAAAAACTAGCTTTCCGCAGGCAAAAAAAATGGATAAATTCTAATTGGGCATGAAGCTGGTTCTTGGAATTCGCTCTTCCTTTGTTTATCTTGGAATTCTCTTCAATGGTAAATTAGAAAATATTCTTCTCTTTGGACTTTGGATTTTTTCATATATTTTATTTATAAAAATATATAAAATCAATTATTATTATTATTAAAATAAATAAATAAAATATTTGTAAACATAAATAATAGTTTTATTATGTTAAAAAATAACTGTTTTACAAAAGTTATTCTAAGAAATAAACAAAAGCAAGCAATCACTTAAATATATTACTTCAAAATAGAAAAATAAAACAAAAATCTTATATATGAAAGTACCAAAATATACTAGTATATAAAATAATTAATTTATATATGTGTGTGTGTATTAATAATTAAAATTAATATTTAGAAAATAAATAAATTATCTTTTTTTATTTATGAATTTAATATAATTGGTTATTTTATTTATAGAAATTATAAATCAAAAAAATCAACAGGACATTGAAAGAAAACTTTTTTTTTTTATGAAACAAAGAAAAAATAAGTAATATATTATAAAATGATTTATTTTTAGCATAAATTCATTATTTTTATTTATCATTTCACATTCAAACAATGGATTAGTTATTTCTATTATTTGAACACCATTTATAAATAATTAAATTTTTATTTTTATATTTATATAAATGAGACAAAATATAAGAGTATTATTATCCTCGTAGCACGGTGTTTGTTTTGTTCCATATTTACCAGACATGAAACATAATAGATATTAAATCCGGATCATGCCTACTTATCCCTTCAGTCTTGTCTATCATACCAAACACACCCTAATCTCTCGAAACCACTTAACTTGTCTTATTCCCCACTCTCTGGGCGGAGGCGGAGGCGGGGTTGGTAACTTTTAACCCTAAAAGTAGTAATTTATAACTTTTAGCCCCGTTGAAAAAGTTTTTTAATTTGTTCCGCAACCAGAATTTCTTGGCTCCGCCGCCGTCCCCAGGTGAAATTTGATTCTGTTCAGATACCAAATGCCTTCGCTAGCCAAATCAGAGAGCATCCACTACACTTATTGGCTATACATAGAAGCCAACATCCCATGTGCAGATTCATTTTCTTCTCTCCAAAACAGAAGGAAAAGAAAAGAAGCAGACATACTGTTGCATTGCTATTTATGACAGTCACTACATTTGTTCATGGCGTGGCTCTCTTTTTTTGCGTGTGATGCTGTTAATGACTTTGTCAAAAGTGAGATTCCTCCGTTCATGACTAGTTCTTGTTTACGTTTTTGTCCAACGTATGTGCAAGACCGACTCGCATGATGTGCTTGAAACTTGGAGCGGACAATACATGAAAGGGTAAAATGTGTGGTCATGTTTCTATTCATGTCTTGCAGTGTGTTTGCATTGATTGTCCTGTCACGTGACATTGTGTACACCTCGAAGTGGGCCAGACAGGGGAAAATCTACTTGCATCGACCTCCATGCCCATAAATTCATCTCTCGGGATCTAATTGCAAATTTTTATCTTTTATTACATACGAGGGAGCAGGGAAATGATCTTTAACGGCAAGAATCAACTCGAAGGAGCAAAAGAGCATGCATGCAACTTGGCACTTTCCATTCATGTAAGATACCAACCCCGCTGGCCATTATTGTGAACGCTACCTGATATGGCTATTGTCTGAGTCTGCTTTCTACTTCACCAGGTTTTGTCGAGTCATCGATCCTCTTTAGCTAAATATGGCGGCAATCATCATGAATGTTTTACACACAGATCGGCATGTATTCCGGTCAGCCAAGCAAAAGGGTTAGGTTCTGCCTGGTCAATTCGGACATGCAATAACGATATAAAAGAGATCAACGTTCGGGATGGTTATTGAAATTATAAATAAAGACACCGTGCGCTGAAGATGATGTCTTGTGTGCCACTGCATAAAAGAAAGTAGTTAAATTCATGTTTTGACAACAAGGAACGTTGTCTAATGCTTTCTCAGTTACAATGAGCTTAAATTGTCTCCGACTTGCATTACAAATAAGTTCTCAACTTTATTTGATTGCCACCTGAAAATGAGAGCGAAATGACAGACAAATACAGGAACGTAGATGCTTCACATGGAATGTTTAAAGATGAAACTTTTACTGACAGCTCTTCGAATAAAAAATTTACTTCAAATGACGATCCAAAGGAAGTTCTCTGGTTTTTCATTTGACACACAAATTGAATTTACCAGTGAGCTAATTCTGCTGGGCTTATCGTGTAGGGATTTCTTGAATCTCTGAGTAAGAGAAAGATGCTGCAGAGTTTGATGAGACTAGGGCTAAATGGGTGGGAGGTCCTGCTGAGTGTTAAATCAAATAGCTCGTGGCATACGGGGTCAAATCTCTTGGAAAAAACACATGTACATACTATCACTGAACAGTAGAGTCACCACGCAAATAGCCAAGACAGTAATTGCAGAAATTGAAATAGGAGCAGAAAGAGACCATAGAGAAGAACAGATGTGGAAAGAGAATCGATTGCCAACCATAGAAATGACTGAGAGGACGAAGTCAATAATGAATGCTACACTGCCTTAAATATCAGTCTGACTTCAAATTTCAAAACACAAAAAAACTTCTAGCCCACTCGATACGCAAGCCTCAATAACATTAAAATGAGAGACAATATGTACAAAAACATCTACTTCATGTGACGCATTTCACTCTATGGTTAATGCACTTCTCTCCCACCAAGTCTTTAAATTCTAAAATTCATATTTTCATCCTATAAAATTGCTGTCAGGTTCCTTTTCAGTAAAATTGGTGATTTGAACACCATTTACACCTAGGAAAGCTACAAACAGCAAACTGTTGCGTTAGGGACCCATCTTGCTATGTTTGCAGTAATTCTTCACGCTAGAAAACTACAGTAAAAGATTATCAAAACTATAGGTGAAAAAGGCACAGATTAAAATAATTATGAACAGCAGGGACTTCTAGATTATCTACTGCATACACAGTAATGGTCATAAATTCCTTGGATAACAGATGTACTAAAACCAGGTGAAGGATGTCGATAACCTTTCCCAATATGAGGAACGGTCCAGTACCACAAGAAATAACAGGAGATTGTGATAAATACGCTGAAAGCAGAACACTGATCACAAAGAGATGATTTTCACAAATTAAACTAATTCAAATGCGAGGTTCAACCATTGTAAAAGGCAACAGGTGTACACATTTCATCTGTCCATCCTCAAGTGCTGACACTTATTTAACTTTATGAAACTTTCTGATGACAGTCTAAAATCCAAGTTTATTAACAAGGAGAAAACTGCTTCCAACTTTGATACTCCAAGTCAAGATGCCAATGCTTAAATACATGACACTATCAAGGAGTGTTGACACCATACATAAATAAACCTCAACCAGAACTCAGCGAACTCTATGCCTATATGAACTAAAAACACAAGCTCCTAGAAGCATAATGGTGTGAAATCTGGAAACTTGAGAAACCAATATTCACTAGAATTCTGCAAAATCATAATAGTTACAAGGCATCAATAAGGTGGCACACGCAGCTTTCATAACTCTGTCTACATTAAAATCTTCTGGGAAGCTTATTTCGTATTTCTGAGTTGTTCTCTTACACGGAAAAGGATGGCTTACATGGGTTAGAGGGGTTGTAAAATGAAGGGTTAATTAACAGATGAAGTGAAGACTGACTCCATTGCATCGTTGCAAGAATCGTGGCCAAATTGGCCATCCTATTAAAGGGTGGTTGTTCATACTGACAGTTTGACTGTGACAGGGATAAAAACTTGCTAGAATTTCTAAACTTACAGTAAGAGCTATAAATTTGAGTTATAGTGAACAGATAAAAAAAAGGGTCAAAATAGTGTAAGAGGATCGGATTCTTTTTACAAACATAACCAGATGTTGGTCACAAATTTAGTTGATTCCCTATGCTTGAAGAAGATTGTCAAAATAGGATCCCGAAATGCATCAACTTCAGAGAATTTCAATACTTATTGGGACTACTATAGTCTCAGGTGTACAGCACAGAAAATAAGAAAAAACTGGTGTGCCATGATCAGATACACACAATTAATGTAATCTCCTGGTAATGAAGAAGATTATTAAAACAGAATGCTGGGATGGAAATTTCAAGAAACAAAGAGAGACATAAATGGCTCTTTGGGAACAAATTTCTAGCTAGAAAAAGCAGAAAGCTTTTGTATAATTAAGATGATGACTAGATATTATTTCATACAGACACAAAACAGCAAGTCAAATGCATGTAGCAGACAGCCAAATGTGAAAAATTAATAGCTTCACCTCTGCAAAGCATGATACAAAGTGAAATCAGACAAAAGTATGACTATGAAACTCTATGTTTCATATCACAAACAAACTGATCAAATTCAACCACTTCATCCAGACCTACAGAAGAACAAAATAATTAAAGATGCCTTACACTATAATCAACACACCTCTGAATCAAATAAGAAGTTAAGCCCAAAACCAAGCTATTTGGCTGTGCACAATCCCATCTGCACATTCCACATCAAAGCCAAATCATTAAAATGGGTCAATAACCACCTCAATAATTTACACCAAAAAGAAAATCTAATATCAATCAAGAGAGAAACGCACCTGTATATGAAAACCTGAGTGAGGCAGTGGAGAAGAAGTGAATGGCAAACCAAATCCAGTCCCTATTGAATTCTCCCAAAGTATCTCTCTCTTTTTTTTTCTCGCATTTTTTTTTTCTGTTTATCAATTATACAACACAAAAAACCATTAACGAAAATCACTCAGCCTCTCTTTCAACATCAACAAAATGCCTATTTCCTTCACCTACTAATCACTGCCCTGATCCTTGTGAATCATCTTTAGAAGGATTTTGTTGCTGGTGCTGCTGCTGGTGCACTCTAGCATGCCCCATCTGCTGATAAATCTGATTCAAAGCTTGTGGACTCAAAACCCCAATATGGCCGTCCTGTGACAACCCAAGTTCCAATCCTGGTAACTGCTGGGTACCCCCACCTAAAATTGAAGTAAAACTCATAGGCCCCATGTTGTTACTCGGCAAGTCAAACCCTGGAAACCCAAGTTTTTGCAAATAACTAGAACCACCACCAGCAGCAGCTTCAGTCCCTATATTTGTTGTTGATGGACCAGTGGAATTAGATGATGACTGGAACCCATAACCTCCAACTGGGGGCCATAATCCTGCAGTGGTAACATGATGGGGTCTCCCTAAATTGCCACCTAACATTGCCCAACTGGCCCTACTACTACTGGACCCACCTAAATCATCGATCTTTTGATGCAAACCAGCAGAAAGAGAAGCTCCTTGTTGTGAAATTGCACCGCCAGCAGCTGCTAAAGCTGATGCAGGTATAGTACCAGTCCCAGTTGCTGCAATTATAGATGGTTCAGCTTGTTGTAGAAGCCACTGTATTGTCTCTCCATCAGATTTGTGACCCAATTCTCTTGTCAATTGAAAGATTCTCGCTGCACAAAGAGCTGGCATCCTTATCCTTCTACCTCTACCTTCAACTTTTGTGTGTCTGTCTTTGTTTGAGCTTCTCTTTGGTGCTAACTGTTTCTTTTGCTCTTCTTTGTCAGCTACTACAATCTGAAAGTCTTTGATTTCTGCTGGTTTGTTGTCTCCCATGTTGGGTTGTTGTTGGTTTTGGCTATGGAGTTGTTGTGGTTGTTGAAGATGGGGTTGTGGAGGAGGAGGAGGAGGATGAGGAGGAGAAGGGTGGGTGTGGGTCAAGAAAGTGGGTAACTCATGTGGGTTTTTTGAGTTAGAGCCCTTGGGATCCATGAACAGGAAAGATAGAAAGTGGACGACGAGATGCAAAATAAGCTTTAAAAAAAAAAGGAGGAAGATGGGTCCTCTACTCCTCTTTGATTGAAGAAGATGACCTGAAAAGTCCTAAACTTTCATGAGTTTCACTGTTTTTGGCAACAAAGACAGAGACAAAAACACACAACTCAATCCCTATAATACTTATATAATGTTTTTTTTAAAAAAATAAAATAAAATCCTAATAATGTGTGTGCTTTCTCTCATGGTCAAAACAACTTTTTTTTTTTTTAACTCCTGGCCTCTGGGCTCTGAGTTTACTTATCTTCTTACCAACATGTATGTAATTGTCTACTCTCTCTCTCTCTATTTTTTTTTTTTTTTACCTTCCCTGTCTCTCTGTAAGATACAAAACATGGGTGCATGTGTTTACTTTTCTTGCCTCTTTTTTGACTGTAGTGGTCAGTGGGGGGTTGTGTTTTGACTAAGATCTTAGGTATGATGACAACTTGAACAGCCATTCCAATTTCACGATTACAGACAAACAACAACATATGCAAGAAATACAACATCCATTTGCATATTCCATGGACGGATTCTCCATTTCTTTCTTGCTCTCTCTTTTCCTGTTTATTATTTCTCTTGCATGCTATAATGGTAACAGCAACACACATGATGCCAATTGCCATGGCATCTCTTGTAAGGAACTCAAGTGCTCATGTGGGTTCTTGAGGTGTCAACACTTGGTTGCCTGTGAAAGGCTTGGTGGGGTTGCTTCGAACTCACTCCATAGGCCCATCCTTTGGACAGAGTCTACATAAAGGGAACAAAATTAAAACTTGCTATTAACTCTTTGAGGTTCCATGAAATGATTGCTTTCAGCGCCCAAGACGCTTGTAATTGCAAGTTCAAGGCTTTCAGTAATGCTATTGTATCAAAGTGATAGCTTTCTAAAACTGTGGTATCAGCTGCAACCTGGACCAGAGGGGGGGCTGGTAGTGGTGGTGGCGGTGCATGTATGTTTGCAGTTAAGACATAAAAAAGGAGGGGAGGTTTTAAATTTGATTTGTTTCATGTTTGTCTGGAGATGGTATCCTTGTGGGTCCGTAGCAAAGAGTTTCTGACATGGCACTTCGGCCATCAACAAGATCTTAATTCTCAGCATGAGTTTGTCATGTATGTGTCCCCTTCCCATAAGATTCATTCACAAATCCCGCATATTTCCAGCCTTAAATTATTACTCATCTTCTTCGTAAAAGTTGCCAAATTACTTTACAGGATTGTCTTATTATTTGTTTATCTATAAAATTATTTAAAAAAAAAAAAACAAGCCTTCATCACCAAATAAAACTTTAAATTTTATTTCTTTCATTTCCAAGTCCCAAAAAATTCAAAGTCCATTCACAAAACTTTAAAAATAATTTTATTGATAAATTATTAATTAATTTTTTTATATTTTCAAATTGTTTTAATGTTTTAATATTACTAATAATTTTTTTAAAAAAAAATAATATTAATTTTAATACAATCCCGTATAAATTAGAGTTTGAAAGCAACCTTCATATTAGATATATCTCCAAGTTATTCTTCATTTTTAAGTCCGTAGACGTCGCTATAACTTCATCAATGTTAATTACCTATCAAATGACAATTATATAATAATTGTTTTTTTCCTGCAATAAGAGTACTGTTGTGCACAGACATATAACTTTTGTTAAATCTAACACTTCGATCGCAGTTAACAACCACAACGTTATTTATTTCACTCCCAAACAATTTGATTCGGAGTCAATGTACAAGTACTTGGAATTATTTCTTCAAGCTGTATCGATCCTCTTTTAATCCATGGCGGCCTTCATAGCAGCTTTACCAGTTTTAAAACACATGTTCAGGAACACTATTAGATATATTTCAAGAATTATAGGTCGGAATTATAGGTTTTCATAATATTTTCAAAATGAGTTTTCTTAATCCGATAATAAAATATATTTCGGATCAACTTGAACATATATGGACGAAGATTAAGGTTTTTTCTCGAACAATTTTAAAAACATAATTAGTTAAATGTACGGTGATTTTAAAGTTTGGGTTTAATAAATTAAGAAATATAAGTGGTAATTTTCTGTACAAGAATGAGCCAAGAGCTCCAAAGTTTCCAGAGAGGGGGGGCACAAGATGCTTTCCCTTTTCATGTCAAGGAAATTACATCACTAGCGTTACATACACTTGATAATACGAGCGGCCGGTGCCTGAAACCAGCGAAAGAGATGACAGGGAGTTCCTTGATTTTCTCCGATGACAAAGATGCCTAATTTCTCAAGGGCAAACCCAATGTTCAGAGGAGAACGATGATCGATGGGGCTGGCCACACTTGTGTGAATATATACTGCATGTGATTTATACGAATGATTAGCTTGGTGAATGTTTTTGGCCACCAAAAGTAGTCGTATAAGGAGGTCCTCCCTGCCTGGAAAGATGGAATTTACCTACCCAAATGCTAGTCCAATATTATAGGCAGTAGGCTGTTGTTGATTCTTACAAGAAACGTCACCTGCCTGAGGTGGGAAAACGGAAGAGTTTCACCTGTGGTGTCAAATTGCCTTTTCACCCTTGGCAAGCAAAATAGTTTGTTGTCACAGGCATGACAATATGACTCCACTGTTTTTCTCTTCCTCAATGATTGAGTGTAATTTTAGAGTTTACTGACTTTAAGTGATTTTTTAGCAATCCATGTGATGTTGTAGGTAATGCATGGATGCTTATTTAATCGGGGTACAAGAGAGAGAGAGAGAGGTACAGTTTTTTCTCTATTTCTTTTGTTTTTAAAAAATTATTTTATAGATCAATTAAAATATGTACGATTCCCGTATTGATTAGTGCGCTATATAACGAGGAGATAATTAATTAAATTATGATGTGAATAATTAAGATGAGTTTTTACACAGCAAGATAATTAAAAACTCTTAATTTACAGCTTTTCTAACTTGAGATTTGTATAATTCAGGGATTAATTTGTCAAATTTCGCTAGACCATTTCTTCTTCTAATTAATTTGGTTGGAGGCAGATGGATGGTGCTTGTCCAATATCTACTTTCTTTACATCCTGCAGCCTGCAATTCAACATTTAAGTAAGCATATGAGGATTCTCAACTTCCAAATTTGATGCAGCAACTACTCCACAATGTTCAACCAACCTCTATAAATGATGTTGTGGATCAAGAGATCTTCCTCCATTTTCCTTTTGATATTGCTGAAAGAAGGACTCCAGCATTATTATTTTTATATATATAAAAAAAAAACATTGAAAGATGTTAATTAATTTCTCTCAAATCTTTAGCATCGGAGATCTCCTAAAAAACCACTTTAAAAAAAAAAAATTGTTCTTGACAAATACTGCTAATCAAATAATTAGAGAAAGAAGCCTGTGTTTATGTTCAGATGAATCTCAGGATAGGCTGGCATGGCAAGTAATGAGAGTTTAGAGATCATTGAGTCTTCGAGAAACAAAATTGAGTGTTTTGATCATCAGTAATCACTTGATGATCAGTATATTTAAAGGATTTCTTTTGTAGAACCCTGCAAGCTTGATTTTACTTATTTTTAAATTCTTTGTTTATTTTATTTTATATGTTCCAGCTTTCTATACAAATCCATCAAATTAAGTTAAAGTTAATCACATCATGTGAAGCCTTCTATCTATGATCCAATAAGATCACTGCTAGCTAGCTTTTAATTAACTGGTAATTAAGATCAACACGTTGGCGATGAGCTGTATGTGTTTTGATCGAACCATGTCTTACAGGAGATAGAAGGAATGGTAGAGGAAGAAGAAGGGCTGATATCCTTTGTACAGCTCAAAATCCTATGAGTAAACAAATAAAGATAAAGGGAAAATCAAGATAAATCCATTATAACTGTGAAAGGTACATATATAATTAAGAATATTGTAGTCTGGCTGATCTCACAAGAATGAAATAGTGATTAGGGTAATTAATAGGTCCAAAGTAGCTTTTATTTTCAAAATCATAAAGTTGTAGGGTGCTATGATTATCGATTCCCCTTTTACTATTACAGAACCAGATCAAGATTTTTAAGGAAGGAGATGGGAGTGATTCTTACAAGTCATATAATTAATCAGCGAGAATCACTCCCCATGATAAGGACCCCAAAATTCCATACTGTGTACATGATCTTAAGATCAAACGAGAGAAGAAGTGATCTAGTCCTTTGACTTGTATTCCACGAAGATCCCATGTAGTTCTTGGTCACCATAGTGGGTGTCCTTGAAATAAATTTCTTTTAATATCTTCCACTTTTCTTGCATCATTCTCTCCCACTTGATCTCCAAGCAAGCTTTAGGGTTTTTGTATGATTCACACAAGGGGTGAGAGGATGGCTTTTTCCTCTCCTTCTTCTTCTTTTTATTTTTTCTTTAAGTTTACAACTTTGCTTTGATGTGGAGAAGACCGATACCTTTGTTGAGTGATGATAATTATGGCGGGAGTGGCTAAGTGTGTGTTGGTGATTGCATTGCTAGTCATTTGTGCCTCCCATCATGGAGACAAAGGAGGACCCCCTTTGAAAGCAATCTGTTGAAATATCATGCTCAATACCACATGAATTCAACGCTTGAATGGGAAAAAGATCTTTCTTTTATATCAGTTTTTCAAGACTTGCTCCCTTCTATAAGAGATAAGTTTGGATCAATATGTATGTTTGTCTAAGTCATTTACGCTTCCAACTCCCATCTTTTTCAATCAACACAGTGAGTTCTAGTCATTTCGATTCAATCCACTGAGCTGACGGAGCAATTACTCGATCCTTAAAATGTATTATTTTCTTGTGAAGAACTTCTTGAAGCAGTGGCCTTTGAGAATATTTCTGGTTCCCATTTAATCCCATAAAATTAAAATTCTTAGCAGCTAAACACATTACATGGACGAGCATCAGAGAGAGAGAGAGAGAGAGAGAGAGACGCAGAGGCACGCATCTATATTATTTCATCCAAGACGGATAAATCTTCCCATATATCTAGGAGGGGCGATTACTATGTCTGTTGACCAAACCATTGAAGGTGTACGTACATGATATAAATGCCCTTCTCTCGAGTGTCGCGTAACTCGTAACTCAGTCATTTATTTTAATCCGTACAGTACAGCTTTGTCCTAATAATATCAATAGAGCCTTGACCTCTCAGCTTTCTGTGAAGTCTGAGCAGTGAGCTCAGGTAATTTAAGCTATATATCATGCACAGTTCAAAAGTCGACACCGTCGATTAGACGGAAGGAGCCGACATCATTAGGGAAAATGGGACAAGGAGCAGTGGACAGAATTTAGTTGGAGGGATGCATTTATTCTGGCACAAAAAGTCGTAAACTCATAATTCATTGGCTTTGATCATCTTTCATATCTTACCATTTTCAATACGATACATTTTCTTATGATCATGTTTGCTTTGAGGTATACTTGACTTGCAGGTCCAAGCAAACCACTTGAATTGACATCAATATGCCTTCTTTTCTTTTCTTTTCCTGTGATAATATAATTAGAATTCGTTTTTATATTTTAAATGTATTGTTTTAACGAAATATTTTTTTTTATTTTGAAATACTTATTTTAAAAATAAATTTTAAAAAATAAAAAATATTATTTAAATATATTTTCAAACAAAAAAATATTTTAAAAATTAATTATTATTAGAATACCGTTCTTAATCATAATAGAAGGATGTAGATTTGTTTCATGTGTATTATGGTTTAGAATTCAAATCCTTAATGATATTTTGACAAGTTGGAAAGATAATATTTTTATAAGATAAAAATTATTAGATATCCCTTCACTTTTTAATTATTAGATATCCTTTTACTTTTTTTAGTTATAAGATGAAAAATACTTTTATTTTTTTAAAAAATAATTATTATTACAATACTATTTTTAATTTGTTTTATGTGTATTATCGTTTAGAATTTAAATCTTTAATGATATTTTGACAAGGTGAAAAGATAATATTTTTATAAGATAAAAATTATTAGATATCCCTTTACTTTTTTGGTTATAAGATGAAAAATATTTTTATTTTTCTTTTACATGGTTTTATGGTCTTTATAACAACCCTTGTAATAAACATGTACAAGTTGCTACTTACTCGACGGTGGAGGTAGGATTAGTAGTTAAAAATGATAAAATTAAAAATGCTATTTTGATAAATATTTGATGATATTTTAAAATTAAATATATTCTAGAATGATTAATTTTTTAGTATTAGGATAAAAAGTGATCACATATTCATGTTAATATTCCATTCTTTAGAGTTCAAGAAAATTAGACACCAGCAAAACAGTCTTTTATGGGATTTTAGAAGTCTCTGATGATAAAAATCAGTAACTTTTAATAAAAAATTATAATAAATAAAAAAATGTACTTTAGATTCTTAAGAAAAAAAAAAGTAGTGTTTGTTCTTAGTCATATGTAATAAATGCTATGTAAAAATAAGAGTATAAATAGAAAATAAGAAGAAGAAAAAATATGTACCTCTTTACCAATGTTATTCAAGGAGTATTTATAATAATTGAATTTTATTTTTTTCACTAGAAAGAGTGGAGTGTCATTTCCTCCTAAAATCATTAAAGAGAGAGAAAATAGCTCCTACACAATATTAATGTTGATAAGAATATCTATTACACAATATTAGTATTGATAGAAATGCGATAAGCTATTACGAGAACTTTATACATTATCCATTACATCAATATTAATGCTAATGAAAAAGTGGTTAGTCTTTGAAAAACCTTTACACACTTAGAGGAGTGAGGGAATGAATATCATTGACCTTTACATTTTAGGTTAAGGGTCATAAAAATAATCAAACAAAGTCTTGTGGTCTAATATGAGACCTAAAAAGATTATCATGTCTTTATCCATTTAGACTTGTCATGGTGCTAAACCCAATGATATTGGGTCTGACAACTCGTAAGATCATATGTACTCGGACTCAATGAGTAGCTGAGCCTAATAATATTAGACCTACATGCACTCAAGCTCAGTATATAGCTGAGTCCAATGATGTTGGGCATGAAAGCAAGCTAGGCCTGTCTAATATGGGCTCGGTATTTTGCCAAATCAAGATACGTTGAGCTATCACCTGTTGTGTTCTTTTGTTGACTCAGTCTTAACTGTTGTTGCTGTTTTTAGTTAATAATGTCCTGATTCTTTGGACTTCAGTTTAGATTTGATTTCTTTGTAACCGTTTGACCACGTCTTTAGTGGTTCTATTATTTCTGATATTCCTGCTATGTAAAGGATGATATAAAGCCTCAGTTCTTCAACTACAATAATACAGTTTCTTGCTTTTAACAATTGTTTGTGTAATTAAGAGCTTACAAAATTAACATTTGGTATCAGAGCCTTAACACATAGAGGGCTTGATTGAGAGTTCTGTTTGGAATTGCAATTCCTAAACAAGAGAGAAGAGTGAAACACCTGGTGAGTGAAACACGAGAGCAAGAGGAAACACTTGGTGAGCATTTTTTTTAGATAAAAACAAGAAGTCTGAGATGGCTATAGATAAATATATTCAAGCAGCTATTCCTTAGTTTGATGGTCACTATGACCACTAGGTTATGCGTATGGAGAATTTTCTTCGTTCAAAAGAGTACTAGGATTTGATAGAAACAAGAGTTTCTTCAGTAGCAAAAGATGGAGCTATGCTAACCGAGGCCCAAAAACAACTCCAAATCAAAGATTTAAAGGTGAAGAACTATCTGTTTCAGTCCATTGATCGCACTATCATGAAGACTATCCTTGATAAAGGAAGTGCTAATAGCATATAGGACTTTATGAGGCATAAATATCAGGGATCGACACGAGTCAAAAGAGCTCAATTGCAAGCTTTAAAAAGAGAGTTTGAGGTGCTGCAGATGAAGGAAGGGGGATAAAGTGGACGAGTACTTTGCTCGGACATTAACGATTGTGAATAAGATGAAAGTTCATTGTGAGACGATGGAGCAAGTCATGATCATTGAGAAAATTCTACGATCAATGACTTTCAGATTTGACTATGTGCTATATTTAGTAGAGGAGTCTAATGATTTGAGCCAACTTACTATAGATGAACTTCAAAGCAGCTTACTTGTTCATGAACAAAGATTGAATCGTCACTTTCAAAATGATGAACAAGCTCTGACTATTTCATATGAAGGAGGCAGAAGTAGAGGTGGTCGAAGTACATTTCGGGTTCGTGGAAAAGGTAGAGGCAGACATGGATTTAACAAAGCACTTGTGGAGTGCTACAAATGTCACAAGCTAGGACATTTTCAATATGAATGTCCTAGCTGGGAAAAAGGAGCTCATTATGCTGAAATAAATGAAGAAGAAATGTTGATGATGGCTCAAACAGAACTTACCAATTCTAAAGAAACAATGTGGTTTCTTGATTCAGGCTGCAGCAATCATATGACTGGTAATAGGCAGTGGTTCATTCATCTGGATGAGACTTTTTAGCAAGTTGTAAAGCTTGGCAATGACACCAAAATGGCTGTAATGGGGAAAGGAAACATCAAGCTATGGATTAATAGTACAAATCAGATGATTGGTGATGTATTTTACTTACCTGAGCTAAAAAATAATCTTCTTAGTATTGGTCAGCTCCAAGAACGCAAACTGGCTATTCTAATGGAACATGGTGAATGAAAAATTTATCATCATGAATGAGGGTTAATTATGAGTACTCAAATGTCTGCTAATCGGATGTTTATCCTTCTGGCTGAACGAGAAACACAGGTGCAAGCTCAAGTCTCCATTCCTACATGTTTCAAGACCACATCTAAAAGTCCAGTTGACCTATGGCACCGTAGATATGGGCATTTACATTTCAAAGGCTTGAGTACCTTGTCTCGTAAGAAAATGGTGAAAGGCTTGCCTCATCTCAGTAAGTCCTCTGTTGTTTGCACAGTATGTATGATAGGGAAGCAACATCGAGAATTTATTCCTAGAAAGAGTATGTGGAGAGCTACACAGAAACTGCAACTCATCCATGCTGACATCTGTGGTCCTATTACACCCGAGTCAAACAGTCATAAGAGGTATATACTCATATTCACAGATGATTATAGCAGAAAGCTGTGGGCTTATTTTTTTAATCTTAAATCAGAAGCACTTGCCATGTTTAAAAAAATTCAAGAGTTTAGTAGAAAAAGAATTTGCAAATATGATATGTTGTCTCCGAACTGATCGAGGTGGGGAGTTTACCTCGTCTATTTTTAATTAATATTGCAGCTCTAATGGTATTGCTAGACAACTCATAGCAACCTATACCCCATAGCAAAATAGGGTTGCAGAGCGAAAGAACCGGACGATTATGAATATGGTTCATTGTATATTAACAGAAAAGCTTGTACCAAAAATATTTTGGCCAGAAGATGTTAACTGGGCTGTTCATTTGCTCAACCGATGTCCTACCTTTGCAGTAAAAGACAAGACACCAGAGGAAGCATGGTCTGGGTTCAAGCCATCAGTGGAATATTTCAAAGTGTTCGGTTGTATTGGTCATGTTCATATTCCTGACAAACACCGGCAGAAACTTGATGATAAAAGCCACCGACGTGTCTTTTTAGGTTTGAGTCACGAATCTAAAGCTTATAGAATGTATGATCCAGTGTGTACAAGAATTATTATGAGTAAAGATGTGGTGTTTGAAGAAGATAAGCAATGGGATTGGGATACTGTAGAAACTGGAAATCAAATTCTTGCGTGGGGTGACAATGCAGAAGCAAAGCAGCAGAATGCAGAAAAATGCTTCGTAGAATACAGCAAATGCCCCTACAATAGAGCAGCCTGTTGACAACAGTAATGAAGATAATGTGCAACCGGTATATGACAATACAGAAGGAAATGATAATGCAGAAGAAGAGTAACAGGTTGACAACAATGCTACTGGTGACAATTCTAGTGCTACTGACGACAATTCTCCTAGGACAATTTCTTCATCTAAAGAAGACGTTTCCAGTCTAGTTCAAGGGAGAGTTAGAAGGATACCAGCTTACTTGCAGGATTATGTAAGTGGTGAAGGACTATCTGACTTAGATGAAGAGATTAACTTAATGTTGTTTACAACCTCCAATGATCCCATCTCCTTTGAAGAAGCTGCCAAAAGCCCGTAATGGAGAGAAGCAATGGATTTGGAAATCAAATCCATTGAAAAGAATGGAACTTGGGAGCTGACCACACTTTCATATGGAGCCAAACGAATTGGAGTAAAATGGGTCTTCAAGACTAAGCTAAATGAGAATGGGAAAGTAGATAAACTCAAAACAAGGCTTGTAGCAAAGGGTTTCTCACAGAAATTTGGAATTAATTATACTGAAGTCTTTGCACCGGTAGCTCAATGGGATACCATTCAAATGATCCTAACTCTTGCTGCTTGTAGAGGTTGGGATGTGTATCAGCTCGATGTGAAAAGTGATTTCTTGCATGAAGAGCTGAACGAAGCAGTGTTTATTGAGCAACCACAAGGCTATGAAATAAAAGGAGCAGAATACAAGGTTTATACACTCAAGAAAGCTCTATATGGACTCAAGCAAGCTCCTCGAGCTTGGTACAACAAACTGGAGTCCTATTTCATTAAAGAAGGTTTTGAAAGATGTTCGAGTGAACATACCTTATTTACAAAGACAATGGAAGGGAAATGTTTTATTGTAAGTGTATACCTTGATGACCTTATTTTTACAAGCAATAATGTAGAAATGTTTGAAAGGTTCAAGAACTCTATGAAACAAGAGTTTGACATGTATGATCTTGGGAGAATGAAATATTTTCTTGGTGTGGAAGTTGTACAACATAGTGGAGGGATCTTCATCAATCAAAGAAAATATGCTAATGAGGTGCTTGAAAGATTTGGCATGAGAAACTGCAATCCTGTCAAAAATCCAATTATACTAGGTTTCAAACTTGTAAAAGATGAAGGCGGGGTAAGTGTTGATGCAACAACATATAAGCAAATGGTGGGTAGCCTCATGTATTTGACTGCCACCAGACCAGACTTAGCATTTGTAGTAAGTTTAATCAGCAGATTCATGGAAAAACCAACTGAGTTACACCAACAAGCTGTAAAGAGAGTTCTTCGTTACATCAAAGGGACAACTGAGTTGGGAATCTCTTACCAAATAGGTGAAGAAGAGAAGTTGGCAGCCTACACGGACAGCAACTATGCAGGAGATATTGAAGATCGGAAAAGCACATCAGGATATGCATTCTTGCTCAGTTCAGGTGTTGTGGCATGGTCTTCAAAAAAACAACCAGTAGTCACTCTCTCCACTATTGAAGCTGAGTTCATAGCTGTTGCCACTTGCGCATGTCAAAGTATATGGATGCGAAGAATTCTTGATGTGCTTGGTCTTGAACAAAGTAAGTGCATTAATATATTCTGTGATAACAGCTCTACTATTAAATTATCAAAAAATCTTGTTATGCACGGAAGAAGCAAGCACATTGATGTTAGATTTCATTTTCTTCGTGACTTGACAATGGATGGAATTGTTAAGTTAGAGTATTGTGGTTCTAAAGATCAGTTGGCAGATATTATGACTAAGCCTTTAATGCTTGAAGTGTTCACAAGATTAAAAGAACTACTTGGAGTTTGCATGGCACAAAATGTAAACTAATGAAAATTGCAAGTCAGTTTAAATGAGAGTTTGTAGTGTTCTTTTGTTGACTTAGTCTTAAATGTTGTTGCTGTTTTTTGTTAATAATGTCCTGATTCTTTGGACTTCAGTTTAGATTTGATTTCTTTGTAATTGTTTGACCACGTCTTTAGTAGTTCTGTTATTTCTAATATTCCTGCTATATAAAGGCTGATATAAAGCATCAGTTCTTCAACTGCAATAATACAGTTTCTTGCTTTTAATAATTGTTTGTGTAATTAGGAGCTTACGAAACTAACATCACCCTACCCTTGTTTCTTTTAAACATGAACTTGACAAAAATATAATACACACACATTCATCTATCCATCAATAATATTATTTTACTTTATAATGTAATGTTAGATTAAAAAAGAAATGAATGGTAAAATGCAAAATAATATATTTAAATGATAATTGAATTATAATTATTGAAATTAAAGTACTCATTAGTAGATATGCCATGGAGTGATGGAACAAAAGCAAGAGAGGCAAATTTCATGGAAGAAAAGGGAGCAAATTCAAAATTCTAAAACTATTAAGAACTAATATGAATTTTAAGAAAATATAAAGGGGAAACTGTCCCCATTCTCATGTATGTAATTCCGTCCTTGTTGAACCCTCCATCATAGTTTAACTAAATTGCCATTAGTTGACTCGAATAGAGTATCTAGATCATGCCATATTGTCTATGATTTATAATAAATAAAAATAAAATTACATTAAATTAAATTATTATAAATTAATGAAAAATAATTTGGTTAATGATAAAAATAAAATAAATTTTAAATAATGAAAAGAAAAAAGAAGAAGATTGGAATCTCATATCCTAATCCTATAAAAAAACAATTCTTTGTATTTTTTTTATTAAAAAACAGAATTATTTTTTTCCCAGGATTGGTACGTACGTAATCTTTAATTTTAAGAAAATATCATTTTTTTTATTTAATATTTACAACTAACCAAATTATTTTAATTTCGTTTTTATTAAATTTAAGAATTTAATTTATTTTTAATTCTATTCATTATAGATTGAAAAAGTGGCATCTGAATCAACCGACGATAATTAATTAAACTGGCGTGCTTGTTTAATGGGATATCGGATTGAGTAATCAACAAGATCGAGTACAGGAGTATGCAGTAAAAGGATTGAAATAAATGAAAATAAAAAAAGAGGGATGAATGTGAAAAAGGATTAAAAGTAAAAGGTTCTGGTGATTAATTTTTGAAAAGAAAAATGGAGCTTTTGCCGAGGGAGGTTAAATGCCGGGTCCACGTTAGCTGGGGTTGGGAGCTGGAATTACCCTTGCTTTGCTTTGAGCAAGAGGCAGGGCTGTGGGACAAAGACACCCCATGCAATGCATTAATTTGTCATTTTCACTGCAAAGGGCTGCACCAGCGATCTTACCATGGAAAGTTTTCGAGTGAAAAGCTGAGAGAGTAACATGAAAAAACTTACACAGCACAAAATCTATGCGATGTCCTTGTCTACCTTACATTATTGTGATATTCCTCGACGAAATGGACCGACTGTAGGGATTAGGAGGAATGAAAATGGGAAGAAAAGGTTGCTCCACCGCATTGAATAGGAGCCACATCCACCAGTCGCTGAGCTCCAATAAAGCCAGAATCTCTAACTGAAATGGCTCCTTTTGATGATAAGATGGACCTCACCATTATCCTTGGGTCACATCTACCGCACCCATGAGTTATCCCTTTCTGTTGGCTCTGTGCATCGATGAATTTGCTCGAAAATAAACTTGTTTTTTCCCTTTTATTCTGTGTTTGCCATGTATTATTGACTCCATCCTTGTTTACTTCCCCGCTTTTTGTTGGATTTTCACGGCCAATAAAAGGAAACAGCTGAAGATTAACCAGACTAGATTAGGTTAATTTCAGGGCAAAAGTGGTGCAATAATTTAGAGATAACAGAGAAATGATTGGTTTAGAATCACCAACGTATCAAGCGATTTTTGTGGATAGATTCCATTAGATTTGGAGGCTGATAAGCCCACCATAAGAGGTCACCATCCTCGCCATGTGCTTGACGTGCATACATTTTTAGTGTGATGTCTTGAGAATTAGATTTCTCTTTCACTCTGAGAATCTATTTTGTGTAACAGTTCAAAAGCACTGACTTCTCAATTAGTGCAAAAAACAAGAATGGCTGTACTTTTCATCCATCTTCTTCTCGCCACATGTCTCTGTTCTGTACGTCTTGCAAGAAACCCAGCCCTCCTCCATTCACCTAAACTGATCCTGTTTTCCCCCCTCTGGTTCTCTCTGGAAAAAAGATGCACGAGTTTTTCAAAGCATGGAAAAGCTCGCCTAGGGCTACGATATTCGTTCCGGTGAAGCAAATGATAATTAATTATGTAAAAGCACACAAGGAGAAAGAAGAGCGACGTGTTTGGTGTCAAAAGGAGGGGATGGATCCAGAAAGGATATAAAAGCCATGAATTTTAAGAAATAAAAAGAAATACCATCCCCATATAAGCAAAAAGCACGTCTAAATCCATTGATACGAGTAAATTTATTTCTAAATAATTTGGAGGTGGATTTTTATAACTTGGAGAGAGGGAAAGGGTATTCCATCAACATCCATTATCCAAGTTCTATCTGTCTCGTGACAGCAATGTTAACTTAAGAGACTGTAAGATGAGCGAATTTCTTTGAATATTTTTTCCCTTACTCCGAAGGGCCTCAGCAGTGCTCATGATATCAGCAAAAGCTGGATGTATTTCTGTAAATCGAAGGGATGATCGGTGCAAGCAATCAATCTTTTTAAAAAAGAAAAAAGAAAAGTAAAATAAAGAAAAGAGAGCAGATAGAGTGTATCATTGCTGTGCTTAATGATGTCTCATGGTAATAAAGTATTCAAAACAAGTAGCCTTCTTGAGTATTCAGATATGCTTTACCAAAAGCAGCAAAAAATATTTAAAGGCATAAAACAAGTGTTTGGTTGGCAATTACCAAACTTGAAAGAAAACATCCAATGTTGACGGCTACAATTGTTCCGCTGATTAGACGAAGAAAACCCAGAGGCTGCTGCTGCTGCTAGCGAGCATCAATCTCGACAAGTGGCTCAGTCATTTTCGGAAACTTGTTTTCAAGCATGTGGTGATGGCAGCATCTTTTCTTTTTACTTGGACTTTTCATTGCCAGTTCACAGCTCTCGCTAGCTTTTTGTCCCGCCCTTCGCGGTAGGGCGGATTTTCTTTCTTTCAACTTTGAAAAGAAAATTACGAGGATGTTAGAAATTTAATGTACGATGGTTGGAGTGTCTTTGAAATACTTAGATTAGATGGTGATATATTTTATAATATATTTTTTTTTAATTATATTAAAATAACGGTATATTTGATCAACACGGGCCAACAATAATTAATCTATAAAATTCGCATTTGGAGTGTGAGATCATGATAAATCTATGGAACCAATGTCAAAACAAATTAAAAACCTTAATTATAATGAGCCAAATATCAAAGGCTGAAAATGAAAAAAATATTTAATTTTTTTTAAAAAAAATTGACCCTAAAAAGCTTATATTATTGGCGGGTGCAACATCACGGACCAAACTAAAATTTTCTGAATATAAGAAGAACAAATTCAAGGCGATGCTAGTATTTATAAAAAAATAAATAAAAGAAATTATTAACTCGAGTTATTGAGTCAACTGAGTTTAATAAGTTCGGTTAATTTAATAACATAAAAGGATAACCCTAATTTATTAACATTAAAAACCAAGCAATGAACGAATCTCCTACCCCTGGATTAATCTTTCAAAATCATAACTTGTAAAATCTCATACTTGAGCCCAATTAGGAAGCCCAATTTCCAATCAATTCAATGTTAAATGATAAAATCGAGAAAAAAAACTTAATCTAAAAAACTTGTCAAAACATTAAAAAAAACAATAAAAAGAATGAGGATTGGACCCGATAGAAAAATAAATGTGAGATGAAATTACAAAAAAAAAAAAATTATAAATCTTCACAAAAAAAAAAACAATTAAAAGAATGAGGACCAAGTATAAAAGATGGAAAAATTAAAGGGTAAAATTAGAAATAATTTTTAATTTGAAATGATTGTTTCAAACAAAAAAAATTGCAATTACAAAAAAAACAAAGACAAAATCTTAAGGGAAAATAAATTGAAGGGTTGTTAATTTTTCAAGGGCGGCATGCAAATCGAGGTGAAGAGGAGAAATGAAGAAAAAAAAAACCAAATCGGTACTAAATTAGACAAAATCACCATACATATATTATTTAGAAAGGAAGATACGAGACTAATCAAATGATGTGATAGAAAAATAATTTTCACCATTAGAGTGAAGACAATGAAACGGCTGACTTTTGCATTATATCAAGAACTTTTTTGTTTTATTTCATTTATAATATTATTGCATTCACGAGGATCAAATAATTATTATGAAAAATCCTTTAAGAAATTATAAAAAAAAAAACCTTGTAAGCCAAGCTAGAGAATTTTAATTCCAACGGGAATCGAGTCCTTATATTGTTCATTAAAAAATAATAATAATAAAATTATCCCTAAATCATAGGGTTTTTTTTTTTTTCCTTTGCTTCTAAAGGTATTCGAGTAATTTATTATGTAAGAAAATTGTGAAAAAACTGAGATATCCCTTAATAATTCTATAATGAGAAATAAACCACAAGAAAAGAACTATTTTACGTCCCAAGGCCAGTTAAAACCATTTTTTTAAAGGACAAAAACATAATTTCACCTTTTAGTTTTTTTTTTTTTATTATTCCCTCGAAGAGTACATAAAGCCAACCCCAAAACTGGTCACAAACATGTTTACTTGCTGGGGGAGGAAAGATGTTAGACCCCTGCAACATTTGTTACTGCTCAAAGACTAATTTGTTGCCGAAAAAATTATTTAGTCCTTGAGAAAACAGGGAATTTAATCAGAACCTTGTTTTCATCCATTTTTTAAGTGAGGCAAACACATCTCACATGAAAATCAGATTTTTCATCATTTTTTTTTTAATTATTTTTATCTCAAGCCATGCCCGATATACTTGAACCATCAAATATAACATACAGATTTACAGAATGAAATATAAAGTATTTCAGTTAAAAGAAGGTATAGCTACAATACATACATCACAGGCGGAGGTTTCCGTGCTCACCCGCTCAAAGAAGGCCCAAAGTACATGCAGATGGGCGGGTTGATCCTAAAAATAGCGAGAATTGCTGATGGTATTGTCCAAATCCCATCACCGCATATCAAACCAGAAGCGACTGCCCCAGAATAATCCTCAGCGTCCTTCCTATTTATTCGCTCCCATACAAACAATATCACTGTCCCAACAAACATGTCAATTGCAAAGTAAGCTCCGATGTAAAATGGGACTGCCATGGCCATTGGAATAGGAATGAACTGCGAGATCTTCTTGGGAGTCACGTCCCTTAGAAGGTTGATAACTAGAGCAGCTACAAAGAATCCGCAACATAATGCCAGGCAATGTTCGGGTAACTCTGAGAAGCCCTCAATACCTAAGATAGCCATTTCCCTGAATATCACGGCATATGGAGCTTTGTAAGGGCCATCGGGGTCTCCGATGTCAAAAGCACTCCAAAACAACCAGAAAGTCAGTGGAGCAATGACACAACCCATGGCTGTTCCTACCAACTGGCTCACAAACATAGACTTGGCTGATGATAGAGTGAGGTAACCAGTCTTGAAATCCTGCATTAGATCAGCGGCGGTGGAGACAATGGACATCATCACCCCAGAAGCTGCTAGCCCAGCTACAACTCCTCCATCGGAACCAACCAGTGAAGCAATGATAAAAAGACCAATCTTTCCATAGGTTGATGTCAAGTTCCAGTCTGTCAGTCCAGTTCCATAGGAGTTGCAGAAGGCAAGAGCAGGGGCAATAATGTATGAACAGAGAACCAAATACCACTTCATTGGTGGAAAGATGACTGGAATCACTGCGGTTGATATTGCAGCCAGACCGACATATCCAGCAGCCACCAACCAGGTGGGTATCCTATCTTTCAGAAATACCTCATCTCTTTTTCTTTGCTCCAGTAGCAGTTTGGAAGTCTCACTATCTGCCAAGTGACGCATAAAAACAATTATTCCAGAACACAAAACAGCTATATTCAAACAAGAAAGAGGGCATGCAACCAAGAGTTAAAATGTTGAAGATGATACTAACTATACGCACCTGTTGATGAAGGAAAATGCTGACAATGCATAAATATTATCTTATGAAAATGGCAGTCTCAGTAATTGCTACATGAAATCAGTGTGTAATGAAGATTAAGCTTTAGTAGGGCCAGAGAAATAAAAAGCATCGCTGATAGATTTAGATACGAAAGTACTGTTCAATGCAGGTAAAATCAGATGTCTCAAAAATCATTTTGTAACAGAACTCAGGAAACAATATAAGAATCCAATAAGTTATTGTTAATTAGGTAACATTTAGGGACTGATCTTCTTCTTTTGGTTTTGGTCACATAGGAACCAATCTTTTAGTCTGACTGCGGTTCCCAAAAATCAACAGCACATGTTTCTCAACAAGTATATCGATCAAAATAATTGAACATTGTTAAATACAGCATCACTATTTAACAAAATATCAATGCAATGACAGAAAGAGTAATTATAATTCATCTCTTGAACTCAATAACCTCAGGATATGCTTGTGCTACAAAAAAATCATGCATGATGTTCAGCACAGACACAAAACTTGAAGGATGTTAACGGACAATAATTGGTGTAGAAGACAAGAGATTCTTCCTGAAGGAGAAACTACACTTCTGCAACTCGAGCAGTTTCTTGAACTAGCCAATTTTCCTCAAAACAAATTTGGGAGAAAAAGAATAGCAGTTCAACATTTCGTTAATAGTTCAAACATGAGCACACTTGATAAATGCCAGACAAATTTGAGAAACATGGCAGATGAGACAAGATCTTTCGGTTTTTTAATTTTTACCAAGGGGCCACGACCAGCCTACCACCAAGGCCAAAGGCCTATTGGTAACAAGATCACGTGATTACATTTCACAAATGGAGACTATGAATTATTACCTTGAACCTCACTGACAATTGGAAGGTTCTGCATGGTGCTTTTGTTGCACATTTCCTTGATAGTTATGATAATTATCTTGATCAAATTATAAAGACCATCCCCAAGGATAAGGGCAATTGCTATGAAAACCTGCAAACAGTGTGAAAGGAAACTCATTCAGACAACATCCCAAGGCACAGCCATGCAAGCAAAATTCAATAACAGACTATTCATCAACAAGCCCAATTCTAGTGATGAACAGTGGATGGACCGGGTCTGTGTGAGGACGGAGGAGCCACAATGGGGGAAGGACTGAAGAGTGAATATACAATACAAGATGAAGGAGTCACAGTCATTGTCATTAATCAGAGACCAAATCCAATAATTTCAGCGTGCTAAATAAATACACGTGAAAGTTGAAGTTTATAAACTTCATGAACTTGTATGAACTTGTATGTTGCTCCGGCGTACTAATCCATATATAGCATGCAAAAAATTAATGTGGTGGCTTACATCCTCTTAAGGAAAAACCTCAAGATGCAAAGCCATGCAAAGTCAAAACCCTTTTACAGTTAAGTCATTTTGTTGAAACTTGAGGATATGTTTCAGAATAAAAATGGTTATTCTCCATACCTTGTATCCATAAAGACCCTTAAAATCATTGCTACTGAGGTCAGCTGGATACCAGACCCCAGCATGTTGGGAAATGAAGGGCCAGAGGAAACCCCATGAGATGATGGCCCCAAGAAGAACTGAGCAGTTGACTATGTGAGGACAAATAAGGCCACATCCAACATAAGTTGGACTGAAATCAAAGAAAAACCTGCATAAAGAGAGTCATGTGAGAAACAAGTAACATCACTGATAAACCATTGATACAGCAATGCTGAACTTCAATTTTGTATCCAGGGAAAAGGAAGAAGAAGAAGAAGAAGAAAATAGCATGTGTAGGCCCTCTCTCAAAGTTCCTCAACAAAGCAACCCAACCAAAATGTAATTCACTGTCCAAAAAACATGCATGTCATTAAAAGCTTACGTGTTCTTGAATAGCATCAAACCAAGGCTGGGAAAATTATCAAACCCACATGAATCCCCAATACCACTGAAGAACCACTTAAAGCAGCTCCAAACCAAACTTATGCTTAAATACTTTCCAAGACAACTGACTTGCTTCCTGTTAAAAGTCATAAAAAATAAATATAAATTAGGAAACTCTCTTTTTGTTAATTCAGCTATTCTGACTACCAAACCACTCAACAAACTGTGGCAGCCAAAAAAGGAAAAAAAAAAAACATAAACTTTAGAAAAAAAAATCATGATTATTAGATTTACTTAGTATGCGGCAGTACCATTCATGTTCTTTGATAATCCTACAGACAAACAAATCTCGTTCTTTATACATTTTCTCCAGAATTGTTTAAATTTTCTTCACTGATTTTGATATTTTCTAATAACATCTTCCAGCAACTTTAAATCAATAGACACCATATAAGACCTACAAAATAATGACGAGCTTGACACATCCAGCACTCACCCAGCAAGTTCTGCTCCTGTGTTTGTGTGAAAGCTATTTATCAACATTGCTGTGGCTGTACCACTGGGATATGTAAGCTTATAATCCATGACCATAACCTATCATTTCATCACAAAATATAATGAGAATATGAGAATCAATTAGACTTATAATCATGGTTCCCACTAAACACCACAAGAGTAATAGTATACTTGGAACAGTTCGAGCACAAGTAAGCCTTTTTCAGATTTTATGCGGTCATAACCACCAAAATCTGTTGCAAATGTCTAGAAACTACTCAAAATGTATCCAAGAATAGATGCAAGTAGCAGTTTAATTGAAACAACATCGAACAAAAACAAACGGATACAAGATGATTCTCAGTAACATCGCCATTTTAACATACCAGCAGCAGCATATTCTTTAAAAATCTCAAAAAGAATGATGTTTAAAGCTACCTTACGAAGCGGAGCAAGACTAAAAAGCCCGAGGAAACTAACAACAAACAAAAATCCAATCATCCACCCCAATCCCGGATTCTTAACATCTTCGGCTCGGTTCCCAGGGTAATCTGTACCGATCAATTTATATGTTTTCTCGTCCAAAGCAATCAAATACGAACCGAATCCTCCTGTCACCATTAAAATCAAGTAAAGTTAAAAAAAATGTAATTCTAACAAAATTAACTATCCTAACCTCCTCTTTCCTCTTCAAAGAATGGATTAACAAACTAATCATCAATTATCAATAAATTACAAAAATAAAATTAATTAGCTAACCTGATCTAAAATTATTAACAAAAATGAAATAATTATCAACCTCTATGTACACTAATAACTGTATTTCTATATCAAAGTAACGGCGGTTACCGCTAAAGGCGAGGCCATAGCAAGCGACGACGCAAGTTTGGATAACGGTATTCTCCTGTTTGGTAAAAGGAGAAACAGAAAAACCTAACCTGGATAAGAATCCAGTCCATGATTTAACAAAGAAGAAACCAAGCAAACCAGCTGCTACATTCAACGACGGGATAATCCCCACCGTTAAATTCAGCTTGTGAGTGATGATACAAAATAGTACTCCTAATACAGCGCTCACTACTAGCCCTCTTATCGTGATCTGATCCTTCCATTCTGGAATGATTTCAGTAGAGTCCACGGTGTTGATTGTGTCCTTGGAGTCGACTAGTAACGGCTCTGTTATTTCGGTTCCCATGATTTGGATTCGTTGGGTTTTTTAGATCAAAATGGGGGATTTAGGGATTTTAAAGGGTTTTTTTTTCGTTGAAGCGTGATGGGATTGGGTGTAGGTAATGAGGTGGTAGAATCAGAAGAAAGAGGATGAGGTGTTTTAAATTATTAATGATATTTTTAGTTCCTGTGGATGAGGTGTTTTAAATTATTAATGATATTTTTAGTTCCCTGTGGATGAGGTGTTTTAAATTATTAATGATATTTTAGTTCCTGTACTATGTTAGTTCTATCATACTAAGCCTTCAACTATTAATTATTTGCAATTAAGCTTCTTGTTTCTTAAACTTATTTTAATGCATTTGTCTATTAAGTTTTAATTCAAGTCCATATAACTTAAGTACAAAGTTCTAAGGAATTACAGAGAGAGTTGTTCATCTTAAAAAAAGTATAATGTATTATTTTTTTGGTAATTTTTATTAAAGTGTTATTTTATTTTAATTATCTTGGATATTTTAGTGATTTATCATTTATCTTGTAACTTATAAAACCTTATATATTGCATGTTATCATGATTTTATTTTTTCTATAATTTTTTTAACAGAAGATTGGAATTATATAGTCTCATGATTTCTATGTGTACTAGAGAAAATAAAATAGTTTACTCCTGGACTAATAAATAATGAATCACAATTTGAGAGTTTAAAATTAACCATCTTGTTTAGTACATGATAATTAATAGTAAAATTGGCTGGAGTTTTATAAAAGGATATACTTTTCGAAAACTTAAAGTTAATGACTTGATTGCATATTCTAATAGTGCAGGGGTTAATGTGACAGAACAGTATAATTCAATGATCATTAGCAATATTAAACTAGAGACGAAGGAAAGAGTTGAAAGTTGCTTGCAAGATTACGCCACTGGAAATCATGACATCCTATTTCAAGTTGGAAAAGTATTGTAAAGTAATATTGGTTTATTGTGGGTTATAATAATGAAATTATATTTTTATTTAAAAAAAAATTATTTACGATGATTATAAGAGTAAATTTGTATTTTTAGAGGTTTCATTTGTTATTCTACAATTATTATTGAGAGATATCATATCTCTATTCTTTAATGAAATTATATTTTTTTCCTTAAAAAATCTATTTGCAATGGATTATAAGGGTGGATTTATATTTTTATATGTTCATTTGTTATTTTATAATTATTGAGAGACATCTCTATTCTTTTATAAGCTTTTTGTATAATGAAATTAATTTAGTACTCTTAAAAGCGAATTTCCACTTAACTATGACTAAAGGCATTCTTGGTTTTTCATTTTTTTTTAAGATATAGACATCGACTCAATCACTTTTGAAATGAAAGATCTCAAAGCATTTTTGCAAGGGTGAATTCATCATTTCCATATGGTTTTTTTAGCATTAACTATATGTTCACAAGGTTGATGTTGTTTTTTGATATCTAAAAATAAAAATAAAAAAATAAAATTAAAATAATCCATTTCACACGGAAAAGCATTGCACAATAAATATAGGAATTAACTAGTTAACCCGAATTAATTTGAATTGATCTAATATGTTGTCTTCTTATTATCTATAAAAATAATTTTGATCTTGAATATTTATTTTGAGTTAAACTATGTTTTTACTAGTCGTTAAGGTTGTCTTTAAACCCACCAAGTTGATTGGTTTACATTAAGTCAAACATCACACAATTTAATTTTTCTTCTTCTTGAAAAAAATTAGCAACTCTAGATATTTTCTTTAAGTTAAGAAAAATTTTGATTTTAATGGCAGTGTGATACATATCAATAATATAGTTATTTCTAATATATTTGCTTTAGTATTTTAAAAAAGTTGATTCCTATAATATTTAGATATCATGTTTGATGACTCTAAGAATTAGTTAAAATATCATGTTGATGAATGAAACAATTAAATTCCTTAAATATTGTTTTATAATTATTTCTATAAATTTAAAAGGTAGAAAGGTAATGTTTTTAAAATATTTGGAAAAAAAATACTTTGAAAATTCCAATTAGAGGTGATTGTTTTTTATTTGATTTGGTTTTAAATTAAAATCATCAGCTAAACCAAAATTTTTTAAGGATTCAAAACCGAATCAAACTTAAAATCGGTTCAAACTGACCAATTTTGGTTAGATTTGATTTAGTTTTGTATAAAACTAGCAAAACCTATGTTTTAATGAGTGAGTGTTTTGTAAGGCTTTCTATTGATGCATCAAACTGGTTTTTATGTTTTTGTATAAAAACAGTAAAACTAAATCCTTGCAAAAACAAAGACTTATTTTGGATTCAAGTCTCTCCTCCTACCATCTTGTCTACGAGAATCACATGAATGGTCCTTAAGAAAAATTAAATACAAACGGACAATAAATTACAAGAAAAATCAAAAGAAAAAAAAGAAAGAAAGATAAGAAAAGATCATATAAACATGTCAAACCATCAATGATATTGCAGATCCCCATAAAAAAACAAAACACAATGAAGAACAATAATAAGAAAAAAAATTTAATAAACAACAAAAAGAGCAATGAAGAATAGTGATAAGAACCCTCATCAATTTGCAAAATCAAAACTTTGAATTAAAACCAAGATCATTAAAATTTCATAATTAGATTTTAAAAAACATGCAAATTTGGTAACCTACCCAGCAAAACCATACATGCCATCTTAGAAGAAATTTTTAAGGTTATTATGAACATTGAACCTTATAATAGTATATGGAGTTAAGGAAGAAAGTTACAAAGAAGAGAAAGGTTATCTCGCTCTTAAGATGCTAGAGCTAAAAAGAAGAGACAAGAGACAAAGAAGGAGGGAAAAAGGTTACGAGAGAGTTTGAGAGAGTAGCTTGCAAAGACAAAAGGAGGTAAGGGAGGAAAAGTTGTAGGGTTACAGGAAATTATGGTTTTAGAAAAACAAAGCCTTTTATACATGGGTTTGATTTAGGGTTCAAATTGAACTAATTTAGTTAAGTTTGAATGCGTTTAAAAGTTTAAAACCGACCCTGAATCAAATCGAAAATCTTTATATTTTTTTGGTTTTTTCTCTTAGTTTTTTTGCTCACCTCTACTTTTAAGATTTGCACTTTATAACACTTTCCCTCTATAGTTTCATAAATTATATATATAAAAAATATAACACGAACATGTAAACTACAAATCAGTCCATCAAAAAACATTCTTGCAATTTCTTCTCTTCTCTTTATGAGCTCAAAATATCACCAAAATCAAAATTTAATTTATGTATGCATTATTTGTGTAATTGTTTTGTTTTCTTTCCATTTAGGACACAATTTCAATTATACTGTGAGTTGTAAATTAATTATTCTTGTTTTTTCAAAGCCCTAAAAAGATGTTAAATTGATTTTTGTAAGTTATTGACCAAGGATGCTCAAGAAGCCAAACAATAATTGTTAAGGTTGATAAAGTTCGAGCATAAGATAGAACTTGAAGGCTATGCCCAGACAATTATGGAAAAACTAATACTTTTTTCCCAATTGTTAATGGAGTTATGAAAATACAACGTTAGATTGCATATAGATCGCTTCGTGGAGCATATACAGTGCACCCACTAGCTTTATTCTCTCTCTAACTTTCAATACAAGTGAGTTATGTGTAATGGTTTTTTATATGATATGCTTCTATCTATGCTACTTATTATGAGAAAATCTATATGATACACATTAGAAAGCTTGAAAATTCTCATATCAAATTGGTGTTAAAAGTGTTTATTGCCTATGGAAGAGCACCGATTCACCAACAAGTTTGTGTTCTTTCTCTTCTAAATTGGTGATGTTTGTGCCTATTATTTTTTTTATTTTTTTTAAATAGATTATGTTGGCTCTTAGCATCATCTGTGTGTATTCCAGAATTGCAGAGATTGGATTTGAGTTTAGAGTTGCAATTGTTTCTAGGCTTTTTCTACTCGACAACATTTAGGTTTTTTTGGTAAAATTATTGAAAAAATCGGTAAAGTTGTAAAATTAACAATACAAGAGCTGTTTAGTCATTATTTCAAAAATAATAAGATCTATATTTTTTTTCAAACTATTTTATTGATTTTTTTTCTGCGTCATTAAATGAGGATGTAAAATGTTATGAGCATAAAAAACAAAGGTATGCAAACTATATTTTATAAAACTATAGATAAAAAGAGCTATATAGTGAAAACTTTGGAAAGGTAAAAGTATTTTTTTTCAAAATATCTTTATGTTTAGTTCAGTTTTCACCGAGGAGGAAAAGAGATCTAGTTTCATTAAATTACAAACTAATTAAGAATATCACCTTACGATAATACGTTAAAAAAGAGTAAAAACAGGAAAAAACCATAATTCGCTTAACAAGAAAATACATCTAAATAATCTATGTTCTCAAGCTTATCGAAAACATGGTGACTATGACACAACTTTTGTTGACCTATGTTTTCAAGGTCATCAAATACATTGGTGATGAATTAGCTTGTTTTATACATATTTTTTATTTGTTTAAAATCCATTTAAATTAAGTTGGACTTGTTTCTTCATAAAAATGGTCTGTTGTCAGAATTTATAGGTTGTTTTAGAAAACTTATATCTCTCTCATATAAGCTCCTTTTTCTACTGAAATTTGGTAGGTTAATATGTTTTGAGTCAGGAATAAAAAAAAAATAATTTGCATCAAATGGACTTCTCTAACTCAAAATATTTAAGTCGGAATGGATAAAGGTCAAAATTAGCAGAATGCGAGACTTCTTTTTGAAGGCTGCGATTTCAATTCTCTTTCTCTTTTTTCTTGTCATATATGTATAGAAATGTATGGATATTAGTTTTCTAATACCACTAGAATCAATTCATTTTGACCTCTACAACTTAAGTTCTGCATAAAATATCGATCAAAGGTTAAATATGTCAATATTCAACATAGGTTGGAACATGATTTAAATTTTATCTTCAATTTACTCATTTTCAAATCTCACATCTAAAAGTGCCTTAAAAATATAAAATAAAAATTACAAGGCTTTTTATATATAAAACATGAATAAAATAATAGGCAAATATAAGTAAAAATATCAAATAATATTGTTACATCATTGAGTACTCAGTCTCAGAGTTCGCGAACTTGTTAGATCAACGAGTGCAAGAATGTACAACCCATTTTAATAATAGAGAAAAATATATGAATGACTCTTTACGGATTATAAAAGAACTCCGTCAAATGATCATGGATATGAGATCACAGATGGGTGGTACATGTGCACCTCTTTATTAGCCCCATGATCCCAGGAACGACCAACCTCTTTCTTCTCCTTCTCCTTCAGCACCTTCTCTATTCTAGTTTCATTGTATTTGAACATATAAATTTGTAATAAATATTTGATTTTTATATTAAGATAATTGAGTTTTAAATACATGAATTTTATATTAATTTACACTACCAGAAAATCGATAAATACAAACGGAAATATCGAGGGAATATTTTCATTGGTAAATTTTTGAGGGATTTTACTGACGAAAATATTCTCTCGGTATATACCGAGGGAATTATAGTGGAGAAAAAAATTAAAACAAAGCAAAAAAAAAATGTTGACGTGTCATTTTTACCAATGAAATAAATTTCGTCGGTAAATTTCATCGGTAAATCCGTTGGTAAACTGTGAACACTATTCATCATGTTAATTACAAAGGGAATTATCGATGAAATTTTCCATCGGTATTTTTCAGAGAGCTCTAGAATTGTTCACTTTCTAATTACTCTGTTAATTATTGTTCTTTACGGACAAAATCACCGACGGATTGAAAATTCATCGGTGTTATTTGGCGGTTTTATGAAAAAATTCAATTGATGTAAAATTTTCATTTAAATATTACAGACAAAATCACCGACGGATTGAAAAATCGTCGGTAATTTTTTGTGGTTTCTGAAAACTTTTTACAAAATTGAAAATTTAAATTAAATATTACCGATGAAATAATTAAAAAATATTAATATTCAATTATTTATCGGTAAATCCGTCGCTAATGCGACTCAATAAAAAACTTGAATATGCTTATTTCATAAGAACATACTCATTTCTTCTTCTTCTTCTTCTTCTACTTCTTCACTATATGTAAAAAGCATCAATATATATTTCTTTCTCTTCTTTTCTCTACTCATCTCCTTCTCTTTTCCTCCATGCTCGGGTATGTCTTCTTCTTCTTTTATCCTCTTAGTTCTTTTTTTAATTAATATGCTTTACGAAATTTTTTCTCTCTCATTAGCTTCACTTGCAAGTAAATTAAGGTAAGATTTTTCTTTTTTCATGATTTTTTTCACTATATTTGTTTTTTATTTTATTTTTAATTTTTTTTGTTCTTAATAATTGTATAAATGTTGTTGTGAGATTTTTTTTTATATGAGATCAATTTTTAGTTGATTTATTTATAGGAATTTTAAATTTTTAGCAATTGCAACTTCATTTTTTTTCATATGAATTTTTTTAGTTGAATTTATTTTTTTGTTTTATTTATTTGTTGCAAATTTGTTTGAGTTGATTTTTTTATTCTTTTTTCCAAGCATTTTGAGTGTATATTATACAGTGTTGATTTATGTTAATTCAATTATTTTATAAATTTATAAAATGAATTTTTTTAAATGTTTTATTTAAATATTTACCGACGGAAATTTTAGTCAGTAAATCTGTTGGTAAATCCATCGGTAATAAAAAAAATATTATTACCGATGTATCTGTTCCGCCAGTAAATCCGTAAGTAATAATATTTTTTGTATTACCAATGGATTTACGGACAGACAAAAAATTACCGACGAAAAATTCACCGATGGAGAATTTCTGTCAGTGATTTCATTCGTAAATTAATTATCAATGGAATATGTGTCTTACACCGATGGAAAAATTCCGTCGATAAAACTACTAAATCTTGTAGTGTTATATTTTTAATTATTTTCTATTTCTGTCCAATAGATTTTTTTTAAATTATTATTGATGGGGTCATCGATGACATAATTTTATCGGTATATTCTAGAAAATTGAAAAAGATTTATAGCAAATGCCCCTACAACTATTAAATCAACAACAAAATTATTCCATCAGTATATTAATTCTAGAAAGCTAAAAAAGAATTATTGTAAATGTCACTGCAACTCACCAACGGAATTACCCACGATTATCCTGGTTGTGATATGTTAAATATTAACAAGAAAATTACCGAAAAATTAAAGTAGATATTTATTTTTGGTGCACATAGTCCATCTGTAAAGCCATCAGTAAATGTATTAATGACAAACTTACCAATAAACTACAAATTACAAATGATCATTTTTTTTATGATCGATTTCTATCCATAATTTCATAGATAAAATAATTATAGATAAAATATTAATATAATTACCAAACAAAAATTTTCATTAATAAAACTGTAAAATCCTACCGTGCTTCCACATTCTTGTAGTCGGCTCCTTTGGAGGCCATTTATAAGTGCTTCTAAATTTCTACATAATTATTTATCAGTTGAAGCTCAAGCCCAGAGAAAAAGGGAGTAAAGTCATTGCATATCCAAGGGGCTTGTTTACGAAGAGGTGGAGTTTGGGCTCGATAGGCCTTGTAAGCTGCAACGATAAAACATCATTTTTCAAGGGCGGCGTACGTGCATACCAAGAGGTTGAAGCTGAGAACAAGAAGCCCCATGAGAAGGAAACTTCACGTGAATCCCATATGATGGTCACGTGTGCCACCTCTGGCCTGGTGGCGGTGGCTCTCCTTGTAAATTTCAGTGCAAGTGTCTTCTGTTTCCAGCTTCCAGCTAAGATAAAGTAGCAGAAATTAAGAGACTTAATTGACAGAGAGAAGTGTATCAGTTATGTCCACCCATTATTGGACAGAAAAGTTAATGAAAAACATTATAAGAAAACAACATGAGCAAATGTTGTTTTCCACGTTTGTACCTCATTAGCATCTTCTACGTGAAGGATAGATTCTTATGACTTCTTCAAGTTCTTCACTCTTTATGAGAACTAACAAAGGGCTAGGTCTACAGCCAGTACTGATTAGCCCTCAAAATTCCCATGTCGTGATCATTTTCGAAAACTAACTAAATGGCCAGTTGTAAGAGTTTGTTTTATATGTAGTTTTAGGTTTAATTTATGTCATTATTAATATGATAGATATTATAGGCTTACATGCTCGTTAATTTTAGGACTCGTAGGATTAATTGAGGTATTTACAAACAGATCCACATTAATAATAATAATAATAAAAAAATGCAATATATTACTATCATAGATCCACATTATTAATAATAATAATAATAATAATAATAATAAAAACATATCACGCAATATATTACTACCATAAATGCTCTCTAGGCTTAATTATTTCCATTTAATGATCAGACATTTATATCCATATCCAGTAACACAATTTCCAACAAATGTTATGGTTGCCGACATTTCTTTTTTGGTCCAAGGAATTTTAGCAGACAGAGACACTAGCACACATGGGAATACGTGTTCTTTTCACTCATGCTATTACAAATCTCTAAAGGTGGGAATGGGGACCAAAAATTATTTAGCTGCAGTCTCTTCTGCAGCAGAAGGGGTCCTCTCATGATATGACTATAAATACATATAAATAAATCAATACATGTTTAAGGATCTGAAATCGGGTGCCAATGAGAAGGCATAAACGATCAAGATTGCACGTGGGATTCACATGGTCGCAATCTAATGGATCCATGCATGGATTCTCTCTCTCTATTTCTTCGATATTTCACTCGCATTACCCCACTTGCTGTTCCGACTCGCAAGCTTGAAGGGTTTTGTGTTTGTTTTGGTTTTGAGACTTGAGAGTAGAGTAGAATATAGGAGTTTGTCTAGGGATGAGGGTCCTCCAAAAGTGGCAAACTCCTACGTTTTGTAGTTTCTCGTTGGGTTGCTAAAATAGGATCCCTCGAGCCCTACCTCACCCCCTACTTGCCCCTCTTTTTATGTAAATGAGCGAAGCATACCTCGCCTTTGATTATTATATGTTTTGATGGATGGTTAATTTGCAATAATGCAGTTTTTATACAAACACGCGGCTGCCTTTATTATATATTCTTTCCTTTATGCATTAGATATCCCATAGCACCCGACCACCATGAATTTTGTTAACGTTATCTAAATATAATAAAATATGTAAGATATTTAAAAGTATAATAGTTATTACTTTTCAAAATAATTCATTAGAAAATACATCAATTTTTTTTTAAAAAAAATATTCAATTTTAACACCAATAATATAAAAACACTAAAAAATTAAATTTTAATAATAATAATAAAAAAGTTGACAACACTCCATAAATAGAACTATCCCCTTAAAGTGAAGTTGGTCCTGTGTTTCACTATGACAACAGATTCACAACGATGTGACAGAATGTACTTTCTTAGAGAAACAGAGAAATCAAGAGACAATTGTACTATAACGATGCAGATTGAGGACCTGCAACCATAAACTATATATGGTATGGTTTTGATCATGCGTGTGCATCGAACGGGCAAAAATAGGAGGCAATACCGACATATCATGTGTCATGATCGTTATTGATCGTGACGCTCCATTAGGAACAACATCAATTTATAGCAGTTGTCACCGCGCCGGGCTTCTTACGTTAGAAGTGCAACTATTATAATCAACAGAAACAAATGAAAAATTTAGACATATTGTAAGAAAAACAGTGCATTTTGTTCACACTTTTTTCACTCTCGTCAACATCTTTCACTGTCGAATCCACTGACGGAATTAGGGCATCCAGGATTGAAGACTGTTGCGTGGCATTTGTCAACAAGCTGACAACAGCTTCCTCGCTTTTATGATTGTGGGACACGCTAACAAATTGACGCCACCAACCCTGACTAGGTGGGCATCTTCTCATTTAACGGTGTGTAATCGGGGCATTTGAGAAGCCAAATGCCAATCACTGAAAGTATTGAAATCGTGCCCGAATCATGCTGGCGGTTCCAGTTCAACTACAGTAACAAACCGGTATCGAACGGCAAAGAAAGCTCCCAATTTGTGGAAAGAGAAGGTCAGAGTCATAAATGGAATGCCGTTAGATAAGAAGGTAAGAACTTGCTCCTGTCCTGGGTCTCCTTTTACAGAAACTGCGCATCCATGAATTTTAGTCAGAAAAATATATCACATCAAGGGAACCACAGTAGGATTGCCGTATAGATAGAATCTTAATTTTACAAAAGGAGGTGGGAGGGAGGCAGAGAAGGATAATAGAGATGATGACAACGTTGATAACAATAACAATGGTAATGGTAGCCTCAATAGAGCATAAATGAATAGAAAAGGCTGGTTCTCAAGATTTAATTGGGTGTTTAAAATTGTAGCATAGAATACTTTTTGAAAATATTTTTCATTTAAAAATACATTAAAATAAATTTTTTCAGTTTCTTTTTCAAGCAAACACATTTTAAAAAAGCATATAAAAGCAGAGACTACCGCAATATTAAGCATGAATGGCCCAGCATAAACTTTTCACTCCCGGAAAAGATATTTCGTATGTCAACCACAGTAGTACTGGTCTGCTAGATGAGTATATTTCAATTAAGAAGTATCTTACCAGAAGCAATGACTAGCCAAAAAGCTTGAATAATTCACAGTCCCTTTGGGGTCCATGGCAAGCATATATTTATAATGATTTCCACTCACAATAGTTTTCGTTGGTCCTGCTAGAAATGCCACCATCCTTCAGGCCGAGCACCTTGAAAAATAAATGCAAACATGCAATAACATGAAATGAAATATTAATATGTAATGGGATTTGATTATGTTAGTGTGTACTCGTTGTAAGTGTCCATTAGCAAATGATGCACTATTATTTTTTGCATAATATACATAATGCATGCATTTGAAAGAACTAAATAAAATGTTTCCATCAATGTCTTATGTCCATGCATTCGTTTACCGGGACAACCACATCAAGCATGCATAGCAAATGTTGCACCCCCCAACTTGCAGGTCTCCCAACTCTCCCTGATTCTTTTGCTTGATTTGATCTTGACAAAGAACAGCCAACCAAAACCTTGTATCTATCTAAATGTTTCTCTCTATCCGCATCCATCAGAAGATCCTCCTAGCACCCACTACTCCCAACTCATTAAACAACCATGTTCAAAAGATCCCCATCCCTTTCTTTTTGCTAATCCAAATCTCTCCTGTAATGCATTGTTCCCCTTGCATATCTAAATATATTCCTACATCTTGCTCCCTGTGACAATTGAAGCAAAACTAACATTGAATCCCACAGAAGAAGTTCAAGATGAGGGTAAGTGCACACTTCCTGAATTTTGAATAGCACACGTCTTAATGATTTTCAACTCTATCTTTGCATTTCATTGTTGCAGGCACTAGGTTGGATGCACCACCGATCCAAAAAAACTAATATCGAACCATTCAAGGATTTTTTGATAGGTATTCAAACAACCCTTGCTCATTTTCTTCTAAAAAGACCACTAGGTGTGCATCAGACATAAGATATGGTCACATAAATAGGGAAAACTCAAAAAAGTAATTTAATCTACCATGCTCAGAGTCTAGCACCAATCTTAGTAGCTGATTCTCACTTCAAGAAAAGGATAAAAAACAGTGGTCCAACCCAAAGATTGATGGTCTCACAAAGATGGTCAACCGTGTTAGAAACATCTCAACTCAGAAGATTTTTCACCAATGGATGAGACCACCAATCTTCTTAGGTCTCAGGAACGGCTGATCCCTGTCTGCAATAAAGCTAGACACAACCATCAATCATCTAGGGTGTTCATGGAAAAAGAAAAGGGTGGAGCCTCAGTGCAGGTATTTCAGGACATCCCACCTCTTACATTTTCCACCAATGGCTAAGGCCTTTTATGGCCACTCCGCAAATGAATTTCTCTCCCAAGGGATAAGGTTCAAAGTGGGCATATTGGCATAAATATTGCAGCCACTTCATGATACAAATAACAAGTAGTATTTGCTAGGTTGTTACATAAACCAATGACCCTTAAACCACTATCCTCACAAATCTGAAGATTGTTCAGTCACTAGTTGGCCCATGCAAAATGTGATAAAAGGGATAAGTAATATGCCCTGCTTAAAAACTCACATAAATTATCCTTTTTCTTTTTCCATGTTTCAGGGAACTGTTGTACTTGCCTTTCCGCACAGTCACCCATTGATGACCATGTTTCCTACACTGGGCCAAGTTTTGACTCCAGATATGGACCTGGGCTCTTAAAACAGCCAAATGAGGAATGTGAGAATACTTTCTCTGAAAATGAAGGAGTGGATGAGAATAATGGAGATGAAACATCTATCATCAGCTCTGATCTTTTTCATGGCTTTCTCACTATTGGAACCCTTGGCTCAGAACCAATTACCAGTGAGCCTGCAACACCAACATTTCCCATGTCTTTGGAGAGCATAACAGAGGAAAACATAGAGGTCACAGAAAATGAATTGAAGATCATGAACAATGAGTTAGAAAAGTTTCTAGAGGCTGAGGCTGAAGAAGGTTGCAATGAATCGTTAGCAAGGAGCAGTTATGTTAGCACTATTACACTTAGTGGCATGCAAATGGAAGCAACTGATGCTGAAGATTATGGAAAGACAGTGGCATGTCCGCTCCAAGGATATCTATTTGGGTCATCAGTTGAACTGCCAGAAACAAGAGTTGAAGTAAAGAAGGAAAAGGTATCACTTGGAGAGATGTTTCGTATGACAAAAGTTACAGATGAAATTCCTTCAGAAAAAGAAGTGAAAGGGGAGATGCAAGCCAAGAAAGCACATAAATCTGCCAAATACCTCATCAAGAAGATACTCAGAATGTTGCGCACTACGTCGGGAAATCCTACCCCTTCTACTAGTGACGAAACTTCAAATTCTGTTTCTACCAAGAAAATACTTGATAAGGTGTGTCTTCCTCCACTATTTTCTATAAGAAATGATTAGGGAAAAGACTGATGATTCTATCCATAAACACACAATCCATATCACTGCATTACAATTACCTCTGGCCAAATAAGTTGAATACTAATTTCATTTTAAAGTGTACTACCATGACAACCAGGATAACAGTAGCCAAGCACAAAAATCTTAAGTTGCAAACACCTTATTCTTTTGCTGTTAACAAAACAGATCTGAAGGAAATATCATCTTATAACTTGGATAGAACTTACAGTATAAACTAGTCATATTGTAAGTGTTTTTGAACTTCATTCCACGCCATCCAATAACCTAGCATCTGACAAGATCACCCCTTGTGACTCAAACTTGGATTCTTGAAAAAATACTTCGATTATACCTACATACCTCAAGTTTTTAGATCAAGCTAAGCCATATTGATGACCAACCACTATGTTTTCCAGAAAGGTTTCCATTAGACAATATTGGTCAATATCAAAAATATTGGTCACAAAGCATCATATGGAATTCCAGAGGAGAAGGAACCTAACAATACCACTCTAAATAGGTTCAGAGATAGAACCTCCACTGAAATCTTAATTTTCTCAATTTTTGGCATGCAGGTCCTAAAAGTGTTCCATAGAAAAGTTCATCCTGAAAACCCATTATCTCAAAGAGAGTTTACGAAGTCCCATAAAGACAAGACAATGAGTACTCTGAAGGATGGTGGCTATAATGCAGAACTGACGTATCAGGTTAAAGAGAAAAGAAAGTTTCTTCCTGGATACAAGTCAAAGGAAGGGGTCCAATGCCATAAGAACAGCTTGAAACTGCCCCAATATGATCATATTTGCAGTAATTCAAGTGCAAATCGGGAATACTGGATTAAGACGGATGCAGACTGTAAGTACCAACACATCTTGACCTTTCAAAAGCATAGAACATTTAGATTTTGATTTACTTCAAGTATAGATTGCTGACCATGGCACCATCAATCACTTGTTACAATATGCATAGATGAATAAAATGTCTGACATTTGTAATTCCTTGCATGCACATGCACGAAAAACATCTATTTACAAGCAAGAAAGAGGTTTCAGAAACACAGCTGCATTAATGGGATCAAGATATGCTAAAAGCAACAACTATGAAAAAGTCGAACTATTATAAACATAACCATATTAAGAATATCTTAATATGGGAAGTTAAACATTCAATAGCATATTTTCCATGTACGCTGCCACATTGATAGTATTTTTTTTCTCGCTTGAAGAGCTATTTTGACCTCATTGTAACCATCAAGGTGAATTATTAAAATGATTAAGCATATTGATGCACACATCTAACCCTTTTTCTAATATTGGTAATGTAGATTTGGTGCTGGAGCTGTAGCAGAGGAGCTAAAGCACACTTACAATGTGTTGTTTGATTGCATCATCTAAGTTCCCAAGTATTTGTGAGTGATTTAAGTGACCATGAACCCAAGGAGATGGAAACAGTAAAAGGTATCCATCTCATCTGTCTGTATAATAATAAAGTTGTGAGCACTGAACGTCATGTAATCATCTTAATTAGTAAACATGATTGATATGTTTGCCTGTTCCATTTCAATTATTTAATTATTTTTCACTTCACAAACAAGTAAATATTCAGAAAAACTAGTTTCTTCAAACATGAGAAACATAGGAGTATTATGGAAGGAGCTAGTGTTGGGCATTTGATCCCAATTTAAGATTCAGCTGAAAAGAAGGAAAAAGGGAAGTTATTGATATAGCCTAAGGTTTCAAAGTCTTGGTGATTTATAACTGAAACAAAAAAATCAGGCTGACAAAAGAGAACAAAACTTGTACTACCAAGTCAGATTTGTTAACTAAAAGAATAAGAAAGGCGAAAGGAGATAGATAACTGAAACTAAAACAAAAGCCTTCATTTGCTAAGTTTTACAACTCTCACTTAAGTATTGTCTAAGAACCATCTCAACCCAATAGCTTAAGCTATTAGGTGAGATTCCAGGATATAATTTATATTATTCTCTAACAAGTACCACCTACCTACTTGGACCTATAATTTCATTAGGCAGTCAACGCTGGTAATGATATTCTAAGAGACTCGCCATTATAGCCAGTTGTGCTCTCTTATACTCCAAATGATAGTAAATGACGATGCTCCCCTCAAACCACTACAATAACTACAATGTCACTCTCCTATGCACTATGTTAAACATATGTGATAGTCTATGGAAGGGTAGCATTGAAATGTAATTTAATGTTTGCTAAGGGAGTAAATTGAAATCATAGTTTTACTTTGGAGCAAACTTGCAATTAGTCCCTTTTTTTTACATAAAGTGAGCCGGTAGTGTATTAGTAAAACCAAGGCCATGCACCCTATTTACATCAAAAGGCTCCTCAAATCATCCCCTTTCCCGTTTAATTTTTAAGGAGCCAAGCACCTCAAATTTGTGCTGGAAACGTAACATCTAAGTTCCCATAATTCACCTACCAAAATTCATCTAAGAAAAATAATTAAACTGTCTAGTTAAGAGTCAAATAGGACAGTGAGCAGATGGTTTGAAATGGGTGCATCAAATTCTGAACCGTTGGAAGTAGTGTTAGAAGCACCTAAGGCGCACCTAAAGCACAAGGCACTAAGCTGTGACAGGAAAGGGATTTTAAGGGTCAAAGCCAGGCAATTTTAATCAAGCACACATTAGGCGAGAGAAGTGCATGCCTAGGGACTTACAAAGAAGCATAAAAAAGCATGCCTGATTAGAGTTCTTGTCTGTTAGTTTTCTAGCATGTGTAGTTTGAATTATTAAAAACTGTTTTACCACCCATGTGACTTTTACTTATTTACTTGCAGGGCAAACTTTTACTGATTGTACACGTGACAATCCACAAACTATTTTATGTGAAATTTATTCATTAAAAAAGCTAAACTATTTGTGAAAGAAACACAAAGGACAATAAGGAGAGCTATGGTTTATTTGGCCAAAAGAATGTGACTTTTATACAAATAATTTTTTGTTCTTTCAAATTATTATACTATTGTTTTTATCACTTTCTTTTACTATTCGGTCAAATCACTCACTCTCTCTTAGTTCATGATGGTCACATTATATTGACATAATTGATGCTAAGAAGGAAAAAAGAATATTGCTACTCTTCTATTCTTATAGAATCAAAGTTTGAAAGTTAATTCATTTTCTAATTAATCTATTATCAAGATTAGAAACAAACACCAGAGGTATTAATATTTTTCTTATTTTTTCAAAAAATTAACAATTTTCTATATGCTGTTATATGTATATACATATTATAGCAAGTATGCACCTTATTTTGCCTAGACGAGCGCTTGTGCCTTGCACCTAGGCTCCAAGAACCCTTTGTGCCTAAGTGCACTTAAGACTTTAAGAACACTGGCTAGAGATTGACTACATGTCTGGTAACTATGCCAAACATCAAGGTTCCGATTCTCTCAAAAAAAAAAAAATCACTATCAAGGATTTGGATTTTAGTGGCAAGACATGTTCCTGACATAATTTGTAAGCAATTCCAGCTTTTGGCATAAACATATAGAACTGGAACCCACTAGGTCAAACCTCATAGCAAGTAGGCAATAGTCCACTCTAAGGTTACACTGAAAGGAGCTCTTCCATCAGAAATCCACCCATTTCCATCCTCCAGGAATGATCAACTAGAGTAGCTAATTCTCTGGAAGAGAAACCCGAAACTCTATAAGTAGGAGTAGCACCATATACATATAGTGAAAAGAGAAACAATATAAGAGAATACACATTGTGCATCCTAAGATAGGCGAAGGCTCAATAAACTAGTTTGCAGAACCTGTAAATTAAATTAATATTGGATTTGGGAAATCAAGCTTAACTACAGAGTAATAAGAAGAGCTTGCTTGGTTGAGTCCTCTAAGCCTTCTAATGAGATTACAGATATCTTTGTTTATGAACAACAGGAACTAATAATACAGTTATTGTAACCCACGCAACTTCTACAATAACGTTCATATGCTTCTAAGAAGATCACTTATTTATGAAAACAGGAACTTAAAATACATTATTTGAACAGCGAAAATATGGTGGCACTTAAATGGCATTAGTACAAACTGTACCAAAAAGAAAACAGCATGTTAACAGATAAAGGAGGACAATTCAGAAGAAAAGATCCAAAAGGAAAAGCTCAAGACAAGTATAAACAAACTTACTTGGGATTATGACTGACAACAAGGATGGTCATTTTTTTCTCCAAGCGCTTCAAAAGTTTTATGACATCTGTCCATGCCTTCCAATCTGATCTCCAAAGCATCATTAATAATAATTAAAACAAACTCACTGCAGCAGAAAAGAATTAGAAAATGGAGAAGCTAGGAGGATGTACTGAAAGCTTACCATGGACTCACTCGAGTGTGAAACACTCATCACTTCAAATATCAAGAAATTTTTTTAATAACTGATAAACATGAGGCTAAGCATTGAATTTTAGAATTTTGAGTGCAAAAGAGCTGGAATTGAATTTGAAGTTAAATGATCTAAATGAAAACAGTTGGAGTACCCTAACCAGTCTTGAAAGCAAGGTGGTACCAGTCCTGCTTTCAGCAGGGAGGCCAAAGGTCCAAATTATCGAAGAGGAGAGAAATGGTGAGGGGAACTCTTGATGTATAGGTTGGTATTACTGATGGTAAGAAAGAAAATAAGAGAACATTCAAATCCATAACTCATCATCAATTAGCCGATGTCAAGGCAACAAGCCCAGAGGGTGCCTCCCTTGACTCTTTATCTCTAAAAGTATTCATGCATTTAAAAAGTTGGAGGAAACTGCACTGCACTACAGGGATTAGGGGTTCTTAATTATTGATTAACTTCAAAAAAATCATAGTAATCATCAGCTGGGGGTCTAAACAAGAGGGAAGACAAGGAATGGTCTAGGAACTAAAAAGTACTGAGTATGACTCACAGCTAGGCCAACAAGAGGCTCATCCAAAACCAACATATCAGGGACTTTAAACTGAATATTAAATCGATAACACTCATCACTCGAAGCATGCTACGAGTATAAAGGTTATACACGAACCTAATCTGTAACTTTAGAATGGAGCAACTCAAGAAGTGTAGACTAACATAAAGGTTATTACCAGTTGAACAGCCAAGGCAAGCCGACATTTATATTCACCACTTAGAGAGTAAGGATCTTTACACAACGAGATCATTCAATCCAACCTATAGTTATCAGTTAAATTAAGTACTGCATTAAGAATTGGCAATGAAATGTAATAAAAATGACCGAAAAAAGAAAAAGGTAAAACATGCTTAATTTTCTCCCCTTTTTTTTCTTTTTCTTTTTAAAAATAGTACCCAATTTACAGCTCTTTGCAGATTCAAAGCAAGACCTCCCTAAATCAAATACTATTTCGCCTGGGCCACCAAAATGTAAGTTCAGCAACAATAGTGTCAGCCACAAAGTAGCTAGCTTGTAGCCAAAAAAGCATTTTTCATCAAAGTTCAACTCTATATAATAAACCTAAAGCAATATATAGCAACCACATAGCATTTTCTTCCTGCCTTCCTATATTTTTCAATAAAGATGATGGCAACCCATAATATTACTTCGTTTATTAAGAAATTACTAGATGATAAAAAATTAAAAGCAACACAAATGCATAAACAGAATCAGAACAGTTAATTGATTGATTAAAAAAATTCATTACGTTTTCTCTGGAAGTGAAAAGGTAACTTTATTTACAAGATTAAGCTTAGTTCCTGGAGGTCTATAGCTAACATCCTTAACCTACAATTAACACATGATGATAATTATAACAATTAACTATTAAACAAAAGAGACAGAAAATTACGAACTTCAAAGGAAGAGTAACCGCAGAAGTTTTTACGATTTTGTGGAATTGAAATGAAATTGAGATTCTCTGTAGCGGTGGTAATCGAAGGCGTTTGTGATTAAGAGAGGACCTGATTGTCGATAAAGTGGAAGTCGCCATCTCAGAGGCGGGAGATTCATATACAGTGACTCAACTGGGTATGGCTTTATAATGGATGAAACGTACTGTCGTTTTGTGTGCTAGACAGCGTCGCTTTAGCCTTAAGACCTTTGGTAAATGGTAAGATTTATTTGGCCCGTTTGTTTGCAGCAATTTTTTTTTCGGAAAGCAAACTATTTTTTTGTAATGCAATTAAAAATAAATTAAAAAAGATTTTTTTAGTATTTAGTTATATCATGAAAAATAAATTGAAAAATAACTTGTTAATATTTTTTTTTCAAGTTTATTAAAATAATAAGGAATAAATCTTATAAATTAAAAGGTTGAATAAGAATAAAATTGAAAATAAATATAATTTTATAAATTATCTCAAATAAAATAAATAATAATCAAAATAATAGAGATCAAATCTAAAAAATAAAAAGATGAAAAAATTAAAATAATAATAATTACCATTTCATAAATTATTTCAAATAAATAAATAACAATCAAAAGAATGAGGACTAAATTTAATAGATAAAAAAAAATTCAATTAAAAAATGATAAGGGAAAAGCAAATAACAATTATAAAAATGAGGATCAAAGTTAATATAAAAATTAAATTCTAATGGATGAAATTAAAAAAAAAATCAAAATAAAATATACATAGCAATTAAAAGTTTGAGGACCAAATTTAATATAATCAGCAAATAATATAATATTTTTAAATTTTTCACAATTTTCGAAAAGTGTTTTCCGTCTAAAATAAAAGGAAAACACTTTCCTGTAAACCAAGCAAAACTTTTCTTTGATCGAAAAGTATTTTCCGTTGACCAACTTTTCTAATAGCAAACAAATACAAGAAAATTTGAAAAGTGGTTTCCCGAAAACCACTTCCCAGAAAACAAATGCCCCGTTAATTAAATTCCTCGTTAACTTGCGCTTTCTTTTTTTTCTTATGGTGTAATTTATTGGGTTTGCTATAATTACTTTGCTATAAGTATAGCAAATAACTATATTATCAGCCGTGTTATGTTGTAGATTAGGTTAGATGTTTTTTTTAATATAAAAAAAGTATTTTTACATATTTTTTCTAGTAGATTTTTTTTTTAAATTCTTGTTAGGGTTGACTTGATATAACCCAATTGATTTTATAAGTCTAAAAATAATCCATACAATCTAAATATATGGCAAATATCTTTTTTTATAGGCTAAAATTCAAAACTATTCATTTGATGACTAACTATTAAGTTGGTGGCCAACCATACTTTGTAACTAGTTATTGACTTGTTGGCTGGCTAAAACATCATTGTTAATGTCATAATTTAAATAGATAGACTACATGAAAGTTGTGGGTATTTATCTCAGCTTTCCAACAAAAAAAAAATAAGTTTATTTTGACATCTAGAACTCGAGATATAAGTTGAACACCTAACACTGTCTTGGCTGTAGTATAGATTCAGACTTCTCTTTTGTTGCTAATACTTGAACTTGAAATCATCAATTTTGAATCTTGGACATTTCATGAATGTTTTAAGCATGTATCTTATCTTTCCATCAAGATAAAACCAGACTTAAATCCAAGATCTACAGCTCCATATACGACCCAATAACTGAATGGTGTTCTAGTTTCAATTGAATCAACCTAATTAGAATTTCTTCTCTAAACTTAGCCCTTTTTTCTTTAAACTTAACCATTTCTTTGTCTTCTCAGTTTCAATAGTTAAACACATCCATCAATCCTTTGAATTGTTAGATATGCTTGTATTTAAAATTAACATTTACTATAAATTAAAGATATCTTATATTATCAGACTTGTTATTATAAAACATGTTTAAGTTAGAAAATTAAATGATATTTTAAATGCAATATAATGATAAAAAAAAAAACCATAATGAAAATGTATTTTTAAGTGCTGATTGCCTAATCCTATTAAGATATTACAAAACTTAAAAATTCTAATAAAAAATCTTAATTCAATCTTAATCTATTAAGAAAATTAATGATATAATCAATTCAATTTAGGTTTTAATTTTAAAATATAAAATCAAAATTTTATATATAGAGGGGAAGAATCGCAATTCTATCTCACATACTAAATTTTAATAAAGATTAAATTGCAAGGCTAAATTTGTAAATTAAATCCCAAAAACCCTATTGTAATGAGTTATAGGGTGTAAGGGGTAGAATTACAATTCTACCCTTATAACCCTAAATAAAGCTCTAAGGGTAAGATCAAAATTCTACCCCTCATCTCTTCTTTCTTCATGGAGATGGTGTGGCAGTGGGCAGGCGACCCACCATTGGACCAGCCCCAGAAGTGTTTATGGCGCGCTTGGTGTTGCACCTATGATAATTTTTTTATGAGGATTCCAATCAAATCTAGAAAAATTCAGCTAAATCTTACCAGAACAATAACTAAAGAACTTTTTTTTGAAAAAATTCAGGTGAGAAAATTTATTTTTAGGGAATATTTTTTTTACATAAAATTAACTTATAATTAATGTCAATAACAATTAAAATATGCAATCAACAACCCTATTTGTCTAACGATGGCTCCGCTACCATTGTTAAGTTTCCTAAAACATGTATATACAAAGAAAACTATAAATTTAATTTTTTTTAAAAAAAAATAGAAGTCTTAAGGATCAAGTTAGATAGAAATAGAGTTGTTGAGAGTTTGTACAAAGATTGCCTGAAGATCAGATTTTTTTTTCAATTTTGAATAATTGCTTAAAAGTTAGGTTGTCTCAAATCCAAAGTAGTTCAAGTGTTCAACTTTAAAGGTAATTCATGTAAACCACCGATGAAAAATCATCTAGACGCTTTTAAGATAGATGGATAGCTATGCTTTTAAGTGTTAGCTCTGTTCTTTTATGTTTTTCAGGTATTCTTTAACTAACATAGCTTTTCTCTTTATTAAAGAATATAGAAAATAAGAGGCTTAGCATTTTATTTATAGGGAAACATGAAAAAACCCTATAAATGGTAAAATATCAATTTACTCCCTAAATAATATTACATATATTATTTCAGGATAATTTTAGAAATTTATTCAATCAAGTCCCTACTTGATTTTTCTAGGTCTAAAATTGTAAGTATAAATTACACTTTAGTCCTAAATTTCTAAAACTTATTTACAATCAATTAAGTCACACTTGATTAATCATCCATTTTAATTTTTAACCAATGGTTCTTATGTGTGTGACATATTAAGTTCTCTGATAAGTTGATCCAAATATAAATTACAATCCTAAATAAAATAGAATTAAATAAATTTAACACACTAATTTATTATCAATTGTTGCAACAATTAATTGATTTATATTTGAAAATCAAGTGCAATATCAAGTAACTTGTCATGATCCCTCTGAATATTAGAAATGTCATAAATGTTTTGACTTAATATTTCAATGACTAGTTTTTTAGTGTAATTATTATCTCTTCATCAACAATGTTTTTTTAGATATTATAACATGTAATATGTTTATTATGTAAAATCATATTTTTTTCTCAACACCATAGTCATTGATCACTTGAGTAAGATTTGAAATTATTTTCAAATCTCATTCCACTTATGCAAGGATTTACAATCAATACTATTTGAAAACATGTGAATTTTTTTTTCTAATTCATCTAGGGTGATAACTCTTTTAATTTCTTAAAAACCTTCATATATTTCGTATTATACCTAATATTTGCTTATTTTTTACCATTGATAAGAATAACGTATAGCAGGATCAAAGTATAACATTTCTTACATAAGATAACTTAGTGATCTCAAGCATGGTGATTACTTACATAATTGTCACGTGAGCCTTTCCATAGATACAAGTGATCTCTCTATATAAAATTCTCATACTGGTTAGTTGAGTGTACATGTCAAATGACAAGCACTTATATATTAGTTTTAGGTATCTCTCATACATCAGCTTCTAATAACCTCTTTCCTTTTATAAAGGAAAGAACATAATATGTATCAATGTAACTAATGTTCATTATTAATAAAGCATTGACCAAAAACATTTAGGAATACTGCTTTGATGCAATATGAATCCCATAATTATAACAATTTTATAATTTTCTTTATAAAACATTTTTATCTTAATGACTTTTTTTTAATCTAGATTTATTAATCAAATATTAAATCCATTAATCAAATATTTGATGAATAATAAATATAAATAAATCTTAATTAATAATTAAATATATTTACATGAACAAAGTTAATAACACTTATAACCAACCAATTGGTTAGAATACAAATATCGTAACATACCTATCATTTGCAACAATGTCTAACAAGGGTTAGTTGTGCAATGAAAGGAGTATCATTTTGAGCAATGCAACTTGTATTAACCAGACAAGCAATCCCTTTACAAACATCCAATTAAGGGCTTCTAGGCTAAACCTGGAATAAAAAACAAAACTTTAAAGCTTAGATGAAAGAAATTAATTTCTAAAGTAGATATAAAGAAGAATGTTGGCATTCGACACTGTAATCCAATCCAGAGATTGTTTGGTTGGTTATGCATTGAAGGGAAAAGATAAGGTTAATAGAGAAGTTATTCATGCATGCATCCAAGGCAGAAAAATAATAAGCTTTTTACTGGTATTTGTAGGCTTTAAGGCTAAACTAGGTTGATCAGAAAATATAACCCACTTACTTTTCATCCCAGCAACAAGCCGGAAAGAAGAGCAGAGGTATCTAATTTACAAGTCCGGTGCATTTATAGGAAGGCATTTCTTATCGGCGTGAGCTGTAACACATTTCTTATTATAGGAACAAAGATGGAAAGAATGTGAGATATTACAGGAATAGAGATGGAGAGAATCTCTTTCCATCTCACGATAACATAATTATAGGAACTTAATTTGTATAGCCTAAAATAGAAGATTTACTATTTTATTATAAATATGTAACAAACGACTGTGTAAAAGTTCAATCAGAAAATAAAGAGTAATTATTCTGACATGATATCAAAGCATTCTAGCTTTTTCTGCTTCAAAAAACCCTAATACTTGTCTTCTTTTTTTTCCTTAACCTACCATGACTTCAGAAGTTGATACAGAGCATTCTGATGTACCTCAACCAGAGTCAATGTCTACAGAATTCACCACAAAAATCATTGAAGCTCTTAGCAAAATCCAAACATCGACCCTGTCTATTAAGCCTCTTGCTGCTCCGATCGACATCAAGTTGAATGGCACCAACTAGGCCCTTTAGTCCCAAGTTGTTGAGATGTACATCTCAGGCAAAGACAAAATTGGGATATATCAATGGTGATCTTCCACAACCACCATCAACAAATCCATTCTTTTGCAAATAACATACAGATAACACAATTGTCAAAGGATGGCTAATTAACTCGATGGATCCCTCATTAATAGGGGATTTCATTTGGTTTCCTATTGTAAAAATAGTGAGGGGCTCCATTGCTACCACCCATTTTGATAGAAGTGATAAATCTCAGGTTTATGACCTTAGACGTCGTGTGACGTAACTCAAACAAGCGGGAGGGTCTCTGGAATAATACTACAACGATCTTCAGTGGGTTTGGCATGAGATTGACTTTCAGTGTCTTAATCCAATAAAGTGTGCAGCCGATATTCACAAGTATAATAATATCCTTCAAGAAGACCGGGTCTATGTTTTCTTGGATGGCTTTGACAACCGACTAGATAAAATCAGAGGATATGTACTGCAACTTCGTCCATTCCTTGCCATGGAGGAAGCATATGCCTATATTCGTCATAAAGCAATTCACCAGACTGTTATGATCACTGACAACAAGAATATTTCTAGGGTTGTTCTCGCCACCAAGGGACTTCGATTTAGGCCAATCAACTATACTTCTAATATACATAATAGGAAGCATAAATCTCAAGCATCAACTGAAGGCTTGAAATGCACTCATTGTGGAAATCAAAAGCATACACGTGAAAATCTCTCCAAGTTACATAGGTATCTTAATTAGTGGAATGATCTCCAAGCCAAGAAACATCGTGACACAACTAACAAAGAAATGGGTATTGGCACTGCAGTAGTGGCCAATGCAAAGCCTCACAGTTCCTTATCTTCTAACCTAGGTAACCTTGGTTGTGTTTGCTTTAATTCACCATATGATGCTGAATATGGTGCATAGCTACTAGACCCTGACGTTACTGATCACATGATGTTTGATGCTAAAAATTCCATCCAAACATCCTTACTAAGATGTACCAATATCACCAATGTTAATGGTGTCATCTTTCCAGTCACTAGCGCGGGCACAATGATCTTAACACATACATTACAGCTGCCCAATACATTACTTGTTCCATCTATATCTCATAAGCTCCTCTCTGTAAGCCAAATGACTTCTGATCTTAATTGTCTTGTGCTTAAGTATCCTACGTTCTGTCTTATTCAAGACAATCTCACCAAAAAGATCATTGGGCATGGTACTAAGAGAGGGGGACTCTATTATATGGAAGACTTCAGTATAGGAAGAGCAAATTATATGCAACACTCTATTGGAATACAAGAGAATGAGGTCTGGCTTTGGCACTATCATTTAGGACACTCGTCCTTCACTTATATGAAACACTTGTTTCTAGATTTGTTCTCTCAAGTGCAACATTTTGATTTTCAATGTGAAACTTGCACTTTAGCAAAAAGCCAAAGGGTTTCTTATCCTGTGCATTTGAATAAAAAGGATACTCAATTCGCCTTGATACATTCCAATGTGTGGGGTCGTTTTCCAATTCATATCATATCAGGGTTCAGATGATTTATATTCTTTGTTGATGACTATACCCGCATGACATGGCTCTATCTGCTAAAACATAAAGATGAAATATTCAGTGTGTTTAAATCATTTCATGCTTGTCATAACCCAAAAGTTGACCTTTTTTATTTTAATTATTTTTATTTTTAAAAAAAATGATGAAAAACAAGTAAAAATAAAATAAATAAAGAATGAATTAAAATTTGGATTAAGGGCAACATGATTGGAAGTTTAAAGATTTAATTAAACTCTTAACTAGTTTAATTAATTAAATCAAGGGCTTAATTGGAGAATTGATTTAATTAAAATTTAGATTATTTTAATTAATGAAATCAAGAGTTTAATTGAAGAATTGATGAGTTTGAGGACTTAATTAAACTTTAATTTAATTAATTAAAGAAATCAGGGATTTAATTGAAGAAATACCAAAGTTTGGAGCTTATTTAAAGAAAAATTGCTAGAAAATTAAAGTCCAAGGACTAAATTGAATAGTCCAAGAAATCAGGATTGTTGTGTAAATGGCACAATAACTGAGGGTTCAATTGAAATTAATCCAAGGGCACAATTAGAAATTGATTATTACTGATTAAGATCTCAATTGTTAAGTTTAAAACGTTCTGGGACAAAAGTGAAAAATCACCTCAAGGATACAAACGGCGCCGTTTGGAAGCTTTGTTCTTCATCGCTTCCGTTTTGCATGGAGAGACTGATTCAACAGGGAAGAAAAATCCAGCAGATTCAACAAGGAAAATCCAGCAACTCAAGGCCACTGCACCACGTCTCTTGCCCACGATCTCGTTCGTGGATTACATAAAAGTCCTACAAAGGTAGGACTGGGGGGGAAGCTCTATAAGAGGACGAACCGAAATTGGATGAAGGACCAGAGAAAAAACCAGAAAACAGAAAGGGGAGTTAGACATAGGAAAAAACCCAGAAACCAGGGCAACAACAGAGTAGAAAACTAGAGCAAAACAGAGCATAAACACATAAAAAAATACGCAGAGAGAAGGAGAGAAAGGCATAAAGGAGTCACAGATCAACCCTGCCATCATCTTCATCCCTGCACAAAAAAATCAACCCAAGAACAGAGCCAAGACATAGACAAAGACAAAGACAGGGGAAAATACACCAAAAATGCAAGGGACAGAGAGAAGAACGAAAACACAGGGAGGGGAGAGAAAGAGAGGAGAGGAGAAAGGCAACACGGGTGAGAACCAGAGAAAGCTTGGATCCAACCAACCCGCAGCACCAAGACCCTTACCATCATAGTCTGCATCCAGAGCAGGGGAATTCGAAAGCAAGAGAAGAGTTTCGCCCTCCAACAGACCAGGTAAGCGGCTTCTGCTTCTTCTACCATTGCAATCAGTTGGCATTTTACACTCTGCAAGTGAATTTTAATTCACTTGCACAGTGTGGCAACACGCATACCTCAGCACATGCGTATTGCCTAACCCAACCAGGCCACTGGTTTGGGCTAGTGGCCTGGCCCGACCCAAAAAAATAAAAAAAATAAAAAAATAAAAAATGTGTATGCATGAATAAAAAATAATGTAAATTTATTGGTTATTCACTGATGCCAGAGTCAGGAATAAAAAATACCGGTTTAAATTTATATTATTTTTATTCGTTGTATTTTATTTAGCAAAAAAAAAAATTATGCATGCATAAAAATAAATTTATTTTGTTTTTTTATTCACTGACACCAGAGTCAGGAATAAAAAAATACTAATTTAAATTTATTTTATTTTTATAGCTACGTAATATTTATCAACGCCAGAGCTGGAAGTATCTGCAGTTGAATATTAACTGGCGCCAAAGTCAGGAATATTATAATCAAATTATCATAGCATAAACCAATAAACATTTAGCAATTTAAGACGAAACCGGCAATGCAGTTTGCCTCAGGTAGAACGTTTAAGAAGTGATGATATCTTCCCTTTTATGTAACCAGTCCTGAACTATAGAATCTCTGTTGACCAGTTAGAGTTCCTAGTGACCATTATACTAGGTGGTGACTCCTTAAGCAAAACATTTTTCCCTAAGAGAACAGGATGCTAGAAATCTATTCTTTCTTTTCCGAAGATTAATTTTTTAATTGGTCGTCGCGATGTCCAGGTGTGACAATGCTATGGTAAACACACAATTTTCTATTAAGATTCAAGTGCTTCGATCGGGCAATGGTGGTGAATATGTTAATCACTAATTTCGTGATTATTTCAATCTTCACGGCATTCTTCATGAAACCTCATGTCCTCAAACTCCTTAATAAAATGGTATTGTAGAGTGAAAAAATCGGCATGTTCTTAAAACTGCCAGAGCTCTCCTAATAAGTGCTCATGCTCCCTCTCAGTACTAGGCTAATACAGTTACTATTGTTATGCATCTCCTGAACAGATTGCCCTCTAAAATGTTGGGATTCCAAACTCCATTACAAGTTCTTGCAAAACATACTCCTCTACCCTCGGTCTTGATGCTTCCAGCCCGTGTGTTTGGGTGTGTTGCTTATATCCATCTTAATAAGAACCAGCGAACTAAGCTGGACCCATGTGCTCGTGATGTCGTTTTTTGGGATATACATTTCATCAAACGGGATATAGATGTTATGATATTGCTTCTAATCACATCTATATCTCTATGGATTTCATCTTCATGGAAACATAAACTTTTTTCCACACAATTCTCCTCTCCAGGGGGAGATTAGACAAGAAAAGTTGAAATGGATGGAACTGGAATGGTCGGGCCTGTATAAAGCATATTTGGAATCAATACAATCACTTTGTGCTCCTCAAACTTCTCAACACCAAACAATTTCTTATCATCAAGAAGCCAATCATGAAGGTGCAGTTCCAAAAGCTACAGAAGATACAGTTTTAAAAGCTGGAGGAGTTTCAGAAGCTGCAGAAGATACAATTTTAGAAGCTGCCGAAGATGCAGTTCCAGAAGCTTCAGTTTTTCATCATCAAGAAGTCAACCACGATGGTGCAGTTTCTTCCCCCTTTGTAGTATCCAAATACCCAACTCTTGAGAATGACCCTAAGTTAAGTCCTTTGAACACCAATATCATAGAATCTTCTGTTGGTTATGAATTACCTCACAAACACAATCGTGGGAAACCACCAAGATGGTACTCACTGGATATTGAAGAAAGAGGATCACGATACCTCATTTCCAATTATGTGTCCACACAGGGACTACCTGAACCCCTCAAGACTTTTATGCATGACATCTCTACTAATCAAGTTCCTATAAGAGTAAAAGAAGCCATGAAAAACCCAAAATGGACCCAAGCCATCAGAGAAGAAATGAAAGCCTAAATGAAAAATAAAACATGGAACCTAACATCATTACCGAGAGGAAAGAAGATAATAGGGTGCAAATGGGTGTTTTCTATCAAATATAAAACAAACGGATCCGTGGAAAGGTACAAGGTAAGACTTGTGGCAAAAGGGTATACACAGGTATATGGTGTAGACTACCAAGAAACTTTCTCTCCAGTAGCTAAAAAACACTATTAGAGTGTTGTTGTCTATTGAAGCAAACCTAGATTGGCCATTGTATCAGTTTGACGTAACGAACGCCTTTTCTTCATGGTGATCTTAAAGATGAGGTGTATATGGACATTCCTTCAAGCTACTCAGTAACTATGGGAAGGAATAAAGTGTGTAAATTATAGTGAGCCTTGTATGGACTAAAGCAATCACCATGAGCATGGTTTGGGAGATTTTGCTTGGCAATGAAGAAGTATGGTTTCACACAAAGCAACTCAGATCATACTTTATTTCTCAGAAGAAAGCAGGGCAAGGTAACAGCCTTAATTATCTATGTTGATGATATGATTATTACAGGAGATGATAGAGAGGAAATATCACGACTCCAAAGGCAATTGTCCAAAGAATTTGAAATTAAAAATCTAGGTGGGTTAAAGTATTTTCTGGGAATAGAAGTTGCAAGGTCAAATCAAGGTATTTTTATGTCCTAGAGAAAATATATCCTAGACCTATTATCGAAAGTTGGATTGTTGGAGTGGAAACTAGGAGATACCTCAATTATCTAGAATCACAAGCTTGGGATTTATTCGGACCAAAAATTAGCTGATAAGGGAAAATATCTGTAATTAGTTGGCAAACTAATCTATTTATCGCATACTTGTTCAAATATTGCATATACGGTTGTAAGAGTGGTGAGTCAATTTATGCATTATCCAAGTAAAGAACACATGGAGGCTGTAACTCGAATACCGAAATACCCAAAGTCATCACCAGGGGAAAGGCTTATATTTTCCAAGAATGGTAATTTGAAAGTCAAGGGCTATAAAGATGCAGATTGGGCGGGAACTGCCTAGATAGGAAGTCGACCTCAGGGTATTTCACATTTGTTAGTGGAAATCTTATGATAGGGAGAAGTAAGAAACAAAATGTGGTGGCACTCTCTAATGCCGAATCAGAATTTCGAGGGATGACTAAAGGTCTGTGTGAACTTCTTTGGCTGAAAAAATTGCTAACTAAGATTGGTTTTACTCCTAAATCAGAAATGAGTCACTTCTGTGATAATAAAACTGTAATAAATATTTCTCAAAATCCAGTCCAACATGATAGAACTAAACATGTGAAGGTCGATCGGGACTTCATCAAACATAACCTCGAAACGAAGACAATTCAATTCCTATTTGTCAAATTTGAAGATCAACTAACAAATATACTTACCAAAATTGTGTCTAGTAAAGAGTTCCACGGCTCATTAGTTAAGTTGTGCATAAGGGATCCATAGGCATCAACTTGAGAACGAGTCTTGGTGTGAGCTGTAACACATAGGTAATAGGATATATTATAGGAACACAGACGGAAAGAATGAGAGATATTATAGGAACATGGAATCTCTTTCCATCTCAAAATAGCATAATTATAGGAACTTAATTTATATATTCAAAAATAAAAAAATTTACTCTATTATTATAAATATATAACACACGACTGTGTAAAAGTTTAACTATAAAATAAAAAATAATTATTCTGGCATTTCTAAATGGAGGTGGTCGGAGGTCTTGGCACCTCCAACTGAGTCAATCAAGCATTGATTACCAACGAATGCTTAAATTCTAAACTTTTTCAAAACCCAATGGAATCCATTAGGTCATTTGAATAAAATAGAATAGAGGCTTCAAGCTTAATTGCAAACAACCGATCACACTTAATATTCTTTGAAAATTGAGACCTACGAAGTTTCCATGTAATTCTAAAATCAAGATTCCTTCTCTTCCATGATCTGTTGCATATGCTCATAGTTTAATTGCCATATGGTGGAATCTGAAATGCAGATTCTCGATGGAAGCACGTAGTTTTCTGATGCATGCGGAAACTAAAAACAATAAGAAATAGTGTTCTGATGTATACAAAAACTAAAAAGAACAATAAATATATAATATAAAAATTTAATGAGTAAAATGAGATGGAGAAGCAAATCTCAAATTTACAGTTTATAAAATTTTAAATATATCATGAATTTTATTTTAAATTAATTATTAAACGAGTTATAACTTATAACTCACATCCACTGATTTCATTTTAAAAGTAAAATGCAAAAAGAAAAAAAAAACATCCAAATAAATAAATATTTTTCTTGTCCTTCGACAACCAAGTCCAGAATCTAAAGATAATGACAGTTTCGAACCATGCCACCTACCAAGCTTTGTCCTCTAATGGAAAGGGAAAACCAAATGGTTTGTTATATCAATTATCAAATCCAATACCAACTCTACTTGCGTCTTTATCTAGAAAACAAAAAAAGAACAGCCAAGGGTAATTAATTCATAGTTTTGCCATTTTAAATTTATGGATATTCCATTTATATTCTTATTGTTTAAAGTTTTTTATATTAATTATTCTCATGAGAACTTCTATGGTTTTTAGATTTTAATTACATATAGTATAAGAGAGAGAGATAACATAAATAGGAGAGAAAAATATGAAATGAAAAAATAGAAGAAATTATTTTTTTTAATAGGAAAGAGAATTATCATCATTTTTTTTTTGGAACAAATATATTTTTTTCTTCTATACTTGTTTATCTTTTTCCTATACTGGAAGTGTCCGAAAGTTATAATTTTTAAAAGGGTTTTGGCCTTACTAAAATTATAGTTGCGGTAGTTTTTTTTTAAAAAAATTTGTTGAAATATATTAAAATAATATCTTTTTTATTTTTAAAAAATTATTTTTGATATCAACACAACAAAACGATTCAAAACATATAAAAAAAATTTAATTTTTCACAAAAAAATGAAATTGAATTTGTTGAAAACATGGGTTGCTCTGTGTTTCCGAACGCAGCTTTCATTGTACCATTTACTGGTAAATATTTATTTTCAATTTTTTCACTTTTCTCTAATTTTCTTTCTTCTCCAAGATCCTCATACTCAATTATAAATTAAAAAAAAGGACAGGGTTATAAAATTTAAATTATAAAGGGATAAGTGGAACATTGATGAATATATATATATATATATATATATATATATATATATATATAAAAGCAAGAATGAGGTTTGAACAAATGTCCACCAATGGAGTTTGGTTCTTTCTTCCAAGAAAAAAAAAAGGTCATTATTATATCATTTTAACCATTGTCGATCTTCAGCATGAAAATTCAGGATATACTCCTCATATTCAGCTAAATTATCTTAAACACAAACTCTTTTTGGATTGAGATTTTTTCATATTCTTAAAAATATAATATAATTATGTTAATTAAATGTAAATAGCTATTTCAAATTAAAAGCTCGATCGTAATAATTATGACCGGTTGTATTTCTAAAAAAATATAAAAAAAGGAGGAGAAAATCAAAATCCTTACCATCATTGACTCTCATGTTTGATTACAAGTAGCATTTTGCCTGGTGGTGATTTAACTTGCACCTACCAGCTGGAAAGCAAGAAGATTTAGATTCAGATTTCGAATATAGCCTAATATAAGTATTGCAGAGAAGTCTTGAAAAGACTACTAGGTTGCGATGTGGCTGGATCTTTGACTTTTGGATTTCCCTGATACCCATTTCAAATACAATTATTAATATATTGTGACTTTTAATTGTTTATCCTGTTATTTTTATGGTATTAAAATATTTTATAAAAAATTTAAAATTTTTATTTTTATTTAAATTAATATTTTCTGATCTTTTCAAATTATTTTGATGTACTAATATTAAAAATAATTTTTAAAAAATAAAAAAATATATTATTTTGATATATTTTCAAGAGAAAAACACTTTGAAAAACAACAACCATACTCTCAAACACCACCTCGATGTGACATTAAAATTTTAATAAATTTTTTATTTTTTATTTTTCAAATTAATTTATTTTGATATTTAATATTAAAAATAATTAAATATTATTTTAATATATTTATAAACAATTTTAAAAAAAAAATCTCTACTCTACCTTCCAATAATCCCTATATTCATGCTATTAATTTCAAAATATGATAGTAACTTGTAACAATTTCTGCCTTATCCATTCAAACATCCCTTCAAATCTTGCTTTTTTTTTATTAGATAATAAAAAATATTTTTGAAAAAAAATCTTATTGATTTACAATTAATTATATGTTTTGGGGTATAGTTTAACCGCTATTTTAAAATAAAATATACGAATATAACCTATTCTTAATATTTTAAATCAATAAAAGTTTACTTTAGTAACATATCTATGTTTTTATTTTTTAATTAAAAATATATTTTTATATATTAGTACCTTTTATTCCAAAACATTAGCTAAACACAATTTAAAATCTGACAAGATTAGAGAAGAGTTTCAATCACCTTTCTTCTTCTCATCAGGCTTGCCTCGCCACACATATTAAAGACCTGTTTGTTTTTGCGTTTCAAAAGTATTTTTAAAAAAATTTAATTTTTTTTATTAACTTCAAATTAATATGTTTTTAGTGTTTTCAAATCATTTTGATGTGCTGATATCAAAAATAATTTTTTTAAAAAAAAAAATTAGTATGTATTTTGGTACGAAAAGCTATTTGAAAAGCAACCACAACCAAACTGCCAAACAAGCTCTAAAAGAGAGAGGAAATTTCTTTAATGGAAATCTATGGGGGGAAAACACGGACAAGTCATGAAGTTAGTTGAAAATGATATGCTTGGTGCACAACTCAAGAAGTATACAGCATGTTTAGTTTGTAATTTTGATTGTTTTTTAAAGTAATTTTTATTTATAAATATATTAAAATAATATTTTATTATTTTTAAAAAATTATTTTTAATATCAGTATATCAAAATGATCTAAAAGCATCAAAAATATATTAATTTTAAAAAAATCATTTTTTTTTAAAAGTATTTTTAAAACGTAAAAACAAATAGAACTGGTCATTAAAAAATTAGCTACTAAGCAGGTTTAACTATAATTGTCGAAAATTTATGTTGTCCCAAGTAAATAAACAAAGCCAAATAAAAAAGGAAATTTCCTTCCATGGTTGTTAACAAAAAAAACAAAAAAAAATAATTAGTTTTTGATATGAAGCAATGGACTATTATAAAGTGTGGTGGTCAAGAGAGTTGTTGAAAGTAGAGTAATAATTATTTTTTAAAATATTTTTAATTTAAAAATTTATTAAAATAATATTTTTTATTTTTAAAAATTATGTTTGATATTAATATATCAAAATATTTTAAAAATATCAGAAAATTAATTTAAAATAAAAAATAAAAAATTTAAATTATTTCAAAAAAATAAAATACAAAAACAAATGGCCCACGAAAACAAGAAAAGGTTGGTGGGGGTGGCCATGGTGGGGAACTATCGCTGGGAAGTGAAGAGTTGTTGGGGGCAGTAAACTGTCTGGAGAGGTAAATTCTGTTTCTCGTCTTTGAATCTTGAGCCAAGTCATTGTGTGATTATTAATTATTCATTACCAAACCTACTTGTAGGATGCTGCCCAGATATTTCTTTTCAAGGAATGTCACTCTATATATTATATTATATTGTATTGTATTGTATTGTATTGTATTATAGTATGTTATTCACATTTTATGCCACGAGTGTTTCTTTTTTCGTTTGAGTGCCCCAACAAACGCAATTATGAGTATTTAAAAAAAAAAAGAAATATTTCACTACTAGTTTATTGGGATTACACTTCAAGAAATCACCATGAAATTCCACTAAGTGGGCCCAATTGCTTTCCACCCATTGATTCTCCACTCACGTGTCAGGAACATGTTCCCCTGTCTGTTTTTATTTAAAGGGCAAACCTCAAAAATCCCTTTAACCATAGGGGGGTAGTCTAGAGATTGTCTTGCACAACTTATGCTTATGTTATGTATTTTTTTTTTTGAAAAAAAATATTAAATAGATATTTTGAGTATTTTTTAAAAACTTTGATTTACTATGTTAAAAATATATATATATTTTTTTAATATATTTTCAAGAAAAAAACTATTTAAAAAAATAAATTTCAATATAATCTTAAACATCCAACTAGTTTCAATTGGATCCTTAAAGTTTTGCTAAATCCTCAATTAAGTCCCCATCTTATTTTTTTAACATTAAGAAAACACACAAAAACATACATTTTGGTCGATGATTTGTGTCCGAGTCGTACAACATTTCATAAAATAAATGGTATCATTTTATTTTAAAAAAATATTTTTTTCTAAAGCATGTAATAAGAGTATTGATGAAAATTTCAATTCAGACAAAATGATATTCTTAGGAATGCAAAGAAAACTACCTCTATAATTAGAAGGATTTTTTGTGGTTTACCCATAATATTAAAAGAAACTAAAAAGAGTAATGCTTTTATTGTAATACAAAACACTGTTCATCCTCTCACAAGTCATTATAAATTGGAGCATTTATTTTTTTAATTTTTATTTTGCACGATTAAGACCTTTTAATCTCAAATTAACATTGTATGTTTTTTAGGAGGAAGGGTCGAATTGCAAGACAAAAGAGAAAAGCACATGTGATATAGGTTGCAACTTTGCAAGTTGTTTGGAAAGTAGATTTTAGTCCTTCATCTTTTTCTCTCTCTCTCTTTTTTTTTTGCTATCAAGAGACTAGTCTCTTTAATTTTAGAAAATTATATTTTGGTATAAAACTTCATTGTCATCATTTTCAGTCTTCTTTCATGGAAAGAGATAGAGGAGTCGTTGGATTTCAATAAAGAGAAAAAAATCTTTTCATTGGTGACTATTTCAGCTATCAAACAAGTTAAATTTGGTGTCGAAAGGTTCCACTAGATGAAAAAAGTTATATTTTAGTTATGTTAAACCTTAATGTAACTTAAAAAATCATATATAAGTCAAGAATGAAATATTTTTTCTAGTTTGATTTTGTGGTTTAGATTGGTTTTTAAGTTTGTTAGGTTGACATCTTGGTATCTTAATGTTCTATGAGTGTTTTTGTGGTTGAAAAATGAGTTCTCGAATAAAAAACTCATAGACCTGATTTATGGGCATCATAGTGGTGCCCGAATCTGGACTGATATAAGACATGCAATATATAATAAACGACATAAATGTCATCTACCTTTTATTTTTTATATAGAAAAACAAGTCATCTACCCTTTTAAATAAGGGAAAAAACAATAGCCCAGACACGCGGGCCTAGGCCTCAAGGTCCACGTGCCTAGGCTTTTCCTTTCTTAATATTTTTTTTTTCAATTAATACTTTTTTATATATTTTTTATTTATTTGTAATTAATACCCCACCTGTGTCATTTTTTTTAGATTATTTAGACTTTTTAAACAATAATAATTTTTTAATTATATCAGGTGTCTTTACTTTTATACAAGATTAATATAATTTATATGTATTATATATATATATATATTTCACATGGATTAAATTTATTTTTAAAAATTAAAAAAATATTTTTATGATATTTTTAATGCCCGTAACCTTACATAGTATTGTTTTCCCTTCTTTTTATTTAACAAATTTTGTGTCTATCGATTTTTATTAAAAATTTATTTTAATAAATAAATTTATTAAACACAGTCTACTAAATAACTTGTATTGTGCTTTCAAATATCTTGATTTAAATTTGTTTCTCAATTTTTTTATTTTTTTTATTTATCATTAAATTATTTATTTATTTATCTCGATTTTATGATCTAGGACGCATGATATATGTGTAATCTGGACGTATTTTGTGTTTAAGTCATGGATTTCGCGTGTTAACCCAACTTTACATAGAGTAATGTTTTTTATTTTATTTTATTATTATTGTTGTTTATTTTTTTATCTTATTATATAACTAATCAAAATTTAATTTGATTACCAAATTTATTTTATTAACAAATTAATCAAAAATATAATTGCCTCTTAATTTATTTTTTGAAGTTAAAAAAACATGATGTGGCCCGCGGGCTCCACAAAGGATACCAATTTAGTAATTACTAGAAAAAGAAAAAAAAAAGGGTAAAAAACAATTGTTTTCCAGAGCTCCACGCCTCTACGACCAACGGAGGTTTTGGTCAACAATTTCAAAAGTCCCAACAGTGGAAGACAAACCTACCTCCACGATTTAACGAATCTTATCTCTTCAGTTGAATTTATTTTTCAAAATGTTTTTTATTTTTTTATAATTTTAAAATCTTAATTTTAAAAATAAAAAATATTTTAATAAAAAAACATCGTATTACCGAACACGGAAAAATTAATTAATCACGTCGCACATTCTTCACAATTTTCACAACTTGGATTTCCTAGCATTATTAATACTGCCACACTAGCGGTTGTTGAGGCGGTGCCATGTCACGTGACACTATCATCCATTGCACGTGCAAATAGGACACCCTTATTTATTTTAACAACTTGAAAACTGCAAAGAATGAGATGTCCCATTCCTCTATTCTTTCACTGTACTGCAAAAGAAACTACAGTTGCTGTTTCTATTTCTATTTATTCGACCACAAATTTTTTTCCCTTTTTTTTCTAATTAAAAAATAAATGAATAATAAAATAAAATAAATCTATACAATTTTACACTATTTTTTTTCTTACCTTAGCTACCTCCATGTTTTCTTTGTAAACAGTGACAGACACTGCCATCGCAAAAATTTTTCTCCAGCACAGCAGCACAGATATATAAATATATAAATGACAACTCGTGGCCGAAAGAGATCTGAGGTCCAAAGCACATAACATTCATTTGACGAGACGACGTCTTTCTTTTTTCTTACCTTCATTCAATTAGTTTTTTTTTGTCAGGTACCGTCTGTGATAGATAATTCATTTCTTCTATTTTTACGTGAATTGTGTGTGTTTAGGTTCATGAATTTGTTCTTTGTTTTTGTTATTGACAGGGTTTGTATTGAAATTAGAAGTTGGAAAATTGGAGAATGGGAAGTGGCGTGAAGAAAGTGTTGCTTACTTCAAATGGAGATGAGATTTCGCAGAATATCGCGTTTCATTTGGTTAAACAAGGATGCAGGTTGAGTTTCTGTTCTTCTTTTTTCAATTGAATTTCTTAGTGTCAATTTTTTTTTCTGGGAGCGAAGCTAGACAAGGAAAACGAAAGGAAATGCCACCAAATTATAGTTTCAGTCTTTCAAAGGAAATGACAGAAAATGGATTTTTTCTTTCCTTCTTTTTTACTGGTTTTGAAAAAAAAAGGTTTTTATTTATTTATTTTTTAAAGACAAATGAGATTTTTTTTTTAAAATTTTTTTCTGCAAGTTTCTTTGCGTTTTTGATTGGCCAAGCATGTAGTTTAAGGTTCAGTTTTATGAATTTTATAGTTTCATTGATTTGTTGTTTGGTTTCTGAGAAAAGGGAAGGAAATGGCAGAAAAAAGGTTTCAGGTATTGAATACTGCTTTTTAATTGTGTTTGGTTTCTGAAAAAAGAGAAGGAAAAGAAGGAAATGGATTTTTTATTTTCGGGCGGGGAAAGCTGGATATGTTTTGGATTCTTTATAATTTTCTAATCGGTTTCACTTGTTTTTTGGTTAATGAAATCCACAGTTTGAACAGTACCTTTTAAGTAATATTCCCGCGTGTTCTACAAACAAAAATGGAATCCTGGCCGTCTACAATCTACAATTGACAGTTGATTTTTATTATGCTTAGAAAAACAAAGCAAAGACATTTTTTTTTTAAATAAAAGACAGTTAATATACTTTTCTTTGCTCAATTTTATATTCAGATAACAATCCAACTAGATTGGTTGGTTTATTGAATAATATGTTATTTGGTGATGTATGATCAGGTTGGTTTTGATGGGAAATGAAAAGGGTTTAAGGAGTATTGGTGAGAAGATAACAGGTGCAATCAAAGGTGCTTTGCCAGTGGAGGTAGTGGAAATGGATATGGAAGAGGAAAGGGAGGCAAGTTTTGATGAGGCAGTGCACAAGGCATGTGGGATTTTGGGGAATTTAGATGCTTTTGTGCATTGCTATACATATGAAGGTAATTTTGTCTCTCTTTACATCTTTCTCCACGGTGTAGATAATACTTTTATCTTGTTTGGTTGATTATCTGGGTATTGTGTCTTCGTCTATTCTATTCTTTGCTTCCATTGAATTTCCTGTTCCACTAGGTGGAATTTGAACCATAACTTCCTAGTTTTCTGGGTGTTACTTGGAGTTTTTAATTTGAAGTAGAATTAGAGAGACTAGGAAAGTCAGGTCATAAGTTCGATCTTTTGTTCTGTCATCATTCATGAGTGATTCGATATTTTTTTCTTTTCTTGGATGGTAGTGACTGATTGACTACGATTTGGAACTTATATTGTAATGGATCATAGCTAAAACACTAAGGCAATATTTGGTATTTGACTTTGTGTTGAACTTTGTTTTGTGAACTGCATCTGTTTTGGTTAAACCTGCATCTGAAAATAGATTTTAGTGTTGATACTTCACCAGAAGTCAGCATATTTTGGACCCTTTCTTGCACATTCATTTTTAATGTAACTGCAACCCAATACCAAATGAATTCTAAAAGTACCGATGAAACCATATTGAAACTCGTGTCCTGTTCATTTTGAACTTCAAGTTACCATTGGAGTCTTGAAGGAATTGGCAAAGCTTAATGGCAATACAGGAAAGGACATTAATATTGTATTTGGAGCTATAATAATCATCCAATTTATTTATTAAGAAGTTGACAAGGAATAGACGCACATGAGTCATAATGTTTAGAAAGGAACAAGCATTGCTACAATTGAATTGGAGCAGTGCTTCCCCTTTTCCTCTGCCATTAATTTGATCAGACCTCCTACACAGGTTACTCTTTCAACTGGAAGATAGACGTGAGATTCTTGACTTTGTGCATGCAGGATTAATGCATAGAGCTATAGTGTTGGCAGTAGTTTTGGTATCTAGAATAGCAGCATTGCAAGTAGGATAGTTGTGATTCAGGGTGGTGGCAACAAAAATTACTATGAGTTGGAAGTGTTGAGAAATACAAGGGTGGAAGAATAAGAAATTAAACACTCTTGTTATATTTGGGAAAACACAGGAACTTTGCACATTGAAAATATAGAAATGAAAAATTGCTCAGAAATTCTATCAGCAACTCGTACAAAGTTGAACACAAGCTTGCTTAATTTTCTGTTCACTCACCATCCATCACGCACAGAAGGAACACACTCACATATGTAATGTAGCATTCATATTTTTAGCACCCCACAAAATCTGAACCCAGGTTCCCTATGTATACTAGCATATAATGTCTAAAGTGAAAGGAAGTATTAGATATTCCCATTGTGGAACCTCACCATGATACCTATTTGTGGAACCCACTTTCTGGTGAGTGGAGGAGTACTCCAGGAGGACTGAATAATTGTTGTTAAAGTGCTCCCTTATAATGTTGGTTATACCAATTATCGCTCAACAGTATTCTTACAAAGTAATAATGGGTGAGGTCTCGAGTTCGAATCCATCCCTCTGTCAGCCATTTCTAATATAAAAAGAGATATCAGTTACGAGACAGCTGGTAGAGAAATTGTACACTTCTAGTCTAATTGGTCTCTTGTACTATTGGTTGCATTGTGCTTCATGGTTGGCTCAGTCTCTAATGTCATTGGTGGAGACACCAACTCTACAAATTAAAGACAGGTATCGGTTGAACTATGTTGCAATGGCCAGCTGTGATAGTTTGTAAATTCGACAATGAAACAAAGTTGCAGACAATGGATTGAGAGCCGCTTTGAACAAAGTTGTACATTATCTCCACATCCAGCTGTGCCTTAGGAACTGGATTTATGTCACTGACTTATGTTAGTATAAAATGCTTGGTTCATTTGTGTGTGGGGTCTAAAATGTGAGAGCTGCATTTATGGGAGTTGAGTTGAGAGGTGTGCTCTATGTGTGTTTATAAGATGAGAGGGCTCCACTTTCCATATAAGAGTTATAGGCACTAAGAGTAGATAATACCTTATGTATTTGTGAGCATTTTGTGTATGATCTTTGTATTGTGTTGTAGTATTATAGACATGTGCTTTATTCTTTTTTTGCCCTCCGCCCTTGTGTTTCTCAACAGAAAGAATAGTATCATATATGCTGTACACATACTGTTCTATTGTAGCTTGGTTGGCTTAGGTTATACTGGGAACGTATGTTAGCATCTTCTAAGAAATGTGGAATCTGAAATTATCAAACCATTATTCTCCTTCGTAGCATGTTTTTCTTCTTGGTTCAGTAGAAGGCCTGCTCTTGAATCCCTTTATATCCATCCTGTAATTTGTTAGAAGTAGGAAGCTTAACCTCTGGCCTCTTCACCTGGGACTCTCTTCTTTGCTATGTCAATGCTAAATAAATAGCTCTTCTTTCTTGGAGTGGACTGTGGAGATGATGGGATAGAAAATGGGAAAGACTTAAAGTCACATTTTTTTTTTTTCAATTTCTTGTTTCCCTTCAACATTATCAGTTTGATGTATTTGTTATACTGAGGTTTGTGAAATGAAGCTGGAACTTGGAAGCAAGAAAGTGAATTTATTACTTCTAATTTTGTGCTACAGGAAAGATTCAAGAACCTCTGCAAGTAACAGAACACGAGTTCAAAAAAATAGTGAAAATAAATTTTATGGCTCCATGGTTTCTGCTAAAGGCTGTTGGAAAAAAAATGCGGGACTATAATTCAGGAGGCTCCATTATATTCTTGACCTCAATAATTGGTGCTGAGAGAGGACTGTATCCAGGGGCTGCTGCATATGGTTCATGTTCAGCAGGAATACAGCAATTAGTTAGAGTAAGTGAATCAATTAGTATTTAATCATATTTATTTTTGTGTGTTCACAGTTCTGTTAGGGTCCTAGGCCATGCATGCTCACTATCTTAAGGATACAATTAAAATAAACCCTAGCAAACACCTTGAATTCCTGAAGCCTGTGTCTTGACCCGCCTTTGCATTTGCTATACATCTGCATTTAGCAGTAACGATGGAGTTTCTGGTTGTTTTTGTTTGTGTTCATGTCATGCCTTATTCTCTTTTTGCATCTGTGATATAAAGAAATTAATGCATGGTGAGAAGTGGTCTGGTGTGAAGAGGAAGGTGTTCCTGTGTTAGGATGATCAAGACCAGGAATGCTGGTTGAGGTGGTAAGGAAAGGGATAATGAAAATAAATTCCATGGTAGACTTTGTGTTGGATGATAATGATGGCTAATATCATACAATGTTTCTGGATAAGATTGGTTTCATTACACTATTAGGAATTAGATTGTTTTCTTCAATGAATAATTTATCAAAGAAGCCTCCTGTCAATACAGATGGATTGGTTTAGTTTTCTTTAACATTGTTCTGGATAGCAAAATTGGTTTATTTCGCTGGCTTTCCTAAATAATAACTTTTGAATGGCAAAACAGAATTGAAGTGGGACACAACTAATTGGAATAATTGAATCCATTTTGTCAGTCTAGGATCAAGACAATGAATATAACATCATCTGTCTTCTTCTGATACGTCATATGTATGCAAGTCATGCAAAGTCGGGTTACAGCTACATTGAATGGGCACTCAAGGTTTTGCTTTCGAGCATCTTTTGAGTTCAATCTTGAGCAATGACATGGAACATAAATGGTTTGCATCTCATCACACTATTGATGCGATGCTATTTTTGTCATATCATGAAAGAACATAATTGTTTTACACCAGCATTTCTGGTTATTGTTTCCAGCATTCAGCTATGGCGATAGGAACGTACAAGATCAGGGTTAACGGAATCGCTCGTGGTTTGCACCTAGAAGATGCATATCCTGTTTCAGAAGGGAAGGAGAGGGCAGAGAAGCTGGTGAAAGAGGTAGTGCCGATGCAGAGATGGCTTGATGCCAAGAAGGATGTAGCATCAACTGTCATCTACTTAATCAGTGATGGTTCAAGATACATGACTGGGACAACCATATTTCTTGACGGGGGGCAGTCCTTGACAAGGCCTAGGATGCGCTCATACATGTAGGAGTTCTTTCTGGCGCAAAACCTGGAGCAAGAAGGGAATCATGGGGTGATCCAATCAATCAGTTTTTCGAAGGGAAAGACATGTCCTCAGGGATTTGTGACTGCTTGGTCGTTTACTATCGTCTGCTGCCTGTCAAAAGTATGTCAGCGAAGCAGCTGATTATTTATGTTTCTTATAAAAAAGACTAGTCTTCTAAGTATATTCTGAACTAGCTGTCATTCTTAACATTAATTCATTAGCAATTCCCATTTTCATAACATCTCTAGCTCTCCTCTCAAGGCCACCTTGTAAACTTGAAGTGAATGACGTAAAAGGGATCAATGACAAAGTGATTTTCTTTTGGTTCTGTCCCCACGGATGCCTTAACTGGCTAGAAACTGTACCACAGCGAGGCTCAGAAACGATGGACAAATTCTGGTAATGACTAATTCGACCATCAAGAATTTTCTCTATGGATCATTGACAGATAGCTTGAGTTGGGACCCAAACTCGACTTCTAGGTTTTCTTTTTGCACTACAAGCCAATCAGTGTCGCTGCATCACATTATTGATACATGACAGTAGTAATCTTGAACTAGTTTACGCACATCAAAACAAAATTTTGGGCTGGTTCTTAGGCAGACCAACCTAATCCAGGTTGCTGCACCAACAATTTCTTGTAATCTTCTGTATTGGATCCCGACATGAGATGATAAATGCAGGAGCAAATCACTTTTGACCTTTGGAGTTTGAATTTAAACTTAATTTTGGATGCCTCTAAACGATTGGACTTTGAGGTCACGCCTTGGAATCCTGGAATAACAGTTAGTGTGCGAGATAATAATACACTAAAGGCTCCATGATCCATACTTTCTTGGTAGAACAACTCATAATCTTTATCATCTTCAAATTTTCAAAGACGGTCTGGTGAAAAGGCCAATCGGCTATCTGATGTCGATATTCTGTCTACTTTCAGATCAGGGAATGATTAAAGAAGACTAATTTGTACCACCCTCGTGAAATTTCAACCGCCCTTCGAATAGGCGGCACTGTACACAAGCATTAAGATCAAAATGAACAAAGAACATCTTTTGTATATACAAGATGACAATGATGATCATCTCTGAAATTTAGAGGCAGCCAATGAGGCAAGCACCAGTCCATTTCACCATTACAGGTTAATTGCTGCTTCAATCAAGCTCTAACGAAATGCATGTGCAAGTCTTCTTGGCCATCACTCAGATCTCATGATACCATTGGATATCGCAACCCAGACAACAGTTCTGTACTGTACAGAGTGGAAAATTTCCAAACCTAATCCCTACGTCCTTGTCACTTCGTGCTGTAAAATTTATCGCAGAACCAATTACGCCACGGTTGTTTTTCAACAATGGCAGCTGTTCCTTGGAATCAGTAGGGGAGCTAGAGTACTATGTGTGCGGGTAATAATTAATACCTTAGAAAACTATATAAATTGCCATGTAGTATATGTCATAATTCTAAAGGACTTGTTTGACAATCATAAAACATCAGGACCAAAATGTACATGTACGTTTGTGTGTATGTGAATGTATCGTTTCCCTTAAGATTTTCCTCATTACAGTTGAAGTTCTTAGCTAAGTAGAGCATGCTTGTAAATCTTGCCGAAGAGTTCTCGAGAGGGTTTATAAATGGTTAAGATTAGAAGACAATTGCCGGGTCAAGATTTATCTTGAAAAACTTATTTGGACACGGAGACGGAAATGTAGTTCTTTTTATAAAATGATTGGAATTTGAGATGTCATTATTCTTTAACAAATCCTTTGAAAACACTTTAATACTTAATTTTTATCAAATAAATAAAAATAATGAGATTAGAACTCGTGACTGTTTGGTCATCAAATTATTGATATCATATCAAAGAACCATCTCATTCCAATAATTTAAGCTATTAGGTGGGATATCATGATATGATTTATATTATTCTCTAAAAAATACTTCAATTTCTTATATTAAACTAACACACCTTATTTTATTTTATTTTATTTTTACTAATAATAATACAAATGCTTTTGGAAATTAGAGTACATGTATTTGCTAGGATATAAATTTGGAATTGTGACTTTAATCTAGTATATAAAAAATAATAATAACATGTGTGTTATGACATTTATTAATGGATAACGTATTTTATTTAGAATGCAAAGTAGTATTTTATTACGTTGATGCAAAATAGTTATTTGAAAATTTATTAATGAAGGCACAAATACAATACCATTTTCAAAGAAATTTCCAAATGTTGATTTTCTTTGCTAGAACTTGTAGCATTGCACGCTCATAGATGAGCTGAGGTTACCATGAAGTAAAGGGCAAGCAGGCCGCACTACCAGACCCATTGATGAAAGACTCCTTGCAAACCATTAAAAACTTTGAGAACGTTTGGTAACAATAAGATGTTAAAAAAAAAATTGATCAACACAAGAAAACGAGTAAACAAAATAAAATCAATTAAAAACACCTAACTAAGAGGGAAAACTGATTAAACTAATTTAGAAAATTATTAAATAGACTTCGTTCAGTTTGTTTTCGATTTCAAAAAACTAAATCTGTTAAACCGAACTAAACCTTACAAAAACAACCTAATATTTCTAAAAAAGAAGAAGATATAAATACTAAATCCTTACCAATTAACTTAACCCTAAAATAATTCTCTATTTCACTTCACCAATCACAACTAGAGAAACCAAACCATTTTTTTCGTTCTTGTTTTTTTATCTCTCTTGATTGTATGCAACTTCTCTTAGTCTCACTTCACAATAGCCAAACCAAACCCATTTCTGTATCTCCAGAATGGTGATCCTGACTGAGATCATCTAGTTTTCCCCTGAACTTGAGGATCTTTCTACTGGAAAAAAATAGAACTTCATACATGTTAAAAATTAAAATATACAAATTTGATTTGAGATTTTCTTGTTCTTGTATTTATTTCTAATATACTTGGATTAGACAATTAACATGGTACTTTCAATTATAATTCTGTTTTGCACAACATGTTTAATTTTCAAATTACATTCTTAAATTTATACATATATATGATTTTATTTTTATTTGGTGTAGAAAGTAGTTAATGTCCTCTAGTATTAGATTGATATGTGTTTATTACAACTTGTAAATATGATTTTTTTTTTATGACTTTTCAAACTTTGGGTTTGAATCTCCCAGTGGAATATGCATTTTTTGTCATGAATAGTGGCAAATAGATGTTGTCTATGGTAACAATTTCAACAATTGAAGGTAGTTAAAATGTCAAGGTCAGAGTTATGGGATTCTAGAATCTATTTTTAACTATTTTGTTTTACATGAAACACCCTAAAAATCTTAATAAATTCATTGTTAATCTTAAAATATATTTTAATCATCAATTAAAAAGAAAAAGGTTAAATTGAATAAAAATATTTGAGCATCAATTTTGTTTTTTTAGTAAGATAAGAGTTTCAAAACACCTCAATTGCATTTTTCTTTTCAAGTAAAATCTATTGACATCAATATTAATTATTTTTTTATTGGAACGCGGCCAATAAATATTTTTTTTTGGTTTATAAATTTCTCTCTCATTTCTTTAACTTAGGAGTTAAAATATAAATAAAAAAAAGTTTAAGATATAAATAAAAAGTTTAAAATTAAAGTAAGAAAAAATAAGTAAACATAGAATTTTTGTAAGAAAATGAATTTTTCCGTGCAAACTTGAGAAAAGCCCTCCTGTTTTTTTGTTTCATTCTGCCACCATTTCTTTTAACTGTTTTTTATACTACAAGTTTAAAATCTATTCCATTAAATTACCCTCTAACTAAATTATAAAGTCTAACCAAACACCTTAAACTCTCAAGAATATACAAACAAAAAAAATATCTGAAATGTCATAAAAAGCACATGGAAGGATGGAATTAATGAAAAATAAAGTTTGGTGACAGAAAAAAAAAATAGCACTGTTAATTGAACAACGCCATCTACATTAACACACAGTGAAATAATGTTTTCTTTAAATATAACTGTATAATAAAATGAGACCGGTAGATATAGTATTTTACTTGATATTATGCAATCCACTTCGATCTATAAGTTTTGTCATTGAAAAAATAAAATAAGTATGTTTATTTAAATATAGAAAAACTATTTATAGTCAAATTAGATATTTTAAATTTTAACGTTGCACCCATAAAGTGTACACAATTTCTCATGATGAAAGAACGTGTTTAATACCCTAGAGCTATCTATGAATATCTTAGACGTGTTTAGAAGTATAATTATTGTTGATTTTTAAGATATTTTTTATTTGAAAATCTATTAAAATTTATTTTTAATATTAATACATCAAAATAATTTAGAAATACATAAAAAATTTAAAATTTATTAAAATTCCAATCCAAAAACAACCCCATGGCTTAAGATGGGCGAATTTTCATCTAGAAGAATTTTAATTACGAGGTATTTAATTAAGTTAAAAGATTGGCTGGATTTTAGGATATTGTTTAATTATTATCTTAAACAAGTAGAGAAAAAGAGAATAAATAGGGAGGATATGCCCATATATATATTTTTTATGTTAATAAATTTATTTTATGTTCTTATTTCTATCAATTTAATTAAATATTTTTTTTATCCATTTCTATACATGTATATTTTCTCCCGAAGCATTACACGCAATTAATTTGAGCCAGAATCCCACTATTAGCCATGGTTTCAATTTTTTTTTCTTTGTTTGGAATTTGTGAGAAAACACTAATTTATTGTTGAATTTGTCTTCGTCTCTTTTACGACGTAACTGCTTCTGTCACTAATTTCTTCAGCATAACTAGCTTCTATGGTCCCAATTGAGTTGAAGAGATCCTAGCTACACTTAGATTTGGATTTTTGTTTTCATCAAGGTTGAAGTTTCTAACGAGGTTAGTATGTTCGTAAAATTTGTTGAAGAGTCCTCCTCAAGATGATGTCCAAACGGCTATATGATTGGAAGAGGACTACATTCATTTTGTATCTCAACATCAATTGGACTTTTTGTTTAAAAAAATTATAAAAAAATGTAAAGTTTGCTAAAAAATATATGGTTTGAGTCCAAGCTAAATCAGCAAGATTTCATTTGTGTGGTCTAGGTTTTTTTTTTATTTGGATTTGGTTTAGTAGTTATTTTGGAATCAATATTTTCTTATTTAAATTCCGATATTAAAAATTGGTTAAGAGGAAAAAAAAACAATTTTCAATATTTTATTATTTCTTCTTTTTTTCACAAATAGCAAATAGAGCTCTCGAGAAATCAGTTGACGTAATTGATGATCGTCAAATGATATAATAATTAGAAAAAAACAAATATCAAAATTATTATGTAACGAATATATCATCAAGCACATTACTATATATCTAAAACCATTGCTTATAATATGTAAATTATTAGCCATTGAATCTTTGATCGGAAAATTAGAAATGTGATATATTTTTCGAATTTATAATGTGAATATTGGATAAAAGTAATGTTGAAAAAAAAAAAAACGTAATTAATAACTATATATGATCAGCAATTAATCTTTCAACACCGATCCGAGGGTTGCTGTAAAAGACTTGCATAAGTTCTGCGAAAGTAACACTCTCTTTTTCTCTGTAGCCTTCAAATCACTTTAATATAACTTAGTGGTGCCCTAAGGTAAACAATTTTCTATACAATGATGCACGATGGGAGACATTTGGTTAGATTGGATTTGACCTTTCAAGATAATCCAGAGGGATATGTGAGTATTTGACATTTCAAAATGAGTTTGAATAATCCAAGTTTTTATGGTTTTTTCTTTCCCCTTCTTTATTACATATTCAACAAATGCTTTACTTTGCAAACATGTGAAGAAGGGCTGCGCGGACCCAGACAGAGAGAGAGACAGCCTCTAATTATTCGTCTTCCATGTCCAATTCAAACCCACATGTTCTTGCGATCCAAAACTCACTTGTTCATCTCATTCCATGTCTTACACAGGACATTAGATGATGAATTTATTTTATTTTATTTTATCCTCTGAAGTACATGGATTTTTTTCTCAAAAGTTTGTGCTTTATCAATTACCTCTTTAACATTTTATCTGTTTATTAATTAATTATTTTTTTCATTTATCTCTCTTAGAAAACTAATGAAAAACACATTTATACTTGCTGAAAGATTTGTTTAAAACATGATTAATGGGTATATTTGAGATTAAATTTAAAGTGAGGTCAACCCACTTTTGAGGTTAGAACTTTGTTGGAATTTAATCTCCAATATAATCTTTTTAAAATTGAATATTAACATGATTTAAATAAATTATGGACAAATAAAAAATTAATCTCAAATAATTCTTAGTTGATATATTTTGAAGAAACCCAAACCATTTAACAACTTTCATTTCTTGTAGGAAAGAAACAAGCTTTGCTTGTTTATTTAATGTGAATGTGAAAAGTTAAACTAGACCTAAATGACACCTTATAAGCTTTTAGAGGGAAGATAACATAAGTGAAGTAAGCTTTGAGCTTAAATCATATTTAGAATCAAAACATCCCGATTTAATTCTTGTTTTAGGATAGGTAATCAAAGCTGATAATAAAGGAAACTTATTCTTTTAATTATTAGAATTAATTCTATAGAAGTTTTGGTTCTTAAATCATCTACATACCGACTCTTTGACATTCTTCTTCATTTAGTACTCAACTATAGTCCTTTTGTTTTAATTAAGTTCTGGTTTTTCTTTTTATTTATCTTTTAATCTAGAGCATAAATTCAGTCTTTGTAGAGAGATTTTTAAGTTTTATTTTCTTGATTTGTTGGATCTTGTTTAGGAGTGCACCTAAATAAAAAAGAAGTTGTTGAAATCCTAGAAGACATGTTGAAGTAAGGTTTTTTTGCACAAAGTAAGGATTAATAAAACCATAAAACACCAAAAATATATTTACTTTTAACATCATAAAAATTTTAGAATATAGTATTTAGACTCAGAAAACCTAAGAATATATTTACTGTTAGCACCAAAAATATTTTATTAAAAAATATTTTAGAATCTCCAGCATTATATTTTTATACATATTAAAACTATACTATCTTTTTTTTCTCTTAAGATTGTGTGTGTGTAGACACACGCGTACACACATCATTTCTTTTTAGAATAGAAAATAACAATTTGATTAATACCGAGTAAATATTAATAGAGGATTATATACTATTTTGATGCGGTGTTCAAGAGAATTTATAACAATCAAGCTACTTGGTATTTGAAAAAATCTTTTGACAACATTAATGGTTGATGATGATCTTCTGGCAATAACTAGTCTTATATATATATAAACAAAACTCTCTCTCTCTGTGTGTATAGACATAAGCTATTTAAAAAAAAAAAGAAAACAATAATTTGATTAACATTGAATAAGTATAAATGGATGATTGCTATTCTCACACGGTATTCACAAGAACATGTAACAATCAAAATGCTTGCTAGCTATTTGAAAAATCTTCCAACGAAACAAATGCTAGAAGATGACCCTTTGGACATCAATTGGCCCTTTAATTATGACATGGATGACAGGCGAGTTTCTTTTGAAAATCTTGAATATTTATACAGTGAGTTCTTGCATCACAGCCGAGTTTAAGCAAATATATATTAGTTTAGTGGTTAAGAGATTATTATATTTATGTAAGGGTAAGAATACAAATTTAATCTCCAAAAAATATATTTATTGAAAAAAACAACCACAAACTTCAAATGAAATTAGTTTTATTTTTCTAAAAAAATATAAAAATATTCAGATAAAAAAAATCAATAAAAAAAAGACAATTACATACCAATCTAAATCCCTACATCAATCAAACTTTATTTAAATTATTTAAATAAAGGAAAACATATTTAGAAATAACATGACAAGATGTGGTGTTTCTTTCAGCAAATCAAGAATGCCCAGCTCGGGCCCTAGCTAGAAAACCTTTTGAGTCATTAATGGTAAACTGTTCAGTATCAAAACTGATCTATGCAGAAGATTTAATGTGTTACTTTTGTGGTGGACGATAGAAAAATAAAGGAGGCAAATACATTAACCACGAGGGATATTGAAGCACTTTCATGGAAACTACGGGAGGCATCAGACGCAGACATGCACCATAGCAGCATTTCTCCCACCAAACAAAAGCCTCAAGAAAAGTTCTTACACGTGAGTCGTCTTGCAATAGCCAGTCCAATCCCAACTGCCTCCAGTTTTAACCTTTTTTTATTTAATTATTTTTTAAAAAAACACTCATTCGCATCTTCTCGAAATCAATTTAAATATTGTTGACACTAATATCTTTTTAAATAATTTTAGATATGTATTTTTTCATATTCATTTGTTATTTTAAAAAAATAATTAATTGTTATAAATGTTTATTATTAAATTTAAATTTTAAAAAAATTACCTTTAATATTTTATAATTTGATCGAAATTATACTTACTTATAAACTCTTAAAAAATTGTAGTTTAAGTGTCAAATAGATTAAACTATAACATATTTTAGGATATAAAATGTGACGAGAATTAAATTTTTTTTTTATTATAAAGTATAAATTTTAAAAAATTAGGGCAAGTTTATTTTTATTTAAATTGTAAGATGACATGGTGATTTTTTTAATTTTTAAAATTTTTTTTTTAAAAAAATTCTTAACCATTAAAAACTTTTAATCTTAGTTCATCTAAAACTCATACTATGAACATTAAAATTCAAATGGGTAGGTCAAAATATTCTTTTAAGTAATGTATTCAATATGAATCACCGTACAAATTATTGTCTTAATCATAATGATGAAGCCGCCTTTATTTTCCACCTTACTTTTCCTAATCAACCCGCTAATGAAGCAGCTTAATTTCTTTTCTCCTTGGAAGAATTTTCGTGCCGTTTACGACACTTTTTTTTTTAAATACTGAATATCTCCTTGGATTTATTTTTTATTAGTATTATTATTATTATTATTATTTCGTGGCTTTTAGCCACCAAGCCGCCCCTTCCTTTTATATATTGTGTAGTCTCTAACCCTTGAGACCTTCCCTTTTTCCTTCTTCCGCTCCTCCTCTTCTTTTATAAGAGCTGGTTTTTCCATGGAAAAGTTCCAAATGTTATTTCCTTTTCCGTCGACAGGATCACCAAACTACTCTGTCTCTTCAAGCATGACAGATAGTTCTCATGTTTTTCATAATTTTCAAGCAGATAGTTCAGGTGGGTTCTTGGGATTGAAGACAGAAACTCAACACCCAGTACCAAGAACACCACCCGAAATTAATAAAGACCTAAATTCTCAAAGTGCAAGCTTTGCAATCGGGTCTGAAACTGACCCTCAAGCAGCCAAGAAGAAAGGGGAGAAGAAGATTAGAAAGCCCAAATATGCTTTTCAAACTAGGAGTCAAGTTGATATACTTGACGATGGTTATAGATGGAGGAAGTATGGACAAAAGGCAGTGAAGAACAACAAATTTCCAAGGTACTATATATATATTGATTTCTCTAGCTATGTCTAACTTCTGTTCGATAATTACATTTGCTTTTTCTTCTCATTTTTTTGTTAAGACTATGATTATGCAATTAAATTCTCACTAGACCCCACTAGCAATTTTATCCTGCGGCTTGGCCGAAAGCAAGATCCTGCTGGATCTCCCACTAGATATGAGACAGTTTAGGGAAAATCTTCCTTTCAGATAGGGTTATGGATGAGAGACTTTGATGCACGCATGCATAAATCCTTTTGCATTGATGCGAGTATCCTCTAATAATCCTTCGAAGTGCAAATATGTTGATATCTTCTGATCCTTTTAACAATTAGTCTGGTTTAGGGTTTCTCCTTCCTTTTGCCGAGCCCCTTCTCCCTCAACTCTTATTGTAAAATTAAATTAAGGAATTCAACCATCAAAATGATTTTTCAAGGATTACAGATTTCTTATTCAAAAAAAAAAAAAAAGGATTGCAGATTTCTTTTGTTTAAGCCTATTTATGGATATTTATTGATATATAATAACTTCAACTCCTTTGAAGTGTCTCTCTACATGCATTGTGTAGTAGATCAAGAGAAAGATGTTTTGTGCTTTGAATCTTGTACAAGAGTAGATCCCAGGAGAGCTTTGATCAATTATAAATACTTCATATAGAAGCTCGTCTGTCAAACACAATCAAATCTATGATCAAAAGGAACAAAGAAAAAAAAACATAACCAAATCTTGTATTAATTGACATAAGCTTACATTTATTCCTTACCTAAACTTGAATTGAAGCGCTAGCACATTGAAGAGTAAAGTAGTACTTAGTTCCTCCAGTATATTCTGTGTAAATCATATGGATGCATAAATTAAGTAACTAAAATAGTAACACTTTATTTGATGATCAGGTAAGTTCAGGCACTTGCATTTTGATGGCTATACCCTAGATCCAGCCTCAAATGAAGGCCATATACATTTATCATTTAATTACTGCAGCAAAGAAACTTAAACGGTGAGGATGAGTGGTTAAAGAGATGCATATTTCTTTCTTTCTCCTTCCTTTTAGGTCTAATCGATCGAGGAGTTGCAGCAGCAACTGATACTTACCTTTTTAGGTCTAAGGAGTACATACATATGCCTTGATGTATCATGATTTGAGATTTGAAGTCTCAAGAGAATAAGATTAATAATGGCGCATAACTCGGATTTTTAACAATTTTACTTCAATATTATGTTACTTTTTCTTGATTACTAATTACAAGAGGGCTCGAAGTTAAGCTAAAAATGATCATTACCTCGATATTTATCGTTCAATAACTCTCGATTTTAACATTAGCAAGAATGTTTTTGAGGGAATAACTCACTGATTGTAATTTCTCATTAATTTTCAGGAGCTACTACCGATGCACGTATCAAGGGTGTGACGTGAAGAAGCAAGTCCAACGCCTAACCAAAGACGAAGGAGTTGTAGTGACTACTTACGAAGGAATGCACACCCATCCTATAGAGAAGCCAAATGATAATTTTGAACATATCTTGAGCCAGATGCAAATTTACAGCACTCCCTTTTGAAGTGATCATCGAACAGGGTCAAAATCATGTTTGCTTTGTAACAATATATATATATATATATATCAAGTAGTGTATTTCCGTATGCTAATAAGGTTGGATTCATATATATAAAGGGCTGGAGATCAGCATGCTTAAAATTTATGGAATTATGTTCTTTAGTTGGCAAATGTATTGTAATCTGTCAGTTTCTTTACTTTTCAGTTCTTTCTTTCACATTGGTGGGATTGTATGATGTAAATAATTCTGCTAAGGTGGGCTCAACTTCAATAAGAGAATCGAAATTGCTCATCGCGCAAAGTAGTTATCTCAATCTCCTTCCTTCATCTTATCCATCTTTTTTTTTTCTTTATGTAATGGTTTCGGAATTTAAATAGAGTAGACACTAATACTAGTTGAATCACAACTCATTTGCTTTTAACAATCTTTTTAAAAAATAATATATTTTGACCGTTTTAGAATGAACAAAATTTTTGACCCGCGTTATGCTGTGAGTTAGGTCATTTTTATATTCACTTTTCAATTCCATGAATCAAGTCATTAAATTTAAATTACTGAATCTAAAAAAATTATGAAATTCAATTCTTAATGAATCATATATTAAATGATGAAATTAAAAAAAAAATTATATTAAAGGACTTTAAAAAATAACAATTAGAAAATAAGGATCAAAGTTAATATATAAAATAAATTTTATATTTAATTGAAGGGTGATTAAAAAAAATCAATTTAGTGAAAGGAAATTTTTTTTTTAAAAAAATAAGGCTCAAAATTGATGTAAAAATAGAAATAATATTGTAATTAAAGGATGAAATTGAAAAAAATAATAACTTTCACAAAAAAGCCAAGAAAAAAATTCAAATTCAAAATAATAAAGATCAAATTAAAAAATATAATACCATTAATTTAAATTCAATGATAACACCAATAAAACTTTTATAAAAAAAAAAAATAGAAATCCAATGAGTCATGTGTAATTAAAGACTACAATGTCTTTTAAAATCAGTACAAAGTTTTTAGGTGGAGGGTAAAAATCACCATTACTGTTTCAGTGAATAGTGTTAATGCGTCTGGAGCTATGATAATTTTTCAAGTCCAATTAAGTTTTGTTAATATTATTGTGTTTCATTTTGAAGTTAAAGAGGAAAAATAGCTAATTTTGATATTTAATTTTATGAAAAAATATAATAGATAAAATAGTAAAATAAATAAATAAAATCAGGCCCATTTAATATTATAATTAATTGTAAAATTGATAATAAAATTTTTTGAAAATAACAAAGAAAATCTGGAACACAATAATTTCAATGATTCTAATAATTGTTATAAAAGATGAAAATTATAACTTTTCTAACTGTTTTTCCTTGAGCAAAAAAGGGAATATGAAAGTTAAATAATTAGATATTTCCTAATAATTCTTAGATTATTGTTTGCATACAAAAAAATAAAATAAAAAAAATCATGAATGTGAGGCATGGATAAGAGAGGGAGAAGTTAATTTTAATAATATTTGGATAAAAATAGAAAAGGAGAAAAAGAAAACATGAAAAGGTGGTTAAGACGAGAAGAGCATGTCTGGTCCTGTTTCAAGAGCAATCCCATGAGATAGTTTCAAAAGGTTTGAATTTTTTACATTTGCTTTGTCAATTCAGCATAATTTAGTTGACAAGTCCATCGATATCCACGCGACAACACAAATTATGTATTCACAGGAGGTCTTAAATTATTTATCAAAATAAAGAAAAAGAAAATTCAAGAAAATTGTATTTTTTGCAACATTCTTTTTTTTTAAAAAAACCGAGCTTGAATTCTTCCAAATTTATTTCACTTTATGCATAAATAAATAAAAAGGGGTCGTATTTGAAAACGAAGTTCATGTAGATGGCAACATTATTTTCTGAGGCTGCATGCATGACCAGTTGTGCAGTTGTCTCACTGCAGAAATTAATGGCCGCAACGTGTGACATAAGAGAATGATTAACCTTATCTTGACCAAACGTGTTGTATAACTGTGGCTGTCTTTTCTACACACGTGTAAAAGAAGCAAAAACAGATTTGGGCTCTTAATTTGTCTTCCTTGAAGGTGGTATTCACTATTCAGAGGCCTCAACGTCATCTCAAGCTAAAATGTTGAACTCTGTGTGTGTGTTTATATATATATATATAGAGCAGTTCTGCTGTCTGGCTGGCTCCACACTTGAGGGTTTTTTTTTTTTTTTTTAAAATATGTTTTTATTGATGTTGCATAGTAATATATTTTTTTAAAAAAAATTTTACTTAAAAATATATTAAAATAAATTTTTTATTTTTAAAACTATAACATCAAAATCAAAATCAAAATTATCAAACAAATATTAAAATAATACTAATTTAATATTTTTAAAATATCAAACATATTTTTTAAATATAATTAAATCCAGGTTGAAATGTAACATCAAATAATTTTTTAATGTGTATGATTTTATTCATAATTCTATTATTAATTTGGAGCTATTTGATATTGTAAAAACTATTATTTTTTAATATATTTTTTATTTAAAAATATATTAAAATATTTTTTTAAAAAATTATTTTTACCATTTAAACATTATTTGAAAAGATTAACGAATAAATAGCCAAATTCGTATTCAGACTGACCTTTTCCTTTCTCTTTTGACGGGGCAGCTGACTGGTCAACAGCTACTGCATTTCTTCTTCTCAATATTTTTACGAGAGCAAACATAGAATTTTTTTAAATGTTTTTGTTCAATGGTTTAGCAACGTGGTCTCTCTCTCTCTCTCTCTCTCTCTCTCTCTCTCTATATATATATATATATATATATATATATATATATATATATATTCTTCAAGTACTATACGGAGAAGGTGGAATTGTTTTTAAAAATATAATCCTTATCTTGAAAAAGTGAAACTTCTTTGAGTTCTCATGGCAACACAAGAAGCATGTTAATAATAATAATAAAAAAAAAATCAAAAGAGCTAAGTTATATATTATATGCAATGTGAGAGGAAATTTTATGGATTCGTAAATTGTTTTTTTTTTGTTTTTGTTTTTGAAGTTTAATTTTTTTAAATCTTTTTTTGTTCTCATTTTAATCATTTTATATTAAATTAATTTGAAATTAAAGTTGTTGGAATAGATTTTCCCTCTCAATTTTAAAACATTAAATTAAACTAAAACAAATAAAGTAACCATAACAAGATTTGAATACTAAACAAGTTTTGGCCCCTCTTTTCTTACAAAAATCAGGGACTAAATTGTACAAGAAGGAGAGAGATTTAACATTTTTGCCTTTCATTTTTTTCTCAACTTAATCCTTTCACATTGAGTTTTTATTTTTATTTTATTAGACTTGATAGTTTTTCTCGATTGTCTAGATATAAAGATCCCATAATATAAAGAAAAAATTTAAGCATGTGTTTGATGTTCAATTTTACAAAATAAAATTTTATTTTATTGATGTAAAACAATGAAGGCTTGGGGGGATCAAATTCGAAACTAAAACAATTCTAGGGATTGAAAAGGACAGGTATGACAACTTTGTTAGAGAGCACATTGCAAGCGCCAATGTGTGTATTGAAGTTGCTACGCTCTAACGGTATATGCAACTTCCTTGATGGCTTAACACGTTGTCCACGATTGCGATGGAAATGGTATGATGAGTTCTTTATAGTGGTGGAGCGTGTGTCTATGAATAAGCGACAATCAAACTATAATGGTCTTTTCTTTCTTTTCTCCTCTGTTTCCTCCGTATTCATGCTATTTTGCCAAAAGTTAAAGGTGTTCTATTTTTTTTTTTTTGTCAAATTCACTAATCACTCTTGATTGCTATTTTTTATTTTGAATCCTTCTTAATGCTTTTTTTTATTATTATTATTTTCAATTTCATCTTTCAAATTTTAGGTTGGTTAGGAATTAAGTTTCGAGTTTTTTTTCCCAAATGAGTCATCTTGTACCATAACCTAGGTCATAGGTTTCAAAGGTTAAAGTAGGTTGACATCAGACTTTTTTCAGGTTCTTTTTTACATTTTTTTTCCTTTTCAATTTTACCTGAATTACGGGTTTGAAATGTTAAATCAGATGATTTTGTTCGATTTTATTTCTATGAGGTTATTCTAGTCTCATGACTTAGATCACGGGTGTGATGGGCAAGCCCATGCTGAGTTGGGTCTTTTTTTAGGTCATCTTTTTAAAAATTAATAATTTTTTTGGTTTCATCATTTAACATTAGGTTGATAGAGAATTAGACTTTAAATTTTATTTTTTTTTGCTTTCTATTAGGTTATCTCGTTTGTATAACCCGACTCACGAGGTTTGATGGACTTATTAGGCTTTGCTGATTTTTTAGGTCTTTTTTTATTGATTTTTTTATTTCATAATTCCATATTAGGTTTGTTGGGGAATTAGGCATCATGATTTTTTATTTTTATTTTTTATGGGGTTATCCTAGTTTCACGACCTAGGATGCAGCGTGACATGCTAACTTAGGTTGATTTGGGTCAGTTTTTTTATCCTTTTTTTTCCTTCTTTTTTTAGGTCATCCTGATCATTTTTTTCAGCCCATTTACTATCGTTGTCTATAATCCAAGTTGTGGATTTCTCTTAGTTCTTTAAAGCACATTTCTCGCACTTGAATATTTGTTTTTTACCAGAAAAAAAATTTGGTACAACCATAACGAAATGATATATGTGTGAGTTAGTTTATAAATTTAATTTTTCAAATTTTGGATGATTGGAAGGTAGAATGCCGATTTATTTATTAAAATTAGTATTTTCTCAACAAAAAAAAACATTTTACAAAAAAGTATTTATACTATAAAAAATCTTAAATCTAATAGGATATCCCTAATCAATATGGATATAATAATAATAATAATAATTTAATGAAAACAGTTTTAAATAAAGACCCTAATATCTCTTAAAGGTTTAATAATAACAAAAGGATAAAAAAAAATAATATCTCAACTAATTTAAATAAAACTAAAGTCGTTTTTGTAACCTGCTAGCATAATCAAAGCCCAACTTCAAATGCATGATTCTCTCTCATATTAAAGATTAGAATGTGTGACATATATCATTGAAAATATATGGACACCTATTTTTCAATGAAACTAGAATCACATTAACATTTTTTATGTAGCTTCAATTATGATCAAAACAGTAGCGAAAGGTCAAAATTAGCATGTTTGAATCTTTTTATTCTAATCTCTTTGTAATGTCAGAATATCTACCTATAAGCACTTCTTGAACATGAACTAACTTAATCAAGGCTTATACCTTATTATTTAGAGTGTGTTTGAGATTGTGGTAGTGGTGGCTGTTTAAAGTGTTTTTCGCTTAGAAATGCATCAAAATAAAGTTTTTTTAATTTAAAAAATTATTTTTGACATAAACACATTAAAACGATATGAAAACATAAAAAAAATTAGTAAAAAAAATAAAACATTTGAAATTTGAGGGAACGCGGTTTCAACAGTGTTTCCTAATATGCTATTAATATCTTCTTGAAGTCTATGTTAGCCCATGTGTCTTAAAGAAATCGGTTGAAAGCCTCTTTGAACCTCTTAACCCTAAATCTTTTAACTAGATCACCTAAAAGCTATAACGAATTTCTTTGTATTACTTGGTTCGCATCAAATAAGGTTCTAGAGATCCATATGATTGTTCTTTCATGTTTATGAGTAAGAAATGTTGAAAATTGAGTTTTTGAAATTCAAAAACCTAAACTAAGATTTTTCAACCACTCGAGCTAGCTATGGTAGTAGAAAAATCTTATAGGTGGATGACACATCGTTGATGATATTTATATAAGGGTAAAGGACACATCGTTTACTTTTTTTGAAAAAAATAAAAAGGGGGTGTTAGCCTGGGCTTTATGGTTTTGGGCAAGGCATGTGACTTAATCTCTCTTGCTCAAGTGCACTTAGGTTTTTTTAAATAACCCTAATTATTTTTATTTTTTAAACATTTTATAATAGGGTTATTTTTAAATAAACTTATTCAAATAATATTTAAATAATCATTCAATTATGTCATAGCACTCAAATAATATTATAATTTCTTATGATAATATTAATAACTATATATGAAACTAATTGCTTAATTTTTTAAAAACAATTCCCCTAATGAAAAAACTTTAATGCAAATAAAATATATAGTTAAATATTTTTTATTATAAATCTTTTATATTTTTTTATATTTCACTTAGAAATTATCAATTTGTGATTTTTTTTATTTTTTTATTCAAATTGCCTTTTAAGATTATGATAGGTTTTAATTTAGAAAACTATACTTAAAAAAAGACATGTTTTGATTGATATATATATATATATAATAAAAAATATATGCGAATAAGAAAAGGGAGTTTTTATTAGAGATGTGCATTTTTACTCTTATTTCAAATCAATATTTTTTTTCTAGTTTCTATTTCAATAACCTTCATTTGTATTCAATAAATCATATTAAGGAAAAAGAATTTGAACTAAAAAAATATATTTTTTCCCTAAAATTTAAATTATTGTCTTTCTTACGAACATCCATTTTTATTGTCATACAATTAAATAAAAAAATAAAAGTTACGAAGATCAAGTATTTACTTATACATTTATTTTTTGCTTATTATAATGAAGATCCACTTTTTATTTTAATTTTTATTTAGATATATTTTTAAATTCATTTTATAAAACAAAAACATCATCTTTTCAATTTTCAATTAAAAGTTTTTATGATACCAAAAATACATATCTATGATGCTTGAGCCTTTATATCTTGTATTACAAATGGGCTTAGAATCATACCCATCACATAACACACGTACCCTAGCTAGTTTTCTCTCAATGACATAAAAAATTAATCATGGTAGGTAGGACCTTTCTTGTTGAGGATTGGCTAAAAGTCACACAAATTATATTTAAAGCAAAAATCCACAACACTAGAGTCTTTATCTACTTCAAATTAGCTTAAATTCTTACCCACACCATATCATAGGTATCCTAACTAGTTTTCTCTAAATAACAAAAAAACAATTATTGAACATAGGTAAGAGACCTCTCTCGTTGAGGATTGGCTAAAAGTCACACAATTCATATTTAAAGCAAAATTCATTACTCCCTACTTGTAATTATTCCTAACAAACAAAAAAATTGGGTTTTTTAAAACACATACACGCAGTGAAAATGGTAAATTTAAAATATTTCAAGAGTTCTGAAGATCTTGTTAGATAGATCTAGAGTTTTTTAGGGTTTATGCTAAGATTACCTGAAAACTAAATGTGTTTTTTTTTTTGCTTTGAATAATTGCTTCAAGGCTGGATTGTCACAAACCATAAGCTATTTAAATTTCCGACCTCTAATGATAATCCACACAAACAACTAATGAGAAATCTGCTTAACACTTTTAATTTTTTAATGGAAAAATATTAATTCACCTCTTAAATAATATCACATATATAATTTTAGGATAATTATAAAAATATATTCAATCAAGTTCCTACTTGATCTTTTTTAGTTCTAGAATTATAATTCTTTATATAAATTACATTTTGGTCCTTCAATTTCTAAACTTTATTTACAATTAAGTGCACTTGATTAATCATCCTATTTTAATTTATGACCAATGATTCTTATGTTTGTAACCTATTAGGTTCTGTAATAAATTAGTTCAAATATAAATCACAATCCTAAATAAAATAAAATTAAATAAATTAAAAATTTTAACTTATTATCAATTCAATAATTGATTGACTTATATTTGAAGATCAATTACAATGTCTAACAACCTGTCATGATCCCTCAAATATTAAAAAAAATCATAAGTGGTTTGACTTTACCTTTCAATGACCGGTTTCGCAATGTAATTATTATTCATTCATAAAAAATATTCTAATTTAGACATTATAGCATGGAATATATCTACTTTGTTAAATCATTTTAGTTCTCAACATTATAGTAATTGATTATTTGAATAAGATTCTGAAACTCTTTTCAAAACTCATTTCATATTGACCAAGAACTTCATAATCAATATTATTTGAGAATAGATGGGGTATTACTTTTTTTATTCACCTTGGATGATGAATCCTCTCTTAATTACTCAAATATCTTAATATAGTTTATATTTGCTTGGTTGTTTCTTTTGATTAGGGCAACGGGTGATCAAAATCAAATCATAACACTCCCAATATATGATAACTTAGTGATCTTAAGTCTAAGGATCACTTACACAACTACCATGTAAACCTTTCCATGGACATAAATGATCTCTCCATATGTAATTCAATTACAAGTTAGTTTAATGTACATGTCATCTGACAAACACCTACATATTAGTTCTAAGTATCCCTCATACTTTAATTTATGAGAGCATTTTCTTTCTTTCATGAAGGAAGAAACATAATATGCATCGGTCTCAATAACTCTAATTAATGTCTGATCTTAATAGAACATTGACTAGGAACATTTAGGAACAATGCTTTGATGCATTACACTACTAAAAAATATAGCCATTTGCATCAGAATTTAGCAACGGATAATTCCGTTGCTAAATTCAGTAACGGATTTGCAACGGATTATACATATATTATTTTTTTAATATTAGCAACGGACTTTAGCAACGGATAATCCGTTGCAAAATTTACGTTGAATTTAGCAACGGATTTTCCGTTGCTAATTGAAAAAAAAAAGTTAATATAAAATTAAAATTATATAGACCGTTGATTACATTAAATCCGGACCGTTTATTTCAATCTCTCGATCCCCGCCCCACACCGAGATACAGATCCAATTAACAAAACCAAAATGTACATTCACTCTTCCACTCTTCCACTCTTCCACTCTTCCAACAGATCCTTCGTTCGAACAAAATCATCGATCCATCACCCTCATCAAAAATCACCATAACTGTTCAACAGATCCGAAACTGTTCATCATCTTCTTCTCCTTCGTGTTCATCATCTTCTCCTTCGTGTTCATCATCTTCTTCTCCTTCATTTTAAACCAACAAAAACAGAGACCCATGACAACATCGCACCAGACCCATCGTCATCACCATCGAACATCCTGTTTTGCCCCTTCTCTGTAAACGGGTTAGGTTTTGCACTGTTTTCTTCAATAGCTCAGGTAATTAATTTATGGGTTTTGTTTTCTTTGTTGCAATTTCAGTTACACTAAACAGTTCTAACCTAACTTTCCCAATCTCAGGTGTGATTCTGTTGTGTTGATCCATCTCCCTCAACCATCTCCCTCACCTGTAACCGAAGAACACAGGTAAGAATTTTTTTTCCCGAAACTTTGAATAATGGTTTTAGGCTATTAATTCGATAATATAATGTTTATGATATGTTTTTACCATGATTTATAACATAATGATGCACGTTTAAATGTAAATTTATGAAAACCCCCAAATTAATTTTTAGGGTTACGGTTCATAAATTGAATGATTTTATTCAACCTGACCAATGCTGGCAATTCTTGTGTCTGGAAGAGAGTGATTGATGGAAATTATGCATGTTTAATTGAAAATTTATCATAACCCCCAATTTAATTTTTAACAATTAGTATTATTGATGCTGTGTGTTCTTTGATGTCTGCAAATTGTCCTCCTGTGCACCGAAACCTAGGTGTTTTGAATGTATTCATATGCTTATATATATATAAGGAAACTTGATTGTTGTTGTTGTGTTTCGTTAATAAGATTGCTGTTTTATTTTTGTTTCTTCATTAATTATTATTTTTTCTTGCTGTTTTACTTGTTATATATATAATTAGCAGAATTGTGTAGTGAAAGAGGTTAGAATTCATGGTTGCCTCCTCCTTGCATGGTGATAAGTTAATTTCCCACATTAGCTATATATGTTGTCTGTTTTCATTTGATTGTCCTGTCTTGAGGTCAGCATGCATGATTTGAAAATTAACTATTAGTCTCTTGGATGAGGATTTGTTTTTGTATTAAAGAGTTCTACAGCTCTTTTGGCTTTTTTTATAGTTACTATGTTGCATGAACTAAGTAGCAAATTTTTTGGAGCCAACTTGTGTAATTGCAGAAACAATCGCATGCTTTTTAGCATGTTTGTATGTAATGATACATGTAAAATGCACCAGCATTGTGCAATGGTTCATTTTTTAGTCATTTCTGTGTGAATTAAGCAAATTGATGCTGAAAATCTTTGCTTGCTTAGCCATTATCAGTGGATATAGGATCAGTTAACAAACTACAAGCAATTGCATGGGCTTGTTAGAATTATTTGTGGAAAAGGCTAGGGTCAAGTGCTGTGAGGTCACTGGACTTGACCCTTTAAATTGTGAAATTGGAAATATTAGACATTCTTTTGTTGTTTTCGGTTCACAAGGTTGATGTTTACACTGTGAAGTCAGTTCTAGCAAAGCACTAATTAGTATAGATCCATTTCCAATAACACAAAGGATAAAGGATTAGAGAGCAAAGCACTAATTTGTTTTAAAGACTAGCAATTGTTATAACTTGATGGGTGTAACATACTGTTTATGTTTTTTTATTTTTCCAGCAATATGAATGGCTTATTGGATCACAACATAATCAAATAGAGTTGGCTAAATCTGATTGGGTTGCAATAAGAAAACCTCCACCTTGTGCCATTGATTTTTGGGGCTTTGGTAAGTCTATTTTGCTCCATTTTTACATGGTTGCTTAATTATATGGTGCGTATTTTTTCTGTTGGGCATGCATATTGTAATCTTTTGAAGTAGTTGGAACTTTGCCTTTCATTGGCATAATATTGACAGTTTGTATAAGAAAAGTAATGGAATGATTTTCTTTCATTAAATGTGATATTGAGTACACATTTAGGTTACATTACAATGATGGACAAGTTGATTCCTTTTACTATATGCACAACATAATTGATAAAATAAGAAAAAGAAACCCCAGCAGTAAAAAGAGCTTGAAATCTATTGAATTTGATATTGAATTCTGTTGATCGGATTTTGAGGGAGAGATGGGTGAGAGATATTGATGTTTGAAAGAAATGTTTAAATTGTTATTCAACACTTTGGAAAATGCAAAACCACTTTTAGGTGTTTTATGGAAAAGTAAGTATTCTTTAAATTCGGTGATTGCAATTATAATTACGCGTGGAAAACATGTATACACACGCAAATTAAATAATGTCATGTAATTTTTAATTGAAATTATATTAAAATAAATTTTTATAATTTTTTTAACATTGTTATATTAAATTATTTAAAAATATAAAAAATTAATTTGATATTTTTTTTAAAATATGTCATAATACAAAAACAAATTCTCATCCAAGAGACTAATAGTTAATATACATGTTTAACTATAAACTTTGATTACACAACAAAATATAAATAATAAGTATTTCATAGAAAGAGGTTTAACATAAATATATTAACACCTCCATTACCTTAACCATAAATATTAACAATAATTATTGCTCGTCCGTGTAGAACTTGTAATCAACTAAATTGGATTGTGCCTAAAGAATTTATAAAACAAATGTATTTATATTTTCATCCACCAATATTATAATAAATATTTAATTATTATTTAACTACGACATAAAAGATATATACAATGTATATGACAAGAGATAAAGATACAAATGTGAGTAACTATTGTAACCCATAATAAATTATGTTTTTTTTTTATATTGCATTTTAATCTTTTTTTAAGAAAATTAAAAAAATTCTTTAATGTTGTATTACCTCGCATGTTTATGATTTCATTTACCATTTCTTAGTTCAGCAAAAAAATATCCGAATAAAAATGAAAAAGTTTGATGAATCCAATAAAAATAAAAGGATCCAAATTAAAAAAAAAACTATTTGAGGTGGTAACAAAAGTTAGAAGGACCAATAAAAAAAAATGAACTCTAAAACTATTATAAAGATAAATTTATTTAAAATTTGTTCAACTAAATATTTTTTTTCTTTATCCATTTATTCTGTATAAAATATTAACCGAACATAATCTAAAAGTCTACTTTTGTCACTAGTTAGAAAATATAAATGAAAATATAAAATACTAACCGAACATATTTTATTTTAAAAGATTGTTTAAGTTTTAGTAGTTAAAGAAGTATGCTTATTTCAAAAAATGCTTATTGGTGTTGTCATGTTAATTAGATTAATATGGATGATCGATCGTGGATGTATCGTCGTCTTATGGATGGTCGCCTTCGTCCTGAATACATTACGGGTGTTAGAAGATTTATCAATTTTGCATTTTCAATTGATAAAAATATATCTGGGGGAAAAATTAGATGTCCTTGTGTGAGGTGCAAAAATCAAAAGTTTTTAAAGGAAGATGATGTTTGTAAACATCTATTGACAAAAGGTTTTTTACCTTGTTATGAAAATTGGACTGTACATGGGGAGCCTTATGTCGCAGAACCAATATTGGTTGGACCTTCATCGATTGGAATGAGTCATGTTGTGAATGATGTTTGTCTAGAGAATCCATATAGGAATCTGGTTATGGATGCAATGGGGGTTGGTGATGCATTCTACAATGATAATGTGTCTAGTCCTGTGGTACCTGGGGAAATTCCAAACCCGGAGGCAACTAAATTTTTTAAGCTTTTGAAAGCTGCGGAGGAGCCGTTGTGGGATGGGTGTACCAAGCAATCCAAATTATCTGCTTGTGTACAATTGCTTAATATGAAGTCAACTTTAAATTTGACTCAGAATGCCTTCAACAATTTTATTGACTTTACAAAAAGTTGCATGCCTAATGATGAAAATTTGGTTTCAAATTTTTATGATGCCAAGAAATTTATGCGGCCACTTGGACTTGGTTATGAGAAATATGATGTGTGTCCTAATTACTGTATGTTGTACTATAGGGCAGATGCAATGAAAATAAATTGTGATTTTTGTGGAAGTTCACGATACAAACCTAGAAATCCAACTAGTAAAGGTTCCAATAAGGCGGAGAAGCAACTCCGATACTTTCCCTTGACACCAAGGCTTCAGAGACTCTTCATGTCTCCATATCATGCCAAAGATATGACATGGCATCATTTTCATAATTCTGATAATGGGGTTATGGTGCACCCATCTGATGGGGAGGCATGGAAGGAGTTTAATCGTGTCCACTTAAGCTTTGCATCAGATCCGAGAAATATTCGGTTAGGGTTGTGCACTGATGGGTTTTGTCCATTTGACATGTCTTCAAATACATACTCTTGTTGGCCAGTAATTGTGACTGTTTATAATTTGCCTCCGTGGAAGTGCATGACTAGACCATTCATGTTTTTGACAATGATGATTCCTGGGCCAAAGAATCCGGGTAAAAAGCTTGATGTTTTCCTAAGACCTTTGATTGATGAGTTAAAGAATTTGTGGTATGTTGGTGTTGAAACATATGATGTATATAGAAAGGAAAATTTTCAATTAAGGGCAGCTTTAATGTGGACCATTAGTGACTTTCCAGCATATGGCATGTTATCGGGGTGGAGTACTCATGGAAATCTGTCTTGTCCTTATTGTATGGAGCATAGCAAGGCTTTTAGATTAAAAAATGGAGGGAAAACTACATTTTTTGATTGTCATCGACGATTCCTACCCATGAACCACCCATATAGATTTCAATCTGATAAGTTTTTGAAAGGAGTAATTGAAAGGCTCCCTCCTTTACCTCATCCATCTGGTTTGGAAATGTTGAACGAAGTGTTGAAGTATACCGAGGGACATAATGGAGGGTCATCATATAATGATAAAATTCCTGGCTTTGGTGTTAAGCACAATTGGGTGAAAAAAAGCATTTTCTGGGAGCTTCCATATTGGCATACAAATTTGATTCGTCATAATCTTGATGTCATGCATGTTGAGAAAAATGTTTTTGACAATATTTTTTATACAGTTATGGATTGTCCGAATAGAAGCAAGGACAATTTAAAGGCTAGGTTGGATATTCAATTGTATTGTCAGAAGCCAAATTTGCATTTGCAACAAGATATGAGTGGTCGGGTTTACAAACCTAAAGGCACTTATTGTCTACACAAGAAACAACAACAAGAAGTCTTGTCATGGATGAAGGAATTATCATTTCCTGATGGTTATGCTTCAAGCATTTCAAGATGTGTGAAAGAGGCACAATGTAAGGTTTCGGGGATGAAGAGCCATGATTGCCATGTCTTCATTCAAAGACTTCTTCCAACCGCTTTCCGACCTTACTTACCTAGGCCACTGTGGGAGGCATTAACTAAATTGTCCGTATTTTTTCGAGATATTTGTTCAACAAATTTAAATGCCCAGCACATGGAGTTAATGCAGATGAATATAATTGAAATAATTTGCAAACTTGAAAGGATTTTTCCTCCATCATTCTTTGACTCCATGGAACACTTGACGATACATCTACCTTACGAGGCAAAAGTTGGTGGACCAGTTCAATATCGATGGATGTATCCATTTGAACGGTATGTTTTCATACTATGTTAATTTTATTAACTTTTGATTTTTAAAACATAAACTAATTGACATAAATGATATAGGTATATGTTTTATTTGAAGAAGAAAGTGACCAATAAAGCTAAAGTTGAGGGTTCTATATGTGAAGCATACTTGATTGATGAAATTACCAATTTTGCATCTCATTATTTTGGTGATGACGTGCAAACAATTTGGAATCGAGTTCCACGGAATGATGATGGTGGCCTTAGAAGTGTAGATGGATGTCTCTCTATTTTTTCCTATCCAGGGAAAAAATTATCCAAAAGATTTTATAAAAGGCAGTTGTCACATGCTGAAATGCAAATTGCGCATAACTATGTGATATTCAATTGTCAAGAACTGAAGCCTTATTTAGAGTAAGTATGAAATATTATTTTGTACTAAATTTATAATAATTTGTTATTAACTTTAACATTTTAAAATTTTAGGCAATGTCGACAAGAGCTAAAGTCACAACAACCACATGCGAGTGATGGTGAAATTGAAAAATTATGCGAAACGATCTTTCCAAATTGGTTAAAAAATAATGTAAGTATTTTAATAAAATCAATTTATATTTTATGTCAATTAGCTACTTTAAAAATATTATTAGGGGCTTTTAAATTATTATTTCTTATGGAGTTAACTATTATGCTAGGTGGAATACCAATCTAACGGAATTGAAAATCAGCTCTTTGGACTTGCTATGGGCCCTTCAACTTCAGTGAAATGTTATAATGGGTATTATGTCAATGGTTTTAAATTTCATACTCAACGTTATGGTCGTTTTAAAAAGACAATGAATAGTGGAGTTTGTGTGAAAGGAAGTTGTTATGATGATGATGAACGTGATTATTATGGAATGCTTAAAGAAGTTGTTCGGCTAAAATACTTGGGGAGTAAGTGCAAGTTATTTATGTTTAAATGTAATTGGTATGATACAAGACGAGGGATTAGAGTGCATCCTTCGAATGGTTTGGTTGAAATCAAGCATACCTACACGGAAATGAAGATTTTGTGTTAGCACAACAATGTCAACAAGTCTACTATACATATCCACCTGGTAATAAATCATCTGAATGGTGAACGGTTATTAAGACAACTGCTAGAAGTCGTTATAATGTTGATATGGGTGAATTTATTGAAGATGCAAACAATGTGAGATCATTTGATGTCGATCAATCAGATGAGATTTCTCAACCATCTCTTGTCCTTCCTACTCAAACACTTGATGATCCAAATATACTTGTTGAATCATCTTATTATGAAGAAATCGGGCAACATGAATTGATTCAACTTGACATAAATTGGGGAAACAAAGATGTTGAAGCAGAAGAAGAAGAAGAAGAAGAAGAAGAAGAAGAAAAAGATGGTGATGGTGATGCTGAAAAAGAAGAAGAAGAAGAAGAAGAAGAAGAAGATGATGATGAGGATGATTGTTATGGTGGTGATGGTTAGGAGTGATGATAATAATGAGTAGCACAAGTTAATTATATTTCATAGTATATGTAATGAATTATCTTTATTATATGTATGGATGATTTCATATTATTTGACAATATTTAGGCTTTCAATGTTTTTTTTTATTATTTTATTCAAGTGTGTGTTATGCATCACATTACATAAATCATTTTCATTGACCTTTGAAACCATTTATAACCTTTCAAGTATCAATCTTTAAATTGTGATTCTGATGTTATATTTTATTTTGTGATTCGTTTTCTTGCTTATAGGTGCTGAAGCGTGAAAGAAAGGGTTTTTTCTACTAATTGTTTTGATTTATAGGACCAGACATTAAGGTAAGCATACTCATAAATTTTGATTATTGCTTAATTAATTATTTAGAATGTTTTTTTTTATTGTTTGTGTTAATTGGCTTACTACAATTTAAACTTCATAGCTGATTTTTGCATTGCAAGGAATGCAGTAATATTTACATATTGGATTATTTACATATTCTGATGTTATTTACATATTTACATATTGTTTGTGTTAATTAAGCATTATTTACAATGCTTAATGAATGCTTCGGAGTGATGGCTATTATTGTTATGTTGTATATATTCATATGATAATGTATATATTTTTTCTGGTTTTTAGCATGCCTCGACGAGGATCCATATTAGATTCTAGGAGTGACAGGTCAACATCAAGGAGTGACAGGTCCACTTCATCCAAATCATTTCAAACTACATCAAGGCATAATAACAAAGGATCCACAGTTCATCAACCTGTGTATTAGAACACAAATGAGTATTATATACCTATTTTGGGGAGTACACATCCTCCTCAACATGATTATGGCAGGGTTGATGGATATCAATATTGTGAGGGATTTCGTTTTCAGGATTTGCTTCAAACTCAAGGAGGTTTCTCTCGAGATAACCAACTTGGTTATGGAGGACATAATTTATATGAGAGTCATGGGAGAGTTGGTGATGATGATGATGTGAACATTAGAGATGAAGAAGAGGGAGACGGTAGTAATGTGAGAGGTGTATGTGATGAGGATCAAGATGGTGTTCCATCATATCACGGTTCAAAATCTTCTCCATATAATTATGATCAAATTGTTAAAAGAAAGGGTTTTGACACGCCAATGGATCCAATAACAAGAAAAAAAGAGCTTTGTTTGTATGGAACAATAGAGTAAGTTCAACTTTTTAATAACTAACTGATTAAGTTTATATTTTTAGGTATGAAAAAAATTACTTATTATTGTATAATTATTTGTTTAATATAAGTTTGTTATTATGTATTTTCAGGTTCAATAACGCATCATGTGGACGTGTAATTGGAGATATTTTGAGGTCCAATTTTAAGGGAGCATGGCATTCTTGGGAAAAAGTAGATTCAATGTGCAGGGATGAACTTTTTAGAGAGTTTAAGGTAAGAACCAACACTAATTGCCATAATATTCTTTTTAATTTTGATCGCTTTAATGTAGCATTATGAAAATTATCAACTGAATAGCTATGACTGATTTGTGTTATAATTTGTTTTTATTTCTTGTTTACTCTTTAATATCATTTAATTTCTTTAGTTATTACATTATCTTGCAAATTATGAACAAGATAACACAATATGATTAATTATTTATATAATTTGAAATTTTGTGCACTCTTTTTACTTGATATATATATTATTTGGTAGAAAAAATATTCATTTCCTGAGGAAGATGAGTCAATTGTTCGTAATATTTGGGAAGATAAGGCTAGAATAGCTTTAAATCAACAATTGACACGAGCTCGCAAGAATGCCATGTCAAAAGAAAACACGACAAATATTCTAGATTGCCTTGATAAAGGTCCTGCCTGGATAAACAATGATGATTGGAATCAAATGATCAAAGATGTTTGGTCCACCCCTGAATTTCAAAGGAGGTCTAAATCTGCCAGGAGAAATCGATTATCCCAAACAGATGGCAAAATAAGCACTCATTCTGGAGGAACAGTGTCATTTGCTTCATATCGAGCTAACATGGTAAGGATATTTTTTTTATGCTTAAGATAATGAATTAAAATTTGTATACTTATCTTTTATAATATTTATTAATCTTGAAAGCAAGAGGAAGCTGGTGGAAAAGAACCTCCATGGGATGATGTCTTTTCAGCTTTGCATCAAAGTACTAAGCAGACTGGTAGCTTTGTCGACAACAAGTCAAAAAAAGTGGTTGTATGTATTTTTATTTGATTATTTTTTAATATAACTCAAGTATTATTTAACATTCAAATTAATTTATTGTTTCATGTATTTTATTTGTAGGAAAATTATAAAATGGAGATGATTTCAAAGTATGGAACTGATCGGGAAAATCATCCTTCATTTGATGGAGCAGCTTGGTGTGTCGCTTCAGGAGGAGTTACAAAGGGTAGGGTATATGGTGCACCTCGTATGCCAAAATCTATAGTTAGTACAAGCTCTTCATCACATTCCTACTCGGTGGAGTCATCATATCCCAGTTCATCATATCGAGCATTGCAAGAGGAGATAAGGAAAAAAGATGATGTGATTTTTGAAATGAAACGGCAGATGGATTCCATGAAAGATTATCTTGTGAACAATTTTGGATATCATGGCGGGACATCAAATATTGATCAAGGTATGCCACCACCTTTGACTCCATCAATACCGCCACATATGGCTCCTCAGATAATGACACCTATGGGTCCCACATCTCAACCAATTTATCGACCTATACCTCGACCTTTATATCCTGATCAATCTTGTGACGATCCACAATATCATGGTTCGTCTTCGCAACCAGCACCATGATTGTATCTTTTGTTGTTGTTTTTTTTGTATTTGAACTTAATTGTATTAATGCATGTTTAACTAAATTTTTATAATATGAATATTATTTTTATTCTATTTTTTATTAATTATATAATTATTGTTAATATTAATTTATGCTGGTTATATATATTCTGCAACTTTTAAAATATCCATAAATAAATTAATTAATTAAAAAACATTTTAATAAATAAATAAAACATAATTTAATAAAAATTTAATAATACAATCACCAACGGATTATCCGTTGGTGATTGTATCTGATGCAGGCATCAGCTGATTCAGCGAACCAGCAACGGATAATCCGTTGCTAGTTTTGCAACGGATAATCCGTTGCTATTTGTAAGCAACGGATTTTCCGTTGCTGCAGAATCAACAACGGATTTATCCGTTGCAAATAAATCAGCAACGACAAATCTGCATCTGATTTGTGCCGTTGCTGATTCCGTTGCTAAATTACTTTAGCAACGGATTTTAATAGTTTTTGCAATGGAATAGTCCGTTGCTAATCACTATATTTTTTAGTAGTGTTAGAAGTCTCATAATTATAACAACTTTATAATTTATTATGCAAAGTGTTATTGTTTCATGAACTGTATCTTTACTCTAGACTCATCAATCAAAAATTAGATTCATTAATCAAATATAATTGAATATTAAAGATAAAAAAATCTTTTATTAATAATAAATATGTTTTAAATACGTGTAACCAACTGATTGTATATATGACATATTCACCCACAAAATCAATATTTGTAGACTCTAAATATGTTTTTTTAAATAGAATTAAATATTCCAGTTCACATAACATGACTAGTTGCTCAGTCCATCTTCTCTCTTTCTAGTTATATATTTTTCATGTATTGCCTTTTTCTTCAACCTTGTTCTTGTCTCTAGATAATTATGATAGTCTTAGAAATATATATATTTTTTTCAGTTTGGTACTTGATTCTTTTAGTTCAATGTTCCATAAATAATGGTAATGCACAAACAATGACTAGTAATCAAGAGCTAAGACAAACATTTGGGTGTCTATATTGAATAAACAAGATACCCAACTACCTCCATTTTGGACCTACAAGAATGGAAATACTTGGACATGTAAAAGACATTAATAAATAGACAATCATGCAGCCTTCAAGCTTACTTCTACTTGTTACAAGAATTTTACATTTTACCGATCAAATATTTCGTCAACAATTAGACAATGATTCCATTAGCATGATTTTTACCGATATATATACAAACAATTACTGTTCATCAAAATTTTTTTTCTCTTTGATCTTGTTTTAATGATCATTTTATAGATAATATAATCACTGATGGATTTACATGCAAAAAAGCATGCCAAAGAAAAAAACAATTACCTGATTTATTCTATCGATATTTTCATTGGTTAAAATGACATTTCATTGGAAAAAAAAAAAGACATTTTATAATTCCATCAATGATTTTTTTATAATAATACCGATGATTTAATTTTGTCGATGATTAAGTGGGAGTGGCATTTCCAGTAATTATTCTCTAACTTTCTGGAATATACCGACAAACTTGATACATCAGTAAAACCGTCATTAGTTTAGTAAAATATCATCTTTAAAAAATATATATAATAAATTGAGTAGAAAATAATTAAAATAAATTAAATAAAAATACAAATCAAATATTTATTACATATTTAAAAAATTATGAGTTGAAATACAGTTAATTAAAAATAGAGGAGTTAGAGGAGGAGTAGGCATGTCTTCGCCAAGACTATGGGGCCAATAAAAGGGAGAACATATACCACCTATTTATTTACATCTCCATGTACAATCACCAGAGTTCGGTCATCTCAGGACTAAGTCGTTATGTCTTAACAACAAGATGGGTCATTCGAGCTTAAGCTCATTGGTTTAAAATTGTGATATCCCATATCGGAAGCGAGTGTCCAGAGCCAGGGCCTTATAAGTGGTGCTGGTTGCTAACTTGTTGTACGTGTTTTGGAGCGTCAGGCTCAGAAGTGGGCTCGCGTCACCAGGAACAAAACCGTGAGGGCGGTAAGGCCCACAGCGGACAATATATGGCAAGTTGGGCCGGGCCGTTACATTTGGTATCAGAACCGAGGACGACTCGTCTTAAGGTGGGGGGATTGTGATATCCCACATCGGAAGCGAGTGTCCAAAGCCATGGCTTTATAAGTGGTGCTGGTTGCTAACTTGTTGTACGTGTTTTGGGGCATCAGGCTCAGAAGTGGGCTCGCGTCACCAGGAACAAAACCGTGAGGGCGGTAAGGCCCACAGCGGACAATATTGGCAAGTTGGGCCGGGCCGTTACAAAAACCACCTTGAACTTTGGAGTTTGACTGCTAGGAACTAATTGCGAGCATCTAACAGTTGAAACACTTCATGCCATCCACAATTGCTCAACCATAATGTTTAAGATATCGAGTCTACCAAATGATCCTGCCTCCAACTACATTTTTGGATCAATTTCCTGTTAGGTTGAAGGATCATCGTCATATCTCTTTTGCAACCAGGTGCTATATATTTCCTTAAAAAACAATCAACAAATTTAAAATAATAACAACTTAAGAAAATAAATTGTTGAAATCCAATATACTATAAAGTACTAAGCTCGACTATCCATAAGCTATAGCACCCTTTTCTAACAATTATCATTTCACACATGCATTCCTATAAAAAGCTTCATCGATCTTGGTTTACGTCCAATAATCATAGCTTGCAAAAGAAAATTGTTGTTAGTTAAACATATTCATATAAAAAATAATTTTTAAAAAAGGATGTAATAAAAAAAAATCTTAGTATCTGCTTTGTATACGAAACAAACATAATAGATTTGCCGATATGTGTAATAATGGAATCGTGAATCTACTTCTTCTGATTCTCTGCATCATATTGTGACCACCGCACAAAATGCTCGGAAATCACTTGCTGAACATATTTTGCCTATACAGACTTCGAGATGTACGAAGGTATAAAATCCTTCTAAACTGTCACATCTTTCTAGCCTGGAAATTATCTTCTTTTTTTAGCATATTTTTGGATTTGTTCTAAACCTCGTCTAAAAATCAAGCAACCAAGATGAGAAATCTTGAAGAGGGTATTTATTCAAATTGTGAAAATGGGCTTAGTGAGGATTCATTAAGAACATTATAATCTTTGGCTTGGATTAGTAAAGAATACAATACTTAAGACCGGTTTAGTGCTTGAGGTGTGGATGTAGGCTTGTCGAACCACGTTAAAAATTGAACTTGTAATTTCTATCCCTATAATCTTTACTTTAAACATTTTAAATTATATTATTGATTAATTGTATTTAATTGATTTAATTGTAATATTTTTATTATTAGTGAAACATCTAATTCAATTACCCCTAGGTGTTATTGTTGTCTTAATTCTAGAACAACAACATTTCCACATGTCATGTATGCTTTTTCAACATCTCAATTAGGTACTTTTGCTGACTTAATTTCCATCTAAATGACTAGGTTGGCTAGTATGAGAAACTTTTCATCTTCCTTCTTTTTCAAGATCACTCAAACTGAGCAACTAGGTAGTGATTATTTGTTGTTTTTTGCAGAAAAAAATGGAAGAAAAAGACCAAGTAGGGGAAGAGTAGAGGGAGTTCGATTGCCAGGTCATAACTTAAAAACTATTGGTGATTCACCGACGGAAATCAACAACGATTTTATTGTGTCGGTAATACTGTCTATAATAATAACATATCATTTTTTTCATGCATTTTTTTATATGGTAATTTTCTTAGTGTACATTGATTAAAAAAAAAAATTATTGTTATATATATATAACAAGGGAAATAGTTTGTCAATAAATATTATTATTCTATAAAATTTTTTCATATATGTATATCTATTTATATTTGTCAAATTTTTAATAATAGCGTCACTTCATAATGATTTTGTATTATTAGAAAATCAAAGATCCGCCATGAATCTGATGGGAGCTGTAGTCAATTCATCAACTTAAATTATGCTCTCTTTCTTCTGTCACCACGACAAAAACCAGACTTCTTGGATTGATTTGCGCTACTTGGTGCATTCCATTTTGATCCATCTTCCCAGTAGGATCAGTTTTTGGTTTTGGATGCTAAAGAAACCAACAATGACTACAATGGAATGTTTCAAGTAAGCCCAGCTGGCGACGACTTCCACAAAAAAAGGGCCCTCATCCACCCCTTCAATATTGCCGAAGTAGTTGGCTCCTTTTGTGTAGTCAATGGTCTTGAAATATTGAAAATATTTACGATACGCATTGATCTTATGATCTTGTATGGTAATTCAGTAATCCACCTAACCCTTTTTCTAGTTGTGAAAGAACTTGATTGTGTATTTTATGGTGCTCCACTTTGAGACTAATGTCCTTCATCTAAGCAGTTGCGGGTTGGTTTTGAATTTAATCTGTCATGGAAAAGGTAGATTGGTGTGAGCACTGAATTGAAGAGTGCCAATTACATTTCTTGGCATATATTTGGTACGAGAAAAACAATTAATCAACGCATGAGGATGGACAAGTGTAGAAGAAAAAAGACGTGGTTTTTATGCTTTGTTTTCCACAGCCTTTTCATGTTTCCACGAGGGAGGTGATTGACAGCGAAAGTCCATAATTGAGGAAGAGTCAAGTCATCGACATCCATTCTCCTTTCCTCCCTTCAAACCGTGAACACAGCAGATGGACTTTTGGCCAGCTAATGGAATCGAGTGGCGTAAACCTCCATATTTCACACAGCCTATTTGAATAGACTTCAAGTGTGTTGACAGGGTTAGGTTCTGATCAATAATGGTATGCACTTACGCAACTGAGCTAAGGATGCTCCTCACACATGTCAGAATCAAAAGAAAACCCCTGAAAACCAAGTTATGAAAGCAAAGAAAACCATGCTCTTACAGCTTCAATTGATTAGCTATGTATCTGTCGATCTTTGAACACTGGCCACATACACGACTAATGCAAGTTGAAGGAATATGCTTTATACGTCAAAGCACCCTACAGTTTTTTTCAATCCACGTTTCAAGCAACGGTAATGGATTAAACTACTTTAGTTCGGTTTGGATGCAGGGAGACAGCTACAGCAGTAATAGCTAATCCCTAATGAGGGCCATCCTATCCGGACCTTCCTCTAACTTTTTATATCAATATTAATATTAATGATATTTTTTTATTTTTAAAAAATTATTTTTAACATCAACATATCAAAATAATTTGAAAACATTAAAAATATATTAATTTAAAATTAATAAAAATAATTTCAAAATTTTTCAAAAATATTTTTGAAATGCAGAAACTAATAAACCCGCATAATTCATAGATTTCCCTCGGAGACTGAAAATAAACAACAGCAGAAATAAATTGACAAATCTTCAGAATCGTCATGATTTAGGGCTAAAAGGAGGTTTGGAAGTCATTAAGTGATGAAGCCGAAATATAAAAAAGAACTTCCTTTACCAACATCATGAGCGTAGTTTAAATTCTTGGTAGATACATTTCAGCGTACTAAAGACTGAATAAAGGATAAAACAAAATTAAGAAATTTCAGACTCTGAACATCGATTCTACAGACTTATTGTAACCAAACCATCATATTCATGAAATTAAAAGGAAAGACTACGAAATCTCTTAAACAACAGCATATCCTTGAGATAAGACACTAGTGCTTATCCTCCTTCGGAATGTCCTTGTGGGGGACCTTTGATTCCAGTTCCTTAGGTGGTGCCTCTTTTGCAGCCCTGAAATAAGATACATCAACAACCAATTCTCAGTACTGAAAATGGAGGAATAAACTCCTATCAAGATAGTATACATAGGCCAACTGAATGGAGTCGATTCAACAGTTTGTAGTTGTTCAATTTTCCTACAACTAAATCCTAATAATAGGTTTTGCATTGGTCAACAATTTATATCCAGGTTTTAAACTCAAGGTGAAACAATCTAGTTTTGATTTAAAGACAATATCAAGCTATCAAAAGCGGCTAAATGGCAATGTATGAATAATATGCAACTTGTTCATTAGAATCTAATACAATTCCATAACTTAGCCAGAACACGAATATTGTAGCCTTCAACAAATGAAGGCCAAGATTTATGGAAAGATGCCGACCAGGCTCGTTGCAGTCATTATCCAATACTGGCTTCAAACCCATAAGCACCAGCTGATTTACTATCCCAAACTTGTTTAACATTACAACAAAAATACCCAAGTTATTTACCCCAATGCTAGACTCAAGTTTATGTCAAGAAAACCCATTTTATATCTCGAAAATAAAACACCAAGGTTGCATTTGGCTATTGGCTCTGAATACTAGAGACAAATACAAAAGGGGCAGTTGAAAAGACCTAAAATAAATCCATCTCTAAACAGTTTTAGAGTGAATTTCAGCAATTTCAAAACATGAAGTATAGAGATACATGTCCCTTTTATCCCCACTATCTCTATCTTTTATATTCCAAGACAGTAACCAAATGCTATTTGAGAATCATACACAAACAATCACACCCAATTAATTACATGTCTTTCCGAAACTGATATTGAAATTCTTAATAGTAATCCAACCTAAACATCCTCAATGCAAAAAATAAGAAAGACCCAATTCCTTAATTTAAATTCCTGGATTAAGGGTGCTATAAACAACCAAAAACCAGCGAACTAATGAACGGCAAGAGTTATGAAAAGATGCCGACCAGGCTCATTGAAGTCAATATCCAATTCCCGCTTCAAATCCATAAGCACCAGCTGAGTTACTATCCTAAACTTGTTTAACATTACAACAAAAATACCTAAGTTATTTACCCCAATGCTAGACTCAAATTTATGTCAGAAAACCAATTTTATATCTCAAAAATAAATCACTAAGGTTGTGCCTGGTTAGTGACTTTGAATGTGAGAGACAAATAAAAACAAGATAGAAATGTGTTTGGTTGAAAGACAAAAACAAAGACCTAAAATAAATATGTTTCTAAGACAGTTTTAAAGTGAATTTCTATCCTATCAAAATAGGAAGCACAGGTCTCCTCCATCCCCACTCCATCTCTCTATTTTTAAGGCAGTTTTAGAATGTATTTCTAACTATCAAAAGAAGAAGTATAAGTTTTCCGAGCCAGTAACCAGACGCTATTTGAGAATCACACACAAACAATCACACCCAATAAATTAAATGTGTCTTTCCAAAACTGATATTGAAATTCTTAATGGCAAAAATGAACGTAATTTTGTTTCAGTTCAGTTCATCAAATTTTTAGCTGAACATGTCCAACCTAAACATCCTCAATGCGAAAAATACAAAAGACCCAATTCCTTAATTTAGATTCCTAGATAAAGGATACTATAAACAACCCAAGAACCAGCGAACTAAACCCATCAGAATCAGAAATCATTCGATTTAATAAATATCAATAATGACCATCACGCTTTACTACAAATTCTAAAAAACATCATAATCACTTCTACTCATAGAGACATAGGGGGAGAGCTCACTTGGAGGCAGCGGCGGATTCTTCTTCGAGCCAGTGGCGGATATGCTTGACGTTGCGTCTAAAAACAGCAGCAGATTGCTTCACATCGCTCCTTAGTAGAAGAATCACAGCACTTACACCAGCTACTGTTATAATCAAGTTTGTCAATCCCATTATTAATTTTTTGCTTTTAAATCCTAAATGTTTTTGAAAATTGGAGGGGCCAGTGGGTTTTTAAGTCACCCATGCGAGGGCTTGGAGAAGACGATAGACATACCTTGTGTAATTTTTTAGGTGTTAAATGGGCTTTATTTGTTAAGCGCCTGGTTTTGGTCCGAATAACTTATAGTGTTGTGGCCTAGACACGCGGGCTTCAAGTTGGCCCTATAGTTCTCCTTCAAAACTATACTTATTTATTTATTGAACAATGATCCCCTCGTTGTTTTTTTTTTCCAAGAGTGAGAGTCGTTTTGGATTAACTTAACTTGCACGATTGATATTAAAAAAAATTATTTAAAAAAAAACATCCCTTGTATGATTGACTCATAAAAATTTAATAATTTCTTGTGTGATTTGAAAGTAGAAAGTCAAAAAAAAAAAAAAATCTTTGATGTCAACTTCTTGGAGTAATGATCTTCTCAATTTAGAACTTTATTCCTTTCTCAGATGATACTCACTCTTGAATCAATGAACTCTACCAAGAAATAAACTCATGAGAAAATTTGATAGAGGATTATTTCTTTTTGAAAAATATATTATTATTTTCATTCGTCGTTCTCTTAGTACAATATTGGTTATAGTTTATATTAGGGGTGTTCAAAATAACCAATTAATTAAGAAAACCGATAAAACCAAAAAGAAATTAACCAAAAAAACCGAACCAAAATAAAAAAACCGATTAAACCGATTTTTAAAACCATAAATTTTAACAGGTTTGGTTTCGGTTTTGAACCAGAAACCAAACCAAACTGACCAGACCCACTAAACAATTAACAAAAATTTATGGTATAAATAGTTAACTTAACTTAACCGGCTAACCCTAACAATACATAACCTTCCTGTGCCTCTTACAAAAAGCCGCCTCCTTCCCAAAGAAATTCACAATCTTCCTCTTAATTAATTCTCAATCTTCTTGTCCCAGTTTCCTTTTAATTTTCAACTGCACATCAAAATAATTGCTTTGCTTGACCATCTACGTTTCAGCGTCTGTCTCCATCTTTCTTCTCTCTTTACTTTTACACAAACCATCGCGATCCATCTCTATTCTAGCATGTTGCAGCAAAAGGAGAGGGCTTCTTCATTAGATTAACAACACATAACTATTTTGTTACCCTTTTATCCACCCTAACCAGTAAGCACCCAAATCTGGATGGTGCCTTGATAGAGTACCCATAGATGATGACTGGGTCTGGGAAGGCACCATCAGTCTGTGATGTTTGAAAACCATCAAGCATCATCTCTTTGGAAGGATGGGGTGCATTGCGGAGAGGGATCAGATCAAGACTTGTTTGAGATTCTGTTTTTGGTGGGGCATTCTTCGGTGGCTAGAAATTTATGCACGATGTAATGCTTAACTGGAAGGCAGTTGGGATGGACTGGGTTTCCCGATTTTTTCCCATAAAAAACCGGATTTAACTGAACCGGTTTTCAGTCTAGTTCGGTTAATATTTTACAAAATTACTGTAATTTAGTTTGGTTTGTTTTTTTAATCGAAACCGAACTGAACCGAACCGTGAACACCCCTAGCTACACAATATGGGACTTTCAATTAAGAAAAAAGTGTTATAACTTTCTCCTCAATTTGTAGAACATTAAAAATTTATGATTCAAATGAATGTATCATTATATCAAAAATCTTTTTTAAAAAATAAAATAAAATCTTCCTATGTTTATTAGTTTTTACTTGGTTAAGAGGGTTTTTATGCTATGAGCAAGCATAAGAAAATGTTATTATTATAAAGCGTCTGAGTATATCATTTATTGCGGCAAGAATGACTCCTATTCTTATAAAGAAAAAGGAAAAACAAAACAATGTCTCATGTTTGGAAATGACAAGATTTTACAATGTTTCTTGAAAAGATGTTATTAATAAAAAATAATATAAATTATATTTTAAAATTTTAGTTAATGGTTTAAATTATTAGCTCAAAATGATTTTTTGATATGATATTAAAATTTCATTGTTCAAGTAATTATAAGTTCAAATCATTTTATTTGATAAAAATTAAATATAAAATATTATGATTATATATAAGTTTTGAGATCAAGATATTTTTATTTAAGTAGATGTGTTAAAAAATAATATAAAATATATTTTAAAATTTTATTTAACAGTTTAAAATGAAATAATTTTTTTAAGAATTACAACGTTGATCAATTGAAATGGTATACTTTAGCTTTTTTTATAAAAGAAAGAAAAAGAAAACCTGGTATCGATGAGGTCTCCTCTGGCCAACTAAAGGTAAATTCAACGTCTGTTTTCAAGGAAGAAATCCTTACCAAATCAGCGAAACCTTAATTTCCCTCAATCCATTGCATAATTTAATGATGCGGTCATGTCACAAAGCTACTTTTGGGATGCACATGAAAAAAGAGCAAAAAAAGAAACTAGAAAAGATCCTAGTTAAGAAATTTGTTCAACAACATTTCACCTCTAATGATTGCGCATGCGCAAGCTGACTGCAAAAAACTTAGGAAAAGATGCTGCAAAAAACTTAGGAAAATATGTTAAACGCTAAAACAGTTAGTGATAGTAATATTGTTTTTTAAAATATTTTTTATTTAAAAATATATTAAAATAAATTTTTTTATTTTTTAAAAATTATTTTTGATATTAACATATTAAAATGATCTAAAAATATATATACAAAAATATTACTTTAAAACATAAAAACAAACAAAATCAAAGTCATATGACTAAAATTTCAGAGAAAAAGTGATAATATTTATCCTACTGTTAAAGTTATCTAGCCAATAACTTGAGATTTGAAAAATAATTTTATTTTATTCTCTACTATAAAATTTATAGATATTTATATTATTTTATTTTTTATTTTTTATTAATTAAAATATAATGATAAGATTTTAACTTGTGATTACTTGGTTTTTAAGATCTTGATAACTTGTCAGATAATCATATCAATTTAAAAATTTAAGTTGTTAGATTACTAGAGAATTATATAAATCACATCTTGGTATATCACTTAATAATTTAAATTATTAGGTACATATAGTTTTTTTACATAATATCAAAATCTTAATAATCGAGTAGTCACGAGTTTAAATTTTATTATTTTTTTTATAAGTAATAAAAATTAAATAGAAGTGTTTATATAAATTTCTAATCTAAAAAGTTTTTATATAAAAAGGTGTGTTAGAAATTATATTTAAAATATTATTTAATAAAAATTTAAGTTATTGAATAGAAATAATAAGAGGCATGAACTCCTATAAATTATAAAATTTTAAAATTCATGGATATACCACTAAACAAAATCATAAGAGGTAAATAGTTTGTGGGTGTATTTTATAATATATTGTATTAGTTATTTTCTTTTGCCTAGCTTAGAAAGACCTTCCTTTAGTTGCTCTATTTTTAAGGGATTAGGATACTTTCGTGTTCTGTAAAATATAATGTTCAATTTACCCAATTAAAAAAAACATGAATGAATTCAAATCAATTTTAAAGCATAACTACTATCATTTTCATTTATTATTAATTTTCTTTATGTTTTTGATGATTCATATAGATTAGATCATATCTTTACTCAAAAAAAAAAATTGGATATTTTTTTTTATTTTAAAAAAAGTAAAGTGTCATATTTCAAATCTCATAATTAGTTCTGAACTCAATAATATAAAATAAATGTGATAAATAAAAAATAATTAGTTTTTGTTAGATTATGTGAACTACAATGCTGACATGGTTGTTAAATTGACATGTTAGTATGATGACATATCCAACATATGTGGCATAATAAAGTTTGGATATTCAAATTAATAGAAAAAATCTCATACCAAATATCTATTAATTCCATTTTGAACTCAATGATTTAGATGTAATAAATATGATAAATTAAAGCAAACATGAGAATATCTAAATCTAGAAAAAACAAATCATTGTTAAAAAACATTCGAAGCTCGTAATAAATAAGTGCTTTCCTATTTATTATAAAAATTAATTATTTAAAATTTAAAAACTACATACAAAATAGTACTCATTTGATATCTTTAATTAATTTAAGTGGTTGTTTCTTAATATTATATTTTTATTTTCTTTTTTTATTTTTCCATATCAAAAATGTTTTTGAAAAAAATTAAATTTTATTTTATTTTATTTATTTTAAATTAATATTTTTTTAGCGTTTTCAAATGATTTTAATACGTTAATATTAAAAATAATTTTTAAAAAGTAAAAAAATATTATTTTAATATAAAATATATTTAAAAAAAAAATCACAAAATTAATTGAATGTTTGATGAATACACTAAAGACACTTGTCTTGTGTTAAAAAAAAGGGTATTTTACAAACCGTCTTAATAAATGTACCCTTCATTAATCTATTTAGAATTTGTCCATTATATTAATACGCAAGTCATTTGTTTTAGAAAAAAAATATATTTTTCTATACAAAATGAATAAATTAATGAAACCATCATTAATAATTACTCTCTCCATTTCAAATCTTTAACTTTCAATTTTCGACTTAGATTTTATGTCACAGGCTATTTAGGATTTTTAAAACTAAATTTAATTTTAAGAGTTAAATCAATTCTTGTATTTTGAATTTTTTAAAAATAATTGATTTGAATTTCAAATATATTTCGAATAATAAAAAATAAATAAAAACAAAAAAAAACCTTTGATTCGTTTTTCAAAATTATGAATATTATTCCAAAAATAGATAAAATTTGTGCATTATATCAAGAAAATATCCCAGATATTTCCTTCTAATTAATGTCAAGCCTCAGCTGGAGAGATCATTTGAAAACAAGGTTATATTTATATTTTTTTAAAAAAATTAATAATTAAATTTTTTATATATTTTAGATTGTTTTGATGCATCAATTTTAAAATTAATTTTTTTAAAATTAAAAAAAAATTATTTTAATACATAACTAAAAAATACTTTAAAAATCAACTATAATAGTATATTTTAATAACGTCAATCGGTTCTGTGCATAGATTGTAACATATATTTTAAAAAATATTATACACCGTCAATTCCACAGTGCAATGGAGCCCGACAGGTCAATCACTGTCTTACACTTTCAATTCTACGGTGCACTGGAGCCCGACAAGTCAATCACTCTCTTTGTATTTTCTTCTACAAAGACGTCAGCTGTCTGGTAAATACTCTGCCTCTTTATTCCGCAGGATCGTTTTCTATCTACGTTGGCATGTGTTTTTTAAGCCCTGAACTCATATTTGATTGAGTATATATTAATTTATGGGTAAAAAAGGAATAACACATTATAGTTGATATTAATTAATAAATTAATTGATGTTTCTTAAAAATTGAATTTTTTGTTTTTGTAAAATTGCGGGATGGAGGGAGTAGATGAATTTATAAACTTTAAAAATAAGAGAAATAATATTAAAAAAGTAACTAAAAAAGATTGATCAAATTGAATAATAAAGTTAATTTTGTTCATGTATGAATAAATAATCATATCTTTTTTAAAAATTTTTTTCCCTAATTTGTAAAGTTTTTAATTTAACTATTTCTTTTCATATAATAAATAAGGACATTTTAGATGGAAAATGGAGTTTTAATAATGTTTTCATTCGAACTTGTCCTTTTCACTATATCTTCAAGGATTGTCCTGCAAACCGAATTTAGCCCCACTAATCTTGATTGTCATTAGATAATGAGTAATATTTTTATTATTAAATAACGTTCTCTCTCAATTTCCATAAGAAGTGTTACTTGAAAGTTATATAGTTTATTTATTAAATTATTATAAACAAATTAAAAGCATAGATTTTGTAATGGGTATTTGAGAGTATAATAGCGACTACTTTTTAAAATTCTTTTTATTTCAAAACACATTAAAATATATTTTTTTATTTTTTAAAAATTATTTTTAACATTCACATATTAAATTAATATAAAACATAAAAAATATATTAATTTAAAATTAAAAAATACTTTTAACCACAATACCAAACACTTTTAAAAATACTATACCTACCCTATTGAACGAAATTCTAATCTAACTTTAAAACAAACTATTGATTAATTAAAATATGTAATATCCCGTGTAAAGGACATGTAATTATTGAACCGAGAGAGAAGTATAATAGTATTAAAACTTTATTGGTTATTTTATTTTTATTTTTCAAAAGCTTTATATTTTTGTAAGAAAAAGGAGAAGAAAAACAAATCATAATTGCGCTACAACCGGCTCAGCTGGGACCCTCGTAATTCTACGGAATCAGAATTCTCCCTTTTCTTCTCTGGAAAGAGGGAAGAAAGGAACTAAACAGTTCGAAGGAATCCACATTTAAAATAGCAACTTGTACATGCATAACATTGAATTTCTGTGTAGCATTTTATCATTCTTGCTCAAAAGTTCAAAATGATCTCTCTTTTTTCCCAATATTCACAGCATTGAGATATCTACGAATCCCTCCGAAGAAATATAATTAATCCTCCACTATTTGACGAAGAATCAGACCAATCCAGCCACATGACTCGATGAACACTTGACAGCTATCCGAGAATATAGCAGTACACAGCACAAGCCATGGATCTATCAGAAGATACAACGTAAAGCCAGAATTAGTAGCTTATCTTTTGGTTTTTACTATGTCTATTTTTGATAACCTAGTACAGTGTTGTGTTTTCGTAAAAGTATTTTTTAAATGAAAATAGATTAAAATAAAAAAAATTAATATTTTTATAGTTTTTAAAACCAAAATATTAAAATTATCAAAAATCAGCATTACTTTGAAGTTTTTTTTAAAAAATAAAACATTTTAAAAATGGATTGAACCACAAATCAAACAGAATTTAAAATGTCAAAATCTTTTATGTGATAGATAGAGATTTAATGCGATATTGGCACGGCTCAATCAGATGAAAGAACCCAACAATTGAGTGCTTTGATTTGATTGAGCTTTGCCAACATCAAATTTCCACCGAGGATCACCCGATACACAATGACGTTGATGAAGAAATTGGAAAGAACAGAATCAAACGATAGCTCCTGTAAAGGATATGCACATTTCATGCGCATGCGTCGCCGCCCGCCAGAATGGAGTCTCCCCCGTGTGCCGCCGCTCCTAGCATTGATCAAGATTATCGAAGAACATGGAAGGTATGCGAGTGGTGGTCGAGTAGAGAAGACAGAGAGAAAGGGAAAAACAAGAATGATAAAGAGGGGGCAAAGAATGGTTGGGAAGTCCAAATATGTGCCTTATATAGCTAGGAAAGCAGTGGGATCGATGCATTCTCAATTTGTGAATTTGGTTTTAGAAAATAGTGATTGATGTTTTTTGTTTATACTATTACACCTAACGATATTAAGCATAAAAAAAGCAGCTAAAAATTATACAGATTGTCATAATTATTTGTTATATAATTATTCATAATTGATATTAAATATGAGATTAGTTACTTTTCTTCGTGGCCCGTGGGTTGTGGCTCGCTAGTTTACATGCTCATCTTCAAGAACTGCCTATTAAATCTCTGCAACTTATTTTCCCACAATCTTAGAGCTCATTTCCCTCTCTATTCTCACAAATACATCTTTCCATCGATCCCCTGTCGTTACTGTCTCCACTCACTATTAGCAAGACGAACATGTTTTTCTATGTAAAATAACCTTATAAATATAGAAATCCATAAATTCTCTCATCAACATAGACTCTGCAGTCGGAGAGGCTTTGAAGAATGATTATTGGTATTGGGTTGGCAATGGCGAAAACATCCACTTCTAGACAGACAAATGGTTATGTGGTGGGATGTTAAAAGATATCTATATTTCCACGTCTATTTTTCTTGTCCTCGGCACCTTCATCATGCTTGTTGGATATGGAGATGTACGTTTCAGCTCAGTAGCAGTGGAGGCCACGCTGGAGAAGACGCCTACAGCTATCATTAGGTGCTTATACTGTAAAGTCCAGAAGTGAATTTGTTGATAACATCTCTTCTGCAGGAAACTTCCCTCAAAATTTATTAAGAGATTGTTTAGCAGTAGGGTTATAGTTATTTTTTAAATAATTTTTTGTATTAAAATAAATATTAATAATATATTTTTTATTTTTTTAAAATTATTTTTTATATCAGCATATTAAAATGATTTAAAAACACTAAAAACATATTAATTTAAAATTAATAAAAAATTTAAATTTTTTCAAAAATACTTTTAAAACACAAAAATAAATAATTTTAAAAAAAAACACCCATGCGCCACACAACATGCAGGCAAAAGAGCAGTGGAGAACTTTGAAGGTAATTCACTGTATATTAGGCCCAACAAGGTTATCAACACTGTAGTCCATTAATTTCATTGCAAAGGCAGCCCACCATTTTTCAACCATTTCAGGTGCAATTTGTTTCTCCAAAGAGAGAAATGAGTTTGGTTAGATAACGTATATAGGCTGATTATAGATGGTTTCCTCTTCTGTTTTAGTGCTAGACAAAGGGAGCATCACTAGAATAACTCCAATGCCGCAATAAGTATATGTTCTTCTTCAATTATTTCATTCCTACAATAACTATGCAAAAAATAAATCACGAAATGAAAAAACATGTGCTAATAAAATGTCTCAATGATAATAATAATAAAAAAAAAAAGTAGTGATCAAATGAATAAGAGGTACGTTATGATTAAGGCTCTTTTAATAAGATTATTAATAATAGAAAAAAAGCTCAACTAATGATAACTAGTCAAGAAGAATGTTGATGACTATTTGTAGCAGACGCAGAATATTAAGGTTTTTTGGGGGGCAGATTAATCAACAATGTTCATAATGTGATTGGGCATATGTTATATTTAAAAAGTATATAAACTCCAATATTTATTGATTCACTGTATATATATTTTTTTATTTAAAAATAAGAGGTGTATTATTGAGAGGAAGTTCTCTTTCTAGATGAACACATCAACCTAGTGTATTTTTGAAAAGAAAAAAAATTCATGGGAAAAATTCATGGGTGCTAGTCCTGAGATTTAAATCTAATACTATCAGAAAATCTATGAATTTAACTGGAATCACCAATGGATTTTTTTTGTCGGTATTTTAAGGTCATATTTACTGATCAAATTTTTTCCATCGCTAACTCCGTTGGTATTTACAGATAGAAATATTGTGTTGGTATATATCGAGGGAATCCCAATCGGAAAAGAAAGAATTTTAAAAAACCAAACAATATGATGACATGTAAATTTTTACAGATGTTTTTACCGATGGAATTATAGTTAGATTCAAACAGGGAAGCCCGTACAGTGATGTGTCACTTATACAAAAAGAATTGCCAACAGAATGACAGACAGAAAAATTCCATCTATAAATCCATCAATAATAGTTAATATATGACCCTCCCCTCTCTTATTTCTCATTCTTCCTTAAAAAAACCCCTCTACAACTAAATAAACAGCCCCCTATCCTTACTCATCTTAACACAACTCATCATTCATCAACTTTTCCAGTCACAACAGCACTCTGTTTGACAACATCTGTGTTCTAATTGAAATTTTATTGTGAATTTTTCACTTTAAGTAAGTAAATCTACTTTTTCTTTTTAATTTGAACACAATTTTAAAATGATAATTTTTTTTATTGCATATTTTTGTAGTATATGTATTTTGTTTGGGTGTTTACTTGTTTTATTGTTTTTTCTTAAACAAACTTGTTGTATGAATTTATGATTTTATACATGTTATGGTTTGTTTTAGATTTTGTAATGTTGTATTTGTTTGTAAATTCATGAGAGTCCAAGACTCAATTCTGCCGTTTGGAAGTCCAAATCTTTGCATCAAAAAAGAAGTCTGAATTTGTCCTGCAGCCCATACACTGTTCAACGTTCAGCTCATATCTCAAATTCTAGAAGTTCAAATCATCTCATTCTTGTTTTGTTGGAAAGCTGAGACAATTTTCCAGAACTTTCATGAAAGCTATCTGTTCAAATTCTGATGTTAGCAATGATGTTTTATGCGGATAAGAAGATAATGATTGTTACCAAGTCAAGAGGTGGTCACCCACACAACAATTAGTCATCAAATCAATAGTTTTGAATTTTGGCCTATAAAAGGAGGCACTTGCCATGCATTTAGGCACCTTGGTTTTCAGATCAAGATCATGTTATTGCTCTCTTTCTTTATATTTTTTTAATGCTTAAGTTTTGCTTTCATTAATCTCTTGTTTATGCCTTTCATTTCCTTTATTATACTTACATAATCATGTTCTTCTCTTTTTTATTTATGTTTCTCTTTTTCATTATGTTTAACGAAGTTTATTATATCAAGGTAAAAATGTTTCACTAATGGTGTTAGAATATGTATAATATAAACTCAACATGGACTTCAATGTTTATATCCAAGAAAGTTTGTTATTAACATGTCTTATCTTTTTATCTCATTAATTCTTAATACCTTACTTGTTAAATGGTTAATCTAAATTTGTGTTGTATAACACTTGATACAACAAATGCTTGGCACTTTTTATAGCCAACTGTATTGTATAACTTAAACTTGTGCTATGAAAGGGATTTGATTTGTTGTTAACATAAGTTAACATCATGAATTCCTCACAATATTTAAAAGTATGGTGTTATTAAAATAAGATAATTAATATGATCATATTAAAAATTTATAATGAAATATTAAGAATAAATCATCCAATTGGAACTTCATTTGTATGTGGTTTCCAGTTGATTAATAAAAAGTATTTATACTATACTTATTTATAATATTATTAGTAGAACTTCTAACCTTGACAAATTCTTTTATCTTTTATTAATACTCACATCAATATCACATCTCAAAATATTTTGAAAATTGGAGGAGGGGCTCGTATTAATTTTCAAGGGTCTAATATAAAAACATGCCTAGTTTATGAAAATATTGGGGACACAATGGTCTTCTCAACCATTGCTTACATGTCACCCCTGTTATGTTCGTATTGTATAGTAGGATGGGATTTAAAAAATGCTTTAGAATCCTGTCCTCCAATTTTCATTTATTGTGCACTTATATTTCATATTTTCTTCTTTTAAACTATTTTATTGTTTTTTATATATATAAAAATATCCTTACAATAACCAATAAATAAATAAATTGAACAACCGTAAAAAAACAAGCTAAATAAACAAACTTTTCAAAGTTTACTTTCATGCTCGATTTGATTTTCTTTGAAGTTATTAATGTATTTATTAAAAACAATCATGAAAAAACTATGTTTATGTTCACAAAGACTTATACATATGTGAGATCAGTTCGGCAAGATGTGGCTTTTCAAAATTTTATTAGTTTCTTTTATATATAAAATAAGGTAAAATCGAGTGAAATCACATAAAATTACAATTTTAGAACTGTTTTTACAATTTCATAAGAAATTCCATACTTCAGGTTCCAGCCCTCCAGCTCACATCAGCATGACCTTGAGTGTACCTTAAAAACTACTTATAGCATGACGTGTCCAAGTAAAGCTATAGAGACTATATTTATAGTATGACGTGGTCAAGTAAGAATCACTCATATTAATGGGTATTTGGCAATTAGCATAGTTTTTGTTTTTGTTTCTAGAATTTTTAAAAAATGTTTTTAACATCAAAGAATATTTTTAAATAAAAAATTATTTATTATAATTTTATAAACAATGATCCGTATTATTCTTATACTATAACAATTAATTAATTAAGTTCTTTTATCAATCAATTTAAATAATATTTAAATAACAAATTATTTTAAAAGACATTATTCATTATAATTTTACAGATAATAATTCGTATTATTCTTATACTATAACAATTAATTAATCAAGTTTTTTCATCAATCAATTTAAATAATGTTTACGTGCTCAATTGTACGTATAAATAACAATTTTTTTTTGTTTTTTTAAATTTATTTTTAATATCAAATTAAAATGATCTAAAATTATAAAAAAATAATTTAAAGAAAAAAATAAAAATAATCTATAGTTTTTTAAAAAACATTTTTAAAATACAAAAATATTTTTTTACGATTTCACGATCCGTTTTTACAATCCGATTTTATTTTATATTTTTAATGCCATGTTAAAAATATGTTTTTAACAACCTTACCTTCAAGTGAAGACTTGACTATATCTTGCTGCAAAATTGAACATTAGTTGTTAATCTTGAAAGGTATGGTTTAATTGGTAAAATTCTAGATTTTTTTTTAGAGATCATCAAGTCAAGTCTTACAAATCTCAGGATCACTAGAGGCTTATATAATCATTAACTTCAGGGTCCGTAGGATTAGTCGAGATGCATGCAAGCTTACCGAACACCTACGTGAACCAAAAAAAAAAAACAAAGAAACGTCAGTCGTTTGATGGTTTCATCAGTTGCAATTTACGTGCTTGAATGTACATGAAAAGTCGTATGAACTATCAGATGCATTCCATTTTGTATTTTCATCTTCCAGTGCAGATTCCTATTGATCCTTTTGCATTTGGCATGGATGCCCTGCAAAAGTGTTGAACACGTAGCCAACCACACTCCTGGTCTGTGTATCGAAAAATAAAGTTTTTTTTCAAAAAAAGATGCTGGGAGAGGGAATTTGTTCAGTAGAAACAACACTTTCCCTCGATCTGCAGGTGATCGCGATATTGGTCCGAATATCTGTGGTCGTAAAAAAGAAATGGGCATACAATTGTTCATCTTTTCTCACATTCTACCAACGGTTGCAATCCCTTCTCTAGCAAGAATTCACGAAAAAGCGAGGGCTCGTTCATAAGAACATCGATGGGGTCGAAAGAATTTTCCATTGACAGAGACCCAACAGAAACAGAGACGATATGAAAGTGCATGATGCTGTGCGCAAGTATTTTCAGATAAGTGGGATTCGTTGTTTATTTCTAATTTGCCGGTATAGTCTACTTTTCTTCGCATATAGTTCTGATCTAATCTTGGATTCAGAAATCTTGGATAAAAAGCACTTTCACTTTTGGGCCCACAGATATATTCTCCCTTTTACAGATCAACGACGAAGATCATGAAGGAAGTACGCGACCTTGCACGTAGATAATCATCATCTGAAAGTTCATCGATCACTTGGTGTTTAATCAATCATTACATGAATATTAATTAATTATACAGGTCGAAAAGTATCAACATTAACCACATACAGCAAGCATGTACTGCTGTACAGTATGGTAATCAAATGAATAGTTATAAAATCCAGTTTTGCTTCATGGATCATCTTGTTAACTTGGAGCCCTACCTAGCCCGGACAAGGCCATTTCTTTTAATTAAAATAATATTTTTTTTTTAAAAAAAAAATAATGTAAAACCTAAGTCAATTTGATTTATGAATTGATTCGCTCAACTCACAACCTAAAAAAAACCCTTGCTTTTATATTAATGAAAACAAAGTTGATCAAGGTTAATAAAGATATTTTTAGGTTTAATTTTGTGTTTTTAAAACGAATTTAAGGTGTTTTGAGTTGGAAAATTGATTGATTGAGGTTATAAAAATATTTATTAGATTAAAATAGGTTAAAAAATAATTTTTTTAATCTAAAAAATCATAGCTTGATTTTTAATCATCTCTTTAATGGCTAGAATATGGAATAGGGAACAATGCAATGTTTTTTTATTTTAAAAAATAAAATGGAGGATGAACAACCTTTGAAAAAAATTGAAAGATAAACATGCGAGCCTGACCTTGTAAACCCTCGCATATTAACCTACTTTTTTATTAGGCCAGGTGGCCAAGCCATCTTTTTGACTCCTACGCTTGGCCCTTTTCTATCTTTATACATTATTTAATTATATTTATTATTTTTTTCTCCAACGCATATATATTATTGAGACACTGTGTTAATATTATTTTTAATTTACTTTTGAAATAATAATAGGTTTTTATTTAAAAATCAACACCTATAATAAATAAAAAAAATGTTTTTATTCAAATAATAAAGAGATGCATCAACAAGAAAATAAAGTTTAGATTGAAGAAATCATTATAATTCATGCATATATTTATTTTTATAATAGTTTAATTAAATAACAAATGGATTTAAAAAAAACAGAGTTACTCTAAAACTCATCATTTTATTTTATTTTATTTAAAAAAATTAAATCAAATTTTAATCCGATCAACAAGTTCATTCCTAAGTCAATTTCTACTCGAAATACTTTAAATCCTAGCCTAGTTTATAGACTACGTCGACAGCTCATAACATTGCTAAAACAAATTCGGGCATGAATCATGAGAACTCCGACTTGTTTCACTCAAAGAAATTACTGAAAACTGAACTTTTAACCTATACTTGCTTGTGTTCTTCGAACATTTTTTTAGAAGCAATAAATTGTTAATTGAAATGGTTATATATATATAATGCTCTCTCTCTCTATGCATGCATGAGTATAATTGAAAAGGGAGAGCAACAGGACTTGAAGCAAGCGAACAATTCCACTTGCGGTGGAGGTGCGATTTGGAGCCTGACGATCTGGTGGGATATCTTATCCTCGTGACTGGTCAAAAAAAACTTTAGTACATGTCCTGGAAAAGCAAACCAACACAACTTGCATCCACCACAATCTGGTGAGATATTTCCACGCCTGCTTTCTCACCCTTTCAAGTAATTATCCATATTCATACTCTAATATTTTAAAAATAAATTTATTTTTATGCCAAAGAATTGTACTTCGGCTACATTAAATCCAATATAAAAATATTCCTAGGGTTTAAACTTAACAGCTAAGTTAATGGCATGCTTGCAATACAGCTATCTGCATCGGTGTTTATCTTCTTACACGCAGTCATTCGATAAGACTTCGACAGCCGACGCGGTTGTGTAATAATTGACTGCATCGTTCATGAATCATGTTGATAAGTTTAAAGCTAAAAAAAAAAGTTCACACGCGTGAAACGATATTTCTAACAAAAAATAAAAAAGATGGTATAATTTCTTATATGATTGTTGGATAGAATTGAAGTTTTGCGATATGCCCTAACATTTTGCAAGCATATTCTATAGCTAGCTAAGGTTGGAATCATGATCAAATTACACACAAAAAAATGCTGTTTTTTTCTTGTATTTTTTTTCTTAATTAGGTTTTATAATTTTATTTGATTTAGAATTTATTAATTAGCACAATTTTAGCTCTTATTTAAATAGTTTTGTATGTCATTTTTCATAGTAAATTATAAAATTTGATATTACTAACATTCAGAATCTATAGACTCGTAGTTTTCTCTACAATTTAAAATTATAATTTAAGGCTTGAGAAAGGGTTTTATATTCTATCTTTCACTATACATTACATGAAAAATAATAATTTAAAAGACAGTCATAGGTGAAGGGAAATACAAAAGTGTAGGTTGCATAGTTGTAGACAAGCAGTGGATGAAAAACAACACGCATGCATAAAACTTGCTAGTTCGTGTGTAACATGCATGTGTCATAAAAAAATGAACCAAAATAGGACAGTCTAATAACAGTCTAAATTACTATTCACCCTCTTACAAAGTATTGTGCAACAGGTTGATTTTTTATTTATTTGTGGTCTCTAAACTTCTTCTTTTTAATTGAATCTTTCAGTTGCAAAATTAATTGCTTTCTATTTGTTGGCTAGGGGAAAATTCAAAGAAGGGAGACCAAGGTGGAAAATGCGCTGAAAATCGATGGCATGTTTGAAGCTGGCGTTAAAAGTTCATTTTATTTCTCCAATTTACAAAATGATACATTTTTTGTCCCTTAATATTTTTTTCAAATTCAATTTTATTAAAAAACTATATTTTTATTATTTTTTAGTTCTTGTTTGTAAAAGGAAAGAAAAAGCATCGCCAAGTTCTTACATAGATAAAGAAAGTTGTTGTTTTTGCCAATTCTGACCAGTAAAATAGTTGATATTGGTGCCAACGAGTTCTATTTGATGAAATGAGTTTGATGGAGGTTGTTTAAAACCTCAATTTGCCTAAGAAAATAGATTAAAGTCGATGAAGGAAAATTTAACTCAGTTTGATTTTGTGTTTTTGAACCTTTTTTTGGGTTTATGAGGTTGATAAATTAATTTCTAGATGTTCTAATGGTGTTAATAAAGTTTTTTTTTTCCCTTGAAATGGGTTTGTTGGGCAAATAAAAGCTCTACCCTAATTTTTCGGCCACCATAATGGTGGTTACATATATATATATATATATATATATATATATATATATATATATATATATATATATATATAATAAGGAATAGTGTAATGGTTTCTTATTTCTTATTGGTTTCTTGTCTCTTATCTCTTATAATACTTATACCTAAATTCTCCTTTTCCGACATGGCATTGTTACACGTACTGGAAGGGTTACATTTCTTATTCCATGATTTGCCTCTTCATTCACATCATAAATTTATTTTGTTTCGAAATCAAGTATATCGGTTGGTGAAACCATATTCCTCTAAACTGAACTTTCTAGATCAAATACAGTTGTTCCTAGAGCCATCCAATGAAAAGATGCAACCCTTTCAAAAGACTGAATCCTTAAAGATGTAATATAACCCAAACCACAACAACCACTAAAACCAAATGTCCACATTAAAGAAATAACCCAACATACTAATGGTAAAGTCAAATTGTCTTTCCATCGCCACTCAAATTGTCTTTCTAGGTTTTCGTACAAAAAATTTCTAAATTCCTTTCTGTCATAAATAAACCATACAATACAAATCCATCCAGGAAATCAACCTCTGGTATTTCTAATACTAGCTTTCAAAATGCAGATTACACTGCAAATATACATAAACCTTTATACGCAAACCCTAAACAACAATCCCCTTCAACCTCTCCAAACTTTTCTGCAGTCACAGAAAAAATTCAAAACGAGCTAAATGTTTTGACTTAAAAAAAATAGATTTTTATTGACAAAACTTATTTTAAAAATGATTTTTATAGTGATTATATATAACTCTGAAAATATTTTTTTTTCAAGACTTTTTTACAACAAAGACATGAGATACCAAAATATTTCTATGATTTCATCACATTACATAAAGTTCAAATCTTTTTTTTTTATTATTATTGGTTTGAATTATATTATGCATCTACACATCATATTACATATCCTTTCACATATGTAAAACATACATGTCCCATAATATCTAGGAATAAAACTCATGTATGGGAACTTGCTAGTGGTCCTTCAGTCGAGTCTGAACATCCACATTTAAGGAACCTCAAAATCACTCACAAAGACTAAATAGTTGAAGCAACTCCTTACAAAATTCTCAGGGAAGACATTACTACAAATATCAAACATATTATCTAGCAAAAATGTTTTACCAATACCAACCTCAGCACCTTAAGCAAACAATTAACAAAAATAAAAAAATAAATCCAAAAGACTATTACCAACTTTTCTAAGACTACAAGATCTTCGACCTCAAGCCAAAAAACCAAGTTCAAACCTTACAAAGTCACCAACACAAGCCAAACATAACTCCAAAACAATAAAAATGACTTTTTCAAAGCTATCAAAGACTATCTTCACCAAATTAAAGCCTCAACCCTAATTGTTCCCGACAATAGTACCATGAGATAGAACAAGATACACCTAGACTTGTGATAAATTACAAACCATTAAATTAAGCTTTAAAGTGGATTAAATATCCAATTCCAAAAAAATAAAAAAGATTTATTATAAAAATTGCATTCTGCTTTCATATTTTATAAGTTTGATATGAAATCAAGATTTTAGCAAATTTAGATTCATCCAAAAGATTGTTATAAAATCATTTACAATTCCATTTAGTCATAATGAGTAGAACATTATGCCATTTGGTTTGAAAAATGCACTATCTAAATTTCAAAGAATAATAAATGACATATTCAATGCATATTCCAAATTCTGCATAGTCTATATTGATGATATTCTTATTTTTTTTCAAACTTATTATAATAGCATTTTAAACATTTACAAACATTCTTTCATGTTACAAAACAAAATGACTTAGTTGTCTCTAAATCAAAGATTTCTTTTTTTCAAACTCATGTTCGTTTTCTTGGTCATTATATCTGTCAATGTACTATAACACCTATTGAGAGATCCCTTATCTTTGCTAATAAATTTCCTGATAAAATACTTGGTAAACCTCATTTATAAAGGTTTCTAGGAAGTCTAAATTATATTTTAGGCTTTTATCTCAATATCAATAGACTTGCAAAACCTTTTCATGATAGACCGAGAAAAAACCAATTACCGTAGTCTAATGAACATATTGCTCTTATTTGTCATATTAAAAAACAAGTCTAAGAAACCCTTTGTCTTCATATAGTCAATCCCTTAGCTCTTAAAATATTTAAAAAATATGATTCGTGTTATGATAGTGTGATAATTAAATAGAAAAAATATATAATATTAAAGGATGATATTAAAAAAAATAATTGAAAAAACTAAAAAAAAAGAAAGAAGAAGAAGCAAAGCAAAGCACTATTCTAGTGAATAGTGCTATGTGAGGAGGGGCCCACTAAAAACCCATCCTCTTTTAATTTATAGTTAATTTATAGATTCTTTGATGGTTCTTTGGATCTCTTTTAAACTTTGATATTATATTATATTAAATTAGATATTTGAGTTTATATTTCATTTAAAAGATTTAAATCTTAGATGGTTTATTCTCTATCTTTTTTTTATATATATATATAATTATTCAATTCTAAATAGGTATTTTTGACATATATCCAACAAATTATATGAAAATGAAATTAAGATAAAGAAAATCCTCATATACTCCATGTTGTCCGAATATGCCTAGTGAATAAACAAAATGAGAAACATAATTGACTAGCAAGTCACATATAAACCCATGAATAAATAGGTGTAATAGTTTTAGCCATTAACACTTAAATGCCACTTGGTAATTTACAAGTTGACCAGGAAGATGCATTATCCAATATCTTCTCCTTATCCTCGATCGATGACTCAGCAATTTTGTTCGAAAAATGAAATTTTTTTTTTATTTTAACTTATATTCTTGGAAATGATACAATTATGGAATTATTAGCTAGGATATATATGAATATGCGTAGTCTCCTTTATTCCATCAAGGCAGCCCCTTTGAAGTCCCTGAAAGTGCTTCCTGCGATTGATGGTAAACCGCCTTGGACCAAAAGCTGAAGAGAAGCACACCTAAGGCAGCCTCACCAAGGTAAGGCATTATAATTTTTTGTTCTTCAAATTGGACATTATAGGAGGGATGCGGCTTCGTGCCCATCTGAGCACTGCTAGATTACCTAGTGAATTACTTTAGAGTCCTAAAAAATAAAGGAGTTTTTTTTAGCACTCTAAAAAAAAAAAAAATAACATAATACAAAAAATATTTAGAAAAATAATACATTTTAAAAAGTTGCATATAATACCTCGGAATATCTTCAAAATTAAAAATAAATTGACACAATTTACAATTAAAAAAAAAAGAGAGAGAAGAGAGCATAGGGACAAAAACAAGAAAGAAAAAACAAGACCCCGGAATGGGTCAGACAAGTCGCCCAAACATGTTGAATTCTTCTAGTTAAGATCTCTCTAACTAAACCGGTGGTGTCATTATTGAAACTTCAGTGTGTTTTTAAGATCTTTTTTTATTTTATTTTTCTTTCTCCTCCTTGTAATTTGTGAAAAGAGATGAGAGATAAAAAAGTAAAAAAAAAATAAGATTTTAAAAGCACACCGAAGCTCTAGAGATGATATAATTGATACCGTTGGAAAGATCTTAATTATATCAATCCAATGATATTAAAGAAGGTCATAAACAATTTTGTTATCAGAGTTTTGGTATGTCTCCAATGTTTTTTTTTCTTTTCTTTTCTTGTTTTTCTCTCTCTCCCCTCTCCTTTTTCTTTATTGTAACATAGACACTTGTGTCTAATGAGTAGTATATATCACCTACAACTTTTTAAATTATACTACTTTTCTAAATATATTTTTTGTAATGTGTTATTTTATCCATTTTTTAAGTGCTACAGTACAAAAATACTAAAAGAGAGAGAGAGTGGCAAGCAATGCAGAAAGAAAACAAATTATTCTCCTTTATGTAACGATCCACTATGCTGCCTAATTGATAAGGGCACTTTGTCTCCCGGGGACAAATTCCCATAACATGTGTGCAGGGGGTAAGCACTTGCAATCCCTATAAAATATATGATAGAACTCAATTCTTTTGGCAGTGGTAATTAAAAAATTATATGTTCATTACTTTGGAAGGCATAAAGATTAATGAATTCCCATATCTTGGAAAGTGGTTTAACTGTAACTAATAACTGGAATAAGTACCTCGCAGTCCTCTATGGAGATTATGCTTTCAAGATATTTAAGCCAAGGGACCACATCTGGACTTTTCATGTCTATCTGTAGCCCCCTCCACACCACTCTCACTCACAAAAGAGAAAAAAAAAAAAAAAAAAAAAAAGTAGCCAATCCCACTATTATATATATGCACCCTCTGTTCCACTGGAATAATCACGCAATCTGTATCTAGTGCTTAACCTGATCTTCAAGCAAACATGGAGTCCAACCGCAAGCGCAAAGGGTTCACGAAGGGCAAGATGATGCTGTTCTATCGTTCATCGCCAAAGCCTCCCTCAAATGTACAGTACAGCAGCAAGGTTAAGACAAGCCAGACATCTCCAGCAACAGCTTCAGTGGGTTATGTTAACCGTGATTATATGATTGCTCCACAGAAGCAGGTGGTCTCATTTATAGTGCCTGCTGCAGACAACCATCGTGACAAGTTAAGCCAGTTCGACACCTTCTTCGGTGTTGTTGGTGATGTAAGTGTAGATACCAAGGCTACTAGCTACATCTCTTCTGTTCAAGAACGCTTCAAGCTTGAACGAGTCAACTCGGAACGAAAGCAGCTTGAAGACAAGCTGTAGGGATTAACATCCATGGATGGGTCACTCTGCCCGCTGGTTAGCTAGCTAGTCGTGAATTAATAAAACCTTGATCGTATAGTTTCATTTGTGCAGAGAGGTACTGTACGTGTTGCATTTGTTTAAACTGAATCTTTAATTTTTAGGAATAGCAGTGCATGTCTTAAGTCATCAAGGCTTCTCATGTATTACCAATAAAGTTGTGGCCAATCAGAAATTTAATTCATCCTTTCACTCTTTACTCTATGCGTTTATTTGATTTGTAACTGCAGGTGCTATAAAATATTTACTTAATTGGTTAAGTTTTTGTTTATTATGATTGATGCATCAATATATTTTAAAATTTAGTTTTAGTTCAAGTTTATTTTTAAAAGAGTCAAAGGCAATGCGATAACTTAACATGTATAGACCTGGCAGAATATTTGGGCTAGACAACATGGGTCTGATTTTCTTCTTGAAACAACATCCTTGGATTCAGCTAAACGAAAAATCCAGGTACATATGGTTTCGGCAAACTTCTAGACCTAATATCCTTGGATTCAGCTACGCGTTAGGCCGAAATAGATGTGGATATGACAAGCTTTCAGGCCCATCATTATTAAGTTCAGCTACGCGTTAAGCCCAAATAAACATGGGTCTGGCGAGTTATTAGAACTAACATAATTGAGTTTAGATACACGCTGAGCCCAAGTACATATCGCTCTAGCGAGTTGTCAGACCTTACATCATTGGGTTCGGCTACGTGCTAAGCCCAAGTACATATGGGTATGGTGAGCTACTAGACCCGCCATTCTTGGGTTCAGCCCAACACTAAGCCAAAATAGGCATGGGTTTGGTGAGCTATCAAAGTCAGACCTAACATTCTTGGATTCAGTTACACGTTGAACACAAATACCTATAAGTCTGGAGAATGTTCTTGGATTCTGCTGCATGCTGAGGCTAAACAAACGTGGGTCTAGCAGGAGATGCCCACTTCAAGAATTATTTATTTTTTATTAAACTAAGTTAATGGATTAAATATAAGCATGAGATGCTTACTTCATGATATTTTGCTTGATTTGCTTTATGGGTCGTTACTATAGCAGTGTGTGCAGCCTCTTTTGGGATCGTCATGTAGCCTTTTTCTATGACTTTAGAATCATATTGATGAGCTTTTTCTGGTGATGAAGCTGTGTCCACGATGGATTGACGGTGAGTCTCCAACGAGCTTTTCTTTCTTCTCCTCCCGAGTACAATATTGCCAACTCATTTTTTATTGTTAATTATTTTTTTTTTTACTTTATTTATTGTCGATGTCTTTTTTAATTATTTTATTAATTTAAACAACATTATTGAACTCAATCAAATGAATGACTTATCGTCTTAGACTTTTCTTGTTTTCTTAAAAAATATTGGTGTTGCATAAACATTTTTTTTTTTGTATGTTAGGAAAATTTTGACACAACCCACAGTCTAGAACAAGCACCAATCTAGTAAAAAACTAAAAAAAAAATAAAATAATTCGTTAAATTTATCCAAAAAAAAGCTTCTCAACAAATTCATTTTTAATTGTAAACTACAATAACAACAAGATTCCCATATCAACAAACATATCAGAAACCTAAACCATGCATTATCTACTTTTTTATCTAAGCCTTTTAAGTTATTCATAAATTATATCATGAGTAAATAAATAAAAGATGCTTTTATATGATTACTTTGCTTTTTTTCTCTTTGATGCGGTATGCTTGTTTGGATTTGTTGATTCAAAGGTGTTCGGACTTCGGATCATACTTTTTTGATCTTCGTCCTTGGTCTGCTAAGTTTTCTACTGACTCATGTGAATAGATTTTCTTTATTTAAATTTCTCATTTAAAAAAAAACAAAATCATTTGAATATTTGTAAAAATAATATTCTTATCTTATTCTTTTATTCGAGATACTTGCTATTATTTTTTAAATTATGTGTTGTCGTGAATGTATCTGCTTCATGTATAGTAGGTACTCCTAGGATGTTGGATCGGGTTCCCTTACGTTTTCCTCTTCTTCTCACTATCCATTTTTGTTGAATATCCAATAGGTTTAGGTAGTTTAATACAACAAAATTGAATATTCTTCTTTTGACTTGCATGCAATCTATTTTAGATAAGAATAGTCTTTTGACCTCCGTGACGCTGCAGACTGAATTATTTTTTTATAATGTTATAAAAAAATTTAAAGATGTTAAAATGTTAAGAATTTGATGTATAATGCAAGAAACATTTTAAAAATATTGGGGCGGTGATATACTAGACTATATATTTTTTCAAAAAATATATATTAAGATGTCGATAGACTAGATTGATTTGGGCCAACAATATTTAACCCGCTATTTAGAGCATGATCTCGTAATAACCCTATAGAATTCAAATCAAAATAAATTTAAAAGGTTAATTTTAATTAACCAAATATTCAAGGCCTAAAATTTAAAAAAAAAAAAGTCGATTAAAGAAAAGACTTAAAACAATAACTTGAGCAAACCTAGATTTGCGACTCATGGTATGCCGCGACCCATACAGAATTGGTTCTAACATTAAAGAAAAAAAAAGGATGCTCAATTCATTGACCTCATTGGATCAATTAAGTCGGGTTAATTTAATAATATGATTAAAAAATTAGCAAAGAATAAAAAATAAAAAGACCTTAGATAACATGAGTTATTTTTAAAATTAGTAGAAAATCCAATAGAGAGCCAAAAAAAAAAGTTTACAGATCCCAATCTCCAAAAACTAAAATCTTAAAGGATGAAATTGAAAAAACATGAACTTAAAAAAAGTAAAAAAAAAAACAAATGATTTTTGCCTAGTGCTACGCTGCGAGCCGAATATTTTTGTTTAACCTTTTAAAAAACTGATAAGCTGACATACTTGATAATATTTTAAAAACAAATATTGAACAATCAATTTAATTTAATTAAAAATCCTTTTAAAAAGGATAGATCTAACAAAGAACAGAAAATTAAAAAAAAAACTAGGATAACTCGAGTAATTTTTAAAATCAATGAAAAATCCTACATAAAGAAAACAAATAAATGGATTATTGAGCTCAATATCCAATCAAATCAAATGTTTAATAATGAAACTAAAAAATATGAGTTTTAAAATAAATAGATAAATAAACTCAGACAAAACTCCTAAATACGGGTTAAGTTTTCAAATTTGCAACCTCTTATATCATAGACTTGGGGTCAATCAAGAAACTCAATTTAATGTTAAAAGATGTAATTAAAAAAATATCAAGGAGAAAAAATAACATAAAAAATAAGGATAAAATCTTATATGTAAATATAATAGAGGATGAAACTGTAAAAATAAATCAATTTTAAAAACATCCTAAACAAAAAAAAAACTAGAAATAAAAAAAATAAAAACCAAAACTAAAATAATAATAATAATAATAATAATAATAATAATAATAGAGGACTCAATTATATAAATTAATTGAAATGTACAAAATAGCAATTAAAAAAACAGAAACCAAATCCTAAAACTAAATATATCAAAAGGTTGATGTGAAATGTTACAAGGCTTCAAATGAAATCCAAGAAAAAGAGAGAGAAAAAAAAGTCAATCACCTCCAAATAAGAGGTTATATATTAACACACATCATTCATAAAAGGTTTTAACCGCCATAAAAAATCGAAAAACAACTAGAAACCCATTTTTCGCCTCAATGAGCCACTGCACACAACATGAAAGCTTACTTATTGGCGCATTTGTGAAACGTGCTAACACCTTTTTTTTAATTAAATTATTGAATCACCCCGAGACCACATGATTATTGCCGAAAACAATGTGAAATAACTAATATGCCCCTAAAGTCAAGCCTAATAATTTCTTACTTCGAGGGTAATAGAGTAATCATACTTTGCGTACCAAAAGGAATTATAAAAAATGCCCCTAAGCCAAAGTTTTTTGGTTTTTGCTTTTAAGGAAAACCGAGTAATTTAACTATTTTAAAACTTATAAAAGGACCAAGATATCCCCAAATGATTCTAAAATAACAAATGGCTCTTGTGAAAAGATTTGTTTACCCTTCGAGAGGCAGGATACTATTGAATGATAGTTATTTTTCCTTTATATAGTCTTTTATTCTTGATCTCTAAAAAAAATAATTAGAATATGTTTGTTTTTGCGTTTCAAAAATATTTTTGAGAAAAATTAATTTTTTTATTTTTTATTTTCTTCTAATGAATTTTTTTTAAAATCATTTTGATATGCTAATATTAAAAATAATTTTTTAAAAAAATATATATTATTTTAAAATATTTTCAAATAAAAAATACTTTGAAAAATAACTGTTATTATAATACCAAACAAGCTTTTACTATATGGAAAATTATTTTCTTCAACTTCTCTCTCAAAGCTTGCCATCCATTGTTCCTTAAAATAATGAAAATAAAACTAGAATGTAATGAGTATTTGAAAAAATAATATGCATGTGAAACAATCACAATGAGAGTCCTTGGTTGCTAAAAACTAATACAAAGAAAAATGAGAATTTGAAAATACAATCAAAATACTTTTGAATAATACTTTAGAAAATGAGTATTGTAACACTCCATTTACACAATCAAAGCACACGTAGCAATCTTGTACCTCTATCAATTGGTTTTTAATTCACACGGAGGAGGGTATGCATGAAGACTTAAAAATATAAAGGGATCATTTGAGATATTATGAAAATAATAAATGGTTATAAGACTTTGCAAATGGCCCCTCTAGCTACATGGATTCTGCTCACGATAATATTTTCTATTTTTTTATTATTATCATTATGCTAATATAGTTTTTAGCCGAAGATTTAATTGAATTCGAGTAATATCTTTTTGATGACTATTAAAGTCATTTGTTGTCAAGAAGGGACCCCCCCGCGGCGATAATTAGAGATATTTTAAAACTAATTTGTTCATCATCAAACAAGATTAATTTTTCTTTTCTAAACAATCCTAAAAACAAACATTATACATCAACTTAATATATATAATTTAGTGTGCTTGTTTTTTAGGTAGTTTTTGTGGCTGTGATTTTAAAAAAATAAGTTTTAAAAAAATATGGTTAAGCGTGATTAGTTGGATTTAGATACGTGTTTGGTAAAAATTATAATTAAAGTTTATGTACAGCAAAAAATATATATAAAATATTTGGTTGTGGTTGCTTTTCAAAAATATTTTTACTTGAAAATATATCAAAATATTTTTTTTATTTTTTAAAAAAATTTTATATCAGTACATCAAAATGATATGAAAATATATAAAAAAATTATTTTAAAGCAAAAAAAAATAAAACAAATTGAAATTTTAAAAAAAATGCTTTTAAAATTAAAAAACAAACAGAATTTTACGAAACTTAGTTAGAAAAGCATGTAAAAATTGCTTTACAGAAACTTCATTTCAAATTTAATTTTTAAATAGATCCCACAATATATAACGTAGTTTAATGCATTACCAAACACTTAACTATGTTTTTGACACATTGTAAATACAAAAACTACAATTAAACAAAAAAGGACCTAGATAACGTGAAATTCCTATCGTTTTAGTTTCAAAATTCAGATACAAAAATCAAGAAATATCTTTAACCACAAAGTCAACTCTCTAAAGTCTTGGTGGTGAATTAAAATAAAGTAACTCTACAAGTCTAATAAAATTCTTCATCAAAGACTCATGCTTATAAAATTGCATAACTTTTAAAGGAGAGTAAATTAGAAATTTCAATTTGATTAATTAATTTATTTTTCAATTAAATAATTATAGGATTATTAGAGGTCAATGCTTGCGGAAGTCGTTGCACCCAGTCTGAATACTCCGGTCTAATTATTAATAATAAATTGTGGACTTAGGATTGAAATAAGAATAAAATTATAAGGACTGAAAAAATAATATTGCCCTTTTATAAATAATTATGGTTAATAATGACTGGTGGGAAAATTGGACGTTTCATTTAATTTGAGTTATTTACGCGATCGTTATCATTTACTATTATATATAAGAGTCAAAAAAAAAAAAAGACGAAACCAGAAATTGAAAGAAGAACCGAGACAAGGGAGGTAGGGAGAAGGAAAAGAAACGAAATGGATGACGGGAAAAATAAGTAGTTAAGGTGAGATTATTGTTGTTAAGTATGGTTTTGTATATATGTTAAGTTTGATTAGTAAGGATTTGAAGATGATCAAGAATTGATTTAGAGGAAGTATGGCTGTTAGTAAGGATGTGAGACGGGTTGATCTTTGAAGTTCATTTCGGGTAAGATTAAGTTGAGTTCTATGGTTTTCATGTTAAATTGATAGTGATATGGGTTTAATGGTAGAAACAATTGATTTGAGATGAGACTTTGTTTAATTGGTGTATTATGGTTAGAGATCTTAAGGAATTTTAATACTGAAAAGAAAATCGGAAAAAATTGAAGAAATTGGAATAATCAGTTTTGGAATTCTGGAGAGACCCATTTGCGAGGTTGAAGATGACAAGATTACAATTTGGTCCCCGGTTTGTAAAATTATGGTTTAGTCCCTTGGTTATGAGAAATCATGATTTGGTCTCTGAATGTAAAAGACAGTTTGCAATTAGGCTCTAGCATGGAAGTCAGATTTATTGATGATCGATTACCTTGTTTTGGTGTGTGTTAGGGATTCCGAAAGAAAATTGGTTTTGCTCGCTGTACAGCCGAGAATTCAAGGTGAGAGTTGAAGAAGAAGACGAAAATTAATGTGCTCTGGTCCCAGCAGTGTAAATACAGTTTAGTCCTTTGAAGTTTATGATGATAATATTATGGTCATTGAAGTTTGAATTGTTACATTTTGGTCCTACAAGTTAATAATTAGTGTTCAATTGGGTTCCTTTGAACAAATCAGATACATTGATTAACTCTGAAGGAATAATTGAGATCTAAATTGCATCCCTGTGGTAATTTTATAAATTGCATCCTTATACCTTAAATGTCAAGGGATCAAGTGTTGATAGTAAAAAAGCGATCAAAGTATAAAATATTGAGAATGCTTAGTAAAAGTGTAAAATTATTTTTTACTGGTGGATCCAAATAATTTTCAAATACCTATGGTATTAATATTTAACTTATTTTAATCTAGAGCTAAACATAATCTAATGGGATGTTTGTTTTGTGAGAAATGTTTCATTAAAGGAAACATTTTACATGAAAATTGATTTTTAGAATGTATGGTAAATAATTATGTGAAAAAAAATATATAGTAGTCCCATAATGATTGATGATGTGTTATAATGATGAGTTGGTGAAAGCAATAGTGATGATGTGATAGTGATGACAATAAAGGTAATGTTTTCTAGATATTTTAAGTAAAAAAAATAAAAATTAAATTTTTACAAAAAAACAAACCTCACAGCCCGACTTTTAATAGTCCTCTGGTCATCAAAAACTATGATAGGAGGCAATGTCTTGCCTACACTTTTTTTTTTTTAATAATGATAAACAACATATCATTTACTTTTATTATAAAAAATAAATAAATAAACCTTACATGTGGGCTAGGCTTATATTGATTGGGCCAAACACTTAAGTGCATGCATTTTAGCTTGTTTGTTTTTATTTTTTATTTTATTTTTATGTTTCCCTGTCCTTTATAATTTATCCTATAACTAAAAAATAATTCGAAGTTTTTCTTTTATTGATACCATTGAAATTTCATTTTTTTTAATGGAATTATTGTTTTTTATATTAGCAAGTGTTTTTTTTCTTTCACAACCCTTATGATTTTTTTTAGAGTTTATTCGGTCGTCATTTTTTTTTATTAAATACCGTTTGATCTTTTGTTTTTTGTCATGAAATTTTATGGTATTATTTTTTACCATATTAGTCGGCGTTCTGTTTTTGTAGCCCTCCACAAGGGTTTTGGCTCACCATAAATTTTTTTTTGACGGCAAAGAACAGCCAACTAGTTAATAAATCATTATCTATAAGATATTTTATAAGTCTTTATGAAACTGAAAGTATTTTTTAGTAAATAGATTATATTTCCAATTTACAAGTTGATGGTAAAGTCTTTAATGTTAACCAGTTTTTTATTACATATATAAAAAAAAATAAACAAAAAAAAATATTATTTTTCTATAAAATATTTTATCCAAGATAAATGCCCCACAAATTTGATAAAAATACCTCCGTATGGCGGTGACCTATGGCCTATATGAGACCAAATTCGCATACTCACGGCCTAAAGCCTATGAGGATATTTCGTCAAAATATCTGAAATGCTAAAGGGTTCCAGATGTCTAACTTTCGGCCTTTAAACTTACCAAAATAAAAATGATAATGATAGTTGCCGTCTTAACTAATCACGTGCTCCAAGTGTGCTATGATCCAAATTAAGCAATTACTGTTTTCATAAACAATTACTTGTGAATAAGATTCCGTTGAGTCATGTCTCTAAAACATTTTAAAATTATTTTTAGATTATTTTAATATATTAATGTTAAAAATAAACTTTTAAAATTAAAAAATTATTTTAATTTATTTTTAAATAAAAAATACTCTAAAAAACCACAAAATCTTACAATCCGTTAAAGTTGATCAGCGCTGCAAGGGTTTACCATGTTGGTTCCTGTGTCATTTAAATGTCATCTATGAAGTTGAAAGTTACAATAATAATTTATGTGAATGTGTGCCCGTGAATGCGCATGTTTAGCATTTTAATTTTTAGATTAAAATGCATTTAATTTTTAATTATTGAAGAATATATATATATATATATATATCTAAAAATATGTTAAAACATGATTAAGTCATATGTCAAACATAACATGCACAAAATAATTTATTACAAGTATAAAATAAATGTTCCCTGTATTTTGTTGCATCTCATCTCTTAGTATTAAACAAATGTAGGAGCAAAAATTTCTTTTTTTATCCACTTGACCGAATACAAATCAATTATGGTATATTTGTTTTTATATTTTAAAAATATTTTTAAAAAATATAATTTTTTTATTTTTTATTTTAAATTAATATTTTTTTGATGTTTTTAGATCATTTTAATATGCTAATTTTAAAAATAATTTTTAAATAATAATAAATATATTATTTTAAAATATTTTAAAATAAAAAATATTTTAAAAAATAATCGTAACTACATTTTTAAACAGTATATCTTAGCATCTCATATCCTACAATCTCATACCATCATTTTCATTCATGATGTCTTGTCTTTTTATTAAACACTGTCAAAATATTATTATTGAGTACATTTTCATCTCCTTTTATGATAAAGAATGGTAATTGAAGAAATTACAATTATAGAAATTATTGGGTAATTAGTAATTTAAAAGTATAACTAGTTAAATGCATTTTTTTTCAATGCTATTACATAATTTTTTGTTATGTTACCTGATATAATTTCATTATTTGTTATCTAGTTATTTATTTATCCATAACAATATTTTTCAAAATATAGTTTGTTATTTTTAATGACATGATCACTTTTATAAAAATTTCATGATTTGTTATTCAACTATAAATACACATATCCGAGCATGTTACACAATCTTTTAACTTTTATTATATAGTATTTCACTTTATTATAAATATTCATATGATCTATTGATTTTTTCATATACTTCATGTATTTACGAAACATAATCAATATAAATAGGTAATTGTATTTTGCTAACAATTACTTCATTCTTATACATAATTTAAAATCAATTTAATGTGATTAATATCTTGATAGTGTTGTTTTTATATAGTTTGCTATCTTCAATTAATGTTCTATCTTCAACTTGATCATAGAAATAGTAGGCTTTAGTTATTAAATTCGAACAAGATTAATTAATTACATTGAAAATCTGATGATTCATCAATCCAATTAATTAATTTTGTTTATGAAGACCTGAAATGCAAAACCCATTTGAAACCAATAAAGGTATTCCTTTTCAAAAAATTTACTTGTGCTAATTTTGAAGAACATATTTTTTTATATTTTCCACAATTTTCTTTCACAAGTTTTTCATTTTTTTATAAATGAAAAGGAAAACTAAATGATGAATAATAAAATATTCTTCTTTTATATACAAGAAGTTTTATCAATATATAAGATTAAAATTATGTTCTTTTATATTTCCATATTTGGTTAATAGATATATTTTTAATATTAAGGATAAAAATACTTTTTATTTTAGTTAATAAGTACTTTTTCATAAAAAGAAATAAAAGAAATATTTAATTATTATATTATCACAAATATAAAAAAATAAGATAACTACTATTTTGATTTTTCATGAAAAATAGGTATAATCTTAATATCTATTTTTTTTCAATGAAAAGTCTCTTTATTATTGGTAATAATATGTAGGGGTGATCATTTTCGGTTCGATTTGTTTTTTATCAAAAACAAGTAACCAAACCAAATTTTTTTTAAAAAAACCAAAACCGGTTTAAACCGACTGGTTTCGGTTCAATTTGATTTTTTAGGACAAAAATCGGTTCAAACCAGTTTGGCTCGATTTTTAGTTTGACTCGGTTTTTTCTGGTTTGGCTAAATTTTTTTATGGTTTTTTAGGTTTAGATTTGGTTCAGTTTTTTCGGTTTCAGACTTATAAAACCGAAATTAAATCTGTCAATTTTTTAATCTTTTTTTTTTCACAATTTATATTTTTTTGTTATTTTTTTTATAATTTTATCTGTGTAATCAATTTTTTATTTTTTTTTATCCACCCCTGATAATATGACCATAACCGCCTCAACTAGTGGAGTCCTCTACTCTTATCTTTAACATTACCATTATTGTCAGTAACATTTCATTTCTCTCGCCTCATCACCACATCACCACCGCTCAATTATAACTATTAATAAAAAATAATTATTTTACTTCCATAGAAAAATATTTTTTCTTAGTACATTAAACTAATCGTTTTTCAAGAGAATGTTTTTTTTTATTAAATAAAACTGTAGGTAAATATTTGTTTTGCAAAACAAACACACCTCTAGTTAGTGTTAAAAAATAGTTTAATTCTTATGAATTTCAACCAACATGGTCTATTTTTTAATTAATTTCAGTCAATGTTATTAATTATATTTGGATTTTTTTATTTATTATTTTTTTAGATAAAATGTCTTTCATTTATTTATTTCTACTATAATATTTACAGCATGTAGCCAATACTTCGGTCTCATGTAAATAACTCCCGGGTATTTACTTAAAGTCACATGCTTTTATATTCTATTTATTTTTGTATTTTAAAAAATAATTAATTTTTTTTAATTAATATATATTTTATTATTTTCAAATCATTTTAATACACTAATATAAAAAATAATTTTTAAAAAATATTATTATAATATATTTTCAAATAAAAAACAAACACGACCACATTATAAAAGACCACCCCGTTAATAAAATATACACACCACAGATACCATTATCAACAGCCATAGCTTTTAAAGGAAAAACCGCATTACAAAGGACAAAAGTAGAATTAGCCATTTTAAGTAGTGAACAGGCCCAAAAACAAATACGGAAATTGAAGCAATCATATGCGTCCACGTGCCAGTCATTTATAGTACTCTCAACCCGGAATCACCAACTCACCCAACTCGACCCCTTACTGTTTCTGCTCAAATCTATAAGAATCCCCAATCGTCTCTCCATTTTCTCTCTGACATAGCTACACTGCTTCATTTTCTTCTTGTGAAACAGAACGCAGAGATCACTCCTTGGTGGATCGGTCATGGTGAGAGGGAAGGTGCAGTTACAACGAATCGAAGACAAAAGCAGCCGTCAAGTGTGCTTCTCAAAGAGAAAGAGAGGTTTATTAAAGAAAGCTAAAGAACTATCGGTTTTGTGTGATGTTGAGATGGCGGTCATCATCTTCTCCTCCACTGGCAAGCTCTTCGAGTTTTGCAGTGGCAACAGGCACGTCCTTAATTCTGTCTCTTTATACTTTCCATTTTAAGCTTGCCTTAAATTTTATTTTTTCTTCGTTTTTGATTTGATCGTGGTCATATGGAAGATATTTTTGCTAGATATGCTTTGAATTTCATGATATTATATATTTGCTTGGCTTTTGGAAACACATACACTGAGAGACAAAAACCCTTTTCAAATCATCTAACTGTCACTGTAGAGGGAGCGAGATTCACTTGGTATATCCTTGTTCATTGGAAAAATCAACAGGATCTCCTAATAGAGAAGTTTGTCCACTTATGTGGGCCTTTGTCACTTTCCTGACTTTGATATGCATACCACCAGTTTTGCCATGATTTGCATATGCTCGTGCTGTTGTGCTGTGTTGTGTGTGTTGGGATCATCAGCCACGTCTAGGCCTAGGTATATTATTTATTATTTGATTTCAGGAATTACTGTCTAGAAGGAGACAAGATAGGTTACGAGGATGATATGGATTATAAATGCAAGATCCATGTTAGCTGAGGATGTGACGATGGGTAGCAAATTACACGATGGAATTCTGATTTAGCAACCAACCTCGTATTTTCTGTGTGTTTCCCTAAATTGAAGGATATTATGTTTTGTATAAAAAGTTTGAGAAACATAAATGAATATATAAATATAAATCTGTTTTTATAGTGAAGAATTCTTGTTATCTCAAAAAAGAAATGATTATTTGTGATGTTTTAACTCTTCTATTCCAAGAAAATAATGCAATGCTAACTAAAGGAACATAAATAGATGAAAAATTAGTGTCGCATAAATAATTTTTCCAATAGTTAAACCGCTCAAACAATCCCCCTCATATATTCGATATCCAAATTCACCACACTGTAGTTTTTCTCGCTATATAAAACAACCCCATAACAAAAAAAATTTAGAAAGTTCATCGGTTTCAGTAAAACCTCCTAGAACACCACAATGTCTAGAATTAAGCAAAATTATTGCGCAAGGATTTAGGAATGCAAATTTCCTCTCTTGCATAACCTCGCTTAGAAGAACGTAATTGGTCGAAAGTAACTTGCTTGACTTTTTACAACACTGCAATGGTGCTCGGTGCAGCTCACGAGCACTTGACACTTGGTGCCGGACTCTTTTAATAAGAAAGTGAAGTTCACTTTCATAATTAGTTTTAAGTTTTTGGTGGGCGCACTTACACACATATATTAAACATTGATCGTATCATACTTAATTGTGACGAGGAGATAACACTTCAATGATTGGTTGAAGCGAGGTGTAAGGTTAGCCAATCCATTTGTTAGGGAGGACCGGGTTATTAATAACTCACCTAAAGGAGGTTTGTATTCTATTATGTATTAAAATCTCATTTTAATTCAGGGTTTTAAGTCCGATTTAGACACAAAAAAGAAGAAGTTATGTTTACTTGAATGTTTGGTTGTTTTTAACTCATAAAACTTAAAATTATATTAGGATTTTAAAAAAAGTTAAAAGTTTAACACTAAGAGTTTTTTTAGCAATATCCCTCGTATATCTTATGTTCTAAACATATCTCTTGTATATTCTACTTTATATTTCGTTTAACCAAAATTAAATTTATATATAATTTTTTTATTATTTTGAGCTGCATCGCTATATATCTGATCCGACTATATTTATTTTCAACACATATCCATTATATATATGAGGGGTTTTTCGAAGCATTCATGTTTCTTAACCTCTTATTGATTGAAATTGTATTATTGCTATTTTAATGTAGACTTATATTTGAAAATTGAAATGCTTCCTAATTGAAAACTATTTGAAAAACTAATAAATGAATCAAAATTCATTTCATCCAAAATTATTCTATAACACTTTTGACTAAGCATAATCACATTATTTAAAGCGAGCCATACTCATAATTCAATATACCTGAATTATATTGTTCAATTCCCTAAGAGTTTGGAAGAGTTTTTGTTTTTCTTTCATTTGAATGCAAAATCCTTTAGTAGTAACTTTTAAAAACACCTATTCTCTTCTTCCCACTTTTTCCTCCAAGTTTTTACACTTGTAATTTTTTTAGTAGAATCTACTCGGAAATTGCTGATGTATACATAAAATGGACATGACACTAAAATGTGGGGCCTTCGTGTTAGACAACTCATTCACATCCTAATTCCGGAAATTACACAGAAACAATGAACAAATCAACGTTTGTGCTTATTGATATTTTATTTATTAGAATCTGATAGTAGAGCGAAGTACTCACGAGTCTGAATTATCTAGGATAGTGCACAGTCGGGCGTTGATTGGTTGCTTTATGATGCTTCAAGTGGTTGCGACTCAATATAACGCCACAACGCCTCATGGACACTTGGTAGTAGATAGTGAAGTAGCCATTTAGGCTCCTAGCCTCTTGCCCGTTCGCTTGGCGGCTAGCTCTCTGTCGCCTTCTAGACCATACAATGTAGGATTCTTCATTCAAATATTGTGCATAGAAATAAAGTTGTACCTTCACCGACGACTTAATAAGTTCTTGCTGTAAATATCAAGCTTTTGATTCCAAAATTTGGTTGGTCGATGCTTGAACTTGCTCTGGTGATAGCAGTAATGGGCGGTGACCTACTGATAATTTGCAAAAATGATGTCTACATAGATTGCAAAACTTTTTAAAAGGCTTTAGAAGCATTGCAAAACTTTTATTTATAATAAACTCTTGAAACTATGCTCTTGAAATCAAAGCTTCCATTTCAATGAACAATACATTCTTCTAAAATAAAATCCTACTACAAATAAAGCAAGTTTACTAAACGTGTATTTGATATTATTATAGTTTTTATTTATAACTTAACCTGAAAAAACAAATTTAATTAAAAAAACCGCATAATATAGTTTTTTTCAAACCACAATTTTTACAATAATTATGATTAAAAATATATTTAAGTAATGAAAACTAAATAACTTTTGAAACCGTGGTCATTCTATAAACATTTCATACTCTAACTTGATAGGATCTTATAGTCTAAAATCAGTAACTAGAGTCAATGATGTTAACGGTTCGTAGTTATAGAATAGGAGAGTATTACTACCATGAACTGAATTGACCTCCATTGAGGCTGCTCTGATCTCCTCTGTATATTCATTAATTAATCAAGTAGGTTATGTTAACTGGCACTAAAGCGAATTACTTCAATATAATTTAAATTATTGCTAAAATTTGTCTTTGTTTAATTCTAAGAAGTAAAATTTTATGAATATCGAATTCTCATGATGGTATGAAAACATTACATGATCGTGAATTACTATTATCCTAAATTCAGCGGTAGTGTTCGGTATCATTATGATTTATTTTTTTCAAAACAAGTTTTGGTGAACTACTATATTTATTATTTCTTATGAATGATTTTATAAACCGAATCAAATATTTAAAAATGGCTTTTAGTGCTCTGTTTTCTATTAATAGATTGTAAATGTCACACTATCACCATGAAAATCAACACAACGCCACCGCACTATCACAGCAACCACCACTATCCATCACCATCGTTCCCCCAAACACTTCCAAAACACTGTTATCACCATTAATGTTATCCTAGTTACAATTTTGGATCATTGCTCTGAATCGAATGTTCACCGATTCAACCATCAGGTTGTTTTTTATTCAATGTTGTGAATTTTATCAGTTCTAAAAATGATCTTATTCAGGTCCCTGTCACCAGTTATTTAGTTTAGCTAGTCAGATAAATCCAATTTTGAGAACACTAACTACCAGAGCTATAGCATGCACTTTAACTTTATTGAAAACGAAATCACACAACTATAACCAAACCAATCAATTTGTTTTGCTATAGCCATCAAAATCATTACCAGCACCAGCACCATCACTTATACCATCATGATATGTCGTTGTCACCACAACCATACCATTATCATAACAACATGCATTTTAGTTATTTTTTTAAAAAAATATTTTCCACAATGTTCGTTTCTAAGAAAAAAAAGTAATTTTTTTTAAAAAAGCTAAAAATAAGAGAATGAACCACTTTCTTATATGCATGTGTACAAATTCATTAAAGGAAGGCTTTTATAGAAAATCTTAAATTACACTTCAAATCTCATTTATAAATGAGAATTAAAAAAAGAGAGTATAGTAGGTCATTAACTATTAGTATGGCAAAAGTACTTCTTAAGTTGTATTATATGAGTGATTATTAAGTGCACAAAAAGAATATAGAAGGAAGTTTAAGCTTTTTGGTGGAGGTGAATGTCAAGTGTATTAATAGATGTATTTATAGAGGTTTATTATCAAAATTCAAGGAAAAAAAAGATAACAAACATATTAACATGTAGAAGTAGAGATTAAGGTCATGTTTGTGCTTCTAGTAATATTGTGATTGAAACTTTGATTGTAATGAAAAAACACTATTTTTATGTGGTATCCCAAAAAGAAAGAACTTATACATAAATAGAGTAGTCATTTTTAAATTCATGTAACTTATTAGTAGATTTGATTTTTATTGAATTAAGTTGGGATTTTTTTAAAAATGAGTTTGTATTATGATTTTGACTCAAAAAATTCGTTAGGCTTCGATGAGTATTCCGAAAACAAAGAAAAAAAAATATCACTCACTCTTTTATCTAGTATTTCATAGGAATTTAATAAATGATTCACAGATACAGAAAATACATATTTCTAAATTTTATATTTTATATTTTATTTTCTCTTGCTCTTATATTAAAAGGAATAAAAGATGCCTTTAAATACCGATCAATTCAAAGCCCAGAAAGGTCCATTGAGTGCATAATGCCTATGTTATAATAGATTGGAACGCTTGTCTAGAATCGATTTCTAAATCATTGATCTAGTGAATAAACTAGATAGAACAAAACTATAACTATAACACAAGGCACTTGTTTTCTCTATTTTCTACTGGTTTAAGTACTTCCACAAACAAAATATAGAGAAGTTAAGTTATGAGTTTATTGAATTGTTATTTAGGATTTAAAAGCATGTTTGACTTTGCTGCCAATTCATGAACGTAGGTTACAAATTAGAAGTTAAAAAATGGTTCTCTATAAGATGGGGATTAAGTAATGGTATTTTTTCAGAGGTTGGAATAGAGTTCTCGGTAAGGGAAGGGATTGAAGAAGTAGGAAAGAAGATTTCCCAACAGAGCAGCAGCCAGTCGAAGTCATGGTTTTAGAGTAGGCCCAAGGCTTTATTCAACCTAGGCTCAAAGTTGTCGCAGAAATGGTGAATTGACCTGATCACCTATGTGTAGTCCACCTCTATTGAAAACCTAACTTGTGATTGGGTCCTCCACTGACCACGGGGTTCAGGATTGACAGAAGCTCCATTATCTAATTTACTAACTTCGTGTGAACATGTCAAATCAGGTTTGAAACGGAATCCAATAGGAGAGGGATGTAAGAAGACTGCAATGAGATTTTCATTAGTGACATAACAGTGTGGAGAGAAAAATAGTACTCTATCCTCCCCATAGTGAATGTCTAACTTTTTTATTGTTGCTTGTCAAAATATCAAATCATATATTTTCTTATAATATCTCTAATCTTGTAAGACCTGCGATTAAAATAAGGGTATTTTAAAGAATTGCGAATAAAGAACAATGATATAATATATCAGTTAATGCCTTTTATCTCTCTAGAACCGACGGAAAGAATAATAAATTACACTAAACATGAACAAACAAAATTGGAACAAAATAGTTCAAGTTGATAGTGCTTGTTAAGCTTCTTCTAGAGTTCAGATTCTGCCATACTTGATTATTCCAAATTAACCAGATAGTTCATCATTGAAAAAGTTGTGTATGCTTGTTAACTGGCACTACAAATCTAGCTTGAAATTCATCACACTACATTGTTAATAGTTTATTGAAATCAACTAGCATAATAACAGGCGATTCAATCATTAAGACTTTGATCTCTCCAAAGGCTTTCTGAGCTGAATATTTATTCAAGCATGTAGTAATAGAACTCATAACGAAAATTTCTTGGTACAGAGACTTCTTTTAGAAACAATAGGTATGCTATCTCAGAAACAAGCTTGGCACAGAGATGTATTTGATGGTGATTTTGTTATTGCAAAGCTATCTACACCCATGTTCAAAGCAAATACTCATAGTCACAAATTCTTGATTCTCTCAGTTTTTTCTATCTTCTTTCTCGCAATTCTTCTCATTTTAACAACATATTCTCAAACATATAGTGCATTCAAATTACCTACTATAATTCCAAAATAATCGAAAGAAAAGAAATGAGAACAGCAGAGAAGCATTCTCATTATGTTCCTTTTTCCTTTAATCTTGTTTTTCCTTTTCTATATTTCTAAATCGAATATTATTATCAATACAATAGTTACATACTGTTGATAAAAGCGTAGTTAAGTATTGCAATACAAAAAAAAAGAGGAGGAAAAGAACCCATTTGAACTCACTTCGGCCATAAATAATAAAAGCATAGTTACCTATTGCAAAGTTTCTGTGGAGAACCTAAGCTATCATGTATAGCTGGAGAAAATTCATATAGTTTCATCTCATTAATAGCTGTTACCTTTTGATGTTAGAATAAATATAATAAACTCTAAGAGTAAGGGCCAAAAAGCTTAATTTTTGCTTGGCATATTGTTCTTCCTAATGATCTTACTTGACAGGTAAATCCTAACAAGATAACTGAGTGTCATAAATCTATCTTCTAACTTTTGACTATCATGATTATTATTGCATCCTAATACTACTTTCATGATTTTCATCGTGATAAATCCTCAAGTCATACTAGCAAAAATCAAAATCATGTCCCGCATCGCATACTTTCAATGTTTCATGCCTTCATTTTGTCCAAAACCCTTGGAACTGATAATATATCCTCTATTTAAGATCAGTCATGCCTCTTGATTAAAAAGCAAAGAATGTTAAGCATGTTTCCCACTACTGTATGACAGCAGGAGGCTAGAAACTGTCTGTCCCTGAAACTACATATGACATGGGCATTAATGTTCGATGATACAAGGCCTTCCGCAGAAGAGTTGGTTATTATTGACCTTTCCTGTTGGCTAGCAGTCTAAATGAAAGCCTTAGCCTTAGAATGCTATCAAGATACAAAAAGACAATAAGTAAATACAATCCGCATAAATGAAAAATGACAACATGACCACCACAACACACACTAACAAGGGCTCATAGAAGTGAACCTTACAACCATTATCCACTGTAAATTTTAGAAGATGGAAGAAATAGGAAAATACCTGTCATATGGACTGTCAGGGATTTTTATGCTGGCTAAACTTCACTTGTAGCTTCAATTCTGACCATAGCAAAACAGATCCAAGTAAATTAGCAAAACGACCTCCTAGTTAATTGTTCACATGTAAATATTTTAAAAACAAATATATTTGCAAATTGAAATGAATTACCGAGTTGCAATTTTGATTGTTCATCTACTTTCATTGTTCTAGAATTATATAAAAGAATTTCACGGAAATTGAAGTTAGTACTTTATATAGCATCCATGAGTGGTTACAATATGATGCAGTTTTTGGAGTATTCATTATTATACTTACGTTTTATTGATTCTCTGTTGGTATTTGCTTCACAATACTTGTAGGTTCCTTGCTTGCTTATCAGTTGTACTATGTTCCTTTATGCCCAGTTTGAGGATTTCTGAGTTGCGCAATGTTCCTTTGTGTACAGTTTGAGAAATATCCTTGAGCGCTATGACACACATAAAACTAAAAGTCAAGAAATAGCAATCTGCAAGAACGTTGATAAAACCAAGGTTAGTCGATTATTCATCATTTTGCCAAAACTTGTTATTGCATTCAATATTTGAGCATAGCACTAGAAATCTCTAAATTTCCAAAAGATACAGCTTTTCGATTATTCCATTTTACTATATTTTGGGCAAAAATGCGTGAGATCCAACTCCGGAGGAAAGAGCCACTTAAAAACTACTTCAACTCTGTTTTCGAAACCTAATAATAAAAGGAAACTTTTTGAGAGAGGGAGAGAGATTTTGTGAAATCCTTATAGGCAACCACCCAGAATATGGCAGCTTTTGCTGGGAAACACTGGAATGCAATTGCTGAATAGAGGGGTTCACGGTGCATATGATGCTCTGTGCTTCTTCAGGCTACCTATATTAATGTCTTAAAATATTTCCAAAAGATACAGCTTTTCGATTATTCCATTTTACTATATTTTGGGCAAAAATGCGTGAGATCCAACTCCGGAGGAAAGAGCCACTTAAAAACTACTTCAACTCTGTTTTCGAAACCTAATAATAAAAGGAAACTTTTTGAGAGAGGGAGAGAGATTTTGTGAAATCCTTATAGGCAACCACCCAGAATATGGCAGCTTTTGCTGGGAAACACTGGAATGCAATTGCTGAATAGAGGGGTTCACGGTGCATATGATGCTCTGTGCTTCTTCAGGCTACCTATATTAATGTCTTAAAATGTTTTCTATCATGTATGTGCACTTTTATGTGGATGCCTATGACACATACATGCATGTTACTTCAGGGATCAGTGCACAGCTCCTGGAGGAAGGATGTGTTTTTCTAGGAGGATCATGTTGTAGGGGAAAAAAAACAGAGAAAAAGAAAGTGTAAAATGTGAAGGCACTGCTGTACAGAGTAGACTAGTGACCAGATTTATAGTCATAGGCATAGGGCAGTGCAATGATTGTTCAAGATTATTGGCTTTGCTAAAGTAACCATAGATTAATAGGCTCGAATATTAACTTCCATTTTTAATCAGGTTCAAGAGGTTTTCAGTCTTTTATTTTCGTGTTTATATAGTTGTTTTTTGTGGGGTGAGTTTTCTTTAGTTCAATGATCCAGCATTTGAGTTACCAAACTTGGTTGAACTACCCCATGATAGAAGCCATCATGGCAAGGGAAATTTTCCATAAAGTCACTTCGATTCAAATTCGACAAAGCTAAATACAGCAATTTGATGAAGATTTTATTTCACTTTTTTCTTTTTTCTTTTTTTTGCCTTTTAGAATTCTAGATCCTCTTGATGAAATCAAAATTGCCTAGCTTTCATTTGATTTACCTTTTGGAAATTCAGCAGAATCATCACGCAGAATACATGGGTCCCAGCTATATGGATGCTAACCCACTCCAAATGGTCCAAAGGTATCATCAATCTTCAGATTCATGTCATACGCTTCATGGAAATTGACATGTTGCATTCCACTGGACCTATCACTAGCATTTATTGGCTCTTTTTTGCAGGTACTTTGAAGGGAAGAACATAGAACAGCTAAATATAACTCAACTCATTCAGCTAGAAAGAGAACTGGACTCCACACTAGTTTACACCAGAGGAAGAAAGGTCAGTTGTCCAATTCAAACCCATGATCAACAGAACAGCCTTGTTTGTTGGTTGTGAGAGCTTTAAACTCTTCATTACTGCAATTATCTAATATCATGTTCCATCTTTTTAACACACTTAACTACTCCTAAACAAAATGTGACTCCTATACAAAATGTGAGTGACTTAGCAATCGAAATACTGAAACATGCATTTGAATAATGGTGATGTAGACAGAAGCAATGATGAAGTCCGTAACAGCCCTCCATCAGAAGGTATGCCATTCTCTCTTTCTTTCAAATAAATTGGGCGTATTTAGTGAAGCCTTGTGGTTCTGGATTAAGTGTTGTCAGTTCAAGTACTTTCGTTTTATTTATGCGCGCACCAATAGTTAAGTTAGTTTTCTTAAGTGACTGCATGCAAGTGTCATGAATTGTTATGTGCAAATGAAGAAAGTTTATATGATTAACATTAAGAATCGAAACTGTCCAAGCCTGTCCCTATCATTCGTAAAGAACAAAGGTAGGAATCAAACTATGAAATCTACCACTGCCAAGCATACATGTACCAGTCATTTCTGTAAATTGTAGCAAGAGATTCCAGCATACACTAACAATAAAAATGATGGGAACGAAAACGATACCATGATTGAAGGCGAAGCGCTGTTTAGTATTGATGGAACACGGAAATACTTTTATGCGACTCCTAGATCCATAAGCTGAGGTGGATTTAATCTGCAATAATCAGAATTAGACTTACTTGCCCCTAGAGGCTTACGCAGTTGCAAGAGGGGGTGCTTAATGGCTTCTAAACCAGATAAGCCATTCTCCACTGTACGGCTGCCTCCTCCTAGAAGCAATATTAGTTACACGATGAGCACTTAAAATGCATGGAAGAGAATGGTGCCTTTATTGAACTGCTGCCTGTGTTGTAAGGCTCTCACATAGTCGCATTCTATCCGTACGGGACAAATCATTTAAGTTTGTTGCGTTAAATAATTGCATGGTAGCTGTTTTGTCAGGAGCATATCCACAGCCTGATATGGCATGTAACAAACTTCATTTGCATAGGAATACTAGGTAGAATGTGTTTTGTTTAAGTATATGTTGTTTTCATGGAAGTGAGAATATTTTCTAGACGATGTGAGAGGCAGGGGAATGGGGTTGAGGAGGCAGGTAGAGACAGTTGCTGTAGGGAAAACAGATGGGGAGTGATTAATTATCATGAAAAACAATTCCTAATGATAAGAGGAACAAAGGATTGTCCCAAGAAACTTAGTGGTCTTTTCTCCTCACATTCTTGCAGTTTAGGCTTAATGTGTTACTTTTCTTTAGGCTCTGGTTTTCCCCTTGAATTACTATGGGAGTACTAATTAGTAATTCCACTCAAAACAGCAAGTAAGAGAAAGCACAAAACTAAGAACTTGTAGCTAGGTTGTCAATAAATTACATGGGAATTTTTCTGGATGCTTCTTCAACTTTCTCATTCAAGGTTTGGTGTGCAACTTTTTCCTACTGGGCAGGGTCATTATTTTGTTGGCTTCTCTATTTCTCCTGTGTCTCGTGTTGCTTTCGTGTCTCCAAGATTAGGTCTCTTACTGTTTTAAGTGCCTAATAAACGTAGTGCTCTTGCTTAAGCTGTTAAGGTTACAAGCGGATCGATACTTTGTTAACTCCCATTTGCTATTACTAATTACAGGAACAAGATCTGACAGATGAAAATAATCTCATAGAAAGAGAGGTAAATTAAGTTGAAATATTCTTGTAAAATAAAACAAAACTTGAACAACTCGCCTAATATCAGATATGTACTGATCAGCTTGTCTCTCTGTATCATGAAAACCAGATATCTGCAATCATCAACAATGGCAACCTCGCCGGCCAGCATGGCCGTGTTGTTGAAGATCCGGATTGTGTTCATCCTTCTCCACTGGACTTGTTCCACTTTTAGCAAGATCTCAAAAGGACAGATGGCGAATCCCGGATGCCTACGTATGGGGAATAACATATATGCATTTATTATACCCACCTAGTGCCAGGTGGTGGTCAAAACAAATTATTAAGCATGTAACTAGTTGCCAGTTGGAAGCACAAGCCTTTACCAAGTGGCACGTCAGCTTACCTATATATATATGTCTGCTCAGGATTGGGCCGTTAAGTTGGGTCCCTTATATGCTAGTAGTGCCTGTGAATAATTGCTGCATGCACGGCAGGCGTCATGTCTACCACGCATGTGGGTAGATGCCGGGATTGCGAGACCGGTCCGATGACCCTGCAGCTAGTAGTGGCTTCAGGATGGTTATCATGACTACTGTTGTTATTATGATCATAATAATCGCTGTTATTGATGTTATTTCGTAGCCTTGGTCGGAGAATATATATTTCACAGGGACTAGCTAGCTCGGACTATTTTAATGGCCTTCCTTCACGGTGCCATATGCAAAAACTTGCATCCTATTTCTTGCAAAATGCCCTGTAATCTACACTTGTGAGCCGCTTATCGTTGTTTCAAGCACATGACAAGGCATCCATAGTTCTGACAAACATGTCTCCTCCTCCTCCTTGGCCCCTAACCCTGAGATCAGAACGATGAAACAACCTTAGCTGACATCTATATATACATCTCCTTTTTCGCATATTGAAACTGGGAAACTGCCATATGCACAATGGACAGATATCATGAAAAATGATAAACTCGTGAGAGGTTGGAGAACCTCTAGGATGACGTGGCTCCTTGCATGGTTAGATTGACGTGGCAAGTATTGGAGGATGCATGGTGGCTAGATTCGCTGATGCACTCACACAACAAGCTCCCGGCCCTGATGGGCTCGAGATCCTTGGATATCCAAGTTAGAAAAGAGAAAAAAAAATAAAAAAAAAGTACAAGCCTAAAAAGATGGTACTGTAGGTATTGAAAGAGATGACATACCAGAGAAGAGGATGACCAAGGATTGAGAGATGAGAGATTTGGGAACCCCTCCCTGCCTTATAGTCTCTGGAGCCCCGCTAAGCTGCTTGGAAAGGAGGGTATAGATGTAAATCCCCTTGCCACTTGTGATCTCAAAGCGTGATGATCAGGAGATGAATTTCTAGAATATTCGATGAGATATTGTTAAGCCTCGCTAGATGGTGAAATCGCCAACTTGGCAGAAGCACGTGTGTCTCCATTCGATGCATGAAAGCTCTTTGTATATGCCTCCTTGTATATGATCAATAGGAGAGTACTAGTCCGTGCCTGAGCGAATAGGCACCGTGTTGTCTTTTTCTCAGACAAGTGTAAGTGGCTCCTAATTCCTGGTATTTTAATACTTGGTTAAGCTTTGCTTTTGTGTCCCGGTAGAGGGAGAAATGTTGACTCCTAGTATTCGGAGGGGCTGCAACCTTTTTTTCATGGGTATAAAGATTATTTTTTCCTATTTTCAAAGGGTATTTGCCTTGATGATGATGTCTATATATATAAGGTGATAGATAATATATATACCCTGAAATCCTGAATATATATATATATAGGCAAGGTAGTTTTCCATGTACACCAAATGGTGCTGTGCTGTGCACTTACTCCTTGATGGAGATGGGTCATTGCTTGCCAAAACAACCATCACGATCATATCAATTTTGCTCTTAGCTCGCCTTCACTGCCATTTGGTTTTTGCAATTGCTTTGACCTAATAGCTCGCGAGGGGCCAAAATCAGAAGAATAAAAAGGTCAGTGGTTAAGTTGGATTTATTCTTATACAATAATCATGATAATCCGAACGAGTTGTCTTAATGGGTAAGGGGAGTGATCTCTTTATTGACTTCTTGGGTTCGACTCTCGGGACCCCCACCAGAGATAAAGGTGTGATAAGACAAAAAGTGTAAATTTGACAAGTTATTTTTTAATAATAAGAATACTCTATTCTCAAAGCAATTACATGTATAAACCTCTTCTTCACACTTGTAAAATAAGAGTTTCTTTGTTAAAATCTCTCTTCTCTGGGCCTTGTTTATTTCCGGAAAGTAGTTTCTGGGAAACCATTTTCCAAACTTTCCTGTGTTTGTTTGTCATTAGAAAAGTTGGTCAATGGAAAACAATTTCAGGTCAGCGGAAAACACTTTCTAGTCAACGGAAAACACTTTCCGGTCAACGGAAAATACTTTCCAGTCAATTTTAGTAAAAAAAAAAAATTGACTTGGTTTTCAGGAAATTGTTTTCCTTTTAGCTGTGTTTGTTTTCCGGAAAGTGGTTTCCGGGAAAGCACTTTCCAAACTTTCTTGTGTTTGTTTGCCAGTAGGAAAGTTGGTCAATGGAAAACACTTTCCAGTAAAAGGAAAATTTGGCTTGGTTTTCAGGAAAGTGTTTTCCGTCAGGAAAACACTTTCCGGAAGTTGTGAAAGATTTAGATATGTCATTATTTGCTGATTATATCAAATTTGATCCTCAAACTTTTGATTGCTATATATATATTTTGTTTTGAATATTTATTTTTCAATTTCATCTCTTAAAATTTTATTTTTATATTAACTTTGGTCCTTATTTTTATAATTACTATTTGCTTTTTTCTTATCATTTTTTTATTGAAATTTTTTATTTATCAAATTTGATCCTCATTCTTTTGATTGTTACTTATTTTATTTGAAATAATTTATGAAATGTTGATTATTATTATTTTAATTTCTTCATTTTTATTTTTTTAGATTTGATCCCTATTATTTTGATTATTATTTGTTTTATTTGAGATAATTTATGAAATTATATATTTTTTTTCAATTTCATTCTCATTCAACTTTTTAATTTGTAAGATTTGTTCCTCATTATTTTAATAAACTTGAAAAAAATAAAATATTAATAAGTTATTTTCCAGTTCATTTTCCATGACATAACCAAACACTGGAAAGTGTTTTCCAGTTTATTTTTCATAACACTACCAAACATCGGAAAATACTTTCCCGGAATTCACTTTCCCCGAAATTCACTTTCCAAAAGGAATTCATTTTCCTGCAAACAAACGGAGCCCTAGTTGTCTAACCTATAGTAAAAAGCAGTGAGACAACAATCAATCCTCAGAATTAGCATATTGTTCGCGTAATGTAACGGTTCAATAATAATTTAAAATATACGGCATTTCTTAAGTATGATGTTTCTATGACCAAAAACACTCAAGTGCCTTTCATATAAAAACAATGCTAGATACAATAGCATTGGGTATAGCAATCTAGTCAGAGCTAATAACTTTGAATATGTTTAATAGTTTGGGTCTTGGTTTGGCCGTTGAAGCCATATCCAAAAGCCTTGGATCTGACGGCTTATCCAAACCCAATAGTTTTTGGTTTGCCCAATAGTCTTGGGGTCTGTTTGCTAAAACCAGACCCAATAACATTGAGTATGGCAGTCTAACTAGACCGAATATCCTAAAAAAATAAAATTAAAAATATCTTAAATTATTTTTTTCAAATAATACATTGAGATAATATTTTTTTTTCAAATCTATTATTAATTTGAAGTAAAGAAAAAAATAAAATAAAATTTAAAATTTTTAAAAGCATTTTAGAAAAGCAAAAACAAGCATGCTTTAATAAGAAAATTCAACTCAACCTCAAATGAAAAAAAAAAATCATCACCCAACTTTTGTACAATATAACAAAAGTTCAATCAATTTATTTCTTCTTTACAATACAGAAAAAAAAAAGAGGAAAAAAATAAAAATGGAAATATCTTAAAAGGAAAATAAAATTAGTTCCGAGTGTATTGGACGCTCATCTACTATGCGTTATTCATGGTGCTAGAGTAGAAAACATTTTATTTCAAGATGATGATGGTGCAAATAAATTACATGCCTTTAACATTTGAAAAAAAAAATTATTATTGATCCACAGCGGAGCGCAGGACAATATGCTAGTTAGTATATTATTACGTAATGATTATTTTTTAAAATATCTTTTTAAAAAATATATTGAGATAATATTTTTTTTAATTTTTTAAAATTTATATTTTATATCATCACTTCAAAATAATACAAAAACATCAAAAAATATTAATTTGTAGTTAAGAAAAAAAAATTCAAATTTTTTGAAATGCATTTTTGAAATGAAAAAACAAATATGATTTAATAAAAAATTCAACCCAACCTCAAATGAAAAAAAAAAAAACTTATCACCACCCAACTTTTGTATAATATAAAAAGAGTATCATCAATTTATTTTCTCTTTAAAGTATGGAAAAAACATTAAATAAGAGGAAAACAAATAAAATTAAAAATATCTCAAAAAGAAAAAAATTAAAGGGAACAAAATTAGTTGCTAGTGTATTAGGTCGTTGCTCTGCTATGTAGTATTACGTACTATTCATGGTGCTACTATTAAAAATGATTTCTTTAAAAATGGTGAAGGTGCAAATATATTCCGTACTTTTAACTCAACTCAAGCATTTCTATATTTGAAAAAAAAAATTATTATTGATCCACCGTGGAGCGAGGGGCAATACGCTAGCTATTGTAGTATTATGTATCATCACCTAAATTTGTATAATATAAAAAATATCACATCAATTTATTTCCTCTTTATAGTATGAAAAAAATTAATAAGAGAAAAGAAAAAAATTTTATGAAAAAAAATATCATTGAAAATATCTTAAAATGACAAAAATTAAAGAAAAAGAAATTAGTTGTCGATATATTGGGCACTCATTTGCTATGTGTTATTCAGTATTACTATAAAAAATACTTTATTTCAAGATAGTGATGGTGCAAATATATTATCTGCTTTTAATACAACTCAAGCATTTTTATATTTGAAAAAAATAATTATTTTTAATAAACTTGAAAAAAATAAAACATTAATAAGTTATTTTTTAATTTATTTTTCATTATATAACCGAACACTGAAAAGTGTTTTACAACTTATTTTTTATTATATTACCAAATATCAAAAAATAATTTATAATTCATTTTAAAAAAAAAAAAAAAAACTATTACAGTAGAAGATCTACGAATTTTAAGATCCACCCATGCAGGATCCACCGTAATTTGATGCCCTTTTTCTATGAATTGCAGGCGTAATTACCTTCCGGCGACTTCTCCCACCAAAAAAAACCACCCTTATCTTTCATTCTCCAGCTTCAAGAAAGAAAGGAAAAGGCAACATGGGAGCGCAAGATGATCATGATCAATCAAGAGCACTCTCCCAGCTCTGTTCTATGATAGTTGAAATCCTGAAATCCCCTTCTTGGCCACCTTGGCTCTGGCTTAGGTCTCTCCAACAGCTTTTGCGTCGTTGTTCATTGGAATTTCCCTGGCTTTTTGGGCCTGTCACGTTTGTCATTGGCTTTGTATTGATGGCTTGGGTTTTCTGTTTAGTTTTGTTTTTTTCATTTTGCTGCTATTGTTTCTCATCTGTCTGAATTTGGAAAGTCCATCTTTTGCCCTGTTCCACGGCATCATGTCCCTGGTAAGAAAGCTGAACCCTCTTTTGCCATTCTATTATTTGTCGAGCTTTGAAAAATCATGGTTAGGGCTGTTTATAGCAATCAAGTTTGGTTCTCTCTCTGTGCAGAATGGAGTTTTTCATGAGCTGGGCGTACTTACAGATTGTTGAAGTCTAAAAATTTAGGATGTGGAGAATGAAAATTTTGAGGTAGATTTAGAGTGCTTAAATGACTTTTGTATTGATAACGTGCTTTCTTTTGTAAGAAAATTGAAAGAAAGGAAGAAAACTGTTCGTTGTTTCATTTACTTGGTATTTTTTCAAAACAGAAAACCTCGTATGAGAAGAAAACTGAAAGAAAAGAAGAAAACTGTTCGTTGTTTCGTTTACATGGTATTTTTTCAAAACAGAAAACCTCGTATGAGTGTTTTCATTTATGTACCTTCCAAAAGTTATGCGTGGTTTTGTGTGGATGCTTTTGTGAGTACCTCTGAACTCTCTGCATCACGATGACAGCCATTTAAGGGATATCTTGTGTGCTAATAGGACTTGAAACAGGATATCTTGTGTGCTAGTGGGACTTGGAGTTCAACTTTAAGAACTCACAACAAATCCAATCCCATTACTTAATCATTCTTCAACAAACATAGTGGGACTTGGAGTTCAACTTTAAGAACTCACAACAAATCCAATCCCATTACTTAATCATTCTTGAACAAACATAGGATCCTTTTAATAAATCACTGACCAGAAAAATATGTAAACAATTGACTAAAAAGAAAACACATTATGAGTAGGGAAAAGAGTAGAAGCTTATGAAAGGAGAGTTTTTTTTTCTGTGGACTATAGCTAAGAGAGATGCTGTTGTTTTTCTGAATGAATTTGACTTGGTGTGTGTAGCTTTTGATGTTATAGTTTGAAAAATAGGTTTAAGAAAGTTTTAAATTGTAGTTTTTCATAACCAAGGTTTAAAAAGAGTTTTTAGCGGACCTCTACAAAACAGCAATGTGTACAAATTAATCAGCAAAAACACTTTCAACCATACCTTACTAAACTACTAAATGAACCCTGAAGGCTGTTGGCATCGGAGGCGGAGGAGGTTTTTGACGTGGTTGTGGTGAATGGCAAAGATATTATCCTGTGTAACTGTGAACGCCAAGTGCGATGAGAAAAATGGTTGAGGCAAAAGAAGACGACGTTTTGAACAAACATAAAGAGTCCACTGGTTTGTCTACGCAGAAATCCACAACTCGGCTATCCGACGTGAACAGTATGAACAGAATCAAAGCTATTACCACTGGTTCCCAATGTGCCATTTGCCAGAGTCTTCTTAGCTTCCTTCCTTTGTCTGAGCCTTCTATTACTTACCCACTAGGAGTAATGACGATTGAGGAGAAATGCTGATGATATGTGAGGAGTTACGGAATCCAGAGAAGATGGATGGAAAGAGTTGCCTGGAGAAAGACATGAGGGAAACAACTTACGAGGAATGGAAATCTGAAGGACAAAGAAAAGGTCAATCTCCGGAGGGGGCATTGGATTTGACTCTGCTTTATTAGCTGCATCCCCATGGACGGCACAGGATGTGGTAGTTCTCTTTCCTCTGGATGTCTCTGAGAAACGTTTAGATCTTTTTGTGAGGCTTGGCTATTTCACTCGTTAGGTGTTTGATTTCCTGGTAAGAGTAAACATCATGGATTTTTCTTCAGCAGTAGGTGATTGGTTGATTCTTGCTGTTTGGCAGCTTGGGGTCCAACCAGAAGATAGGTCTGGTATTCATTTACATATTCAATTCGGAAGGGCAAGATCGAGGAAGATACAAAATGTAATGTTACAGAGAGTTTGAGGAAGCATTTTCTCATCTTCCGATTTTCAGTGCATAGTTTCTTCCAGTTGAGTAGATATTAAGGTTAATTAGTGAATCCTGAATATAACAGGAATTAATAATAGGAACATAAATGGGAATACAACCTCAGGTTGAATTCAAATTCTATCAACTATCCACAAAGGCACACAGTGGGATTCTTGTGGAAAGACACCTTTTTGAAACGTGCAAGGTGCAGTTTTATCTGGAGAAGGCTTGAATTCGAGTTTGAACAACGCCTCTAAGGGCACTACACCATGGTTCTAGAGCTGTAATCAACAAACTGATTTCAGACCTTAGCATGCTCATCAGCTACCAACACATAAATCATAGGAACTTGCCCTGTTTTCGTACGCCGACTCTCGTAGCCATCGAAGCTGAGTTACTGTCAACCATCTTGCTAATTATTTACCACAGACTAGACTTATGATCGATCACTAATTTCTAGAATCAGTTTATAGAAGCCAGACTTCTAGTTACTAGAATATGTACTTGAGGATCTACTAGCACATACTCCTTCTGTCTCTGCCTACGCGAAGGGTCAAAAAAGCCATAAGCCGAACAGCGAGAGTAACGGATTCAACATATAGATCAAGGAGACTGTTGCTCGCCTTGCCTAAGAAAGACAAAAGAGACAGGCAAACGTTTAAAATGCCGCCAGAGTTAACTGGCCCTTTACACATGCACCTGCCTAGCCATTTGTTTCTTTTATAAAGGCTCCACCTCCATTAATCTCTAAAGCAGGAAAAAAGAAGCCTATAAGTGAACAATTATTAGATGTTAGTGAAAGAAAAGTTGTTTCCTTTCAGCTTTGATAAAGAAAACCCACTACCAAAGCATACCTTCCCTCCATTTATAACTCAACTCTCTTCTTTCTCACTAAGTTTCGCATCCCCGCCTCCTTAGTCACCAAGAAAATTAGTCCTATTCGCCCTCCTCCATATTTAAACCCTCTTGGTTGTCTTTTCTTATCAAACCTTGAAGCAATACTCAGAAAGCTTAAACCTCAATCAGAGTAGAGAGAGAACGAAAACGAGATGAGTGCAGATTGGGGGCCGGTTGTTGTTGCAGTGGTTTTGTTCATCCTCTTATCACCAGGGCTATTGTTCCAGCTACCAGCAAGAACAAGAGTGGTAGAATTTGGGAACATGTACACTAGTGGGATTGCCATTCTTGTCCATGCTGTTATATACTTTTGCATAATCACCATCTTGATCATTGCAATAGGTGTTCACATACATGTCCACTGATTGTAGAATTCCTTTCTTTCGCGGGGATGAGTAATCAATCAGAAACACCCAGGCGAAGGCCACTTCTTTATCATTATCAGTGCTTGCTTTCATTTTATTCTTATGCATGAGTTTCTTCTCTCTTTTCCTCCGTGTTACCAAATCTTCTTTGCTTGGTCTGGACTGTTTTGCATCAACATGCTAGGATAGAGGGAATAGATTTGCCACTTCCTAAAATCTCTCTTTTGATTCAAAACTCGTTAAAAACGATGCTTGATACTTGCAATGTCCTCCTTGTCCTATTGATTATCTGTGTCTCAATTAATATAATAAAGTGATAGATCCTGCTAATGAACAATTTATCTCTATGATTTGGTATGAGACTGCTGACTTATTGCAACTACCACCAAAACTGAGGTCTGGAGTCTATAGTTTTTTATTTATTTATTTATTTTCATTTTGACTACTTTACTCCATAGATAAGATATCATTTTGACTACTTAAATGATCAGACTGAATAAAAATCTTACATCATCTAGCCAGTTGGTCCTAAAACACAGGTTGGGACAATGATGGTGACCGAACAAGAGATCTTCAGTATCTCTTTATTCTAATCGGCCTACAGATGCAATGGAACTCTATGGCATTTCCTTGTGTTTATGTTTTATTTCTTTCTTTTAAACAAGAACCCTTTAGCATTTATTTTTCAATGGGCCTTCTAACTAAATTTCCACAACAACAAAATTAGAAGGATTCACATACACTGACTAGGATTAACAAGTCTTTAAACATTCAATGGATCCCAATAATATCGATGATGGTATGTATGCACCGTGTATCAATGGAAAAACAGAGCACGCATTCAATTTCAAGCACTCATTTAATCAACCCAGCACTAGAAGATCAGTGCTTCATGCTTCTTATTCAAATTACTGGGATTAGCAGCCAAGATTCTAATAGATCATGATCATTAACTATAAGAGACTATCTCTTCTTTAGCGAAAAAAAGGAAGATAAAACATAGAAAGACATATAGATCTTGCCCATCCATCAACAACGTCGTCAAACAAACATACCAAGTACTCGAGTAATCAGCCAGTATAGATGTGAACATGAACAGCCAAGATGAGGATGGCATAGGCAGTGAAAAAGATGAGAGTATGAACAGCTATAGCCTTTCCATTCGTCTTCAAACTCCCGAAATCCACATGCTTGTTGTTTCCTGGTAACTGAAACAAAAGACCAGGTTGTAGCAACACAAACAGCACCACCCCAATTACCACTGGCCCCCAGTCTGCCATTTATGTAGCTCAAAAGACAGGTGAGGTTGTTTAGTTTTTTACTTGTTTTTAAGAGAAGTGGTAATTTCGTTAAGCTAGCTTGAAGACGAGGCTATGGCGATAAGGTGGAAGTGAAGAGGTTTTCTTTTCCCTTCTTTTTTTTTTTTTTTTTTTTTTAATCTTTGTCAAGCTTCGAGGGTGGCCTTTGGGATATGGGAACCTGAAACAGTAGTTAAAAGCACAAGAAAAGCAGTGGGCGTCATTTTCCTTGGTCGGTGACCGTCAAAACAGGAATGAGCGACGTCGTTTCTGGTGCCCTCCTCCTCCTATTTTCTTCAACAACAAAAAAAATGATAGATTCTTGTTGTTTCGAAACTATATAAATTTAATCTTTTCGTTCATTTTGTTTTGAGAAATAGAAAATAAAAATAAAAAAATAAATTGATTTTTTTATAATAAGGGATAATTCATTCCAATTTTAAACGTAATCCTTTCATTCATTTCATGATTTTCTTCTGATTTATTTTTTCATTTTATTTAAGAAATAGAAAGGGAAAAAAAAGATAATAATGAAAGATTAATAAGAAAAGAATTCATTTTTTGATACAAAACTATTAAACAAAGTATACAATCAACCCAGTCAAAAGACTATTTAATTAATTGTTGATACTATAAGGATTAATTCACTTGTTTTAATAAACTATAAGGACTGAATCCGTAAATCACTCGTTCCTCTTAGGAAGTAAAGAATCTTCAAAAGAAAAGCCCAGGCCCATGACTTGATATAAATAATAAGGACATTAGAGATTGTTAATCTCGAGAATGGGCCCCAGTGATGGAAAAACTCATTAAAAGCCATGCTGAACGGCTATACACCAGCTTTCAAGGGAGTGAGGTAACGTGATAGTGAAGTAAATTATAAATTTCCATAAATATCTTTTTATATATATTTTTTTAAATAAAATATATTGGAAAAGAGCATGAAATGATAGAAAAAAAACCAATTAATTCATTTCTTAAAAACAAGAGGGATAAATTTATCAAATAGAGTGGACAAAATTAAGAAAGGCTAAATAATGGCAATCCAATTCCACTATGGCTTAAGACAATAATGCAAGCAGATGGACCTACAAACTTTCAATCCGTTGGCTTGATTATTCCCAATTTAATATAAAAATAAAAATTATTTGATTAATCAAATAATTTGTTTTATAATTACAGGAAAATAAAAAACCATCGCAATCAAATATTCTCTTATCAATATAATTAAAGGTGATGGTGCGTTTAACCATACTGACATTAATAGAAAATGACCTCTTCCTTATCCAACTAGCTCAAAAAAAAGCTTATAAAGTGAACGATTGATAAGATAATTCATTACTGTATTAATGGATTTCTATTCTCGAATATATTCGGGATCTTTATCAGAATTAAATTCTAAATAAAATTTAATCTATAAAAATATTATAAAAATAAATCAGATATTAACTATTTTAATTTATAATTTTTTAAAAAAATTAATATTAAAATTATTTTTTCTAAAATATTCATTAATTTTTTTAAAATATCTTTAAAGAAATAAAATAAAGATAACAAGAATAATTTAAAATAATTAATAAATTAAAGTTCATGTAATTTATTTAATTATTCTAAATAAACTATTAAAGAACTATCAACTACCCTCTCTCTGGGAGTTGAAAGGAAGATATAAAAATATAGTAACCAAAGCCTTTTCGGTATACTGTGCTTCATTCTCCTCCTCCTCCTCCTCCCACCAAGTCTTTCAAAAGTTGAGAGCTGAAAAGAAGGAATTTAGAGATTTTATAATGAAGGATTGGGCTGCTCCTCTTATAGCTGCTGCTTTGTTTGCATTTCTGTCACCAGGGCTGGTCTTTCAAATGCCAGGGAAGGAGCGGCCTCTTGATTTCATGAATATGAAGACAAGTTTAGCTGCCATGTTTGTTCATTTGGTTATCTACGGCCTGCTTCTTATTTTGTTTCTTGTTGTTCTTCACGCCCACCTTTATGTCTAGTGTTCATCCAGTGTTTAGTGCTCTAATGCTCTGCCATGTTCTTGTTGTTTCTTGTTGCGCTATATAAAATCTGAATTTTGCTGAAGGGGTACAAAATCTCTTTAGGGTTTGGTTGTTCTTATGGCTGCGTCGCCGCCATCTCTAGCAACTCTTTGAACAAAGAGTTTAGCTTTCCCAGGTATGACACAAACATGTGCTTGTGTGCAGGATGGTGTTCCTGTGACCCGGCATCACGAGTAACATACAGGAAAGCAATAGCTGGCTAGTCCAAAAAGCTCTGTAGTCAAGATCACTTTTTGAAAATGGTGGTTGTGGATCACGACAAAATGGAAATGGGACAAGAGGGTATCATAGATTCATAGGTATCTGACACGCTTTTTCATAAAAATAGAAAAGGAAAAAAAAAAGCATAGTGCGCAAAATGCAGTGCCTGATTCTCTCACCGTGGACCAGTTTGATCTCCTCGTTTTAACAGAGAATTGTCAGCTGGATCCCGGACCTGAATGTTTGGTGATGGTTATTGTATACAAACAATGAAGATTACCAAATAGATAAAACCATAAACAGCAAGGATCCAGCACTATACAAACAACCCATCTGGCTGCCATTTGAGCCATGCAAGTTGCGATTTCTAAAGCAAATCTTGGAAAAATCAGGTCTTTCAATCATGCATAGATGGTGTACACAAACAGCACCTAGCATGAAGAAAATTGATATGTTCCTTAAACTTTTCTTGCCTTGCGATATCTCAGTCTCTATCTTCACTGGGCGTGCTTATGCAAAGATTCCAGATCCTCCAACCCTTTTTAATCCACTTTCATTCAAGTTACCCCTAGCCATCTTCAACCTAAATCTTTGCTTCTCTCTCACTAGCAACAGTTCTTCAGTGACAGGAAAAGCCAACCTATGGTGCGTAGTGCTTCCTAAATATACAATCCATTGTGCTTGAAATATGTGTCATGTTTATGAAGTTGCTCTGCAAGTAAATCCAGTCTGTTAATTGATTTAGCCAAGAATTCCAACTTGAAACCACAAAGCAAAGACAGGACTGCATTAGATTTGACTAAAGAAATCAAGTACAAAGATTTGCTACACGAATCAGTTTCAAAACATCTATCATGAAATGGGAAAAGAAAAGCAGAGTTGTCACAATTCAAGAAAATCAGAACGATTAAGATCTCACATCCCTGTGTGACAGGCAGATCGGCATTCGAAGGCTATGAACCGACATACACGTGGACACCAATAGCTAACAAGAAAATGCAAATGAGAGCAAAGTAGAGGATGGAGTGAACCAGTATGGAAGCTCCACTGGTCTGAAAGTTGCCAAACTCAACTAATCGCTGACGACCCGGTATCTGAACCAGCAAACCTGGTGTTAAGATTATAAACAGCACCACCGCCACAAATACCGGTCCCCAGTCCGACATCTTCTCTCTTGCTTTCCTTACTGTGTGTCTCAATTCTCTCCTGTAATTAAATTGAAATCGTGGATTTGAGAAAATGGGATTATAAAGGCAGGGTATTGCTTTAAGAAGAACGGACAAGGATTGATGACTAGGAAAAGTGAAGGTTAGAGAATCAAGCTTCGGGTTCACATTTTCTTAGCTCCATCACATGGACTACAACTAAAAAGGAAACTTCCACCGAAATACTTAAATCTACCTCGTTTGGATTGCTCAAAAGCACCTTATGAGATAAAAAAACACAGAGTGCTAACTTTTTGTGGATCTCCTCCAAGATCACACCGCTGTCCTAAGATGTGGATAGGCTAATAACACGGCCCACTTGATGAATATTTTCCACTTCAGAATAATGATTCATGGACATGAGCTTGAAGCTTTGGTTAAACCATCATTAAAGGAGATTGTTATTATTGAGTCCCACGGTGTGGATCATTCCATCTTTAATCCACAGAACCCCATCATGGCCCATTAGAACCTGGACTCCAATCTTTGAAATGAAGTCCCCATCATCTATACCCTCCCACTTCCTCCTATGAACAAATCAACCCATTACCATTTAGCGATTCGAAATCCCTGCATGCAAGATCAAACTCAGGTTATAGATTAGAGCCAAGTGAAGATCAAACTCAATTCAAGCTCCCATTTAAACCCCAACATTACCCGTTAATTAAGAAAGTTAAGAGAAGGGTTTTTGCTGCTGTTACTCAACCAATAATTTAACAATTGGTTCAATTTTGCTCTTTTTTATGGTTAATTATTGTTTATTTTGATTTCTTAAGTTGTAATACTTTGTTTTGTTTGGATGGAAGAGGATGGATTTCTATTGAGTGGTAAATTAGAGGGGAATGGTGTAGCGTTTTTCTATATAATTGGTAAGTGTCCAATTTGCTATGATCATGGGAGTTTTTAAACTACCTTTTTTTTAACTTTTTCTGATAAAACCATCCGAAAGAGTCACATAATGTTTATAAAAATCAAGATTTTTAAATTTCTCGATTCAGATTGGCGTGTTTATGCTGCTCAGCGTGCAATGCCCAAGGTGTTTACGTTAGAGAAAGACAGTGAGGTGAAGGGTTTCAAGAGCAGATTGGTCTGTTAAACTAGTCATGTGGTTTTGATAAAATGGAGCAAAAAAAATCTATCCGTCGACAGCAGGGTTCGAACCTGCGCGGGCGAAGCCCAACAGATTTCAAGTCTGTCTCCTTAACCACTCGGACATATCGACGTTGTTTGATTCTTGTTCCTGATTTAGATTTCTTAGTTTTATTATCTACAACCCAGCAAGCAACTACTCCAGAATGACATTTGCATCAAAGAACAGATTAACATTATATTTTACATGACTCGCAAAATTAATTTAAATTATTTTTCGGTTTTTTATTCAAAATAATATAAATATGAATAATATCTTTATCTAAATAAATAAAAATTGTTACTGAATTGAGTAATAATTTTAATTTAATTAAAATTTGAAATTTCAAACTCTTAACTTATAATTGAAAACTTATTTTTCAATTATAAATGAAATTCAAAAATCAAAATCAAAAACATTATGTCAAAGGTGATATGGTAGCTTGATTTTTATTTTTATTTTGGTAGTTGAGAAACTCTTCATGATGACTCCTTTAATGCAAAGACTTTTGGTACGTGATTAAGTAGGAAGAATTAGCAAGAATTTGTTTTTTTTTATCATTTTAAAATTATTATTTTAAAAAAAATAAATTTTTTATTTTAAATTATTTTTTTTATATTTTTATATTTTTAAATATTTTAATATGCTAATATTAAAAATAAATTTTAAAAAATCAGTTAATATCACAATATTAAATATCATGAAGATGTACCTTGCTAATTGCTAGGTAGTGGCATTGTTTGACCCCACTAGGCTAACTATACATGTGAAGATAAGTTTTAATCCTCTCCATTATTGAGCAAAATGAGGCTAAAATTGATAGTGGACCGTTATAAATTATTTTAATAGAAATCCAAGAAAATCGATGACGACGACGACGACGACTATATACCAAACCCAATTTGTTTTCTATTATTTCTTTTTCACTAACATATTTAAATCATAGTTCATTATTCATATGAATGGTCCGCCGCCCACTTGATCCGACGGTACGAGAGATGGTGGAGAAGAATCGTTTTGCAGATTGCTACACTTGTCCAATTGATCATATAAAATCGACATGTCCATTCATGCATGGAACTTTTTTTTTTTCTCTACTTGATTAATCAAATAAAAGTGACATGTACATTCATTTAGAAATTTAAAGGATTATCATATTAAAAATTATTAGTTAAAAACTAAATTAAAATGATTTAATTATAACTTAATTAAAATATATTTTAAAAAATTAAAATTAAAATATAATTAATACATAGATTATATCTCCAAACCTAGAAAAATCAAGTAAAGACTTGATTAAGTTAATTTTTAAAATTATCATGAATTAATATATGTATATTATTTAAAAGACAAATTGATATTTTATCAATTTATAAGATTTTTTCAATTATTTTTTAATAGTTATTTGTTAAACAAAAAAATTATGCAAGTCATAGAACAAAAAGCTAATACTCTAGACATAATAATCTTTTTCTTCTAAATATAGATTTATAAGATTTCTCACTAGAAATTTATATAAATTACTGTTGAAGACCGAATGATTTGATAACTTATACTTTACGACAACTCAATATTTAAAGAATTATTTAAAGTAATAAAAAATCAAATTTTCAGATAATAAATCTTTAAACTCCTCTAAATCTATTTTATAAAATCTTAGAAACTCCCGGATAATTTGATTGAACTACTTTTTATTGTGTGTGTATTAAAGAGTCTATAAAATAACCATTGATAAAAAGAAATTAGATTAATTTAAAATATTTCGCGCTAAGAGGGCCACAAAAAACAACTGAAGTTGTAATTTTTAAATTGATTATTTTTGGTTGTCGAGCCTTTACGGGTTAGATTTTCAAGCTACTGAAAGGTGTCCTTTGTCAAAAAGAAAAAGGAAAAGAAGGAAAAAGGTTGGCTTTAGTATAATATGCTCATCTTCTGTGTATTATAAGCAATGCCCGCGTAAGTGGTGATTGTAATTTGGACTAACAACAAACAAACAAACAAATGAAATGGACAATAGAGAGAAACCAAACCAGAGACATCATAATCAAGCCTGGCCTTAATAATAACTAGATAAAAGGTGTAGAACACCCTCTTCAACCCTTGCGATTCATCCTCTCAAAAGATTCACAAAGTAGGTGACAATTACATCAACATAATTAGACATTTTAAAATATTTTTTATTTTAAATTAATATTTTTTATATTTTTAGATTATTTTAATGCGCTGATGTTAAAAATAATTATTTTAAAATAAAAAAAATATTTTATTACATTTCCAAATAAAAAACACTTTAAAAAATAATTATAACCATACTTTTAAACATACTCATAAGGTTATTCATGGCCATATGGTTGGGGTTTAAGTTCATAATTGTATTAAACTTAGCTTTTTATATTTTATAAATTTTATCCATTTAGTTTTTTTAGATAAAAACAGGTTATGTATTTTGTATTAGACTAATTTTTTTTATGGACATCCTAATATTAGATATAATTTGTATACCTTATACCATCTTTAAATTCTAGGTATCTTCCCCCTCTTTACTAAAAAAGAGATAATATATTTTTTATTTCATTAAATAAATCTAATGGAAATCCCATTTATAAGAACTTTATAATCAAAACGAGTATAAAATATTAAAGTTGGGCAGGTTGATCTGGTTTAAAAAATCTAAACCCACCATGTGATGTTTATTTATTTGATTTTTTTATTTATTATGATATATAATATTTATATTATTTAATTTTAATCGGGTGGATTAAAATCATATAATACAAATATTATAAAAAAACTGATTTTTTTAACACTCATAATTATATGAACATGATGCACAAAGCCCTCTAAATCTTAGTCAGCAAGTAGTACATATCCCCGTATGCCCACTTGCTGAACAATTAACTTGAAATCTTGTTCCGATGACGATGAACCGACCACGCTGCATATCATGTTGGATAAGAAGGGGGATGGCTGCTGTCCCTCGTAGATGCCATCTGTCCTTTTGCTGCCTGAAGGGGCATTTTATAACTTGACACGGTTTCTGTTCCCAGACGGTGGATATAGTGGTGGCAGGGGCACCCTACACGACTTGCAAAGCTCGCCAACGGCGTCAAAATCCAAATCAAGAGGAGGGGTCACTGTGCCCGATGACATTGACCTGTCATGCAAAATTTCAACGTCAATCAAGGAAAATCATTAGGGAGGATTCTGCTTGCTTAGTTTTTTATTTTATTTCATATTTGATAGGACCGTATATGTATCAATTCATTTATTTACTCGGAGAAGAAGTTAGGAGAAGGTGTTTTTCAATACAGCAGAGAACATTGACTGATCGATAATTTGGTGGTCCTTATCTGCCCCCACAAGCTTTTTTTGAATTAAATTATAAATTAGTCCTTCAAGTCTTGCAAAACAAACTAAATATTTTTCTTAATTTTATAAATTAATTAATTACTTCCTATGTTTTAAAATCTACTTGTAGCTTAATTCTTTTCTTCCATTCCGTATTCTTTTTCATTTTTTATGATTTGAGAAATAGAAAAGGAAAACAACCAAGTATATACTGTAAAAAAAAAAAACGATAAGAAAAGAAGACTAAAAATGATCATCAACACTATTTAAAAAATAATTAATTAGTTTTTTAAATAAAAAACTATTTGACTCCTTTTAAAAAAAAAAAACTAGAAGGACCAATTTATAATTTACTCTTATCTTATGCAACACTATCAACATGTTTTGCATGAGATTTTATTACATTTATGAAGAACCCGACACGTCATCAGACAGGACCATAGGAAGGATCTGACTTTATAGTCCCACGATTAATTTGCTCTGAGTGAGAAATGCCATATAGTGATTGCTGTGAGTGGTAAGCTATGGAATCTTAACCATTATTCTACAACAATAAAAACAAAAACAAAAAAATTAATGTTTATTTTACGATTTATAATTTTATATAAATAGTGAAATAAGTTAATATATTTATTTAATTATTTTAATAACAAGTGCATGTTGTAACAGTTGAATAGCATGTGGGACTACCGGACTAGGGCGTCTGTCACGGGCCTAGATACGCGTGCTTGGCTTGCTACTAATAAGCCAAGCAAGCGCTAGGACTGATTTTTTTTTTTTCTCGGTTTTTATTGCACTCCAAATACATATTATCAGATTTATTTACTATTTAGTTTTAATATAGTTCTTAACTATTATTATAAATTTTAATTTTAAAATTTTTATATGATTATTATGTACAAAATAATAATACTAATAATAAACTATTCATGAAAGCTTGATTTAGATTTGTTTTTATTCTTGAAATTTCTAAATAGATTTTGAACTTGATTTTATTATATTTATGATTTTTTTAGTTTTCAATTACATATAAAATATAAACATGTCATTTTGATATTTTTTGTTAATTTTCCTTAACAATTATAAAATATTTTTATTAACAAAAATAATTATTATAGCTAAAAACATTGTGTTTGCTAAGATAAATAAAAAATACACTAATAAAAAAATTTGTAAAAGATTCAAAATGAATATATTTTTAGACTTAATAATATTATTTATAATTTTATGAGACTTAAATATTTTTTTGCATTTAAAATAATCCTTCATTTCTCAATAAAAGATGGGCATATAAACTAGTATTATGCTCATGTGCAGATGTTGTATCTTAACTTCAACACTGTTTACTTCTTGTTAAAAAGAAGGTTGATTTTCTTTCTTTTTTGCTTGTACACATTATGAAAATAATTTGATGTTTAAAATATATTTTCATTAGCTAGTTTTATCATTTATTAGAAGAAGCTAAAACTTCTTAGAAAAATATTATAGCTTCACACTTAAAAATATTATTTATTAAAATAATGCAATGATAATTCTGTCTCTTCACCCAAAAAACTCAATATTGCTTTTAAAAACATTAAAATATTTTTACATGACTCATTTATTATTACCTAATTGATCAAGAATAAACAAGTTTTGATCAGGTTTTATTTTAGTTCGCGAGTCAAATTGAGATTTTTATGTGGTGAGATTGAATCAATCATTTCTTTATTTTCTAAACCTAGACCAATCTAGGCGTTGGATTCTATGTTGATCCATCAGGTCGGTCTAAGTTTGATAACTAAAGTTATTTTACTATTATTAATTTTAACACTCAATATAAACTAAAGTACATATATTGTATCATTAAAAGTAATTAACTTTAAATACTTAAAAACCCATGTATATCTTTATATCATATCCCTCAACATTTGATTTAATATTTCCATATATGTATTGGGTAATTAGAAATATTTTAAAATACCTTATATAAAAAACACACACACTTTAAAAATACAAAAGTACTCATGAAAACTTCATTAACATAATTGCAACTATTTTTTCCATTGAATTTTTTTTCACAAACACTCATGTAATTAAAATGTGTGACTTAAACATTCTTATAATTATTATAATTTAATGATTTTACAAGAAATTATATATATATATAATTGTATAAGAAAATGATTTAGCCTCAATTAATATGTAAAATAATTTGAGACTACCCTAATCATGAAATAAAAACAAAACTTAGTAGGACCAATTAACCAATAAATTATAATATATATTAGAATTTATATACTTTCTGAAGATAGAATTTATATACTTTGTCATGATTATAAGGGTGACTTTCTTAGATTGTTTGTTTAAAAATACTACTTCGAAGATTATTTGTATAGTGGCTTGTTTATTATTTTGTTAATTTTTTCCACTATGAAATAAAGCAATGTTTACATTTAAGAGATAAAATTGAAATGAATGAGGAACCCCCCGCGCACGCACTCGATTGCCCTTTCATTTCTCTCTTCTATTATGGGAAATGTACTTTTATCTTTATTGTTATTGGCTTTTAATTTTATAATTTAAATTAAGTTTATAATTTTTTTAATTATAATAATAAAAATAATTTCAATTTGATTCTTTTTCTTTTGATATTTTTTTTTTCATTTTATCAAAAATTTATGGTTTTTAATTTTATTCTTCAAATCAAGTTCATGATTTTTGTTTTTTCAATAATAGTAATTGTAATGTTAATGATACTAATAAAAAAATAATAGTAATATTATTTATGAATATAATAATGATAATATTAGTAGTAGTAGCAACATAAGTAGCAACAATACAACAAAGATGACGAAGATGATACTAATAACGATGAAGGTGATAGTAATAATAGTAGTAATAGTAATAGAAAAAATTACAATGATAGTAAAAAAAATAGTTATGATATTATTATTAATAGTAATAATAATAATGATAATAAGAAGAAGAATGATATTAAAAATACTAGTGACAACAGTAGTAATAATAATAATAACAATATTAATAGTAGTAGTAGTAATAACAATGATGATAATAGTAAAAATGCTAATAGAATTTCTAATAATAATAATAATAGTGGTGGTGGTGATAATAGTAATGATAATGATAACACCAATAACAACAGTAGTAGTAGTAATATTGGTTATTAATAATAATAGTAATAGTAAAAATAATGATAATGGTGACAATGATAGTAACAACAATAATAATAGTGATGAATGTGATAATTCATCTTTCAATGTTAGGTTTGGCAGGGATTGAGTTTCATCGTTTTTTTTTATGTCTGATACTTTCAGTTTAACGACTCAGATCACAAGTTTTAAAAGTTTACATGACCCAATATTCTTTGTTTTTATTTTTTTTTGCCTTGGTGTTTTTTTATTTCATTATTTCATTGTTCAGGGTTAGTTTTTTTTCAAAAAATAAATAAATAAAGGCTTTGTTGTTTTCTTAAGTTTCTTTTTATATATGGTCAATCTGATTTCATAACCTGACTATAAATTTTACGGGTTAATATGGCATAACTAACATCTTATTACTTATCTTACATATCTATCACGTTATCTCGAATTTACTTAACATTATTTTTTTTATTCAATTACATATTTTCATTTTTTTTTCAAGTTATCATGTTCTTTTTGTGTGTTTATTATTATAATTAATCTTTTTATCATTTAATTAAAATAAGATCAATGTATTAAAACCAATTAAAGTATAATTCAAGACATTTGTTTTTTCTATTTATTTGAGGTACGTTTACGATGTCTAAACATTGTTTTTTTTTTTTTCCGCAGAAAAAAAATACGGACCCGCAATGTAACTGGTGCCCCAATGACACTTTATTTCTTGAAAGATACGTTAAATTTTGCAAAGCGCCATCCTTCAACTGATTGCCACAACAAGAAGTCTCTCCGCTTTCTTCGCGGTGTCTGCACGGTCATTATAAATCAGCATAAAATCCAAAAATAATTCTCCAAGGATATATTCTATGATTTGACTTTCAATTGCAAAATCTTCTATTATTGCATGATTCACTTGATCCGAATGTTTAAGCTAAGTAATGCAAGAATTGAAAACATTCATTTTTCATTATAAAAAGTCGTATATTTTTCGTTATAAAAAGTTATATTTTAAAAACATATCTTGCACAATTTTTTTAAAGAAATTTGATAGTTAATAATTTAGAAAATAAGATAATAATAGAATGATCATAAAGATGTGTTGTGATGATAGAATAGTGGTATAGCTTTTGACAAAATAGCAATGATGATGGTAATAATGATAATAATAATAATTGCAAGCGGTGATGTTGACTATGATGAAAAATCTTATTATTAGTAATTAAAATAATTTGATATTTTTTATAAGTGAACATCACCGCTTGCTTTTATTATTAACTAATATTTTTGTTAAAATATTTATAAGAAACAAATAAAAAAAAGTTAGATAAATATTTCTCCATAAAATGTTCTACACACAAATAAAATATTTGACTTGTTATTTATATGACTTGTTATTTATTATTATTAACAAAAACCAAAAGAAGTCGTGCTTTTACTATGCATCACCTCATAAAATATTATTCAACGCATTTATGTTTTATTTTTTATTTTATTTCTTAAAATTTGGTTTATTAGATACTGGGCTTCTTAATTTGTTGTGGTTTGCTTTTCATATAGTTATTTCAATTTCATGACTCGCGTTTCGGGTTTTCATAACTCAAATTTTTCCTCTTTTTTTAAAGTGATATATTTTTTAAAATTTCATCATTTAATATTAAATCGAATAGAAATCAAGCTCCATGATTTATTTTAGTTTATTTTCTATTAGATTATCTCATTCTTATAACCCAGATCATAAGTTTTGCGGGTTAACCTGAGTTGACTCATGTCATTTTATTGTTTCCTTTTCTTAGATTGATTTTTTTCTTTTCTATTTTTATTATTCAATAATAAGTTGATTTTGAATTGTGTTTCATAACTTGTTTTAATTTGGTTTTTATGAGACTATCTCAATCTTATGGCTTGAATCATGAGTTTGGAGGGTTAACCCGGGTTGACTCGAGTTGTTTTATATCTTTTTCTAATTGATTTTTTTTAATTTTATCATTTAATATTAAGTTAATTAAAAATTGAACTTTATATATTGTTTCAATTTACCTTTTATGGAATTATCATAGTTTCATAACTTAGGTTGTGGATTTGAAAGGTTAACTCGTATTGACTTATATTATTTTTAATTGATTTTTTTTTAATTTTATTTTTTAACATTGAATTAATTAAGAATTAAACTTCATAATTTATTTTGATTTACTTTATATCATGGTTATCATAATTTTATAACTCAAGTTATAAATTTAATAAGTTAATACGAGTTGACCTGAATTGATGTATATATATATTGCTGTTTTAATATTGTTTTTTATTTAAATATAATCATAATTTTTTTAAAAGTTAAATTTTATTTTTATTAATTATTTAAATTATTTTAAAACTTATTAAATCAATAAGGAAATATTAAGTCAATTATTAAATAATTAAAGTTTTTTATTAGAAAAATATTAATAATATTTAAATAGTTTTTTTACTTCTAAAGCGTAGTACGAGTTAATGACGTAATTAGCACTAAAATTCCAACCATTTATTTTTTGCTAATTTCAAAAAGGTTCAGACATTTCCAGGAACTTCATGGGACAGCGGGCCCTCGTGTTTGTGGCGTGACTTTTCTCTAACGTAGGAAAATCACACGGTCAATTTTAGCCAATGGATTCTGCACGTTGCCACATGGCATAAATCCAAGACACCAGAACTAGCAATTATTACATGGAAGCCAAAAAGTAATGAAAAAAAGAAAGAAAGAAAGAAAGAAAAGAGATAAAGCCATGATTGATTGGTCTTCCAATGTTTTATGACCAAATTGATAGAAAAGAGGTTTATTATATGTTAAAATCTTTAAAAATTAAATGAATTTATAATTATAAATACTTAATTATATTTATTAACATCTCATTTATTAAAAAAACATTATAACATAAAAAATCAAGAAACTCTAATAGAAAAAAATCACTCTATTCCAACAAAAAGACTAAAAAAACCTGATAATATTAAATATATAAATAAAAATAGAAAAAAATAAAATTTATAAACTAAAAAAAAGAAATAAAAAAATAGAAAATCTCTTTTGATTTGAGTTTTTTTTTTTTTGATATTTAGTAAACAATTAGATCCATGTGGGTACATTTTAAATTGTAGAGGTCAAATCAGAAATTTTAATAAACTAGAAGGAGTAAAATATTAGTTTAAGTTTATACATAGATAAAAAACCAGACAGGACAGGGCAGCTCTGCAGGATCGGTAACCCCCAAAAGGCCACAACAGCGCATATATCATCATTATCAGTGGCATCATCCTCGTTTTCCATTATTTGTTTTTCTTTATCCCTTTTGTGATATAAAAAACTCAGAAGTTCCTTTCTTGATTAAACGAAGAAGCGAATCCAGTCTTCTTTACAATACCCTTTTCTCCATTTGCTCAATTTCACTTCATCATTTCATTTATCAAGAAACCACAAAGAATAAAAAAATACCAAGAAACTTTCTTTTTTTGTTGTTTTGGTGGTGATGGGCAAGTTACATGAAAGATTTGCTGGGTTTATCAATAATAGATGGCTGGTTTTTGTGGCTGCAATGTGGATACAATCTTGTGCAGGGATCGGCTATTTATTTGGTAGCATATCACCAGTTATAAAGAGTTCTTTGAACTATAATCAAAGGCAGCTTGCAAGTTTAGGTGTGGCTAAAGATCTTGGTGATAGTGTTGGTTTCTTGGCTGGTAGCTTATCAGAAATCTTGCCTTTATGGGGTGCTTTGTTAGTTGGTGCTGTGCAGAATCTTGTTGGATATGGATGGGTTTGGCTTGTGGTAACAGGCAGAGCTCCTGTTTTGCCCTTATGGGCTGTGAGTATCTATTGACCTTTTGACTTTTATCATGGTTTAAAGTTGATGATTTGTTTGGTCCGTTTATGTAAAATTTGAAACTTTTTGATACTTTACGTTGCTTGAAAAGGATCTTCTGCATTCAATATTTTTTCTACTCCTATGGTGGATTGTTGTGGTTGCAAATCTAGCTTTGATTTTGACTTTATCTCTGTTTTTGTTGAAGATCTCTGTTATTGCAAGTTAATGCTTTGAAGTTTTAAGTTTTTATGTTTCATCTGTTCAAGTTGGTCTTCCAGATATTTATGATATTTGATAAAATTCTACAACAATGGATCGTTCCTCTTCCTTCTTTTTTGTTGTGTTTTTCTTTATCCTAATGGTGCATGGATCAGAGTGGTCTATAATTTTTTTCAAGGGTTTAGTATTGAAGTTGAAAGTATCTTTCATTTCGTCTTTTTTACCTTGAGTGTTAGATAAATGTTCGGTGCAGTATTTTTTCCTGATATTTTCTTCTTCTTTCTTCACATGGTAATTTTTTTCTTCTTGTTTATTCCTCCTGTGCCTACCATGTTATGATTCTTTCAATAGATCTATCAATCACTGAATAGACAAAGCGAGTTATGTTCTGAGGGAGGATGTTATGGTTTTAGAATTTATTGTGTGATTTTAATGGATTTGGGGGCATATCCTTTCATGCTCGCAACAATCATGTGGGGTTTTGATTTGCGGGACCAAATTATGCAAAATGCATATGACCTGTAGACCAGGAAACATGTGTGCTTTACCAAAAGGTAAATTTCTTGAATTTGTTTGGTCGGAAGTATCATGGCATTTGCTGGGAATTAGCTGTTGCCAAACCAAAAGGCAAGCGGTGGTTTAGTTTAAAAACGCATATTGGTTTCTTGGAAAACATATATGAACGTGATCTCAATACCTTTTGGAAAAATAACTTATAGAAATCTCAGATTTACTGTAGAATATAAAGTTGTATCCGGTTCTACGTGTTCTGGACCAGCTTAATTAATCATACCATGATAAAATTAAACCTGCTTCACAGGATGTGTGTTTTCCCATTGTCAGATTTCATCTCCTAGGAGAAGGATGGTAAGGTGACAAGAATCGACATAGAAAGATGATTTTACTGAAGATCTAGGAGGAGTTATTTGACATATAATTCTGAAACAAAATGAGATGTCATAAATGTTTTAAATAACACTTAACTTAGTGATACTGTTTTGAGTGGATTCCCTGCTTCTAATAGGCCTGTATGTGGTTGCAATAGGAATATATTCATTGGAATCAGGCTGATGCATTCTTGGTTGCCATAATCTCTTCTGCTATTCCTGACTATTAGAGTAACCTTTTCCTTATGAAACTTTCATCCTATCATGTGCATGCATTTTTTATCCAAAGATTTAATGAAACCTTACAGTGCTTGCCTGGGATAAGTTGCTAACTTGTATAATTGTGCAGATGTGCATTCTTATATTTATAGGGAACAATGGTGAAACCTACTTCAACACAGCTGCTCTAGTTTCTTACGTTCAAAACTTTCCAAAAAGCCGTGGCCCTGTTGTGGGAATTCTAAAAGGCTTTGCTGGATTAAGTGGTGCAATTTTGACCCAAATATATGCAACGATCCATTCCCCTGATCACGCATCTCTCATTTTTATGGTTGCAGTTGGGCCAGCAATGGTAGTCATTGCTTTGATGTTCATCATCAGACCTGCTGGAGGTCACAGACAAGTCAGACCATCTGATGGCATAAGTTCCACATTTGTATATAGTGTCTGTCTTCTACTAGCTGCATATTTAATGGGGGTTATGCTTCTTGAAGATCTAGTTGATTTGAGTCACACCGTGGTTATAATTTTTACAGTAGTTTTATTCGTCCTCCTCTTGATTCCTATTGTGATTCCAGTTTCAATGAGTTTTTTCCTTGATCCAAGAGATCCAGTAGAAGAGCCTCTTCTACTTGAGATACCGAAACAAGAACCTGGAAAATCTGGGCTGGAGACCCCTGAGGTAATATTCAGTGAGGTTGAAGATGAAAAACCCAAGGAAGTAGACTTGCTACCCGCATCAGAGAGGCAAAAACGGATTGCACAGTTGCAAGCAAAACTGTTCCAAGCAGCTGCAGACGGAGCAGTGAGGGTCAAGAGGAGGAGAGGTCCACACAGGGGCGAGGATTTCACCTTGATGCAAGCATTGATCAAGGCAGACTTCTGGCTTATTTTTTTCTCACTTTTATTGGGATCTGGATCTGGACTGACAATGATTGATAATCTTGGTCAGATGAGCCAGTCTCTAGGGTATGATAATACACATATATTTGTGTCCATGATTAGCATTTGGAACTTCCTTGGCCGTGTTGGCGGGGGATACTTCTCTGAGATTATTGTCAGGTAAAAACTGATTTCTTGTCTCCTCTACGCTGGATGGATTTTAATGCAAGTTTTGATATAGACTCATTCCTCTCTCTTGTCTAACTAATATCATTCAGGGACTATGCTTATCCAAGGCCAGTGGCAATGGCCATTGCCCAACTTGTCATGGCAGTCGGGCATGTCTTCTTCGCATTTGGATGGCCCGGGGCATTGCACATTGGTACTCTGCTGATTGGACTCGGCTACGGGGCTCACTGGGCAATTGTGCCGGCTGCTGCCTCAGAGTTGTTCGGTTTGAAAAAGTTTGGGGCTTTGTACAATTTCCTCACTCTGGCAAATCCAGCAGGTTCACTTGTCTTTTCCGGTCTAATTGCTAGCAGCATATATGATTGTGAAGCTGAAAAGCAAGCTCATGGAAACAATTACCTCGTTCAGACCTCAGGGTCAATTTTTCCAGGCATGTTTGGTCTGAATGAACCGCTAAAGTGTGAAGGTTCCATATGCTACTTCCTTACTTCTCTGATCATGTCAGCATTTTGCGTTGTCGCGTTTGTCTTGAGCATGATTCTTGTGCATCGGACAAAGATTGTCTACGCACACCTCTATGGAAAACAACGGAGTTGACTTGCACAAGAGAACTAAAGCAGGCATTTATAACTAGACTACATCCAGTTATGGCAGTTTGTGTGTTTTCAGAGAAAGGTTTTGATGGATTTCTTCACATTTGTGTATTCACATTGCCAGAGAGCTGGCTGAGTCAAGCTCCCCACAGTGAACTCTCAAGTAATACTTCCTGGACGTTATTCTTGGAATGTCGCAATTGCTGTATATTTTTATCTTTCTGTTTGAACATTCACAATGGTGATTTTTTGGCAATGAAGTCAGTTTTGTTCATCAAGTCTTTCTTCTTTATGGATACACAATATTTGCTAAGTTGGCCATAAATATTATTCCCATCTGGTTTGAAAAAGTAGAATGCTTTTGATTCTTGGTGGCTAAAACCAGTTCTATCACAAGGTTACTGCTAGGTGGCCTGATTTTGCAACCTTCTATTCGCAATCTTGTGGAAAGGATTGTGCAAAGAATCTCGTACACTTATAAATCTTATTTTTCTAAGTAATGTTTAAAATATCAATACTAGTAAATTATTAATGATATAAATCATTCAGGTTATCTTTTATGTTTAAAAACAATGTGTCTAATGTTAGATTATTAGCTTATTATTTATTATTTCTTATTATATTATGTACTTCAAAAAATTACATCAACTAAGACACATTTGATAACAAATATTCTTACAAAAGAAACTAAAAGAGGTGTGAAATTTCTCTAGCAATTTCACGTGGGTTCTTTCAGTGTTGTAAAAAAAAAAGAGCATTGGATTGATGTTTGGTTTGGGTAAAAACAAAATTGATTTTATTGGTTTAATTAGTTCTTCAGGGAATATCTCAAAAACTGACAATTCAAGGATTAATTTTAACAAAATGAGGAAGAAATTGGGAGAATTATTGGTGCTTGGGAGAGGCCGCTGCACTTGGGTGGCGTGTGCGGGCCTCTAACGTCTACTTCCTTCCTTTCTTGGTGTCATCTTAGAGACCGTTTGTTTACACGGTAAAGATTGTATTTAAAGTAAAATATAGGAGCTAAGTGTTTGGTAAAGAAAAAACCACTAATTACTGTTCATGGGTCCCATTAATTTCTGTGTTTGCAACGCAGGATTGGAAGAAGCAGCCAAAGACTGCTTTCCTTGCACTGTTCATGTAATTGCACTGTTCAATAAACAATGCAATTATATATGCACTGTTCATGTGAACAGTGTAAGAGAATTGCACTGTTCACTTAAAAAATAGTGACCTTGGGTAAAAACAAATTTGATTTTATTATTTTATTTAGTTCTTAAGGGAATATCTCAAAAACTGACAATTCAAGGATTAACTTTAACAAAAAAAGGAAGAATTAGGGAGAATTATTGATGCTTGGGAAAAGCCGCTGCACTTGGGTGGTGTGTGCAGGCCTCTAACATCTACTTCCTTCTTTTCTTGGTGTCATCATAATCAACTTACCGAGGTTTACCACCGCTTGCGACGTATGTTGATATGGATACCTATTTTCGCTCCGGTAATCCATTTTTCTTCTCTTTCTTTTCTCTCTTCTCACTTTGATTTCAGTGCCTAACAATCTCAAAAAACTAAAGTGGGTCTGTCAAACTTTATTTTGTATCAAATTTTGTGTTTATTTTTTTAATTGTTTTTTCACTAATATATATTTTTTTCAATTTTATTCTTTAATATTTGATTTGCTGAGAATTAGGTTTTGTATTTTTTATTTGCATTTTATAAGATAATCTCAGTCTCATGATCCTGGTTATTGGTTTGGAACATTTACTCGGGCTGACTTGAGTATTTTTTTAAATGATTTTTTTATTTTATCTTTTAACATTGAGTTAATTTGTAATTGAGGTTCATCATTTTCTTCGATTCTTTTTCTATAGAGCTATCACAGTTTCTTAACCTAGATCACAAGTTTGGTGGGTTAAACAGGGTCGTCTCTGGTTTTCCTTTTGTTTTCTTTAGAATAAGATTTTTTTTTCCCGCGGTTTCATCCTCCAAATATTTGGTTAGTTGGTGATTGAGCTTTGTAATTTCTTTTAATTTGCTTTCAATGAAGTTATCCCACCCTAATAATCCATGTCACCAGTTTGGAAGATTTGCTAAAGTTGACTCGAGATGTTTCTTTTGCCATTTTTTTAAAAATATAACTTGTGTTTTTTTTGTTTTATCCTTCAATATTGAGTTGGTTGGGAATTAAGCTTCATAATTACTTTCGATTTGATTTCTATTAGGTTATTCCATTCTTATAATTCATGCTATAGATTTATCCACTTTAACTGGGTTGACTTGAGCCTTTTTTTTTCAGTGTTTTTAGATTGATTTTATTTTTCAATTTTGTCCTTCTTTGTTTTGTTTGGGAATAGAGGTTTGTATTTTTTTTAACTTTATATAAGGTCATTACTAATTATGAATTTTGCTAATTAACTAGTAATGGTTCGGGCAAATTCAATTTGCCATCTTCTCTATATTTAAAAAGAAAGGAAATCCATGGTATATCACCATCTCAACATTTAAAAAAGTAGTTCTGTAGTGCATATCATAATGTTGACATGTTTAATAATAAGAGGGATACAAATTTCTTGATATTCCAAGATAAAATTGAATTCAATAAAATACCTAATAACAATATTGCATGATTAACTGCGTTGTCGCGTTTGTCTTGAGCATGATTCTTGTGCATCGGACAAAGATTGTCTACGCACACCTCTATGGAAAACAACGGAGTTGACTTGCACAAGAGAACTAAAGCAGGCATTTATAACTAGACTACATCCAGTTATGGCAGTTTGTGTGTTTTCAGAGAAAGGTTTTGATGGATTTCTTCACATTTGTGTATTCACATTGCCAGAGAGCTGGCTGAGTCGAGCTCCCCACAGTGAACTCTCAAGTAATACTTCCTGGACGTTATTCTTGGAATGTTGCCATTGCTGTATATTTTTATCTTTCTGTTTGAACATTCACAATGGTGATTTTTTGGCAATGAAGTCAGTTTTGTTCATCAAGTCTTTCTTCTTTATGGATACACAATATTTGCTAAGTTGGCCATAATTATTATTCCCATCTAGTTTAAAAAAGTAGAATGCTTTTGATTCTTGGTGGCTAAAACCAGTTCTATCACAAGGTTACTGCTAGGTGGCCTGATTTTGCAACCTTCTATTCGCAATCTTGTGGAAAGGATTGTGCAAAGAATCTCATACACTTATAAATCTTATTTTTCCAAGTAATGTTTAAAATATCAATACTAGTAAATTATTAATGATATAAATCATTCAGGTTATCTTTTATGTTTAAAAACAATGTGTCTAATGTTAGATTATTACCTTATTATTTATTATTTCTTTTGATATTATGTACTTCAAAAAATTACATCAACTAAGACACATTTGATAACAAATATTCTTACAAAAGAAACTAAAAGAGGTGTTAAATTTCTCTAGCAATTTCACGTGGGTTCTTTCAGTGTTGTAAAAAAAAAAAGAGCATTGGATTGATGTTTGGTTTGGGTAAAAATAAAATTGATTTTATTGGTTTAATTAGTTCTTTAGGGAATATCTCAAAAACTGACAATTCAACTGACAATTCAAGGATTAATTTTAACAAAATGAGGAAGAAATAGGGAGAATTATTGGTGCTTGGGAGAGGCCGCTGCACTTGAGTGGCGTGTGTGGGCCTCTAACGTCTACTTCCTTCATTTCTTGGTGTCATCTTAGAGATCGTTTGTTTACACGGTAGAGATTGTGTTTAAAGTAAAATACAGGAGCTAAGTGTTTGGTAAAGGAAAAACCACTAATTACTGTTCATAGGCCCCATTAGTTTCTGTGTTTGCAACGCAGGATTGGAAGAAGCAACCAAAGACTGCTTTTCTTGCATTGTTCATGTAATTACACTGTTCAATAAACAATGCAATTAATATGCACTGTTCAATAAACAATGCAATTAATATGCACTGTTCATGTGAACAATGTAAGAGAATTGCACTGTTCACTTAAAAAATAGTAAACTTGGATAAAAACAAATTTGATTTTATTGTTTTATTTAGTTCTTAAGGGAATATCTCAAAAACCGACAATTCAAGGATTAACTTTAACAAAAAAAAGAAAGAATTAGGGAGAATTATTGATGCTTGGGAAAGGCCGTTGCACTTGGGTGGCGTGTGCGGGCCTCTAACATCTACTTCCTTCCTTTCTTGGTGCCATCATAATCAACTTACCGAGGTTTACCACCGCTTGCGACATATGTTGATGTGGATACCTATTTTCGCTCTGGTAAGCCATTTTTCTTCTCTTTCTTTTCTCTCTTCTCACTTTGATTTTAGTGCCTAACAATCTTAAAAAACTAAAGTGGGTCTGTCAAACTTTATTTTGTATCAAATTTTGTGTTTATTTTTTAATTGTTTTTTTCACTAATATTTTTTTTTCAATTTTATTCTTTAATATTTGATTTGCTGAGAATTAGGTTTTGTATTTTTTATTTGCATTTTATAAGATAATCTCAGTCTCATGATCCTGGTTATTGGTTTGGAACATTTACTCGGGCTGACTTGAGTATTTTTTTAAATGATTTTTTTTATTTTATCTTTTAACATTGAGTTAATTTGTAATTGAGGTTCATCATTTTCTTCGATTCTTTTTCTATAGAGCTATCACAATTTCTTAACCTAAATCACAAGTTTGGTGGGTTAAACAGGGTCGTCTCTGGTTTTCCTTTTGTTTTCTTTAAAATAAGATTTTTTTTTCCCGCGGTTTCATCCTCCAAATATTTGGTTAGTTGGTGATTGAGCTTTATAATTTCTTTTAATTTGCTTTCAATGAAGTTATCCCACCCTAATAATCCATGTCACCAGTTTGGAAGATTTGCTAAAGTTGACTCGAGATGTTTCTTTTGCCATTTTTAAAAAATATAACTTGTGTGTTTTTTTTTTTTCATTTTTATCCTTCAATATTGAGTTGGTTGGGAATTAACCTTATTAATTACTTTCGATTTGATTTCTATTAGGTTATTCCATTCTTATAATTCATGCTATGGATTTATCCAATTTAATTGGGTTGACTTGAGCCTTTTTTTTTCCAGTGTTTTTAGATTGATTTTATTTTTCTATTTTGTCCTTCTTTGTTTTGTTTGGGAATAGAGGTTTGTATTTTTTTTTTAAACTTTATATAAGGTCATTACTAGTTATGAATTTTGCTAATTAACTAGTAATGGTTCGGGCAAATTCAATTTGTCATCTTCTCTATATTTAAAAAGAAAGGAAATCCATGGTATATCACCATCTCAACATTTAAAAAAGTAGTTCTGTACTGCATATCATAATGTTGACATGTTTAATAATAAGAGGGATACAAATTTCTTGATATTCCAAGATAAAATTGAATTCAATAAAATACCCAATAACAATATTGCATGATTAACTGCGTTGAGGTTGGTGAATTTTAATCCATAATTATTGTTCTTGAAGGTTAAGAGTTTTCCCCACCCGTTAAGTACTTGACCCGACTCAATTTTGTTTTCTTATTAATTTTTTTTTCTCTCTGTAACATTTCACAAAATTACATCCTAAAAATATTGTGCAAAGAATCGCACACACTTATAAATCTTATTTTTCTAAGTAACGTTTAAATATCAATAATATATGTAATTTAAAAATATAAAATTGTCATTAAACATGATTAATGATATATACTAATCAGTAAATTATTAATGATTAAATCATTCAAGATCTCTTTTATGTTTTTTTAAAAATAGGTATAATGTTAAATTATGCACTTATTATTTATTAATTTTTTTATATCATGTACTTCAAAAAATTACATCAACTACATAAATTATATCAAAAGAAACTAAAAGGGCTGCTGAGATTTCCCTAGCAATTTCATTGTTGCATACCAATATGGATTCCAATAGTGAATCCATATTTTTTTATTTTATTTTTTTACCATTGCTTAATTTTTTTTTCCTTTAGTTTATTTTAGGTTGAATTGTTTCATTAACAGGAGTTGAAATAGTGTTTTTTCTTCTCGATTTAGTTTATTTGGTAATTATAGTGTACGAGCCAATTATGTTTGTTTTTAATTTTTCTTTACACATTTTTATTAAATTTTATTCCCTTTGTTCAGAAGAAATTGTTTGCCTTTCTATTTTTATGTGTCTCAAAATGCTTGTCTGGTCAAAGCTTCAAGCTGTATATTTATTCTAAAATACCCCTAATTTAATTAGATTTGTTAGTATTAAGATTTACTTTAAATTCATCAATTTGAGAAATGAAAAGGCAAACAAAATATGCTCTCATCCTTCCATTTCCTATCCTTCACTAACACGCACCCAATTAACAGCAAAAATAAGAGATCAAAGATTAAACCAAGATTGCTGTCCATGTAAATGGTCCATCTTCATCTTCTTCGGGGTGAAGATAACATTTTACAGCTGTTTTGGTCATGAGAAAACACTTTTCTTCTGCATGAATATTGCTGTCCATATAAATAAACACGGGATTAGAGGGATAATAGTACCTTTGTCAATCATTGAGATGCGAAATCTCAGCCTGGATTTCTTCTTGTCTTCTTTAAGAATGGTTTAACAGCATTTTAATGGGGTCTGATGCTGCCCTCATCAATCCACCCGTTCCTGTCCAATTCTGTGCGATATCTTTAAAGAGAGACAGCATCCACAACACCATTGGATAAGCAAATTCTGACTTGATGCAAATTCCGGGGACAGTTCTTGCTGAAATGGATAACATGGGTACATCATGCAAAACAGAGCCTTGTTTTAACAGAGCCTTTTATACTCTGTTTCAACAAAATCTCAAAAATATTATACTCTGTTTCAACAGAGCCTTTTATACTCTGTTTCAACAAAATCTCAAAAATATTTTTTCTTCAGTTCTTTTTTTTGAACTAATTTGGTCAGTTGTATGATTTTCAGCTGTTATGCATTAGTATTAACGTATTCTCGTGTACCTAAACTCATTCCTACATTGAAAACGATTCATTTTCTTTTCTTCTCATTTTCTTTTCTTCAATCTTTCACAGTTCACGAAGATGATTAATTTATGCGATAAGAGTTTGTGTTTTATAATAATACATACAAAATATAAAAGAACTTTAAGATATTTAAGTTTTGACATATAAAAAAATTGAGCATTTGATTAATAAGAAATAAATAATAATTATTATGGTTGTTTATAACTATAAATTAAACTTAGAAACCTAGGTTGATGTTTATAGGATTTGAAGTAAAATATTGTAATAATAATTATATTTATTAAAAAATAAAAGAAAATATTTTTTATTATTTATAAAGTAAACTTTAGTTAAAAGGTAAAGATTGTATAATTAGATTTGTTTTCTAGGAATTATATATATATATATATATATATATAAACAGTTAAAATAATGGGTTGGGGTGATGGGGAAATGAAGGCACCCGACCTAAGTGCCTAAGTGAAATCAAGCCAAGTGTTTACTCAAATATGAATATCGAGCCTGCAATGAATCTAATGAATTTAACATCCCTAGTTAATTAAGAACTAATTATTGTGATTTTTTTTTACTGTGTATTGAATGTTTGGATTTTTTTTCCTCATCTTTTATTTGGATAGCCATAATTTTTTTGCTTTCCACTTCACTATTTTCATGGCTATTATTTTTAACCTTGACTTGACATTTTTCATGAATTATCTTTTTAGCATGTTCTTATGATGTGAGAAATATCGCGACATTGACTTATACTCAATTTGCAAAATTAATTCTTATTTTTTGTTTGGTAAATGATTAAAAATATAAAAATCAAAACTGATCTCGGTTTAAAACATATTTTTCTGTAAATTGAAGGAAACAAACCCAAAAATTAAGAAACAAAAGAGAAGAAAAAAAGAAAAAAAAAGAAAAATTGATTGCTAAGATGCACAAACTTTTCTATGTTACATGTATTATCTTAGGAGAAAGGTAACAATTGCATCAAGGAAGGTGACATTCAATGATTTGGAGGAGCCGCATGTGCCAAGTAAATACAACGACTACTCACATTTGTTGGCATTTGTAATACATGCACCAACCATTCTTCTTTTTCTTTATGCAATTTCAACTCTAAATCTATAATGTTTTTCCAATTGGGTCCCAATTTTTATTCTACTCAAGATCAAGATAAGCTTTCTTCTTTTAATTTAACCCTCAATTCTCTACTATCTCTTTGATTTAGTCCCACATTTCTCCAACTCGAGGCCATTGAAAAGCTGACATGGGAGAGAAGGAAAAGAAAAAAAAGAAAGAGACAGTTAGCTAATCAAGTTAGCGTGTTGTGGTTGTGCTCATTGCTCGAATTGTGTATTTGACGTTAACCTGGGTTGATCAAGAACATAAAAAATTTAAAGTTTTTTCACAATAATCTCATTCCCAATGTGACCAACATGCTTTGTGAAAAACACAGATTTTTTAATATAGTATTATTTTTTTAGGTGCCTAAATATTTATGAAAAACATGAAAGTTCTTGAACTTGATCTTATTTTTCAAGTGACTTGCCTGTTTGTGAAAAATATGAGAGTTTTTCAATATGATCTTGTTTTTCTAAATAACTTACCTGTTTGAAAAATATAAAGATTTTTCAATATGATTTTATTGTAATGCATCACCAACTTAATGACCTCATGGTAAAAAATACAAAGATTTTTTGTGTTGATTGCTATAAAATCAATACTGATAGTGCATTGTTGTGTCAAGAGGAAGCTGTTCTGAGTGTTGTTATAAGGGAACATCATGGCTGCTGGTGTCGCTAAACAAATTCATTTTCAAGGTGGAGTGGAAGTTGCCAAAGCACACGCCCTATTCAATGTCCTATCCACTGCAAGGGATATTGGCCTTGAAGTGCAGGATTGCAGGTACCAGTCGACATCCTTGGGGTTATTCAAAAATTCCAGACAAGACAGATATTTCATACCTGGAAAGAACTATTAGTGATATCATCCTTGCTTTAGCTCTTTCTTTTGTTTCCTTCTCTTGTTCATGAGTAAGGAGACAAGGTAATAGAATCGCTCATGAGCTAGCAAGACTTTCCTCTTGCTATTAGAAATAAAGGATTTAGTTGGAAGAAGTCCCTTCTAGTTTGGAGATTGGAGAAGCCCATTGTATTGCTTTCTGTTCCTTGATTAATGAAAGAATCTTAAATTTTTTTAAATAAAAAACACACTTACTATTATCTTAAAACTTGGAAGTTAAATATAATGATTAAAAATAACTTGACCAGTTACTATACATGTTTTTTTTAACGATAACAACGCTTCAAAACAAGAAACTTGCAACCTCAAACAATAATTGTTTGAATTTTCATGAATTATGACTGTACAGTCTGTCCTGATACTTCCTTGGCCACCTGTCTTAACTCGCACCCTTCCATGCTTTCTTATGGCAGTGGCAAAAGCTCCATTAAAATCGCTCGAGCTATTAGCAAAATCATTGACGGTTGGCTGGGAAGCTGGATCCGTAAACAGCACCTCATCTGAAGTAAAAAATCCGTTACCGTTAACCAAATTCTGGAAATACACATTGTCAAAGGTTTGTCGGGTTACATGGTCCATGTTAATGGCTTTGTTGGGGTCTAAATTTCAAAGACATCCATCCATTAACTGCTTGGCATAATCTTGATTGAGAGAAGGGTCAACAGGAGAGGACGAGGAGAATGAGTAGAGCCAATTTACAAAGCGGCTACAATTAGAGAAGCCTAGTGTGTGGGCTCTTGACAGTGCAATCATGTCAATCTGGTTAAGGTTGTTTCTCGCAAATGTTAGGAATATTTATGATGGAAACAAATATGGAGTTGATTTAGAGGTGTGAAAATACTATTTTTAAAGTGTTTATTTGTCTCACACAAGGACAACACCTCCAGGATTCAACTAAGACATCTAAACCTCTAAAAGAATGAGAAGATAAGACCAAGAAAATAATATATGTTTTTTTTATTGTATTTCTTTTTTGTACAATAACATATTTTTATAGGCTTGAAACATAACGATGAAACAATATGACTGTTTATCAAACATTATGACTGTTGATGAAATATTATAGTCGTTCATCGAACAATATAATTGATGATGAAACATTATGATTGTTCATATTAAGTTTCAAGTTTCAAATGCTATCTTTTGATATTATAAATATCCATATAATAACATTAAAAAACCAAATAAAAAAGTTTGTCCATCATATCTTAATTTACTATATAATAGAAACCCATACTTAGAAATATTAAGAGGAAGTGTTTCTTTTCAATGTAGGATAAACATTTTTTCTTTATTCATTTATAAATCACACCAACAGCAAATATAACGTTAAGTTGAGAAAGATTGAAGCCAGGTTCTGGCAATATTCCTTTCACAAGTGATGCTTTAGAAACCAAGCCATCACGACGTCCTAATTCTACATTGAATGAAGGATCTTCAGCCTGAGTTTTGATCACACAAAACCCAATGGTTAAGTTAGTTTCTGCTTCCAAGGAGAAATACTAGAAAAATTAAATATAATTAGTTTGTGCATTCCCTTACCAGGACTCCGACATCCCTATCAGGTATAGAAGTTAAGTATATAGTGTCTCCTTCCACTTCTTGCTTTGCCTTCACTACTGTATCAAATCCATCCCCTGCAAGAGAGAGATTATCTGGAGCATCCTTCTTTGCGTCTCCATTTGGTGAAGAAACCATTGTTGAAGCATCACAACCCTGTTAGATTGCAAGTAGAACAGCTAGAGAAACTCATATGGAGGTCGGCAGTATTGAAAGCCTAGTTGAAATCGCCAAACAATTCACCTAGAGAAACAATTGGGATAGTAATAGAACATCCAATCTCCTATAGTTCGAGGTATCATTGACAATACCTTGGGACAAAGAATTCGACATTTTTTCATGACACGGTTCCTGAGGTTTTAGAACTTAATTTTCATCAATGGAATCAACAAAAATTATGACTCCATGTATATTACGTATTGCATGTACAAGAACTACGCTAATTAGTTCACCATGGTGATCATTTACAGTGCTTGGACGCACAATCAAAAGGCATTATAATCAGTAGCAGCCATGGATGATGATGATGGTTAATTCATGACTACGGATGTATTGAAGAGTATCAACTGCAAGTGTCAAAAATGGAACAAAAGAGAATCAACACCGTACCGTAACAAAGCAATCATGAAAAAACAGAGGAAGAGTTCCTGGGATTGTAGTGAATGTCTGGTTAAACTTTGTGGAAACTTCCTTCTTCACTAGAGCTTCCACGATAGGACGAGTGAGGCTGTAGAATCCTTCTACTAGCTGTCCCTCTCCCCTACCTATGTCCATGATCAAAACCACCATCAGCAAGAGCATGCAACCTCTCTCCATTTCCTCCACAACCTAGCTAGCTGTGCAATCAATCACCTCTTTCTCATGAATACTCCAAAAGCCAAATGTGTTAATTTATACATATGGAAATAGAGAGAGCAAAAGAAAACAAGAACGCTTCCACCCTTTAAAATATAATTGCAGGCTATTGCCTTGTGAACCAAGTCGATGCGGTGCGTAGAAGGATTCGAGTATACTATTCTGGTCATTTTGTACGCATAGCCGGAGCTAGGATTGTTTAATAGGGTGGGCCAAAATTAATATAATATGGTATAAATTTTTACATATAAACCACACTAATATATAAAAGCAAAATTAATATATTAAAAAAATGATATATAAAAGCAAATCTAACATAAAAAATTGGATTATTGATTCCTAAAAAAGAAACTTAAATTGAATTAAAGCCAAGTATGTGCTCTTTAAAGAATTTAATTTGACTAGAAAGATCATGTCAAATTTATTGGACCTAGTGATAGTAAGGTACATGTGATAAAAAAATTAATAATTTTAACGATTCTGTTAAAAACAAAACATAAAAAAATCCAAACTTAATTGAAACAAACCCATAAAATATATCTAATTTATTAAAAAAACAACATTCACTATAACAAAAAATAAAAAGATGGTAAAACTATAAAAAATAGCAGAATTATATATAAAAATATAAAAACCTCACCAAATTCTTAACAAACATAAAAAAACAAAAGATTTTAAATTTGGGTCACTAATTACCTTATTTTAATGAACAATAAATTAATTGGCAACTTTATTTTCATCTTTCTAACTTGTATTATTATATTTTTTGGTTAGGATTCTAAAAAAAAAAGCTAAAAATATCAATAAAAAATAATTAAATTGAACAGGTTCGACCTCTTGCAGGGGCCTGGACCCCTGCTTGCCACCCCTTGATTCCGCCTCTTGTTGTACGTGTTGTAATTTAGCATGAAGGTGGGTAGAAGACCTTAACTTCTACGACCACCTATCCAATAAGATGTAGCCACATCATCTTCATTATTTCATAGGTGTCTTACTAAAACAATATGCATTGGAATAAACAACACGATGTCGTAATCTTCAAGCCATAAGTTACATTTATGAAAGTTATGTCCATTAGTTTAATTTCTTTACTAGTTGTTAGCATCTCTAGTTATGTCCCTCTGATTATTTCAACCCTTAATTTCTTTTCAATTCGCTGAATGGGTATAGCTGCCATTAGTTTAATTTAATTTACTAGTTGTTAGCATCTCTAGATAGATTAATTAGGCCTAAACGACACCTTCCTTGCCCTGGAAATAGATATGAAAATGCATGACAGAACAACAAATCCCCGGTCCAATACAAGGCATTTACACCTATAAAAAGCATAGCTAGCTTAAGATGAATAGGAACTTGCTATTTTGTATTTAGATTTTTTTTAAGTGAGAATAATTTTCATTTCATAAAATATAATTAACAAATATATATAGCTTAATTTGCAAGGTAAATGGGACTATATGCGTAAAGGATTTCATCTCAAATAATGGGTTGGATTATTAAATTAATTAGAATTAGGAATTCTTCAAAAAACTATTGCAATTAATTAAGAGTACATCAATTTTGTCTTTTTTTTTAAAGTTCGTTTTGATGTTTTAATTTTAAATATAATTTTTTTATAAAAAATATTTTAAAAAGTAATTATTATAAAAATACAAAACTAGCCTTTAAATAGTAAAATCATGATCTCTCTCAGTAGTATATGTGATGGGTAAATTTATGTATCGAAATCAATTTTAACCAAAAGTTACACACATTTAGTTATAAAAAATAAAATTTAAATAGGATATTGAAATATTCAATCTAACGTTGATTGGTGCCTTTTAAATTTGAATGACAGACACATTTATGTTCGTACATATAAAGAAAAACAAAGTATGTATTGAACACAAACGCTGTCTAAATTTTACAATTTGACCATTCTAAATCCAAAAAATAAAAAGGAAAAGGAAAAATGTCTTGCGACTGTTGATAGTGGCTACCAAAATGTTTTTATGGGCAGGCTCAAAGCCCAAAAGGCCCAACCCAAAATACCCACTGCTTCACAGATCACTAGTCGCCTCCAGAACTTGCTCTAAACTTTCCGTTAGAGAAAAACTGATTCAAAATCCAAACTCAACACTCTCCCCCCCCCCCCTTCTCTCAGTGATCTTCCTGATGGCGATGCTTGTAGATATAGACACCAAAACCGAGTTAGGGTTTCCGTACTGGAAACCGATTCGTCGTCGATTTGGCCCCGAATCTCCTTTCTTCTCTTCTGGCAACATCGAGAGAGAACTCCTCGCCAAACAGGTCATCACTCTCTCATTTTTAACTTTTCATCTTCCACTCTTAAATTCACAAAATCTTTACAGAAATTCGGTATTGTTTTTTCTATTTTTGATTTTCATTACTTAATGATATTGCTTTTTTTTTTTCAAAAAAAAAAATATCTAGGTTGCGTTAGATTTAAGTGAAGATGAAAAGCATAGGCTGCAGGATTTGATAGACGAGGATGGAAGGTATGAATTTTTTTTATTAATTAGGGTTTCATCATTTATAAGAAATGTAAGGTTTCTATTGTATTGGGTTTGTGCATTGAAACTTATGATTCTATAGTAGGGAGGTGGTCTGTCCGATTGTTGGTTGTGGTGCACACTTGATATCCTTGGAACACTTTGAAGATCATTATAATGGACGGCACACTGCTTCGTGTTCGGTTTGCTCCAGAGTTTACCCAACGTCGCACCTGCTCAACATTCATGTATCTGAAGCACATGACTCTTTCTTTCAGGCAAAAGTTGCACGCGGTTATGCCATGGTATCTTTTATCGGCTTCCCTCTTTTGTGAAATGAAGTGCATTATGAATTTCTATATAACATTCTGTTTGGTTCTAATTGAGCTTTTGTACCGTTGAATCCTGTTTTGATGTCTAGTTCTTTTTTATTATAAATGCTTTTGTAGGTTATTTGTACTATTTTTTGTTGTGATAGTGTTTGCTTAAGGTGTTATTACCTGTGCGCCACCATAAGAAATATAAATGCCTTTGCTGCCTTTTTTATTTTCCCTTCCTTTGTAATATAATGACTCCATAAACAATCTAAACTGCCCCGCAATTCCACTCCTGAATGAACATACAAGAATCACTAAAATGAGAGAAAATGGCATAAAAAAGGCTGGATTAGAACTCATTTAGATTAATGTTTACTGGTTGTAGAGTAGATTGTGTATGCAAACACATAGTTTTGTTGGTCTTGTTTGTCTTCTTAGAATCCCATTGCTGTTTGTAAATTCACAAGATGATAAAAACTTCAATTTGTTTGAATGCTTTTGCTTGTGTGTATTTTCATTATTGTCTTTGTTTAATGTTAATTCTTGTCTTTTCCTGCAGCAGTATGAATGCTTGGTGGAGGGTTGTGGTTTGAATCCCTTTTCATTATGCATTTTCAATTGATTTTCACTATGATTCTCTAACAGTCATTTGATTCTAGTTGATCATTATGCTGTCAACTCTTTCTTGGTTTCTATTGCGTTTTTCATCTGTAATAGTGTCTGTTTGATGCCCTCCATACGATATTAAGAATTGATTATGCTTCGATCCAATTTCTCTTCCTTTTTGGTGATTAGTGGGCTATTTGTCTTTCTTACAATTACTTGATAAGCAATCCAAACTATCCTAATTCCATTTTTCAATGAGAATCACCAAAGGCAAGTTGATAAATAAGGGCTGAAATAAAAACTGAAGAGGACAATGCTTAGGAGTTAAGGCTTAAGGGACTGATCATTTCTGAAACCACAAGGTTATGCTAGTCTGTCCAATCTACTTCGTGATTCTTAGAGTCTATATCCTCTATATAAATGAAATCATGACAAACATCCTTCAGCTTTTTGAATGTGCACCTTTTAAGCTTCTTGCCTCTATATTGTTGTTCAATGCTAATACTTGTTTTTTCCTGCAACAGTATGAATGTCTGGTGGAAGGTTGTGGTTTAAAATTCAAGAATTACAAGGGTAGGCAACAGCATCTGGTAGATAAACATAAGTTCCCTAGTTCATTTGAATTCTTCAAGAAAGCCCACCTATCCAAGAAAGCAAGACAGAAGCAACATCGCAAACAAGCTATTCATAGAAGCGAGGAAAATTCCAGCAAAATGGACATAGAAGGCGAAACCATTGATGGCCTTGTTTCAGCAGTATCTAAGTTAAGCACTTCAGATTCCTCTCCTTCTTCAATCAGCTTTGGCCGCCGCAACACTCGCGGCCTCACATTTGTCCCTCGAGCGGTTCAGCGAGAGAAAAAGGCAGATTCTGTGCCAACAGGAGGGAAGCAATAGCCAGAACACTTGTAAATACCTTGTCCGCATGTAATTGTGGGACTGATTACTTGAGAGTTGAAAATAGCCATCTACGAATGCAAGTCTGAAAGTTGAATTTGTGGAAATCCCACATTTTGTCATGCATTATTAGGTACTGATAATTGCATTCATACTACCCCTAGTTTATTTGTTATGATTTTTCTTGAATTCAATTCCACAGGTGAATTTATTCTTTTTGAGTTGAAATGAAAGCCTAATTTAGAGTGCCAACGCCTGCTTAGGGGCTCAGACATAGGGGGAAAGCAAGGGCTGGGGCCTTGCAAGAAATTATTTTTCCAGTCCCTCCCTTAATAATCTATATAATTTTAGCTGAAATAATAATACAACTGAAATTTTGGCTCCTTTTAATTTTATGTCTTTAGCTCCGCCTCTAATTGTGTCTTCTCTTTCATGTAAAATCCATAACTTTCCTTCTGTTAATGAAAAGGAGACAAACACCAATGGCCATGCCATTTGGAAAATGGTTCCAGTTCTAGCTGACTGAAGGGCTCGCCGTCTCGTTCTTGGTTCCTGTAAATAAACTCCGTGTGTAAAGTCATCTAAAAAGCAAAGCTACAAGAAAACGAAATGACATTCCTGTAACTTTGACAGCTGGCCTGTCATCACCTTGGAAATCGAATTCACTTAACGCAGTTAAACTGTGTCGTTTCAAATAAGGGCTAAATAGTCAAACCAGATGACGAATCAGGGGCATCCATGTCCAAGAAAAACATCTAAAGTCATCACGTCCTTCCTCACGCTCTTAAATCCCAGAAGCTCACAGATCCACCATCTTCACAACCACCAAAAATAGAGAGAGAAATAGAGAGAGAGAAAATCGAAAAGAAATGGACGCCATCGATTCAGTATTCGATCCATTGAGAGAGTTCTCTAAGGACAGCGTTCGCCTCGTCAAGCGCTGCCACAAGCCCGATCGCAAAGGTTAGCAGCACCACCCACCCTTTCTTTCCTTTTTCTTTTATCTCTTTTAGATTCGATCTTGTTGTGAATTCTGACTAAAAAGATGCGTTTATTTGTTGTTTCAGAGTTCACGAAGGTGGCTTTCCGTACAGCGATAGGATTCGTAGTGATGGGATTCGTAGGTTTCTTTGTGAAACTCATATTTATCCCCATCAACAACATCATTGTTGGATCCGTTTAGGTAAGCTCTATTCTTTGATTGATCTAAATAGAATTCCTTTTCATTATTTACTGGAAGTGATTAATTGCTAAATTGAGATCTGTTACTGAATTTTGTTTGAATTATATTTGATGTCTTCCTTTTATGATCAATAATTGAAGTTGATTGTTTTTGTTTTTCTTTTAAAAACCAATTGTGATTCAACCTGGACACCAACAAGAAAATCCATGTTGTTTTGATATGGGCTATAGAGTTACTTATAGGAATAATAAGCAAGGCGAAGCCACCAACAAGAAAATCCATGTTGTTTTGGTATGGGCTATAGAGTTACTTATAGGAATAATAAGCAAGGCGAAGCCCTCAATCTTTGATGCTGTCATTGATGGTGGTGGTAATATGCTACAAGATATCTGTGGTGTATGATTGGGTCCATCTGAAAAGTACATGGTTGGGTTGTAATGGGTTACAAAATGCATGTCATTAGGCTTTTTTCCCTTTGTTAAAAATGAAGCAAGGCGGGTTATCCAAAGGCTATATATAGGTATTGGTTTTAGTATTAGGCATGAAGAGATTGGTACATTGATTCTTTTTAGCTCACACTTGATGGTTTTGTGCGTTTTTTGCCTATGGTTTCAGATCATATTTCACCTCGCTCTTGCTTGAATGAATGGTCATTTCAAAATAAACAGAAGTAATACTTATGACATTATTATGCATAAATGTGCTTACACAACACACTTCATTTTATTTGATATGAAAACGTTAAACTTGATGCTGTTCAGGACCTTTAAATAATGTGATGAAACATTCAGCGGATGAATTTGAGTGTTTTTGGGGGGCATGGAGTTGGAGTGTAACATTTTGTTGACATTGCAGGATACCATGGATGGATCCAGGCTTGATCGCAAAACGCAGAGATAGATGGCAATGTGGTGAAATGGAATGTTAGCACTGTTGATGTTGCTTTTTGCTGTATGTTGGTCTTAAAACTGTAGGATTGAGGATATTGTATGAAACTTTTGTTCCTTTTATCTAGTAGCTTTTTTGGATTTACAATTTTTCGTTTTTCGCGTGGTTATTGTGTTCCAACAAGTGTTCATGTTCTTTAATTATATAGCCCAAAATGAAATTCAGGGAGTATTGCAACTCTTTACTTGGCCTCGGTCGGCCCTACACGGTAGTAATCAGCCTTGTCCCTGACCATCTGAGCACCCGAATTACTGTCTATTGGGGTCAGTTGGAGGCCTTTTCGCATCTCAAATATGAAGCAGGATCTAATTTCAGGTTGCTTGTAAATAGTACACCGACTTTTGGGTCGTGACCTGCACTGCAAGTGATCCTCCTCCCACAAACCCTTCAATACCTATTATATGCTTTAACATATGCCAAATGATTACTGGAGCACAATCGTGAACTCTCTAGCCAGTCCGGAATGCCTTCAGATCACAAAATGGCTTCAATTTTTTCCTCCAATTTAAAGGCGTGCCAATATACGGAGCGTAGATTGGCTGGGTATATTACCAGAAGCTCGTCAGTAAAGCCATGGCAAACAAAGGTTTCCTCCATGTAATGAAACTGGCTAATTCGACACCATTCACAAGGACGTCCAAACAACCAGTGTCTCATTATTTGTAGTTTTCAATCTTGATATAATGATAGAAACGTAGTAAATTCAAACTGAAGGGCGTAAAATAGCAGAAAGACACCTGATAAACCAATTATTAACAGATTAAAAACAAGCATTTAGGATCACAATGCACACGGAAAAAAATGTTGTAGTGGCGCGCATCTATTTGCTACAACATAGAGCAAAAGCAATTGAAAAAGATCAAATTCAGCAAACTGGGTTGCTATCTGCAGCATCAACATTGGAGGCAAGTACTAGCTGTGGCTGAGCAACGATACCTTCCTTTCTTGCCTTTTTGCGTTCACGCTGCAACCTGAAGCTCTCTCTCTTCCTTGCTCGATAGCTGTTGGGATTCTCGGGCTGGATTTCTCTTGGGTACACACTAATCTGCCAAACATACAAGACCATAGTGCATCTCAATTTGGAATATTTAGCACTCTCGCAGACTGTAAGGTTTAAAATGTAGACTCTACCTTTTTTCTGTCAGGCCCAAACTTCTCAAATTTCACCAATCCATCAATCAAAGAAAAGATGGTGTGATCCTTGCCAATCCCCACATTCTTCCCTGGATGAAACTGAAAATGTAGACAAATACTCAAATGTGGTAGCATGAAAAACTAGCCACAACACTATTTAATGCACATTGAGTGACAGTGGGGAACAGCAGAGCAGATATGTTCCATAAACAGCAATATTAGAAATAAGAATTTCGCATTTTTCAATATGCTTAGATCAGTCATCTCAAAGTGATCAAATTTGAATTCCCTTATTCCAAAAGGAAATCATTCCCATGATCCCTAAATTCAGAGTTAATAGCTTTCACCCTCCAGAGCAAAACTCCAATCCACTCTTCCTAGACGAACCAAACATATAGAGTCAGCAAATCAGAAAAGAGAACACAAGATTCACTAATTTGATATGGTTTTGCCTTGCAAATCTTTTGCACCGGTGACCTACTATGATATGTACCGCCATTACAATGAGGGTTCCCGCAGTCATGGATTTGATGGTTTGGATACAGGGTGACTAGTGGATTCCATGTTGGTGAAAGCTGGAGACTAGCAGAATACTAGGTTCTTTGACCTTGACAGTCCAAGATACAGACCTCTTGCTCTCCCATTTCCCCTTTTCTACATTACATATCACATTACTAAGGAAATTCCCTAACACGAAACCCCTTATTACAAAATCAAGCATTGCCAAAAAAAATCAATTTAATTCCCATCGAATCGAACTTATAACTAATAACAACTACAGTCTTAACCCAAAAACAAAATTCTTATAAGAAAAACAAAGGTGAACTGCTAAATTTTGAGGAAATTAAGGCCAGACCTTGGTACCACGCTGCCTTACAATAATTGCGCCAGGTTTAGCAGCTTGGTCACCATAAATCTTGACACCAAGCCGTTTGCCTTTAGAATCACGGCCGTTCTTGGTACTCCCAGCTCCCTTCTTGTGAGCCATTTGAATCGTCAAGGGTAATGGAGCCTTCACCGGAGCCTTAAACGGCAACAAAGCAGAGCTTTTCAAACCAAATTTAAGGGACCCAACATCTCCTTTGAAGAAGGAAGATGAAGAGCTTGAAGATAAAGAAAGGCCTTTGAATGAACCAATTAGATTGAAGCTGACTGCCATTGCTGCTTTTTAAGCTGAAAATTTGAAGACCCAGAAATGAGAATTAGATATGTTTGTGGTGAATTAAATTAAAAACTAAAAACTGATGTACAATTTTTTTTGAGTGCTTTATAGGAGTTGTTTTATGGTTACAAGTGAACAAGAGATGAGAGGAGGAGGGGAGTGGAGGGAATTGAGAGCTTTATCTTTTGGAAGGTATTCACGTGAGAGTGTGATGGATTAGATGGACAAAGGGGGGATAAAGGTACATTTCGTGCCTATACTCTTTTGATTTTCATACTGGTCCCTCCTTTGCCATATTTCTTGTTCTTGTTCTTTTGCCGATCTCCATTACTAGCATTGAATATGTCATAAGAAGCTATGCATGATTAGCTTGTATGATTCAAGATTCGAATTCTAGAAAAATAATTGTAAATAATTTGTTGGGAATGTACTGCTCGTTCACGAATAGCCTTTGATGAAACATGCATGCTCAAATATTTCAAGTTTGGGTTCAAACATGTCGGAGGAGGAGGGTTGCTTGATAGTTGATAGAATTGAGAGATTTCATCAAAAATGGAAATTAAAAAAATATAGTTGAGTATTGTATTTGAGAGCTGTAATTGGTACAAATCCATATATATTATAATTGTTACGAGATCTTACCTAATAATCTAGATTATTAGGTTTTCATATTAATTTTTTATTTATTATTAAATCATGACTTAATTATTATACTGATGTCATATATATATATATATATTATTAATGTGGATGTTCAGGTCAGCTTGTGTGTATCTCGATTAATCCTACGAGTTCTGAAGTTAACAATTATATAAACTTTTAATGACCATCATATAAGCAACTACATGATTCAAATCTAAAATTATATATATATAAAAAATTTAATCTTAAATTCTTATTACTAAGTCATTTTTAAATATTTCGTATCATATATTTGTAGCATGTTGTTCTGGTTAATGAAAGCATCTCTATGCGTCAATGTCGTCACCCACAAAAGTAAGCAACCTAGCAGATCTTAGAGGAAGAAGTATAATGGAAACCACAGTTGTTGCCCATTAAGATCGTGTTCGTGTCCTAATGATCATTCTTTAATTAACAAGAAAAGCAATGAATTACAACAAGCAATTGACGGTCATTGGATTTGGAATTGCCTGCTAAGAAATTAGACACCGAAGAAATACTCCGATCAACTGAGTTTTTCTTAATCCTAAAATTAATTTAGAATTTTGGGATTAGAACTCAGAAGTGAATCTGAATCATTAGAAAACATGTAAAAAAAAGGGGAAAAAGAAATGTTGAGAGTGGGATTTGAACCCACGCCCTTTCGGACCAGAACCTTAATCTGGCGCCTTAGACCAACTCGGCCATCTCAACATCATGCTAAGCCTAGGCTCTATTTTTTATATGTATCAATATATATACCATTTGAGAGAAGAAAACACCGTCTTTGCCTTACTTAACGGGGACCGGGCACATGAATCTTAACGCGAGGATAATCTTAGGGACTTGGGATGGGAGAACTCAGCCCGATCTAATATGGTATCAACCGAACGTGGTGGCCGGATGACAGGCGCTCCCATCATTAACGAGAGGGAGCTAGGCTTTTTAATATTGGTGTCGAGCGCATGCCTAGAAATGATGTTAGTAATTGACGATCTTTCCATTGATTGAACCCAGCACGACTTCCGCCAACGTTTTTACTTTATGTAGGTTCTTGAGAATCCAAGTAAAAAAAAAAAAAAAATCTGATCCATTTAGCAAGTGAACGTATATGATCACTTGTTTTGGATGTGGCTTTAATTGCATAATTTTCATTGCTTTGGGAAATGAAAGCTCTTGAAATGTATTAGCATCAAGCTACCTAGCATGACCCCTGTTGCATGAATTAACCTGAAGTGAGCACTGTTTTGATACGCCTACATACTTCAGTAGTAGAGGTTAGAGGAGCGGGCCAGAACAGAAACACTTCAATAGTCAACTGAATTTTGGAATAGTTTGCTAATGAGGCCATGTTGGGGATTGAGGCCTAAGCAGGATCCCGTGCAAAAAGAAGATGAAATAACGGGGATCGGAAAAGGAGCGAGCAGCAATAGTTAGCTATGTACGAAAACTAGCTGCTACAACAATGAGCTTACATTTGAAACATGTGGAACGTCGCAGCCCAGAATGAAACTAGAATACAGACAAATGGAGTGTCAATCTACCTAGGCTGAAACAGCGGTGAAACCCTTCTCCGAACGGTCTCCTGAATTTGTTCAGGTGACAAAACTGATGCCTCACCTTCAAAATTGGCATTTTCCATCTGCTGATGCAACTGTATAGCACAGGAAAGAGTTGACAGATGTTAAGGGGTCCCTTTCAAGTGAAATTGATCAATTGTTTCACAACAAATTGTTGTTAGAATATCCAAAATGTGAGCAGCAAATGAACATGAAATAACATGTCTCCAGAATGATGTCCAATGAAATAAATTTTACAGCCCTGAGGTTTGCATTTTTATCTTTGAGCAAAAACTGCTAAAGTGAATGAGGAAATGAATCACACATGCATTTACCTTCTCAAGAATTGCAGATTGATCATCCATGTGAAATTTGCGCATGTGCTTTAGCATCTCTAGTTGCTGCAAAAAAAATTCCCAACCATTTAGTTGTATCCATCTTCAACCAACCTCTAATACCAAAATTCAACTAGATTTTACCTGCTCCTGTAGTTTTTGTTGATAGTGCATTTTTTCAGCAAACTCATCTGGTCCAAGCTCAGCTTCATCGCAGGCCATTTCTTCACTGTCATTTCATTGCATATCAACACCAAAAATACAGAATCAGATAATCCAATCTCTTGCAAAAACCAGTGCATGTAAATGGAACATCTGTTTCAACCCATGAAAGCAAGGACATCATAAATGACATCAACTTTTTTGGAATAAAAAGTAAAGGCACTGTGAGGAAAGAATCGGAAACAATGCAGACAGTAAACGTAATTCTCCAATATGGAGAGCATTGATAAAGACAAGTCATGTTCCTTAAGTAAATCCATCTCAGTGACAATAATATAAAAGGAATGGTCAAGTATGTCATCAGGGTTTTTCCCATTGTGACTAGAAAATACGAAAATAAACATCCTTACTTACTATGTCCTAAACTTGTGCTTACAGGAGATGAGTAAAACAGAGTCCCTGACCCTCAACCAATTCAGCTTGTTATCCAAGGCATTTGAATTGTCTACCAGTTTTATTTCATAATCGCCATTAGTATTGTCCCTATCATGCATAAAACTTCATGTATGTAACCTCATCCACATAGTTGCTCATTTTTCATTCCCAGGCAATGAAAACTGCATTTGTATCTTCCAACCCCATTGGAAAGGAATCTTCTGCATCAATTACATTTCACGCCAAAGAGAAAATCGATCTTCCATAGGCCCAGTAGAGTTCAAGATTTATCAATGGTATCTTTACTTGGAAAGGGAAATTTCAGCTAGAAAAATGTTGGTAAGTTGAAAAAAATTGCATACTGTTGGAGAGAAAAAAAGCTCAAGACTACATTCAATTCCTTGGGAAAATGTAAGAGCTCACATGACAGCAACTATTACCTAAGAAAAAAAGAGGCACTGCTTTTTACATCTTTATAAAATTTGTGAAAGGCCTAAACCTTAAAATGACAAGCTCACATGACAGCAACTATTACCTAAGAAAAAAAGAGGCACTGCTTTTTCCATCTTTAAAAAATTTGTGAAAGGCCTAAACCTTAAAATGACAATAACTTTTACAGTGGAGGCTGGAGACATGATGTTGTACATCACAGGTCAAAAAAAAATGAGGGTTGTCCCTGTGCAAGATCATAGAAAATTAATGGCAGGTTCTTGTACTATCTCATATGTTCGTGTCCTCTTTAAAAGTAATAATAGTTCACAGAAAAAAATGCAGAATACTCATATGTTGTCCAATGCCTTAACAAAAATTACTCAATCAGAAATCTGTACCAGAGACAGAGAGGCAACATACTTTGCAACAAATTTGTAAAAGCGAATCATCAAATCCTGATCATTTTCATAGACCACGTTCACTTTTCCCAAGCATGAAATACCGAAACTTGGATCTGCAATAGTAAAACAGTATTTTTCATGATATCAGATTGCTTTAACTTCTTAGCACAAAACTTGCACCGGTATTGAAGAATAACAAGTGTGAGTCAGAATAACTGAATGGATCTTTCAATGTATGTCATCATGGCATGAAAGCTAAAATAGTCAGAACTTTCCAACTAAGAGCAGTCAATTTCCAAAAAGAGAATGACCACTTTACCTATACAAGTCGAGATGCTAGTGATATCTTGAATGCCAAAAACAGGACTTTAAAGGATAAAAAATATTCTTGTAAAAAAGTCCAAAGTGAGATGGCCCCTACATCAGTTTAACTGCTATGAAAGCATAGCAGCTATCCCCTCCACAAATCTATAATGCACTATCTGTCACATTGAGCTTCATTTGCCCTATTTTAAGATGAATTGCAATTAAGAGTTTACTTAAGAGGTAACGTTTCACTTTGCAGATGCTTTACAAGAAAGAAAAGAGATGCGTGGTTCAGCAATAAAATATCCAAAGCTCTAAGAACAAGACTAAATACTGATAGATCTCCACGAGATTGCTGTAACAAAGGCAAAGAAAATAACAAACAAAAATTTACATCAGCAACTTGTAGCCCATGAGAACATACAAGGATAGAACACAACATTCTATCAACAAGCCTCAACGACTGAATGTTCAGCCCAAGCACAATGAAACAAGTGCAACAGATTTAGTTACCCACGAAATGCACATACAAGTCAAGCGACAGTGCACTTTCCAATCCAACCAAGCTAAACCAACCATATCACTTTTTTAGATTAAAAATGGATTTTCAAAGACAAGACTCGAACCCCTGTCCTAGCAAAAGTTCTAACTGCATTTGCTTTGCAAGAGTACCAATACCCAGCATTTTGAAAACGACGAACCCCCATTTGGAAAAATATATTGAGAAATTCAAAGACACTCCAGGACAGACTCACCAACCCCCATTTCCAAAAATATAGATTCCTGGATTGTAGTGGTAGCAGCAACAGCTTCCTGCATTAAGAATCCCATCTCAAATTTTGACAAACAGAAGCGATACTTGTTAATCAAAGGGCAAACCCATCATTTTTTATTATAAAAACACTCACCTGTTTGTCATTCACGGCATCAGAAATCCTTTTCTTTACATCTAACAAAGAGTATTTATACGAAAATGGTAAATTTATAGTTACAATGAAGGAAAAAGCAAAGGAAAGGGGGGGATTTTGAATTACCAGGCTGGGAAGTGAGTTGAGAGAAGGAATTAAAGAGATAAAGCAACTGTTCTCTTGATAGCATTCCTGAGCTTTGTAACGGTGAAGTTGCCATTGATGATGATGAAATTTCTCCGCAAAATGGAATCAGACAGACAATTTTGCTGTTACTTCACCTCCCTTTAAAGAGAAGGCAAAATGGAGCCTTTCATATACACGACAGCCATCATTAACCCATATTCTAACTTACCTTTGAACCACAGAAATAACATGGGATGGGAGGCCCCAAATTTTCATTTTTCATTTTTCAAAAACACTCTGTAGATTTTGACTTCATTTAATTGTGAGGGTTTAAGATTAGAATGTTAATTTTATTTGATACAGTTTCGAAAGAGTTTTTTAAAAAAAAAACTACGCCGTTTTAAAAAATTAAAAACTAAACCAAGTTTTAACTCCATTAAAGTTAATCAAATCAATTTGAAATTGATTTGATTATAATTGCAACAAAATACAAGATTAGTAGTTCAATACTATAATATAATCTAGGATGTTTAAAATGGTGATAGTGATAATTTTTTAAAATATTTTTATTTTAAAATATATTAAAATAATAATTTTTTATTTTTAATATTTTATTTTTAATATTAACACATCATTTAAAATCATTATAAAAAAAAATTTAACATAAAAAAAAATTAATTTTGTAAAAGCTGATAAATAACCTTTTGATTTTTTTTTATTTTAATTCTTTATATTATCGGTTCAAATCAACGCCGCTAGTTGAAATAAATTGAGACAAGTTCTATACAAAGCAGATTGGTTGGTAGTTTTTTTTTTTTTTACAAGAGAGGTTCAAACTCAAGACTTGTTGCAACAAGGAAATATTCTAATGCCAATTAAAATATAACTAATTGAGTAATCAATAGTTGTTTTAAACTATATTAGAAATACAATCCAACATATTAGCAGTAAATTAATAACGTGATTTGTTTTTTCGAATAAGGTTCAACGTAATAATACTAGATGTTACCTAAACAACTAAAATATATGGAGTTTGATATAGAGCTTTATTGTTTATAATAACAGTGAAGCTCTTGATTCTTGATTTTAATTTTTAATTTTTTTTGTTCAATTTAATTTCTTTATAGCCTAATTGTATGAAATTATGATAGATTTATAAAATTAAAAGACAAAAGACTCAAAAATAAAACCTCATAATATATATCAAATCCTAAATTTGCAAAATTTCATTTTGACTCTAAAATTTATTTTTGTAATTGTTCATTCCAATATAAAAAAGAAAGGGTGGCATGCTATAAAATAGTATAAGAGAGAGGAAGTATTTAGTTGCAGCAATTCCAGCAAACAAAATAATTAGGTTTAGTGTTATAATGTTTCATTAATGAGAAGTATTTGATAGTGGTAATTTGGTTCCTCATCTTGCTAGAAAAAGTAAATTAGAGCTTGAAAAGATTTGTAATCTCAGTTTAATTTATTAGGTTTTAACTTTTTTTTGGCTACTTTAAAGACAAAAATGGTTTTATTGAGGTTTGTTAGGTGTTTTCAATCATTTTTGCCATAGAAACCATGTAAGCAAACAATGCATGGCAGACAATATATTACCTATTTTAATTTTTTTTTTCCAAAAAATCAACCTTAATAAAAAATATTAAAGTAAGGTTAGGTGTATCGGCCTTATACTAGGGGCCAAGCATTACGTCTGACCCTTTTATATTTATTTTTTTTACCTTTTTTTATATTTTTTTTGGCAATAATAAAAAAGTCTACCATGTTGATTCACTTAGTTTTTATTTAAGCATGACTCTTACATAATATTGTCAATTTTTATTTGAATTTTAATAATTTTGTTCAAATATTATGTATTTGATATGAAAATAATAATACTAGTAATAAATTGTTCTTTAAATTTGATTCAAATTGTTTCTTGTTGTTAAAATTTCTAATTAGATTTCTAACATGATTTTACATATTTATAATTTTTTTAGCTTTCAATCACACTTAAAATATGAACATACTATTTTGATATTTTTTAACTTGCTTTAATAATCATAAAATATTTTTTTACAAAAATAATGATTTCAATTAAAACCCTTGTATTTATTAGGCTAAACAAGAGATCTCTTAATAAAAAAATATTATCAAAATAGATAATATATTTTGTGTGTGTGAATAATAAACAATATTCAAATAATGAATACCTTAAAGAATAATAGATAATATATGAATACTTAAAAACAAACTCGCGAGTCCAGATAGCCTATTAGCAAGTGTTTTAGCCTTTTCAAGTATCCACATTCAACCAAGACTTAACTATAAAGACCAGGTCTATTCTTTTTTCTATTGCTCCATTGATAACACAGATTAGATTAGCTGTTACAAATAATCTAAAAGATATGAAGAAAATATTATAAATTGAAACAATGTTTTTTTTTTAATTTTATTTTGTCATGTTTTAGTTCATTAATTCTTTTTCAATCTCATTCTTCAATATTATATTTGATTGGCACTTGGATTTGATGGTTTTTTTTTTTTTTTTGCTTTTCTTATTGTTGTTGGGTCTTTAAAAATATCTTGTCATCGAGTTGGTGATTAATTTCATGAATTTTTATTTTATTATTTAAAAAAATTAAAAAAAAAGGATCAAAATTAAAACAATGAAAAAATGGGAACCCTTTGTTTTTTAGAAAACTTTTGTTTCAACTTTGGTCATCCTTTTTTTTTTCTTTTGATCATTGATTTTTTTTTATTTTATCTTTTAATGTTGTGTTAATTGGATTTGTGGTTGATAATTTGTTTCAATCTACTTTTTACATAGTTATCTCGATATAAAAAGAACAGATACTAACACTGGATTGGTGCTCTATTTCAAGAAAAAAAAATCTGATTTTATTGTTGGAAAAATATTGAAAATAAAGGGACCAAAATTAAAACAAAGAAAAAATGGGAGCCTCTTTTATATTTTAAAAAAATGGTGTCATGGCCTTTTGCTTAAATTTGCCTTAGGATTTTTGTAAGAATCCCTTTTCATCTCTTCCGTTTGGAAATTAAACCATTTAGTGAAAAACCTTTTTATATTTTAGTCTCTAATATTAAAAAAGAAGAGAAATCGAGAGTGATCGAAAAATAATGCAAGATATAGAGATATAGGTGGGTCCAATTTCATTGGAAACATGACTAAACATGGTATTAAAGTGTTCCTCTTGATATCGCCTGAAAAGGTATACTAGATTTAAGGGAGCTGTTTTATTTGTTTTTATGGTTTTTAATCAATTTGAGGTTTTTTTTAGTTAAGAATTAGTTTCTTGAAATTATAAAAGTGTTTTTTAAATGTTTTTAGGTGAAAATAACTTAAAAATAAGTTTTTTAGATAAAAAAAATACACTACCCTGATTTCTCAAGCCTTTACAGTAGTCATCAATTAAGTTGGTAAACGATGCATCATTTACTTCTAAAATCAAGGTGCTGTAATTTTTTATTACAAACTATGTGTAATCCACGTCATCAGCCCATTAAAATAATTAAAAAAATTAAAGTCCATGCTCATAGGCTTGTGCTGGTAAGCCCACTTACCTAGCCTGAATTTTAGTGGGCCATGAGTGCTATGCCTCTAGGCATGTATACCTAGACCTTTTGTTTTTTTTTTTTTTTTTCCATTCTTTGTTTATTTAATTTGAAATTAAATAACTAGATATAAATTACATATCTCACTTTTTAATTTCTTTAATCAACTCCGTTGTTATTATTTTTTAGATGCCATTAAAGTTTAAGTTTGTTTTCGAATAAAATTATAGTTTTTTATTTTTAATTTTAATAAGGTTTTTTTTTGTTTAACCCGTTGTCTTTTTTAAAAAAAAAATACATGACTTTTCTATAAGCAATTTATTTTTATATAATTAAATAAAATATAGTTTCAAAAAAATAAAGTAATTGAACCAAGTCGAGTCTATCACTTTAAGTGTATATTTGATGAGTGAACCTATATTAATGTAACATGCTATCATCTTAATATTTAAAAACAAAAACATGTGCATTTTGGAGGAAAAAAAATTTCTATTTGAAAATGCTTTAATAACACTTGCATATTTTTTTCAATCTATGTTTAATGAGTGCTTTGACAAAAACTCATTTAGCATGTTGAAAGGTAGCATGACACATAACAAGGTCAACCTTTCTAATGTTTGTTAAATGATTGTTTGTTTGTGTGGTTGTGTTGTAATTTTTTTTAAAATAATTTTTTTTATATAATTTTAGATTTTTTTGATATAATAGTATTAAAAATAAATTTTTTTTAAAATATATATATATATATATATTATTTTAATATATTTTCTAATAAAAAATGCTTTATAAAATAAACACTACTACGATTATCAAACATATTAAAGTTTAAGGTTATGAGAATTTATGGTTGGCGGATTTTAACACACCCTCCCTTTTAGTTTTATAATTTAAGCGGCTCTTTTAACTTTTCAAAGGTCAAAATAACATATTTTTTACTAAAGTTTTTCTTTAATCTTATATTATAGAAAACAAATTAACTAAAAAAATTATATAAAACATAAACTTCAATTTTTGAAAAACTTAATTTTGAAAATTTTAAATCAATAAAACTATTGAAGAAAATTAATTTCTATTAACAGTTTGAAATTTAGATGGAGAGATTCTCGATTATTAAACACAATTCAACTCACAAAATTAACCCAATAATCTAATAACTTAGAACTTGAATTGGACCAAGTTTCATTTTAATCTACTAACTTGGAATTAACTTTTATAAACAGGATAGTAGATTTGAACTTTGGAGGCAAAGCTTTCGGGTCCAATTTTTTTGAAAGAAATTGTATGATTTGGCGGCAGTTTTTATGGTGGGCGATTTTGAAATTTGAGTCTGGAAGTGGAAGTTTGAAAAATAGCACAACGCTATGAATTATAGTTTTGAGTTTGTTTTTGTATTTAAATTTGTGTTTAAATAGATTTATAAACTATACTTAAACATGAAAAATAACAAATTAATGTTTTTCAATTATTTTAATATATTTCTTGAAAAAAAAACAAATACATTATAAAAAAACTCAAAGCACCATAATATTAAACACATTTAAGGTCCAAATTAACGCAAAAAGATTAAGCATGTACAAAGTTATCAAAAGGGAACTCGAAAAAAAAAATTAAACAAAGCAGAAGAAGAGCATATAATTAGATAAAAGCATTAGCCCACAAGGGCTCTAAAAATCCTCATCCATCTTGAACACATGATTGTCGCCATTACCATTAATACTAGACATAACTGAAGCCTTTTGATACTCTCCGACTCTTTTCTCGAAGAAATTAGTCTTCCCTTGCAAGGATATCAACTCCATCCAATCAAATGGATTAGTCACATTGTACACCTTCCCGCACCCAAGCGCACCCAACAGCCTATCAGCTACAAACTCAATATACTGACTCATCAATTCCCCATTCATCCCCACCAACGCGCATGGTAGCGAGTCCACCACAAACTCCCTCTCTATCTCCACAGCTTCCTTTACTATCCCCTTCACGCGCTCCTCGCTCAACTTCTTCCTCAGCAGGCTGTAAAGGAGACACGCGAAATCACAATGGAGCCCTTCATCTCGCGATATCAACTCGTTCGAGAAGGTCAGGCCCGGCATTAGCCCACGTTTTTTTAACCAAAATATCGCACAAAAACTCCCCGAGAAAAATATCCCTTCCACGCAAGCAAAAGCAATTAACCTCTCCGCAAAACTCTCGCCTCCGTCGATCCACCGTAAAGCCCACTCGGCCTTCTTAGCCACACATGGCACCGTCTCAATGGCATGAAACAAGCGGTTCTTCTCAGTAGAATCCTTGATGTAGGTCTCCAACAAAAGACTGTACATCTCTGAGTGGATATTCTCAATCGCAATCTGGAACCCGTAGAAAGCACGCGCCTCCGATACTTGGACTTCTTTCATGAAACGCCCGGCGATATTCTCGAGGACGATTCCATCAGAGGCGGCGAAGAAGGCAAGGACGTGAGAAATGAAGTGTTTCTCGTCAGAAGTCAGGTTTTCCCAGTGACCAAGATCTGAAGAGAGATCGACCTCTTCAGCCGTCCAAAATGAGGCTTCAGCTTTCTTGTACATCTCCCAGATTGATGGATATTGAATTGGGAACATACAGAATCGGTCTGGGTTTTCGGCGAGGAGGGGCTCTTCTGGGATTGCAGGCATTTTGGAGGCTTGTTTTGTTTTTGTTCGTAAGAGAGAAACTAGGGTTTTTTGTGGTGAGTAGAGATGGGTGTGCGGGTGTGGTTTTTTATAGGGGAAAAAGGAGAACTGAGAAAGCGAGGGAGGGTTTTGAAATTTTGAGAGCAGCGGGGATTTTGAATTTTTTATTTCATTTAATAGGAAGCTTGCGGGAGAATGAACTTGGAGGCCGGGGCTAAATAGGGCAAGTTTTGGGATTAGAATGAATAGGTGACGTGGCAGGTTTTAATTGGTACCCTGGTTTGAATGTTGTGATAAGTCCAGGATTTTAATGGATGATAGTATGTATGGTCATTCTGAAACGTTTATGTTAGATTTTAAGGGTAGGGTTGGTTGGGGATTTCGTTTTTTATTGGTGAATTGCTTACGAGTTCTCGTGCCACGTATTACGGATTTGGCTCGGCTCCACCAATCAATTTAGATCCGGTTTGATATTAGATTTAACCTGTGCTAATTTTAAAAAATAATTAAAAGATAATCAGGTTAAATTTATAGAATTTGATAAGTTAATTCAAGATTTGATAAATTCATCAAATTTAATTTTAAAAAATATATATTATTTTTTTTAAAAAAATTAATGATGTTATTTTAGATGGATCAAAATTAACTCCCGATCCAAGCAAGATTTAATAACTTTGCTAATAAATTCAGATATGATAGAGGGTATAATGGATATTTTGGCAAATTAATGTGAGATTCACATAACTAGAATGAAATTATTATTTTTTGGGGTTATGAAAATGGAGATTAAATAGCAGAGATGGTTTAAAATTGAATGTCAAAGATTTGAAAGGGAAAGGGTGGATTTGCAAACTATATAACGGTATTATCTTTCATTATATAATAATTAAATAAATTCAAATTATTAAAACTTGAATTTTTTTAGCAGATACAAAGTTATCTTGATTATTCTTTCTCGTGATTTACTTATTTTTCAAGTTTCGGGCCAAAGCCCGTACATATGACGTAGAAAAGTTAATTGTAATTATCTTTGTAATTATCATTGTTTTAATATCTAGCCCTGTTTAAGATTTAAGTTCTGGATTTTGACCGTGTTACCTAGTTTTGATCAAATCAATTTTTTTTAAAATAATTAAAACGGTGTTGTTTTGATATAAAAAAATAAAAAAATAAAAGTCAATGAATTTATAGTCGGGTTTTGTTGGATCGCAGGATCAACTCGCCAGGTCATACCATGTTTTTTTTTTTGTTTTTTCTTCAACCTAACTAGGTTTTGAGTCGATTTGTCATGTCGAGTTTTAAAATTATTGTAATTATAATTGGGTTTGGTTCGAAAATAAAATGTTGGGGATGCGATGGTTGGAAAGATACAATAGAAGACAAGATTAATTTGAATTTGATACGATAGATGAAATAGAAACTCTTGTTTCTCTTCGTGCTAGACAATAAAATACGAGGTAGACAAATGTAGTTAATTTTTTGCCTTAGGTTAAATAGCTTTTGAAAAAAAATAAAAAATAATATATTTTTTTAAATATCAAAATAAAAATATATTGAATTGACCCATATATTTTAGGTTAATTTTTTAAAATTATTACATGGATCACAAACTTCATTAGATTTTATTATATTTTTTTATTCAATTATCTAATTAAAAAAATATAAAGATTAATTTAAATGGAACTATTTGAGGATGAATATGAAAGAAAAAAAAATTAATATAAAAAAAGGTCACTTTAGGCCCGCAGACTTCGATGGGCTAAGACATGTGTTCAAAAAAAAAAACCTAAACACATGGATATGGGGCAAGCTCTCTTGTCTTGGCTATTTTTTTTTTTAATAGTAGATCACTTGTTATCTACCTTTTATTATTATTTTTTAAAATAAAAAAAGAAACATGCAATATATTGTTTGTTTTGGTATATCATGTGCCACCTGATTGTAAATCTAACCATCATTATAGCCGCTGTAAAATCTAGACTACGGTTTTTAGTTTTTGTTTAAAATCCATTTTTTTTATCTATTTTAATTTAATAAAATCATAAAAATCAATATAAATCACCAAACAACCCCAAAATAACTCAAAAAAACAAAAATCAGATGAATAAAAAAATAATCAAAATTAAACTCAATCTACCTGCCTACCCATGTTTAGAGGGAAAATCGTGGCTTGATTTTTTTTATCAAATAAAATTTTTTAACATCAAATTTGATAATTTTGGTTGCTAAACTGTGAAAACCATAAATTATCTTTTTTTATCTGTTTTTTTTTTATTTTTTTTCTAAACCAAAGACTAAAAACTAAATAAAATATTTTTTATACCAAAATACAAATTATTACAAAACTGGGGCGGCCATATATTTTTCTTCATGTTTTACTTTGTAATCTTCGATCTTCTACTTTGGTAGTTCTACTATAATTATAAACCTAATTATATCTGATTAGACTATTGAATGTTGGAATTAAAAGGAGAAAAGCTATTGAAATTTGAAAGATGGAATTAAAAGGAAAAATAATTAGGAAAAAAAAAGAGAATAAAAAAGCTTTACTGTTTATATAAACAATGAAAATCCATAAACTTCTTTCCCTTAATATTTCAGTAGTATTAAGTAAAACAATTTCTTAACTATATTTTATTAATAATTTTTAAATTGATACTTGTTAAAAAATTAAATAAAAAAATTCTTTCTAATAACTTTTCTAGTGAATACATGGAATCCATCATTTACACTAAACCAGGAGCATAATTGGTTCATTTAAAAAAATATTGTTTAGCTTAAGTCATTAATCGCTTAGATTTTATGGCAAGTCCATTATTTACATTTTTTTTTTGTTTTTATTTAATGATGAGGATATTTTTAGGTCAACTTAAATGTTAACCGAGAATAAATACCCATATTAATCTAGTAGTATATTGAGAAGAATTTAATAAATTTATCTGCGTAGTAGCCTCAACATTTAAATCTAGCAACTTAAGAAATAGGCATAGATAACCATCAAGCCAACCTATCGAGATTGGTGAAGGCATTCTTAGGTAAACTCACATGTCAACCGAGATTAATTCCTTTCCTGAATGATCTTAAAGACACACCCCCGTACCAATTTGATGAATTCAAAAGAATTTAATAAGTGTTTATGAGTGCAATTTTCGAGATTTAAACCTAAATAAATATATATTTTTAACCATTAGAGTAACTTAAATTATTTGAAAGAATAATTATAATTGTTTTTAAAAATATTTTTTATTTAAAAATATATTAAATTAATGTTTACATTTAACTTGATGGTTTAATACATTAATAAACAATACCATACATCATTTTCCAATCATGCATTCACTTGATACAAGACACTATTTCCTAATAAACTAAAATGTTGAGTTTGGTTAGCGTAGTTGAATAAAAAAATATATATAAAAAAGATATAAACATATTTGATTGAAGATACGAATCTATAATATTTGAAATAACTTTTAAGCAAATTTTTGTCAATTTAAAATAATAGGTACAAGGAATATGTTTTCTTTATCTTCATTATTAACTTTTTTTTTTTTATCGCGAGGCATTAACCAAGCACTAACAAATATATAAGTAAAACATGGTTTATTCTCTCACAATTCACTTTTCATGTCACAGTTTATTGGTCATTTCCATTTTAGATCCCGCAAATTTTTGGTTCCTTTTATTTTAATCATTCAACTTTATTTTTTTTTAATTTGATCCTCAAAAGCTATGTTGTCCTGGTTTTATACTTAGAGATTTGTTTCAATTTGCATGCTATTGTATTTGTGAAATGTTAATGAATATTATGATGTTAGATGAGAAATTAAAAAATTAAAAGAGAAATGATCAAAATTAATATAAATAAATTTCAGAGCCATTTTTTTGTTTGTATTGTTGAGAAGTTGTAGAAAACTTTAGTTTGGTCTTTAAATTTTTTTATGCAATTTTGGTCCCTATTTCTTATTTTGCACTATGATCCTAAACTTTATATTTTGTTATTTCATCCCCTAATTGTTGAGAGAAGAGACAAAAAGTCATAGAAAAAACAAATAAAAGAGAAAGGGTCTATCCAATAATAAAAAAAATCGTTTTTGATGTTAATGAATTCATTTTGAATAATAGAGTTCAATTGAGTAGGTGGTTGTTCTTTGAATATATAGAGAAAAGTAGATCAAGAACTTTATAGTTATTTTTTATTCAGTTAAATTTTTAAAATCTATATTGATTAGAGAGTGATTTAAAAATGCATATGACAAAAAAAGTTTAAGCTGGATTTTAACCTCATTTTTTTTTATAATTATCCAATTTTTTCCTATATAAAATTCATATTCTTTATACATCAATGAAATGATTAATTATTAGAGCTACAAGGAATACGAGATATTAAGTTGGTGTTTGAAAGTGTAGTGGCGGTTATTTTTTTAAATATGTTTTTTTAAAAATGTATAAAAATTATATATTTTTTTATTTTTTTAAATTTATTTTTAATATTAACACATTAAAATAATTCAAAAATATAAAAAAATAAATTTTAACTAACCTCTATTTTGGCCATAATTCCAAACAAATATTAAAAAAACTAGCTTAATTAATGCTTGTCACACAAGTGGATATGACAATCACATTAAAAAATTAACATAAAAAAACATAATTTTTTTTTATGAAATATTCAATGAGAAAATTAATCTCCATTAACATGTAAATTGATTCAAAATACATTTATTGTCGAATAAAAAAAATAAAAAACAAAAACTTGACCAGTAGGAAAAAATTGTATGGTATTGTATAATACCCATGCACCTTTAAAAAAATAAAATAAGGCGACGAACAAGATGATGTAGAATATGAAGGCCAATGTTTGACCGCTACTTTTATTAATCTTATCCTATTCTACCCGCAAATCTCATTCAACAGTCAACACCAGATATGATTCCCCATCTTCTTCCCTTCGCATTCTCTCCCTACCCAGTTCCTAAAGAAAGAGGATAACAGTAGCTCAAAGCGCAGACCTTGAAGTCGTCCATTGTTGAGTTCTGCAGATAATGGCCCAAACATTGTCAGAGAAGGAGCTTTACTCTGTAAGGAGAAGAATGGCCTCTGTTGCCAACCATCTTATGGTACCTTCTCCTCCTACAGCTTCTAGTTCAAAATGTGACTCGGTTGAACTAGTACCCAATTCTGCTTCCATGAATGATAACTACCATAGAGTCCATGGTAATGTTTCTAATAAAGAAGTTGTTTGGAGAAATGTTGCTGCTTCAGATAGCAGTACTAAGGACTTCACTGACATTATTTATCAAAAGGCTGTTGGTGAAGGCATTGCAAAGGTCAGAAGTGCAGTGATATCTTTGATCATGGCTCTTGTGTCTCTCTCTTTTTGTTTGTTTTAATGTCGGTTTTACTGTGTTTGTAGATTGTTATTAACAGGCCAGAGAGAAGAAATGCGTTCCGGCCACAGACGGTTAAGGAACTAATTGCTGCGTTTAATGATGCTAGGGATGATAGCTCTGTGGGGGTTATCATTCTTACTGGCAAGGTTTTCCTCTTCTTCGTGCCCTTTTCAAGCCTTACGAATTAGTATAGGAGTAATTAATTTGGTTTTGTAGGCAATGTTAAGGATGTAGAACAGCTTAAAGCTTTTAGCAGGTTGGTTCTAAGTTAAGAAACCAAACTGGTTTTCTTGCAACTTCTCTATCGCATTTTATTCTGCTAGCAAGAAAGTCATGGCATTTTCCTTGGATACGATTAACATGCTTGTTGTTTGCTATTGCAATTTTTAATTTGTATATAAACCTTGAATCTAGTAAACTGAGATTCAAGAGTGAAATTTATAAGATTTCGAGATGTTTGTTTCTATAAGGAGGCTTGATTTGATTGTGAAAAAACAATGTTGTTGTAGGGAACCAAGGCCTTTTGTAGCGGTGGCGATCAGGCATTACGAACCAAGGATGGCTATGCTGATCCTAATGACATGGGTCGCTTGAATGTATTAGACTTACAGGTGCTAGCAACATTGTAATCTAGTATGAAGATTTTGTAAACTGTACATTCATTGGACCTTTCCAATTGAAATTTGTTGGAAGCTTGCCTAACATACATGAATTCTCATGGTCTGCAACTACAATTCAAAAGATCATTTCCATTTCAATTGCAGTTCAATTTCTTCCATTCAAATTGTAACCTTTCTAATATCCAGTAGCTTTCTCGGGTTCCCCTTTCTTCGCCATCAGAAATGGCCGAAGTCATATGTAGCAATGTATTATCCTAGTCATTATTTTGTTCTTCACCACATTACAGCTGTTTTCAATTCTTCATTTCATTCATCATGCAGGTACAAATTCGGCGCCTACCCAAACCAGTAATAGCAATGGTATGGTGTTCTTCATTTTTCACAATTGTTCTCTCATGGATATACTTGGTAACTAGATGAGAAGACATGAGTTTGTGGAAGATATGATTAGAACAAAAACATGAAATACCACGTCTCCGTGTCATGCTCTATATTTAATTACTTTGTGAGATTCAGGATTCTTATATCAAAGATCCAAATTCATGAGTGTAACTGTTTTATTCATTGCATTTTCCGTGCATTATCAGGTTGCAGGTTATGCTGTTGGAGGAGGACATGTGTTGCATATGGTCTGTGATCTCACAATTGCAGCCGATAATGCTATATTTGGCCAGACCGGTCCTAAGGTAGTCCTGTCGTCTTCTGTCTCTCTTGTTCTTTGCAGACTTAGAGTTTTGATTTGTAGGCTCGATTGGCTCTTGTATGGGATTCAGTTGAGTTGAGCCAAGATTGGCAATGATCCTATAAGGCAAGGTTAATCGTATGATAGATAGTATAGGAAGCTTACAAATCACCTCTCACAAGTTCCATTTCTTTTTTGGTCCAAACTGTCTAGATCTGATTAATGTCTGCTGTATTGTTTCTCTTTGCAGGTTGGAAGCTTTGATGCAGGTTATGGAAGTTCCATCATGTCCCGTTTGGTAAGCAATTGAACATATCTTTGGTTGACTCAATACTTGGAGTCAACCAAGTAGGAAATTTTAATACTTGAAGTCAACCAATTGAACATACTTGAAGTCATATCACTTTTTACCTTCTAGTAGGAAATTTTAATATGTCACTTGATTCTAGGTTTAAGGCCGCCTCATCAACCACCAATGCTAGAATAAGTAGATGATTTTCCTGATCACTGTCCATTTGATATCTTTTATACCGTGTTGTTTTGCATCTGAAAATTTAACAGGTCGGGCCTAAAAAAGCACGTGAGATGTGGTTTCTGACAAGGTTCTATACAGCTTCTGAAGCAGAGAAAATGGGCCTTGTTAACACTGTTGTACCAGTGAGTTCACCATTCTCTCTGTTTTTTTCCAATAGATAGCGTAGAATCTGTTGGTATTTTGACTCATTAAAACATTAAACTGTCTCCTTCCAAACTGTATGATTCTCCCTTTATCATCATTCTATTTTTGCTGATAAATATTGCTAACGTTTAAAAACATCTTCTAGTTAGATAATTTAGAACAAGAAACAGTCAAATGGTGTCGAGAGATTCTAAGGAATAGCCCAACTGCGATTCGAGTCCTCAAGTCAGCTCTTAATGCTGTTGATGATGGTCATGCTGGACTCCAGGTACCCTTAGACCATCTACTTGTATTTGTGTTCTTCAAGCTTTAACTGAATGTTTTATCTTCATCCCAGCAGAAATGACCTTATCTTTTTTCTTACTCTTTCATGTGTACTTGTATCATGCAGGAACTTGCTGGGAATACCACACTCATATACTATGGTACTGAGGAAGGCAGCGAGGGGAAGTCGGCATTTATGGAACGTAGACCCCCAGATTTCTCAAAATTTCCACGACGACCTTAATGTCAACTTTCACCTCTGCAGACCCAATTTGTTGTCAATCTACCAGATAATTTTTTTCAATAAATCCTTTGTGGTTTCTTTGTTATGTATTATTGAGATTGACAATTTATATTGAGCTCTCTTGGAAGCCACATTATCAGTTGTCAAAAGCATCACCCTCGCTTCAGCAAATGAGTTCAGAAGAAATTACTCTCAATTGCCCACGACTCTTTCGGTACCTTCTTTATGTAGATTGCCTAGAAATAGAAAATGTCTTCTTTGGACTTGGAGCTAGGTGCTGAATTTAATTGATCAGCAATAAAATCTACATCCTAACACAAAATGAGGTATTGGTATTGAATTCCATTTTTAGATAAAAATCTTCACTACATAGGAAAACAAACAAAAAGAACAGACAAAGTTAATGATGTTACATTAGTAAAAAGCAATGACGGATTTCGTATTATATCTAGTAGCTTTTCTATGTAAATTACTACTGTCTGGTCTTAGAAGTGGAAGCTTGAGAACTATCCGGGGTTCCAGGAGAGAAGAATTGGTCCCTAAATGCGTAGCTTGTGCTTTCCTGACCTCTTGAATTCCCAGAGAAACTAGCCCTTGCCAACTGCCTTAGTTTCTTTAGTTCACTCTTTTTCTCTAAATTTAGTCCCTGTGAACCTTTTCCTTCCCCAACGCTCTGAGCACTATGAAGGGATGTCTCTGCAGTTGTATAACTTGTTTCTTGAAAAACATCTAGACTTGGCGAACCAGGACTGAGCACAGGAACCACTGTTGCAGATAAAGTACTAAGTGGATCACCATGGTGTGTTCTTCTATCTACTGATTCTGGACTTAGAGGAGGGACAGCAGATAGGCCTGTTTTTGGTTGGGAGAAATTTGGAATAACTTTTGACCAGTGCTTCCTTGGTAGGAAAGGCAACACAAGACCTTTAGCGGCAAGCTTCAATCCGAATTTGAAAGAATTCCTCCGAGGCTGAGAAAGTCTTAGAAGGCATTTTACCAATGCATACCATTCATTTACAATATGAACAATGAAGGTTAGGAAGAGGAGAGCCAGCATTGTGTATCCGAGTATGCTTTCTTCCATATGATTTGATCTTTCTGTAGCAATAGAAAAACCGAAGATGCCTGCCTCGCATAAGAGAGAGATACTTTCCACCAAATGGACTCTCCTTCTGGTGTATGGTTTGAGTGTAAGCAGATAAATGAACTGTATCAATGTGATTGCCAACGCTAAAAGGCTTTGACTTGATTCTGGCGATCTGTATGCTCCGGATAGTATTCCCAAACCGATTCTTCTCACAAGATCCAGAATAACATAGGAAGATCTAGCACACCCCACGAGTCGCCTGGACCAAGGCATTTCAGTTTCTTCATTGCTGTCATCTGAGCTCACAGCTCTCATTCTTCCAATTCCACTTTGACCACTTTCAATCCACGTAGGCAAGGTGTTTGGGTCACAATGATCAACAATGACAAATAATGGAGGACCCCTTAGATTTTCAAAGAGAATTCCAAAGCATGGAAGGAGAGATGTGGGCAACCCCTCCTTGTAAAACCATTTACCAATTACTTGCTTACCAACAAAGACAGACCACAACTTTTTATACCATGGATCCCCTACAGCAATATCCCTTATTTCCTTGTACTGAGCAAAACTCCCAGAGAAGATGGCAATTATGAGAAAAAGGATGGTGAATAAAATAAGTGCTCCTGGGACTACTAGCAACAAAGCCCCGATGATGATTCCTCTAGGTGAGCCCCCTGAAAATGAAGCAGTGTTCATTTCAAGAAAATCTTTGACAGGCCTTAAACTAAATCAGAAAGAATATCGGTAAGTGCTCACCTTTCATAACAAATGCTGAGGACTGAGAGATACACGGTAACATGAGAATTAGAAGTAGCAGCTCAAACCTGGGAACCGAAAGTATCCCATGAGCTGGTGCTCCTGTCCTCCATCTTAGGAAAAGTAATGTTAGCACATGGATTATAAGTAAACTGCCTCCTCCCACACCAAGCCAGAACAAGTTCTTCTCCAAGTCTTGCCACCTATTGAAGAAACAATGTCATCCATGTTTTAACCATGAATATGTGTTCAAAGCAGCTGCAGTTTTATAACTTGCAGGTATTAAGACTTAATCTTCTGTGTTAGTGGAAGTGATTTTGTTTGAATAAGCAGATCCTAATTTAGAAGTTTAAGTGTTGGGCTACCCTTTGTAGTTCTCAGTTTCCTTGATGAGAATGGTAGCAGATGATGGTTCCCCTCTCTGCAAGACAGATGAATACAGCGGATGTAAAATTCTCATGAAATCACAATATACAACTATGCATGATGGTAAATACCAACCAGGAAATAAGTGAAATATTCTCTGGAATTGAGGGGTAGACCATATGGAGTACTTTTCATGCTTGTACTATATCCATGACGCCAACCAAAGTTGAGGCTGATTTCAGTCTGAAATGGAAGTTGATCTTCCATATTAGAAGAACTATTTAAATTTGTATTAAACCAATTGTGATATTCAAGTGATAAGATTCTGAGATTTTCTTTAGCCAAATAAACATGGTTGGGCCATATAGAAGTGCCATCATCTTTCCATGGAAGCTTTTGACGAGGTATGAGCCACCTCAGACCTTTTGTTGTCTCTGAGTACTCAATTGGATGACTGGCAGAGAGCCAATCAGAGAGAACAAATACTTGAAGGTGTCCAAAAAATCCCTACAATAGAGGAAGTTCATAATTATCAAATAAAATCACAAAACACAACGGTTCTTCAGTAATGACATATGATGTCTAGTACAAAGTTAATGGAAGAACTTATATGCAGCTTTGGCCCTGCCAGTGTTTGAAAACTCACATGCAGATTCATAGATGGTTTAGAAGCAAAATTGTCAGTATCTCCGGCTGCAAGAGAGCGTATAGCTCCAAGATTTGCAGTGGACAGTGAAAGTGCAGCAGCTGTCAGCGATGTTGCTATTACTCCAGAAGTCACAAAAGAGTATAATGCCATTGATATTGCCGGGGTTGAATCTATTGTAAGGTTTAGATTTTTAAATTCAGATGCAAAATCAGTAGTTGAGTTCTGGAATAGTGAAACATTACATTGTTCTTACAGTGTTTCACTTCAAGTAGGTTAGAAGCTAAATTTTGATTTCCTGAAATATCATGTACTTTCCCGGCAGGAATAGTGATGGAGACCACATTCTGAGTAACAGCAAGGACAGTCAGCGAGTATAGAGCTCTTGAAAGTTCCTTAAACCTAGATAAAGAAACAAAAGAGTCAGGTAGTATTTAAACTGCTATTTCAAACTGTTCGCAGTTTCTTGAAAGTTTGTGCTGTAAGAAATTCTAGAGCACTATGAACTATAACAGTAATAGCTTTCAGAGCAAACTATGCACCTGCCTTGTAACTTTTCCTCCTTCCACTTGTACCATGGAGGCCTCAAAGCCAAACACCGGCTTCGTAAACCCTACTATCACCTTCATGTCAGATGCCTTTGTAACATTTGGTGAGCTGGTGCTCAGTCTCACCTCAGGCTTTGTTGAATCTTAAAAGAAACTGCATGAATTAGTAAATCTATCGAACAGAAATGAAAGAAACTAGTTTGGAAAGCACAAACAATGACAACTGCAGTACCAAAGAGAATTGTCAGTGAGGCCGCTTGTGAAACAGGAGTGCCTGTTCTGCCAACTAATCCAGAATCTAGTTCAACCGTAATGGTTTCAGCTTTCGATGCATTCCTGAGCTACAAATATGAAAATTAGAGTTTTGAAAATACGAATTAGATTTTCGAGTATTATTGAAATTTTCACAGGAAGTGATTATGAACTTAATATTATTATTTATACTATTAATTTCTTTTGAAAAAAAAGATGCTCGTGTCATTTGAAGTCTGCTTACTTCAAAAAAGAACTTGCGATTCCCATGATTTCCAATAAGAACAGGTAAAACATTATCTGAATTTACATGCAAGGAATTTAGGACTTCTTCTGTTGAATTTCCAATGGGAATGCTGAAATCCAAACAAATTTTCAGGTCCCCAATTTTGTTAGTTGCCAGAACAGTTCTTGGGACCCCATTGATCTCCATTACATATGATGGAACTGGCATCCACAAATCTACCAGCACTGGTCTTCTATCTAAGACAGAAATTGAAGTATAAATTAACAGAAGGATCCATACGCAAATCTATTCATTTATCTCCGGCAAGTTACAAATGATGAACGATAACTCACCAAAGTGAATAATTAAAGAGGAACTGTTTGTCCTTGTAAAAGAGTTTCCAGCCTTATCTGTACAAAAATTATCTGCCATTCTGACTAAAATGCGGCCACGTAAACTTTTCAAGGAGAGCGTCAAGTCAAGTCTGTATTTTATATTAGGTTTGATGATGTGTAGAGAAGAAGCATGAAGATATGCTGGACCATTCAAAATGACCTGCAGAAGTGAAATGTTACCAGAGTTCACATTATTAGACCCTTTGATAACAGTCTAAGTTCCCTCTAACAATTAATATCACATACACAAATGCATGTTTTCTGCAGGGGAACTAAAGAGTAGTTTGGACCTGGAAATGCACTTACATCGCAATTTGATGAGTTCGCACACTTGAATCCACCCAACCCAGTGCAAGCTTCACTGAATGTTACATCAATGGTTATATTTCCAGCATTTGTGTAATTCTGTTCACTAAATATTGTTGCAGATGGTGGAATTGTGTCTGGACGATGCAATCATGAAACAGACAAGTAAAGTCCCAGCAGATAAAAGTCTTGGAAGAAAAAACACTTCAGTGAGTATTCTTCCAAGACCAGACATTGTCTAAGCACTAGCCATCTGAAAGAATAGAAAAGGGACAGAGTTACATACCTATGAACCAAGAATAAGATGAAGAGTTTCGCTCTCCATTACGAGTTGTGACATTGAGACGAAAACTGTGTTTGTGGTTTGCAGTTAAGTTCTTGAATACTATTATATCAGCAGGACATGATCTCAAAGTTCGGCCATCGAGCTGTGTTCAAGTCAATTTGTTTAATGATTCAAACAAATTCAAGCTGCCTCGGAAAAAATAAGTGCTACTTATAATCATATTTTACAAGCAATAGACTTTCGAAAGGGGAAATTTATTTACTTGGGGACCTTCTGCAGATCAATATATGAATTTATCAAGAAAGAAAAAAGTCCTGAAAACATTAAATAATCTCAAGAAGAGCAAAAGCTAACTTGCAGCATTACTATTTACTGGAGTTTTACCGGTTCAAATTAAGGAGAAAGAAAGAAAGATGTTTCAACAGGAATGTTACCTCGCAGGAAATGTGGCAACTGTTATTCTTGCAAGCGTTGCTACCATCTGGAAACTCTGCTGAATACTGGAAAACAGCAGTAGAGATCCTTGATTGTTCAGGAGGAGCTTGATGAAAGTTAACGATAACTATTGACTTAGTTGAGTCTAATGCACACAAAATCATAACTGCAATACACATAACTAGTTTGAGAAGTTGGAGTAAACCAATTGCAGAAGTTGCCATGTGCTTCACTTCACATTTAAGCATGAATCAAGAGAGGAATGAGGAGAAGTGAGATAAGCTTTGTTTGCTGCAAAAAGATAACAGCAGTTGAGAGTTTGGATAAAAAGACAGCTTGCATCCAACGTCCATTATAAATTTATGCTGAGAAGCTAGAAAGAATTGAGGACAACTACCACCAACAATTGTTGTCAGTTTCATTACTTCTTACTTAAAGATGCTCACATTTCCTCATTAATTGCCATCACCCTGACCAATCCTGATAATCTTTTTCTTCATTTCTTCTTGTACTATTTTCTGTTTTTTATTGTCCTTCCTTTCTCCTATACGGGGAAAGCTTATGTCATGAGTTGTCAAAGCTGGTCAAAACTTTACAATGCATGGAAAAATATTGGCTAATTGATTGAGTGATTTCAATTTCTACTTCCAAACGTATTTCAATTTCCACTTCCAAACGTATTTCAATTTCCACGTCCTCTATGGTACATATCTTTGACCTGCTTGATGCTTAAAATTTGCAATTTCTGCAAGACACAATGAAGAAAAAAATTACCCTTAACGCTAAGGACGCAAAACCCTAGGCTGGTGCAATGATGCCGTGGAAGAAAAGCCGAGTATACAGACACTGGCAGTCCCGCGTCATCAAAACAAAATTTATGACAGATGAATCATGTGGTCCTCCACGTATCAATGCTCCGCTCCTCCTTTAATGTTGAGTGATAAATGTCCATTTAATACTGTCTTTCAGAGAGACAAAAATTTAAGTGTTTATCAAATGTGGCTATGTTTCCAACGAACATTCAATTCAGAAGTTCAAAAACTTAATTGGTGACATGCACAAAAGCATGGCTATGATACAAGGTTCTCTTCTGTACATATCTTCTGTACATGTGCCGTATCGTTGCACTTGCTATAAATTTACATAGCACAGATGTTTTGTGCTAATTTGTCAGTGAAAGGTGCTAAATATCCAACAATAAACTGAAACTTCAGAGAAAGCAAAAGCATCAATCCAACTTTGAAGACTTCTGGGATATGATTTTATACAGGCCTGCCTTAAGTAGCAGAAGGTATGAGATCGTCAGCATGAAAAGCAGATTCATCATCATCTTCAGCTACCATCCAGTGTAATTTAGGCCCCTGAACATGATAACCCATGAAATCAAATATTGCGACAAAAGCAGCAAGTATAGCATTCCTTGTATATTTTGAGCATAATTACTTAAGAAAATGGAGCATCAAAAACTCTCCAGTGGCACGCATAAAAAAAAGTGGCCAGAAAGTTTGAGAAAATATTTTTTTTAGAACAAAAAAAGAAGAGAGGCAGTCCCAAAAAAGAATCCATGCTTTCTTTGATTAGGATCTGGAAGTTTTTCAGTTACCAGTCATAGAAAAGGAAATAACACTAAAAATGGCATTTTCCCACCACGTCGTGTATTTTTTTAATAAACAAAAGCTTTCAAATATCATAAGATATACCATGAAGACTGACTCGAAAATATGGAGAGAGAAAAAAAACCACCATTTACATGTGTGATTACCTTTCCTTGCCGTATAATTTTTGGAGAACTTCCTGTCATGTCAACTACAGTAGATGGATCAGCAACTCTGATACCTCCATTAACAACAAAGTCAAGACCCTACAGAAATTGAATCACAGAGAGTTAGAACAGTTTGAAAATTTCCCTATAGCATAAGGACCCCTGCCCCATTGTAAAAATGAAAATTCAAATGTAAACATTGCTCAATATTCTTGTGATACAGAAGCAAAAGTACGAAATGTAAAAGAAACTTCGCATTTGCTCAAAGAAAAACAGCATGCACAAGTAAAATTCTGATGGACAAAACCTTGGACGATTTTTTGTTAAGAAAAAAAGGAAGTTGGATTCTACTGTATGATGGTTAGGTGGACGTGTTCTTTGTTATTTACATCAACATGTTATTAAATTAAAAACTGGGGCCATATGAAGAAAAGGGAATGCATTAGTTAAAACTAACCACCAATTTCAGTCATTTAATTAAATTTTTATCTCTTGTTCCAAAATTTACATCAAGCAAAATATGTTTTGATGGGTAAAATACTAAGCTGGTGCCACACCATCATTATTTGCATCACTGTTTACCCAATTCTTCAATTCCTATTAACAGCATCGCTCATTGGAACATCTAAGCAATAGAAATTAACAAAATCCAGCTTACACCAGACCTATATAGTTCTTTAGTCTTGGAGAACAAAATCGAGCAAGCCTTGTTGATGCAATAAAAAACATACCTCTGGTCCATATATATCAGCTATTACAACTGGATCAATCATCCACTCGTTTTCCTTTGGCGACCTGACACTGGCACAATGAACAGATATTCAGTCCAAAGTTACTGCAGTCAAACCCATTTCTTTACTGGCACCCACATGAAACAGAAAACGTCTACAAAAATGCACACAAAAACACACCCTAGTTTTTTACAGCTAGCACGAAACAAAACAAAAACAACCTTGTGGATATAAGCGGTGCATCCATCTTCTCCAGGATTGCTTGACAAATAGCATCATCAGGCATTCGGATACCCACATTTTTCCTTGAAGCATATTTGGCAGTTGTAGTCCCATACCGCACGCACTGTTTTGGTAGTTCTTTGCTTGCAGTTAGGATGAAAGTATACTGTCACATAGAAGCACCATCTTCAATGAAGTATCCACTTAAGAAGAGTGAGGAACTATATTACCCAAAAACATCCAGTACATGAAAAGTTCACTAGCATTGCATACAATGCCAAGCCAAGACTCCAAGAAAGAATGCAAAGCCATAAAAAAAAAAAGGCAGCACCCTGGAATGGAGATATCATTAAAGTAAAGTTCGAGAACTAAAATCATGAGATTAGAATTAATTTCCTCTGAAAATATACTGTTGTCTCCATTCACCAAGGAAAGAAATACAAGATAGTCACATACAAAGTTGTCCGATGATTCTAATATGTGAGAAATGCAACTGAATGGCTGGTCATGATTCTGGTTATGCTTTCTGCATGTAATGATTCGAGGCTAATATATTAGCTCAAGGATGACTCTTACGAGTACCTAGGTTACTTCCTACTAGCAGTAAAATACATCACATAACATCCTTACTGGCCCTGGTAAGCAATGCTTAACCGCTCGAAATATATCTGCATGACCTTGACCATCACCACGTGGGAATCCAGTAGTATATGTATCTATGTCTCTCAGAGAGTGGCACAAGATACTAAGGGGCTGCATGAATGAAAGACAAGTCAGAAAGCAAGAACAAAAGGATGCACTTTAAAACATAATACAGAAAATAAAATCAGTGAGGTTGGGTGATATGAATTTGATCAACACAAGAGAATACAGAAAGAAGAAAATAAACATGTATCAGTTAATGTCCAATCCAGTATCATTCCAAATCCAGAGCTTCTATCAAAGCCGACTATAGTGGTGAGTGAAGAGAAGCCATGTTTCTTGCCTTGGAAGGTTCTATGTTTTTAATTCTGCAATGCAAAACATACAAAACCAATATCAACTTGAGAGTTCAGATTGAGAAACAAAAGATTCAAGCATAAAGCTTTGAAGTTAAGTACATCATAATCTACCTACGAAGACGTTCAATTGCTGAGTTGCTTTTCAAATCACAAACAATCGCATACCTAACAACAACAAAGAAAGTAAATCGAGAAGGATCCAAATTACGAAATGATCACATGCAATATGTTCACACAGACAAAAATCACAATCAGTGACAATTAAATCACTCAAATTTAAATCTACAATTATTTTAATGAAAAATGCAGGGACCGCAAAGGAACCAATATTGTACATCTCCAACTTCCCAATTCAATGGAAATAACTTTTAAATTTCAAATTTATACCAATCAAAATATTTAAGCATATACAAATAAATTCTACTCCAGTTCAACAAGTCTGGGGAAAAAAAGCACACAAGTAACTCCATACAGTTTACTACACCCACGTCGCCAAAAAGAGAGAGAGAGATTATTCAAGATAAAAAGCCCACCAAGAAACCACAAAACTTCCATCGATGCTTATATATGTAACAGTCAAGCAAACAGCATACATACACAGTATCAGTGGGAATAACACCAACAGCTCCTTGTTTCAAAAGCTCAATCACAGGTTCCAACTTCCACGTGTCAGATCCTAACTCGTCAGCTTCCACATAAAGCAGTCCGTCCTCCTAACATCGCCATCCTCACAACATAACATTTTTGTAAAAACAATTTAGCATTACCTCAAAAACCCACCATTTAAAATTAAAAAACAAGAAATCCCAGAAAGCGTAAGGAAGGGATAAGTTGATATTGACCTTGGTAAAACGAGGAGCAGAGTACTTGAGTCGTTTTGGGCTTCGTTTAATAGCCATGGATAAGACACGGAGGCGAGGGGTTTTTGGGGTGTTAAAGGAAACAAGGCTTGGAAATAGAGCGACATGTCGTCGTAGAGTTGTTAAAGAGGGTAGAGATAAGAGTGATGGAGTCAGTTTGTAACCGTATAGTTTTGTTTCCGCCATTTTTTTGAGGTTAGTGAAGCGGTGGTCTCTGGAAGTTCGTTTCTGGGAAAGGAAAGAGACAAGCAAAGGGACTTTAATTTCTTGAAAAAAAATATTGATCAAAAGACAGGTCGTTTAGTCATTGTGAATTAAGATATTTTCTTTAGATTATTTATTAGATTAACATGAATATTGAGTTAGCTTTAATGTATTTTAATCTTTTTTTAGTTGTCACTAATAATAAATATCATGAATCCAAATGGTCGACAAGGATAAATACCTTTCAGCAAGATTATCTCATTATAATCATAAAATATAAAGTGAGATTTAAATTTATATCTCTCGTAATAAAACATAACAAATCATTGAATCATGTTCTCAATCTCTCAATTAATTTTGAATTTAATGAGGATTAGATAAGAAAAACATAACATGAAAAACTTTAAAAAATTCTATATATACAAATTTGAATTAATTGTTTGAATTTTTTTTTACAAGACATTTGACTTATTTAGTTTTGGTAATGTGAAAACAGCCATGTAAATATTTTTTCTAGTTCAACTTTCAAGTCAGGCTCTGGGTCATGAGTTCCCCTATCAATTCACCGGATCAAACCCGGGTTTTACAACTATAGGTACTAGAGAATGAAATTGAAGTTTAGCGTGCATGTAGCAGGCAAATACATATCAATATCAAAGACAAGCTTCAGCACAAGGCAAATGAAAAAATCAATATTTTCTCGTTAAAGATGACAACTCTTGCAGCTTATTATCAGTTTACAATGGGAAAACCTCGCTAAGGCTAAAATTAACTAATGTGTGAATGAAAGATGGCATGTTTCCTCAAGAGCCTGCATAGACCAACTCAGAGCTCCGCTAGATGTTTCTGGGAAATGAAGTGCTTATTGTGTAGGAGGAGGAGGCGGCATCTGGGATTTTGCAAATCCAATCCAAGCAACAATGCCAACAGCAAGAATAACCCATCCACATATATCATACGTGAGATCGCTGCTTTTCTTCTTCTTCGAACTCTGAAGAAAGGGAGAAGGGGCAATGCATCAGTATATATATATATATTTTAAACTTAAATAGATGCAATGGCAAACTAGAAAAAATAGTGTGACAGATCTCAAGGATCACATACTGACTGTCGAACACAATAAATTCATCCCATGCATGTCTGTGTATGTCGTAGATATGCCATATTTACATGCAAAAATCAACACACTAGATTCATGGTAATTTTGCAAACTTAAACTATATGAACAGGCTCAATGCAATGTGCAACACCGCATAATTTAAACAGTGTTTATTGCCAATAGAATCTAATCCAAAACTCATTAACACATATATATCAACCCTTGCTAGGGTAGAAAAATCAATAAGGGTAACTTGTACCTCACCTTTACAAGGTCCTATTTGTTTTTGCGTTTCAAAAATACTTTTTTTTTTAAATTGAAAATTTTATTTTTTTTATTTGTTTTAAATTAGTATATTTTGGTGTTTTCAGATCATTTTGATGTGCTGTTGTCAAAAATAATTTTTAAAATATATAAAAAAATATTATTTTGATGAAGCAACTGCTACCACACTCCTAAACACCTTCTTAATCTATAATGGTTATGATAAAAAATTCCATCAATTTTAACAAATTAGATGCTTGTAGCCATATCAACAAGACATTGCAACAGCATAAATAGTTCATTATCCAACAAAAACTAGAAAGAGAGGGAAAGAGAGATAAAACAGGCATAGCACAGCATAAAGGAACAAGAAAAAGGTCACCTTTGCACTTGATGAAGTAGAAGCTGCCGAAGCAGGGGCAGCTCCCATTTCCAGTTGATCTAAGCCACCATGCTTGTGAATCTGTGAGTGCAACTCTGGAGCCTATTAATGCAAAAGATTCAAATGTTAGACCAATCAAAGTATACAAAATATATTACAAAAAACAATAGAACCCAGTCAAAGAAAAACTACAGAAGATATCACTCCTCAAGGGACCAATAAGTCATTAGTCAAAATTCACATTTCTCATGAAATCAAGGCTCATCATCCACTGGCAATAGAAGACCTTAATAGAACTCAAGCAGATCAAGGTGCATACAGCACACATCTCAGCATGGTTGAATGCTTGCTCAGCAATTGCTTAGGGGCTTCTAGTATTTTTTCACAGCATAATAACGATGGGTCATAATGGTTTACAAGAACTTAAAAGAAAACAGAACTGTATGCTTTGTTCAAACTTGAAATGACAAAATGAAATTATCAAGTTTTAAAACAACCCAAAAACTCATCGCGAACTACTTACTCTTAACATTTTATACCATTTTAACAATGCGAGTAAAACGAGGTTTGGTATAAATATGCCTCAGCCTGGGAAAATGAACTCCACAACCCACTTTCAAAAGGCACGAGAGAGAAGATTTAAAAGTTCAGTTCAAGTGCTATGCAGAAACCTATCCCTTTTATTAAGACACCACACTGCTAATCAGGTAGTGATGGTATCCATCTCAAAGGTATTGTTTCCCAGCAAAAAACTTAGTAAATAGATCCCAGAATATATCTAATATGATATTATACAGAAATTACATCTAACATCAGGGTAAAATCCAATGACCAGTTATTGATACTACCGAGTTCTCTTTTCCCATTTTTCTATTATCACATTAGATTGAGTGATAAAGAAAGAGTACCTTAGAAGACACTTCCAAAGACTTGCGATAAAGTTCATTATCTGGATCCTGCCAAAAACCAACATCACACATTTATAATCATTCAAATAACAAACATACAATAAAGCAATGCCCTTGCAGTATGATTTCACAGGAGAAAGAAAAATACCTCATCAACAGCTTGTTGAAAGTAGACAGCCGCCTTTTCAAAACTCTCATTAGCCACATCTTGATCTGGTGTCAAAAATGCATATGAAGTATGTGCATTTCCCAGGTACCAGATAGCCTCGTGTTTCTTGGGATTAATCAGCAACGACTCCTCCAGCTTCGTGATTCCATCTGCATATTCAACTCTATCACCCCATCCATATTGACACATTTAACTATAACATTCAAAAAAAAAATCGAATAATCAACTCATTCCATAACCAATTCTTTGTCATGAATGGGATTTAGATTCCATCATTTCTTAGCAGAGATTATAAGCACAGTCTCTTTTAAGGGTAATTCATGCTAAAAAAGATAAATTAGAACCTAACCTAGCATCATCTTCTTTGAATCTGGAACACTCTGAAACTGAGCCAACTCCAATAAAGCTCCTCCCCACTTCAACAAATTCTGTCCAGAAAAAAATAAAACCCATAAATTTACAAAAATCCCAAGACCCCAACAATTCTACAAAATCAAAACCACTTGGGTCCTTCCAAAGTTCCAAACTTTATCACTTATCGATCAATAATAGAAAACTAAGAACAAAAGAAAAGAAAAAAATAGATAGATCCAATAAATGAAGCAAGAGATTGAAAAAAAATACATCGGCATCAAGAGGGTCTTGAGCATAAGCATCTTCAGCTGTTTTACGTGCGTGCTCGAAGAACAGTAACCTATCAAAGTCGTTTTGCATTTCCATGTCTCCTTCTATCTATCAATCTCTGCAGACAGAAAAATAAAAATAAAAGCAGAGAAAAGATGAACTTTTGAGGTTTTGCTGTGTCTGACGGCCCTTGCTCCGTTTTTCTTCAGGCTTGCATTTGGAGATTAGCTAACCACAAAGTAGAATGGTCCGACTCTCACGCGCGCTTGATTGGCGTGGATTATAAAATAACATGTCGAATTTGAATTTTGTAATCAGACGATTTGCCGTTAAGGGCTACGGATGTGGTCTAATCTATCAATGATATTTGGAGTCTGTTTGGCTGGTATTTATTTATTTATTTTTGTTTTTGAAGAATATTTTTTAAAAAATATATTAAAATAATATTTTTTTATTTTTTTAAATTTATTTTTAATATCATCATAAAAAAATAATATAAAAACATTAAAAAAATAATAACAAATAATAAATTCAAATTTTTTATAAAAATGCTTTCCAATTGCAAGAAGAAACAAGATCTTAGTATTTACTAGCTATTTGAGAGACACTCTATTGCAAGTTGGATATATTTTTTTTCCAACAAAAAAAATTAAACATGTTATCTTTTATGATATTTTTTATATAAAAAAATCAAGTGTAAATTAAAAACTTTATACACAAATCTAATTAAATAAACTGAGAACCATCTGTATCAATAAATGAAAAAAAAAATCGTTAACAATAACTAAATATGTATTAGAAAAAGTTGAGAGGCGGATATAAATTAAGATATTTAATCTCGTAACACGATTCATTTACTTAATTGTATTAATTTAAAAAAAGCTAAATAAAAAAAATAAAAAATCAGAGAAAATAGGTATTAATTTAAATACAAAGTGAAAAAATGTATTCAAAAAAATACATATAAATAAAGTATGATTTTTTTTTTATATAAAAAGCCAAATTCACCTAATAAAAAAAAAAGTTAGTGCCCGACCCATTTAGTAGGACATGTGCATATTCCAATTTTTCTAAATGTATTTAGGGCGGATAACATGTCATTCACCCCAATGTTTTTTGAAAAAAAAAGTCAGACAAAGTGTCATTTGACTTTGCCGAGATTCTAGACAGTGACAGCTATCTGAGTCAGATTAGAAATGTGTGGTGAGTGGAAAATCAAAACTAGATTATTATTTTTTACCAAAAAACTAATTTTCAACCTACTCTTGATCTAAAACACCTAGAAAACATCCTAGACATCTTAATAAATCCATCTATGATCTCAAAAAAAAAATATCACAAAATCTAAAATCAACCTAAATCCAAAAATCTTCCTAAGCTCAAATATGTTGTTTTAGGCATTTTCAAGGTAAAAACAAATACTAAGGCTATGTTTGTTTCCCGGAAAATGATTTCCGGGAAACCACTTTCCAAACTTTCCTGTATTTGTTTGTCATTAAAAAAGTTGGTCAATAGAAAACACTTTCCAGTCAAAGAAAAATTTGGCTTGGTTTCCAGGAAAGTGTTTCCTGGAAAAATTGAGCGGAAAACACTTTCAAGAAGTTGTGAAAAAATTTGAAATGTCATATTATTTGCTGATTATATCAAATTTGATCTTCAAACTTTTGATTGCTATATATATTTTGTTTTGAATATTTATTTTTCAATTTCATCTCTTAAAATTTAATTTTTATATTAACTTTGGTCCTCGTTTTTATAATTGTTATTGCTTTTTCCTTATCATTTTTTTATTGAAAATTTTTATCTATCAAATTTGGTCCTTATTTTTTTTATTGTTAGTTATTTTATTTGAAATAATTTATGAAATGTGAATTATTATTATTTTAATTTCTTCATCTTTAATTTTTTTTATTTTTAGATTTGATCTCTATTATTTTGATCATTATTTATTTTATTTGAGATAATTTATGAAATTTTTTTTTTTCAATTTCATTCTCATTTAAATTTTTAATTTGTAAGATTTGTTCCTCATTATTTTAATAAACTTGAGAAAAATAAAACATTAATAAGTTATTTTCCAGCTCATTTTCCATGACATAACCAAACATTGAAAAGTGTTTTCCAACTTATTTTTCATTACACTGTCAAACATAAAAAAATAATTCACTTTCCAAAAAAAAACTACTTTCCAGCAAACAAACGGGGCCTAAGTATTTGTTTTTACCTTGAAAATGCCTAAAACAACAAATTTGAGCTTAGGAAGATTTTTTAAATTAAACTCTTATCATCAAATGGAATCATTTAACACAAATATTTATTATTTTGGTGGTTAGAATTGGTACCAGTGATATTTCTCTCTCTCTCTTTGTTTTCTCAAACTATAGACTAAAAAAAAAGAAAATAAACTTATATACCAAAATTGAATTGAAAGAATATTGAGATACAAAATAGGTATAATATGTGAAGTTTGAAGACTAAAGTGAACTTTTTTGTGAGAACTTTGAAACCATCACCCATCTATAGTGTCTTTTCTTTTATTTTTAGGTTTTCTAGTTTGTTTAGGTTGATTTTTTTTTTTGTTTATTTAAGGAGTTGTAAATATATTATAGAACCAAACTATTTAAAGATAAATATTCAGTGGTAAAATTACGAATTAGATTTTTGTGTAACGACCTTATTTGGTTTCAATTCTTTATTTTTGGCTTGTTATCTTCTTGTTTGTATTGTCGTATGCATTAAGTGTTATTGATTCGGCTTGGCCCAAAAGATTAACATTGTGACCCAATACCTAGAACTTGATCCAAACCAAATTTCATTTCAAAATTGATGGGTGTTGACAAACTAGAGTGAGATTCAATTTTAATTTTTTTATTTAAAAAAAAAACATTTTAACTTGTTTTTTTTTAAACTTAGATCAACCAATGTTGACTCACCTAATTCATGATTTGAGATTTGAATTAAGTCATGAACTTAATAACTATGTTAATGACTCCATTGAAGTAATTTTACTTGTTAAATCCGCTATTAAAATCAACCGATGTCTAGTTTTATTGCTTACTTTCTCAAGGTTATGGTTATGAACTCGATATGTTTTCCGCATGTTGCCACTGGCTATTTCTGAAAATGAACCAAACAGAAACCAAGAAACGCAGCATAAAATGGAAATGCACAGGAAATCAACATGGTCAGTATTATTGGTAGCTATTTTTCATGGTACAATATTATTTTCATGTCTTCCTATAATTTGACGTCTACCCTCGAAAATATATTATAGAAAGTCACTGGCAGGTTGATGGATACCCTATTTCACTCCCATGCAGTTGTAAGCATTTATTTTGTGGTACTTAATAGTAATTATTCATATGTGATGTCCTCTCCAGCACCGATTCCATAGGTTACTATAAAGTTAAGTTTTGTATCGCCAAGCTTACAGAGGAGGAGGTGAGAAAACTAGCAAGCACGTATGCAGTTTCCATTGTTACCACTCAGCTTTTAGATTACAATGATTTGATAGACAAGTTGTAAGAGAATAATATAAATTATATTTTGAAATTTTACCTAATAGCTTAAGTTTTTGGGTTGAAATGGTTATTTGACATGGTATCAGAGCCTTAATAACCAAGTGGTTACGAATTTAAATCTTATCATTCCTATTTATTTGATAAAAAATCAAGCACATCGAAATATGAGTATGTACAAGTTTCAAGTCCAAAGAACTTTTCACTTGGGGTGTGTGTTAGAGAATAATATAAAACATATCTTAGGACCTTATCTAACAGCTTAAACTTTTAAATTAAAATGGTTCTTTAACATAAATAAGCTAAGAAGAATCTAGAATTGTCCAAAATGTGACCAAATTCTTACCTTGCCCTTGATTTTGGCTTTTCAGTCTATATACATCTTTCCTTCTATTATTTCAATGATGAGTCTTACATGAAAGATATATGTTTGCTAATTCATTACAAGATATAAAATAACTATTCTTTCAAGGTTTTTTTTTTCTTTTTAGAAAAAAGAGTTTCAAACTCGTGATTTCTTGGAAAATATAAAATATAAATTAACTATTTTTTAGGGTTTTATTTATTTTCAGAAAAAAAAACAGTTTCAAACTCGAGATCTCTTAGGAAATATAAATTAACTATTCTTTTATGTTTTTTTTCTTTTCAAAAAAGAGAGTTTCAACCTCGAGTTATCCAGGAAAATACAAAATACAAAATAATTATTTTTTCAAGATTTTTTTTTCTTATTAAAAAAAGATTTTCAAACCGGAGATCTCTTGAAAAATGCAAAATATAAATTCTACATCTCCTTGGCTAGATCCATTTCAATGGAGTCATGTTGGAAAAGATGGCAATGTTTCACGAGAGAAGCATTGCAAATGAATTGAAAATTTAATTTATGGATGTTGATTCGACACCATTTTGGTTACATTGCAACCGATTAAGCTGCGCCACCAACTAAATTGAAATTTATATATCACATACCATATCATGTGAAGACGATCACAAGTTGATGTTATTAAAAGGCAGCTCATGAGACATGCCAGGCGGCTTCAGCATTTTTATTTATTTTCTGAAAGCTTAACGAGGAGTTTCTGAATTATTCTTTATGAAACAATGGATATAGACCCAATAGCTCCCAAGAAGATGATCTGCCAGCTAATTTCAGGAGGGATTAATTTCAATACTTTTCAATATGAGTGTTTTACATTATTGCCCACAATTTATTTCGAAATAGCTTCTCTGTTAATGATTCGAGGAAAAAAATCAAGAAAAGCTGTTCCAAATATTAATATAAATATAAATATTTTACCTTTAGACAGATTGTAGAGCTCACGGGTTCCTATGTGAAGTAAAAATGAATTGAGTCTTGACACAGGAGTTCATCTCTCGACTGATAGGTGTCCGCACTACTTAGAGGGTAGGCCCAAAATTTTCCCATCATATAGAATGGATGTTAATGCGATGAAAGTGTCTATAAAGAAGTGGAAAAAAAACTGAAATTTGAGTCATCAAATTGATTGTGTTTAGACCTTTTAATTTTTTTTTGGTTTAAAATTAATATTTTTAGATTTTTTTATATGTTGATATTAAAAATAATTTTAAAAAATAAAAAATTATATTATTTTAATATATTTTTAAATAAAAAGCAACAATTACCATATTTTCAAACAAGTTTTTAATAAACTCGTATAATTTTGATAATATAAATAAAAGAATGCAATGACAACAAAAAAAAGAGTAAAAAAACTTGGCCTAAGCCCATTCAAGTTACCATGCCAGATATATGACATGGTCATGAATCGAGGTAACCCCATCAAATTGTTTTTTGAAAAAACCTATAAAACTTGATTATCAATAATCCAATGTCAAAGGAAGAAAATAAAAAGAAAATTATTTTAAAAAATTATGAAAAAAAAAAAGATTTGATTCAACCTAGTTTAGCCAATTGATCTCGCAATCATGGGTATAGGATTGGGATAGCCCCTTAAAAAAAGTAAAAATAAAATGCAAAGACTAATTCTCAATAAATCAAATGTTAAAAGATGAAATTTAAAAAAATTTATAAAAAACCTAAAAAAGACTGAAGTTCACCCATATTAATATTCAAAACCCTTGAACCTAGTCATAAGCCCGAGACTAACCCTATAGAAAAACCCTAAAAATAACAAAGTAAAATTCTCAATAATAAAATAATTAAGGATGTATTTATGAAAAAAAATAACAATCAAAAAATAATATAAAACAAAACAAATAGTAATTAAAAGAAAGATGACAAAACTTGATATAAAAATAAATTGAAATTAGATGTTAAGGGATGAAATTGAAAACAAAAGTCATTCAAAAAAAGATTAAAAAAAATAACAATTAAAAGAATGGGGACTAAATTTAAAATAAAAATTAAATAAAATAAATGACAAGGAGTAATAAAAAAAATGAGGATCAAATTATATATAAAAATATAAATAAATAAAAACTTTGTATTTTACAAAGGAGAAGAGAAAAAAAAAATTCATCAGGGTCACATTGTCAGTTATCCGCCAACACGCACCCACCAATGACAAGCCCTTGACAAATCACTTCTAAAGCCACCATAGAAGGAGGTGTTTGGTTAGCAGAGGAGCTTGCAAGCGTTGCTTGAAAGGTGAAAGCTCCTCCCATATGTCACCAACTTTTTATTTTTAAATATAGTTTATATATGTTAAAAGATCCAACTGTCTTTGAGATTATTTGATAATTATAAATAAAAAAACCATGGTAAAATGATGAAAACACTTTTATAAGCAAGTCAAGGGAAATAAAATACAAGGGTAGTTAGGTAATTATATTGTGAAAAAAAGATGAAAAATAAAAAAGCCCTTGCCTCCTATTAATTTTTCTATTTAAAGGGTAAATTAGTCAGTTTAATGTTAAAAAAAATATAAAGAAACTGACTTACCTCTATTTAATTTGGTTATGCCAATTGAATCAAGTGAAATAACTATTTTATCTTTTAAATTTATGTGCTTTGGCTTGGGTAAAAATATCATTATATTATAACAATCCATAATGCAATGATTCTTGCTCCATAATGAATTACCAAGCACCCTTAGTTTTTTTTTTTATATATATATAATTTCTTATACCTAAAGCCAATTATTAATTATTGTTTTTTAATTAAAATGTAATTATTTTTTTAACAGCTTGTATGTTAATTGATGTTATTTTTTTTAATTTTAAAAACATATTCATCACATTGATCTAATATATTTAGAATATTAATCTCAAAACTTAAACATGATAAAATTAATATTTTTAACCATCCAATTTATTTTTTAGGATTGCAATTATACATGGGAAATTATGATATAAAATTAAAGAAATAAAAAAAAATTAAGGGATATTGTGGAGGAGAATGAGATCATGTGCAAATTATAACTAGCTATTAGAGGTAGTATAGTTTTTTTATAGGATTCATTAGGCATTACCATATTTATGGGTGGATAAATAGGTTTAATTTGTTTTTTTATGAATAGTCAAATGACTACAATATCTTTATTCTCAATTTTGTTTTGAAAAAAAACTGATTCCATGGGTGTTTAGAAGTTGAGTTTTCTTTGGCTTGCATTTGGGGGCATTTTATTATTTTCGTTGGTTTTACTTTTAGGTTGGCTTTGGGGCAATTTTATAATCTAATTAACATAAACAATATTTCAAAAACTTGGTTGACATTTGGTGGCCTTATGCGGTGGTGTGTGCATGGCCATCCGTTTACTAACACTGCTTTTCATGATGATATTTGAATTCTCTTAGTGTCTTTTCTGTTATGCAGCAATACATGTGGCTAATAATCATCCGGTTTGGCGTTGAAGTTGTTTTTCACTTTCCCTTATTGTTTTTTTTTAATAATTTATAAAATTTGATTTTTTTAAAATTTTTATCCCTTTTCTTTTGATTATTATTTTTTTGAATTGATATAAAATTTTAAATTAATTTTTTTTATTACAATTTCATTCTCCTTAATTTTTTTTTTCCTATCATACTTGATCCAAATTTTTTTACTGTTAATTTTTTACATTGGCTATTAAAAAAAAAAGAATTTTTTTGTTTATCTTTTAGCATCAAATTATTTAGAATTAAGTTTTATAAAATTTCACGAGTTTGTAAATTTTAAAGATGAACTCAAGTTTAAGAAGTTCACATGAGTTTGCATAATGGTTTTTTTTAAAAAAAACTCATGTTTTTTTTCTAGTTTTATTATTTAACATTTATTTAATTGGGCATTGAGCCCTGTTAATTAATTTTTTTTGTTTATCTTTCAACATCAAATTATTTGAAATTGAGTTTTATAAGATTTCACGAATTGTAAATTTTAGAGATGAACTCAAATTTAAGAAGTTCACCTAAGTTTGCATAATTTTTTTTTTAAGCTTATGTTTTTTTTTTAGTTTTATCCTTTAACATTTATTTAATTGGGGATTGAGCCTTGTTAATTTTTTTATATGATTTTTTTATTGATTTTAAAAATAACCCAAGTTATCTTGAGTCTTTTTATTTATTGTTATATTTTAAATTTATCTTTTTCTAGAGATATCTTGTTTTTTATAATTAAATTAAGTTAGTTGATTGAGTGCTTGTTTGATATTGTGATAGCGGTTGCTTTTTAAAGGGTTTTTCGCTTGTAATGCACAAAAACAATGTTTTTTTTTTAAAAAATTATTATTGATATCAACACATCAAAACAATCTTGAAAACTAAAAAAATATTTATTTGAAGCAAAGAAAAAACAAAAAAATTATTTTTAAAACGTAAAAACAGACGGGCTCTATGTAAGTATGAAATTCTCACTTCATGATTTTTTTTAAACAATAAATACTTTATCAGGTAGACATTGTTTTATTGGCATGAACAATTATTTAATTAAATAAAGTATTTTTTTAAAAGAACAAAGTAATTTAACACAATTTGATTTTTGTCCAGTATTGTAAGTTTAAATATCTCAATTTTTTTTTATTAATATTTTTATATATTTATTAAAATAATAATTATTAATTTATTGAATTAGATGTATGTGTAAATATTTTTTTATGAAAAAAGACACATTAAAAAAATCTATATATTTATTTTTTTTTAACTGAAAAACAAAATTATTCGAACCCGCGACCGGTAAAATAGCTAGTTTGCATGTACTTTTGCTTTGATTGTAGCCTGATGCTGCAGGACATAGAAACATCATCCATGACATCATTGTTGCCAGCTGTACAAAATTGGTCTCACCGACAGCACTTAATTTTGTCGCTCGTGAATTCAACGTTGACAGATGTATATAGTTAAGGTGATGTTTTCTGGTAGGAGTTGTTTTTAAAATGTATTTATTTAAAAATATATTTTTTATTTTTTAAAATTTATTTTTTATATTATTATATCAAAATAACATAAAAATAAATTAATTTTAAATAATATAATCTTTTAAGTTTTTGCAGTTTAGCAGCACTCGGGGTCTGGAGATTGTTTGGAAATAAAAAAAAATTAATTTTTATATATATTTTGGATTGTTTTGATGAGTTGGTTTTAAAGATAATTTTAAAAAAATAAAAAAATATATTATTTTAATATAAAAAATATTTTAAAAATAATTAAAATCACAGTTACAAACACGCTTTTAATGATGAAGCTGACCCCTTCTGCACAATTGCATTTATTCCATGGGGGGTGAAAAGTTTTCTTCAGATTTTAGATTTATTTTCATAATTTATAGAATCTTTACTTAAAAAAGAAAAAAGAAAAAAGAAAAAAAGGGGCAGCTTCGTACATGTTGCTGTATTTTTGCATTGCATAGTAACATATAAAAGGCATCTTCTTCTTTTTTATGCGTAAAGCCAAAATGATTTAATTACTCGTGTAAATTTTATTACATTCTGTCAAACTTAACTCATTTAAAGAATTTATAAATTAGAATAGAGCTTAATTTTCACGTATTTTATTATATTAAGTGTGTATATAATAAAAGATGCGCACACATGTATATAACTTGTTTATTTATTTTCATTATAAATTTCAAGATATATTTTTTAAGTAGGAAATTAAATAGATAGCTATATTGTTATTAAGCCAACACTTAAATTCATATTTTAATACATCTGAAAACTAAAGATTGAAATTACAAAAAAAAATGTTTTAAAAATAAAAACAACGATTCTTAAAAATTCACTATTATTATTAATCAAAAAAATTAAAAAAATCAATTTAATATAATTCCATTCTAGACTCATTTTGTTTTAAATTTTCATGAACAAAGCAATTAGAAATTGATGCTCTTAGGGTTTTTTTTTTTTGGAGTGGTAGCTTTTGTTTTTTTATATATACTTTTTGAAAGTGAGTTCATTTAAAAAAAACATCAAATGATGTTTTTATTTTATTTTATTATAATTATATTAAAATCAAAATTAAAATTAAAAAAATTATTTTAATATATTTTCAAGTGAAAATACTTTTAAAATATATGTTGCACCAATATAACATAACATACATTAAAATTCTAATTAAAACTCATTCAAATTTCATTTAAAATTTCAAAATTTTTGCCAGTCTACTTGGTGTGTGAAAGCATTAAATATCTTCAAAATAAGACCACAATTACATGTTTGTTTAAGGCTATGTTTGTTTTCTAAAAAGTAATTTTTAAAAAATTAATTTTCAAATTTTTCTATATTTGTTTGTCATTAAAAAAGTTGGTTAATGGAAAAACTTTATAGTTAAAGAAAAATTTGACTTGATTTTCAAGAAAGTATTTTCCTAAAAAATTTAGACAGAAAACACTTTCTGAAAGTTGTGAAAAATTTAGAAATGTCATATTATTTGCTGATTATATCAAATTTGGTCCTCAAACTTTTGATTGCTATATATATTTTGTTTGAATATTTATTTTTCAATTTCATCTCTTAAAATTTAATTTTTATATTAACTTTTATCCTCATTGTTATAATTATTATTTGCTTTTCCCTTATATCTTTTTATTAAAAATTTTTATCTATCAAATTTGATCCCTTTTCTTTTGATTGTTACTTATTTTATTTTGCAATAATTTATGAAATATTAATTATTATTATTTTAATTTCTTCATCTTTTATTTTTTTTATTTTTTAGATTTGATTTCTATTATTTTGATTATTATTTATTTTATCTTATTTTTATAAGTGTTATTTGTTTTTCCCTTGTCATTTTTTTATTAATTTTTTTTATTTATCAAATTTGATTATTTTTCTTTTGATTGTTACTTATTTTATTTGCAATAATTTATGAAATGATAACTATTATTATTTTAATTTATTCATCTTTTTTTTTAGATTTGATTTCTATTATTTTGATTATTATTTATTTTATTTGAAATAATTTATGAAATTATATATTTTTTTCAATTTCATTATCATTCAACTTTTTAATTTGTAAGATCTGTTTCTCATTATTTTAATAAATTTGACAAAAACAAAACATTAATAAGTTATTTTTTAGCTCATTTTCAATGACATAACAACACTGAAAACTGTTTTATTAGTTATTTTTCATTACACTATCAAATATAAGAAAATAATTTACTTTACTGGAATTCACTTTTCAAAAAAAAATTACTTTTAGCAAATAAATGAGACCTAAAAGTGAAGTAAAAATGCATTTTGAAATAATATATATTTTAAAATATATTTTGATTTTAATTTATTAAGAAATTTAAAAAATACTAAAAAAAAACTTTTAAACAAAAACAATTCAAATCTTACACATAATAATTTAACGGCACTGCAAAGTGCAAACACCGCTGGCAACAATTTTCAAACCCGGTCTCACTCTCAAAAAATTCAAAATTCCACAGTGGCGCCACCGCAATTACACAAACATGAGAATGGCATTTTTGGAATACCAAGCTATAAATACAAAAATAAAAATCCACTCGACTTCCATCTCTCTCTCTCCAACACACATTCACTGTATCGTGTCTGGCGGGTTTCACAGTTAAAAGCAGACAAAAGAAAATAAGGTACTGTTACCCTCTGTCTCTCTCTTTGGATCCTCAAATCTAGGGTTCCTTTTGATCTGCTAACATCTTCATGTAACTATTTACTCTTTAATCAAGTTTCCACTCCTTCATCTCAGCTTCTAAACCAAGCTTGCTTCTCTGGTCTCTATTTTTTATTTTTTAAGGGTAAAAATTAAAGCTTTTGACTTAATCTGTGTTTTTAGTTTTTTGTTTGGGTTCCTTGGTTGGCTTTAAAAGTGGGTTTTAGGTTTGTTAAGTAAAGTTGTTTGCTTTTCGTGTTTTTTTGTTTTGTAATTTAATTGATAATGGTCTTGTTATAGGGTAAAAATTCAAGCTTTTAGTTAGCTTGTGTTTATATTTTTTTGTCACTTCTTTTGACTGTATTCTTGGATTGAATGTGGGTTTTGAGTTTTGATTTTGGTTGGTTAAAGTTGTTTTGTTCTTTCTTTTTTTAAAAGATAATTTAGTTAATGTTATGGCTAGATTTGGGGCGTGGTATTGGTTATTTATGAGCTAGTTACTGGTTTGATTTGGACTTCTTGCATTTATTTCCTTTTTTGGGCTCAAGTGCTATTTGGTTTTGAGAAATGTTGCGGAAAAAGGAAACTGTGTTGTATTTGCTTGTTGGTTGTTATGACTTGTTTTTGTTGTTCCTTTTCTGGGTCATTGTGGTTTTGGTTTTTTTGATGTGCTGGGTTTGTTAGAGTTTTTGCCTTGTGAGTTGTGCTGACAGTTGAAAATAATTCATTGAGATTGTCGCAATATTTAAGCGATTTTTAGCTTGTTCTGTTATAAATTTGGTTGTCTGCTTTTCCATACCATAGAAGTGACGGGAATTAAATGATTGTGCTTGGTTCTGTTAACAGATACTAGGAATTGAATACCCAGTTGGAATTGTTTAGAATGTTTGTCTGGAATTGCTTTTCTAGAGAAGTGGTTTCTAATCATTTTTCTCAAAAATGACCATTTTACCTGGAATGAAGAAAAGAGGCATGTTCTTTTTAAGAATTCATTCACAAAACAATGAGTGAAATGAGTTAATTGCAAGTTTTTCACTTAAGTACTGTGGGTTTTGCTTGATAAATATTGCTGGCAACCATTTTTTCTTCATTAGTTGGATTAAAAAAGATGATTCATTTGGGAGGGGTGGGGGTTTAGAAGATGTGCTTCTTTAGAAGCAATACTGGTGGCAGTTATTAATTTCAATAAATGTTATACATGGTTACCTCACAGACTTCTCTTTAGTGTTGGAATTTATCGTAGTCAACTTTGAAATAGAATGTGTAGAATCAATGGGGTTGGTTTATCCTGTCACATTGGGCTTTGCGAATTGATAGGATTGCTTGCTGATGCTCGTCACTTAAATTTAATACTGGTTTGTTTCATGCAGCAATGGCTTTATTTATACACTTGGACTTTGATCTAATTCTGTTACCTTTTCCTCTGATCCAGCTTTCTCCTCCTTATATTTCAATATATATTTTCTAACAAGTATCTAGCTTGTGTGACATCTCATCAGGATTTGCAAGATGGAAAGCCTGCACAGCTTCTGGCAACTGGGTGATGAGCTTCGAGGACAATCAAAAGTCTCAGAGGATCATAAGTGGTTGGTGGCTGCGTCTAAATTGGCTGAGCAAACCCAGGCAAAGGGTGAGCGTATGAATAACCTGGACCTTTCAAAGGGCCTTCCAGAAATGCGGCCAAGGGATAAGCTTGGGTTCCAAGAGAATAAATTTGAAAGTTTCAATTTCAACATGATGAACTTGGACTCCAAGATGACAGAAAATGTGAACAAAAGTTCCTTAAGGAACAGTGCTTACAACATGAATGCAGTGTACTGGAAAAACAACATGAACAGCATTGGAGATCTGACTGGAAGCAAGTACAGTGGCAACAGCCTTATTAGCAAAGAGGCCAGTAACCACAGCAATATTAATATTAACAACGACAACAACAATGCAGTTGACAAAAGGTTTAAGACCTTGCCTGCCACAGAGATGCTCCCAAGGAATGAGGTGCTTGGAGGATACATCTTTGTCTGTAACAATGACACCATGCAGGAAGATTTGAAGTGTCAGCTTTTTGGTAATTTCTTAACCCCCCCTGGTTTTCTTGTTAGTTTTCCCTTGATGCTTTAAGTAACTTATTTGATGGCCACAATGCACGCAATATCTTTTCTTATATTGGGAAGTATGAATGCAAATTTTCCTCTAGGTCAAAACATTGAAATGGGAAACCATTATATATGTCACAAGTCTTCACTTGGAGAGATTTTTTTGTTGTTGTTCAAGTTTGACAATGGGATTCCAATCGATGATCATTAAAAAAATGACTGTTTTCAAGCTCTAAAGCTTTCTATTCAACTCTATGAATACTAGTGTCCATATCATCTTGAGGTATGTCATTTTTAACAATATTAACAAAGTCTTACCTAATGGTTGTTGCACGTTGATAGGTTTACCACCAAGATATAGGGATTCTGTCCGGGCAATAACACCTGGCTTACCTCTCTTCCTCTATAATTACACCACTCACCAGCTGCATGGCATTTTTGAGGTATGTTCTCATACTTTTATCCATTTAATTTGCTATGGTTTTCTCTATGATGCTTCACACTATCAAGAGTGCACCGGGTCTGATCTGGGTGTTCCTTTTTGCCTTGCCTGTTTGTTTGATAACCTCTTTGAATCCAGTATTAGTCATCTCTGCATTTATTGCGGTGAAATGGCCAAAGTTTGCTGTACTAATTCTTTTACTAATATCGAAAACTTATGTTTCCCAAATTGGTTGTATACAGGCAGCAAGTTTTGGGGGATCCAACATTGACCCAACTGCGTGGGAAGACAAAAAGTGCAAAGGAGAGTCAAGGTTTCCTGCCCAGGTAAAAATTGGATTCCTAATATGGATATTGAATAGCTTAGTTGATTTATCTGGAATCCTCTTTGTTTCATTTCCTTTTCTTTTATTTAATTTCCTTTTGGGTGATTAATAAATAGGTGAGGACCCGAATTAGAAAACTCTACAAGGCATTGGATGAAGATGCTTTCAGGCCGGTTTTGCATCATTATGACGGTCCCAAATTTCGCCTTGAGCTCTCAGTTCCTGAGGTTTGTCCTCTAACCACTGCTTGAATGTTTCTTTTGACAAAAGTTGATTTTCAGTTCTCCAATGCTCATGAATTCTATCATGATGTTTTGCAGACTCTGGATCTATTAGACCTTTGTGAACAAGCAGGCTCTCTGGCTTAAGCAAGCTTCCATAACATGGAAATGATGTTAGGCTTTGTGGTGAATGTCAGCTTCTGCTTTTCACAGATTTCCCATGGAGCGCAAGCTTAGGGGCTGAAGTCTGGTTGGGTGAAATCTTCTCGGGAAAGGCATGGATGACATGTGAACCTGCTGAATAAATACATTGTCTTGTGAAGATGGTTGTTTAGCATGGGCGTTGTGTTTATTATTATACTATAACACTATAGACAGACTTGAAGTTGTAAAAGAGAACGATAGCTTTTATTGTAATGGCAAACAGAAGGAGACAACCTTGATGGGTCTTCATTTTCTGTATGCAAACCGAGTGTATGACAGTTGCCTTGTGTGTTGTCCAGCATCTATGTGGAGTTCTAGAAAACTTTTCAGATGTTCGAATCCTCCTCCGAGGTCTTTGTTGCTCCTAGGAAAATGCAGAATATAACTGAACCACCTTACATATAAATTATTCACGCCCTGCTATGTGGTGTTATGTTGATGGTGGGTGTCATGGTGTGAGATAAAAGTGTAGCCCTAGAGTGTCGAAAGTAAAAAACGTAACTTGTCTGGCCATTGGCTCTCAGTTGCAGCTTGAGCAGGGTGCGTGCTGCAGTTGACCTTGGGAATTTTAAGCTTTCTTATGCGTACAAGCTCTCTCTCAGAGATACTGAATGGGTCTGGGTTGGTGACATGATAGAAAAACTCAAAATTGAATGAGGCAAATATCCAACTCAAGATATTGAATTCCAAATCTTCCCAGCCAAATAGTTTCATTTTGAAAATGGCACACAAAAATAGCAGAATAGTCTACGCGTAAATATTTATATTGTCAAACATCACAAGTGCCAGAGTAATCTTCGGATCCTATGGTTAAAGGCTATAAGATGATGAGCCTTCATTCAAGCCTGAAGCACAAACTGATATCCCATTCCCTTCGTTTTGCAAAATGCATGTCTAAAGTAAATCTTAGCTGCCTCCGCTTTTCAAGAGACCTCGACAAAACAATGGTAAACAAAGCTTCCATCCCATTCATCAACTTCAGCTTTCCTACTACTACATAATTTAGGAAATTGGACTGGCGTATCAAACAGCGGCTTGAACGAGAAAAGAACGGATTCTCTGCAACAGCTCGGCCTTTACAGAATCAGGAATCGAGACTGCAGGTATAAAGGTACAAAATTTTCAGACTTGATAAAGAAGATATAAACCAAGAGGTAAAAACGAAATCGATAAAGATGATATAAACCAAGAGGTAAAAAAGAAAACTGAACTGGGAAAAACAATTCATCAGCACAAAATGTAAGGTGCATCGAACCATAATGAACATGTAGATATGAAAATCAAGTCAAGGCAATCGAATTCCTTTTCAAATTTTAAGCAGTTGCCAAAATTTACATCTGAATTCCAGTAACTAGCAGATGAACTAACAAATTATCCAGAGCAGACAACAGAAGATAAACTTCAGAAACAGAAGATCCCACCTCTGCCCTTGGGTGTAATTACATGTACAAGGTCATCCACAGTAACATTGTTCCTTCCTTTCTTCTTTATAAATGCCCTACAACACAATGACATCGAGAGGGATTTAGAATGCAGAAAATGATGCCAAACAATATTGCAAGGAAAATAGGCCAAACTGTCCATAAATAAGGCAAGAAAATGGGCCAGGAAAAAAATTGCGGCTGCCAAAAAGTCTAAACAGGCCTAAAAAGTAAGGATTCTAATACAATATCCTACAGCTAAAGAAAGCATATCTTTCATAATCCCTTCTCTTGTCATGCACTTCCAAAATTCATGGAGGGCGGCGTGTGAGCACAAATTTCCTGAAAGAGAGCTCCACTCATTCAACCAAAAACTAGCTGCATCACTATCCAAATCATTTCCTTGAGGAAGTTTCCATAGATCAGGAACATAAATCCCGGCGCTCTAGAAACATCAGAAGTGGCTGGCTCAGCCTTTTGCTTATCCAATTCCAACTTTCATATTAGCAAGTCTCGGATAATTACAACAAACCATAGAACCTTAGAAGGAGATGGGAGAACCTCTAGTACACACTCTGGATCGGCTCCATCATAACTTGGTGAACAAGATCTTCCATTGCATCTTATGATTCTTCCATATAGAAGCCCTCATAAAACACCAGGACTTGGACCACATTATTCATAGAAATATTACTAACTGGATTGGATGTCATGAATGCAGTATATTCATCTAACCAAGAACACCAGAGTCTGGAGAATAAGATCCTCATCTACCAAACTGATGGGTAATGGTGATACCATCTCAGTTTTTTCCATTAAAAAATATAAAAGAAAAAAAAAATCCTTGTTTCACCAAAAGTCACTCTTCAAAATTGCTATATTCTGTAGCTGACAAGTGATTTGCCAAAAGTCACTCCCTATATGTGGAATCGATCCCCGTGCTTGCCATGTCAAATATGAACATAATCGCAAGCTTTCTTTACAAGTCCTAACAGGAAGGATTGAGTTCTAGATTTGGACACAAGAAGAAGAATAAACGACTCATCTGTCCCTCAATTAGAACGAAATGCAGTGTCATTGCATTCATTTTCATTGTATTTCTCCTAGTTTTTCAAAAACTGATATTGCTGTTTTCCCACAAAAGAAATCCCCACTCCATTCTTCACATGAAATATTATATAAATATATAAAGAAAAACAAAAGGACAGCAATAAAAGAAAACCCTTATAAAGGCTGCCAAATGTTCTTCACATGAACCAACAAAAAGAAGAAGAGGAAGAAGACACAGATAATTACAATACGAAAAAAAGCAATGAAATTAAAAGAAGAGAGAGAGCAGTGAAAACCTGCAAAGAGCTTTCATTTCATCTTTCCATCCACACTCAATAAGCCTTTCTCTTAAAAGCTCCGTTAATCTTTCCTTCTCTCCACTCTCAATTAACTAACACAACCAATCAAATTAAACCCACGCCATCATCATAAGAAATAAATAAAAAACAAAACCCCATTAAGAAAAAAGAACCTTAATATTAATTGTTTCATGAAGGGTCGGTTGTTTCTCGTCCTCCTCCTCCGCTGTATCATCTGGTGTTGGTGGCCGATTCACTGAATTCCTCCTTTAACAACAAAAACTTAAATATTTAGTGAAATTCTTTGATTTTGCTAAGTACTAATTTAGAGCAGTTTTAGCTTAGATTGAAGACTAAAAGGGAAATAACTAACATTGATTGAGAGCTGATGATAAAATCGAATAATCTTAAAGCAAACTGAGAAACAAGTTCGAGAGTTTTTTCTTGGAGATGAGAAAAGAAGAAAGGTTTTCAGGTTTATGTAGTCCTAACCGACGTCGTCCCTATATATCGTTCTTGTAATTGTGTTTTTTTTTCCTGATAATTACAAAAACACTCCTTGTCATTCTCTCTCTCTCTCTCTCTCTCTCTTTTCTTATTTATTTATAGCTTATATTCTATTATTTATAAAGTATATATAAAATAGATAACAAAGGATTTAAATTGTTTACAAAACTCTAATTATATTTCAATTAATAATTAAAACATTATTATATTAAATATTATAATTACAAAACACTCTTTTTTGTAATTATATTAAATATATAATTTTTTTTCTGATAATTACAAAAACACTCCTTTTCATTTTTTCACTCTCTTTCTTTTAAAACAATTATAGCTTAATATGTTATTATTTATAAAGTATATATAAAATAGATAACAAAAAATTTAAATTTTTTACAAAACTCTAATTAGAGCATCCAAGGAAGGTGTCAGATGAAAAGTCAAATATTAAAAAATATTATTTAAATTTTTTTATGTTTATTTTGTTGACTTCAAAGAAATAACTAAACAAAATATTAAAATATTTTTTCTCTTTCACAAATGATATTTCTACGTATCACTTTAAAATATCAAAACCAACAAAATAGCGCCACTAAAAAAAGAAACCAATTAAATGTAGCCATGTAAAAAAAAAATATTACTTTTTAAAAAATAATAAAACACTATTTTCTTCCACTACGATATAATTGGCTTTTCAAATAGCTTTTTTTAATTAGAATAAATATTGTAAAAAAAACTATATTTATACTATTTAAAATATTATTTTATCAATTTAACTTTTTAAAATAATATTTTTTATTGGAGATACTCATATATTTTAATTAATAATTAAAAATATTATTATATTAAATATTATAATTTTATCATCAAACAAAAAAGACTAGCAATTTGTTGGAACTAAGATTCGGCACAAGGATAATGGCTACTGTTATTTTTCATTTTCTTCGGGTTTGAAGATCTGCATCTTTTTTATTTTTTATGTTTATCAATCTTGAAGATTTGCTATCTTTCAAATTGGTTATGCCATCTTTCAAATTCAAATTTCTATAACCAGCAGCTGGGCCAGAGAAGAACTCACTTCCTCCTTTGCTTTGTCAAATTTTGCCCATAAGACAACCAAGATTTCTCGTGCAAAACCAGAAAATCTTGAACAGACCATGTTGTTTTGACATGATACTAAATTGTATCTCTTCCGGATATATATATTATTTTTAAATATTTATTTTTAATATTAATATATTAAAACAATTATTTTTTAATAAATTCAGCTCAAATTCAGTCCTAGATAACCAGGTTTGAAGTTGGATCAAGCTAAATTTTAAAACTATGTTTTTATTGTTATAAACCCTCAGCCCAAAAATAAGTAAATAAATAGTAAATAAGGTAATCTTCAAGAACTTAACCGGTAAATTAAAAGGGAATATTGTCATAATGTGGGGGTAAAAATCCCTAATAATCAACTTAAATTTAGAATAAAATAAAATAATAAAATTATTATAAAAAGTGGTTACTGATAGATAGTATAAAGTTTTTGATCGGGTAAAATAATAATTTTAAAAGAATAATTATTTATAAATTAAGTTGAAAATGGTTACAGAATAATAATAATAATAATAGAGTGGAATTTTGAATAAAGTAATGTATGGTTTTAAACGCAAATAACATTCACGTGTTGATATCAACCTCGTATATATTTGTGTTATTTTAACTCAAAATGGTGAGAACTCTAAGGAAATTTTTTTATTATTGTTATGGATAAGAGTCTCCAATAAATTATTTTAAAAATCATGATAAAATAAATAATAAAATAATAAGTAAATTTAGATATTTCATAAAAACAAACTATTTATTGTCAAGTTTTATAATATCAAGCATAATTCTTAATTAGATTATCGAATTGAGCTAAAACTTTATTAAGAATCTATTAACATATTTTTTTAATTTTAATTAAAATTTTAGATTAATTGAAAAATTAACACAAATTATCACAAAAAAAACTATAAAATAGTATACGGCCCATAAGTAAAGGTAAAACTGTAATTAGCTTGAAAATTCCAGCTCCTTCTCCTCTTAAAAACGCCAGGAGCCATGAACAAAGAGCAGAACTCTCTTTTTTTCTTGTTTTCTCCAAATTTTTCATTAATCTTCTCTAGAGTCAGGATTCTTAAAGTGTGTTAAGGGTTGATTAAGAGGAATAAATACATAAACATAATATTTAGAGGGACTTTTAGTGAGGGAAAGGGTGTTTTTAGTTGTGGTAAAAAGTTCTAACCAATTTATTTCTTGTGGTAACAGATTTTTTATGCTTGGGTTGAAATTTATTCTTGAAGTTCCAACCAATTTTTTATGCTTTTGGTAATTTGCTTCTTAAAGTTTCAATTTATTTATTACTTGGTCCCTGTTATTTTAGGATTTCAAATTTTAATCCTGAACCTTTTTCTTTACATTTTAGTTTGTAGATATTGAGAGAGGAGAAAAAAAAATCATCATAAAATGTTAACGAGAAATAAAGTACACATATATGGCTATATTCTGGCCACACAAAAATTATTGTCATTGAATTTGTCTTTTTAAAGAAATTCAATGAAAATGATGTTTTTTTTATCCGTTCAAAAAAAAAAAATATTAACATCCTTGAATTTTTTTCATTCATTTAATTCTTATTTTTAAAGAGATTATATATTGTTTTGAGGTTGAAAATAAATTTATTAATATTTTCATGGTTTTTATTAGATATTTTTAAGTGAAAACAAATATAAAAATAAGTTTAAATCTCAATTTCTCAATCCCATGAGGTTACATGAAAATTATGAAAAGGATGACAAAGCTTCTGTAGGCAACTCGTTATGTATTTAGAAAAAAAAGGAGTGGTTGGCAAAATACAAAACAAAAAAAACTAGTTAGACATGTAAGTTTGGGCTTCTTGGCCCAACACACATGACCTTTTTTAAAAAATAAATAATAATTGACTTTTTTTTTGAAATTCTAATTAATACTCTCTCTTATTTATTTATTTATTTTTACTTTACACTATTTATTTATTTTAATTTTAATTTTAATTAATTCCTTATTTTAATTTTAAATTGTTTAGTCTATCATTTTTTAAAAATAGTAATTAATATTTTAATTATTTATTTAATTTCATAATTCTTCAAAGAGATTTTTTGTTTTTTTTTCTTTTATATTATATATAAACAAATTGTATTTACATGAAATTTTTATATAAAAAAAATTTATTCTTAAAAACCAAAATTAACCTTAAAATAAAATAAATAAAAATATATAAAATAAAAAGGATACATGAGGTTAAATATTTTGCATGTAGATATATCTTTTGCTTTTACTAAAAAAAACTTATCTTTTAGCTTTATTATTTATTTAGGGTTAAGAAATTTTAATTTATGGGTTCATATATATTTTTTAATTTATGGGTTCATATATATTTTTTAATTTACTTAATTAAGAGTAAATAATATATTTTTATTTTTCAATTAAAAAAAATGAAGTTACTTAAACATTGTATAAAAGATGTTCTGACTATACATGCAGTAAGATGCTTGGTATCAGAACATTTAACATCACCTCGGAAAAACTGTCTGAAATGCCTATTTTTTTTGTTTGATGCGTTAGATATTCTTGAATTTCTAGGAATCTTGAATGTCTTAGGTCATAAGATTGCTCATAAAGTTGAGAATGTAACTTCCTAGAAGTAAAAGAATTTCTAATACCAAGACCGTCGCTGTTTTTTTTTTTTTTTTACCTAAATACCTCATATTTTTATATTAATGTAACTGTTATACCCTTATTTTATTAATAAAATACAAAGATTTTAGATAACTAGCTCTAGCTAACAGTCCACACATATATACTGGTAAAACAAATTTGAGGTATAAAACAAAAAATTCACGTAAATATCTAATTAAATAAACTAATAATTATTTATATAAATAAAAAAAATCATTAATAATAACCAAAATAAAATATAAAAAAATTAAGAAATGAATAAGTTAAGATATTTGATCTTGTAAAATGGTATATTTACTCTTTTGTGCCTATTGAATTTGCTTATTAAAATAAATAGAAGATAATAAAAACAAAAACAAATACAGAACTAAAAACATTATACAAGGCTAAATATATAAGAAATCTCATTTAAGAATAATTTTTTTATATATAAAATAAAGCTCATTTATATAAAATAAAAAGAATTATTCACATATTAAATATAAAAAAATTATTTTTCAAAAAAGGTCTGCAAAACACACGACCTAAACCATGAGACCAGGATAAAATAATAAAAAAGAAATTAAAGAAAAACACAAAACTATTTTTTTTTTTTAAGGAAGTAATGTTGAATGTTGATATTATAAGAGAAATTGAGAAAAATAATCCTAAATCACATGAACTTGTTAACCTCGTTTTCTATGTCAACATATCGGAAGCAACACAAATGAAAAAGCTCTAAATACATTCTCCATCAAATCAAAGGCTAAAGGATGAAAAATGAGAGAGAGAAAAAAACCACACAAAAATTATGGTTAAAAGAATGAGAGAGAAAATTGAAAGAAAAAATAATTGGAGGGTATAAAAAAGTATAAATTGGAGGGTTAATTTAAAATGAAACTTTAACAAAAGGAAAAATAAATCAACAGAATGAGGACTATATTGAAAACAATAAAAAAATATATACTTTGATTGAATGATGAAATTAAAAACTAACAAAACTTTAACAAAAGAATCAAGGAAAAAAATAAAAAATAAGGAATAAATTAGAAAAAATAATACATGACAAATTGTAATTTAAAAATTAAATTAAAAATAACTAAAACTTCCAGAATAAGACCATGGATGAAAATAAACAATAAAAAATAAAAGGACTAAAATTGACAAATTTATAGAAAAGAGGACAAAGGTGCACTTTCTCTAAGAGAAAAGGAAAAGAAGAAAGGAAAAAAAAAAAGAAATGACCCCGGCACATCCAATGACATATTTTTCAAATAAAATAATTATTTCTCAACATAGAAATACCAAAATGCCCTTTATAAATATGAGAATCACATAAAACCATTGTGAAAGTACACAAATACCCCTAGATGCATGCCTTATTTTTGTCTTTTTCTAAGGGTATAATAGTATTTCTACTATATTTCAAAGTGCAAAAAACCAAAAATACCCTTTGTCAACAACTCGATTTTTTTAATTTCAAGAGTAAATAAGTATTTTAAGTATTTCAATGTTTTTGAAAAGAATAAAAAACCCTTGGGCAACATCACAAGAAATTGTTAAATCTAGGAACAAAACTGTATCTTTAATGAGCAAAAAAAATAAAAAATATGAAAATACCCTTAAAGAAACTTTTAATGACTAGTTGACCAATTATAAAGACCAAAACACCCTCAACACCATTACACTTTTTTCTCAACTTAGGGGCAAAATTGTAATTTCACCGTAGCAATCCATAGTAAACTGCTACAGTGAAAACTTACATGGTTTAGAGTTTTTGTTAATCTTTTAATGACATGATTTGAGCTTGTTTAGTATTATGGTAGTGATTGCTTTTCAAAATGCTTTTCGATTGGAAATGCATTAAAATAATATTTCTTTCATTTTTTAAAATTTATTTTTGATATTAGCACATCAAAATTATTTGAAAATATATAAAAAAAATTAATTTGAAGCAAAGAAAAAAATTATTTAAATTATTTTTTAAAAATACTTTTGAAACACAAAAACAAACAAACTCATCATGTGTTTGACATCATGGTAGCTTTTGCGGTTTGAAAAATTTTAAAAATCACTTTTAGTTTTGGTTGGTTGGGTTAAAACTATAATTTAAATTGTTGTTGAATAAAAAATAGTTTAAATATATTTGGTTAAAATTACGGTTAAAAGTGATGTTGCTGGTAAACTAATTAAAAAAGACATGTATTAATTTTTTAGTTTGCAATTACATTAGTATGTGTTGAATTAGTAATACATCATAAACACAATAATACTATACTAAGATCCTATTTTTATTGTCCTATTAAATCAACTGCAATTCTATCACTACCATGAACATAATTCATTCAAGAAGGTTTCTGGTATTCATGACTTTGGGAACATGGGACGACATCAATTAAAAATTTACTGGGATGAGCATCAAATTCAAGGTGTCACAAAGAGGTAAAAAGAGAAGGAATGCAAGGTAATTTCATCATTTATACACTTAAGCTCAATTAAGCAACAACTTATTATATTTTTAATGCATTTTAATATCAAATTAAAATATTTTTTATTTAGAAATATATCAAAATAATATATTTTTTTAAAAAATATTTTTATTTTATTTTTAATATAAACATGTTAAAATCATAAAAAAATATTAAAAAATATTAATTGAATAGTTTTTTAATAAAACACAAAAAAGAGTTACCGCACTCTCAATGCATTTAAGATGCCGTTGTTGAGTGCTGCGATGCAACTATAGTCGTTAGATCCGTCCGGTTTATTGGTCAATCTAACAAAAAATTATATTTTTTTAATATAAAATAATTTTTTTATTTAAATATTTTAACTTAAAAAATTAAAAAATTAAGATAATATTTTTTCAATATAGAATAAAATGTTTTTAAAATAATTTTTTAAAATTTATTATTTATAATATTTATACCATATATCCCTATAGATTATTTTTTAATTTTTTTTATATAAAATATTAAATTTTAATTTTTTTTAATTTTTTCAGATTAATGTAAATCCATCTATATAATTTAAAATTTAATCTCTTAACCAAATTAGCCCGAGCTGGGCAAACCCTGGACCAGATGTGATAACTATGTCTCCACCACCCTTCTAGATTAATGCATCTTTTTTCCAATACTTCATAATTTCTTGAAGCTTTGTTTGACTTAAGTTAATGGGAGGCAACTGCCAATTTGTCGGCATGTCGATGTTCTAGAATCTAGACAAATCTCTACCGTCTCGGTTCTTGTGATTGTCGTCGGGTATATTAAAAATAGTTAAAGAACTAGATAAGGATACACGCATTGCTGGGAATTTATATATACTTTTAAAAAATAATGTAAACAGAAATAAAAGTAATTAATGATTAAAGTTATAAACTGACTGAGATTAATAAATTGATTGGGATTAATAAATTAATTTTATTTTAATTAAATGATTAAAAACAATGATATTAACCAAATATTTTTATTTTAAAAAGATGTCAATATCTATAAAAAAAACAGCAAGAGCATGTAATTGAATAAAAAAAATAGACCGAGTCAACAAAAGCTAATGAACATAATGGGGGAAAAATAATTATACAAAAAGATTTTAAAAAAGTAATAATTAAAATAATGAGAATGAAAATCAAAATCAAAAATAAATTAGAAAACAACTAACTTTTTTTTATTGGAGAGTAATTAAAAACAAAAATAACTAAAACAAATTGAGAAAAAAAATAAAAGAATGAGAAAAAAATTTAAAAACCATAACACAACATAAATTTGGTTTGAAATGTGAAATTAAAAATCAAAATAAAAAATAAATTAGAGGACATCTAAATGTTTTTGATTAGAGGGTAATTGAAAACAAAAATAAGTAAAAAAAAAGGAGTAAAAAATTGAAAAACCATAACACAGCATAAATTTGGTTTGAAAGGTGATATTAAAAACTAATAAAATTTTTATAAAAGAGTTAAGAAAAAAAAAGAAATCTAAAGAATAAAAACCAAATAAAAAAATATATAAAAAATTGAAATTGAAGTACTAAATGGAAAAGAAATAACATCTATACAAAAAGGCAAATGATGAAAAAAAGAAATTGAAAGAAAAAAAGGACACAAAATTTTGTTTGGATGCTTAAATTGAAGAGAAAAATAACTTCAAAAAAAAAAATTAAGGATCAAATTGAAAACAATAACACAAAATAAAATTTGATTAAAGGGTGAAATTTTAAAAAACATTATATGAAATGGTCAAGTAAAAAAAAATTCAAAAAAATAAGAATCAAATTAAAAAACATGATATATTACAAATTGGAATGAAAGACTAAATTGAAAGGAAACAAAACTCTTATTAAAGATTTAAGGACAAAAATAAGAAATTGAAAGAAGAAGGAATAAATAAAAAATACCATAAAACAAAGAAAACCAATCAACAATTCTTAAGGGAGGAGAGAGAAAAGAAAAGAAAAGAAAAAAGGATTCGTCGATGATAAACCACCTACTCGTTGGTAACATATGCCACACCAACTAAAAGAGAATACAAAGATTTAACCATGGGAAGGAGTTGCACACACTGTTTAGAGTACACCGACACCTCTCACTCGCTAGTAGCTTTATGAAATATAATATTATATTATTATGGTAAAATATAATAATTTCTTGATAAAACAAAAAGATAACAAAATAACCGATGTGAAAATGCATAAATATTCCTGTTTTGACTTAAAGGACATTTTAGTAATCTAATTGTAACCTAAAATTTAAAAAACCAATAATACCCATGGACCAAAGGCATGTAATGTTTTTTTTTTTTTTTTTTTTTTTTGTCTTAAAGGGCAATTTAGTTTTTCAGATAAAACCTATATTGAAATAATCGTGTTTTCTTATATATGAAAATATAAATAGATGTAAGTGGCTAGGGTGAGAAAAAAAACCAAGCAACCAATCAAACAAAGAAAATAATAAAAAAATTAATTGAAAAAAACTAAACAGTAAAAGAAAAAAACAAACCTATTAGAAAAAAATGACATATTTCAATTTAAAAAGTCTAAAATCTATTAAATTGAACCGAACTACACTGGTTGAACGAATATATAACCGTATTATAATAGGCCAACAAGTATAAAAGAAAAGCCTTATAATTAAGCATTAAAAACCATCAGCCGCCCCTCTCCCTTCCAGAACTCGTTCACGGCTCTCTTGTCCCCTTGGAGTTTGTGTTTTTTAAGAGAAAAGCATGAAAGTCATGGGAGGTTTAAAATGTTCATCATCTACATCTAAGTAATTTTTACGCCATAGAAAGAAAACCAAACCCTATTGGTTTATGACATCATGCGTGGCTTAGAAATATTTAATATTTTAATATATTAAAACAGAATACCTTCTAATTAAACTATATAATTACCCTTACATGAAATGAAAGTACTTGCAATCATCGAGAAGAAATCATTTTTTCTAATTTCAATATGAATCACTGGTTCCTCATTCTCCTGTCCATCTCCATCTCCATCTCCGTCTCTGGTATACTCAGATTCATTGTCAACCGATACTTTATCAACACAAAGCCTACTCTCTACAAACTCCCTCCAAGCCCCAAATCCATTCCAGTAATCAGCAACCTCCTATGGCTCCGCCGCATCTCTCCCTCTAATATCCACTCCATCCTGAACTCACTCCATGCCAAGTTAGGCCCGATTATAACTATCTACCTTGGCTCCCGCCCTCTCATATTTATAGCCGACCGCCTGCTAGCTCACAAGGCCTTGATCCAAAACGGTGCAGTTTTTGCTAACCGCCCACCGGCTTCTGCTACTCAAAAACTTGTCACCAGCAATCAGCGAAATGTTAGTCTTGCTTTCTATGGCCCGATTTGGCGTCTCCTGCGGCGAAACCTTACTGAAAACTTCCTCCACCCTTCCCGCGCGAAATCTTTCTCTCATTCTCGCCGGTGGGCGCTGCAAGTCCTTAAGAATCGCCTGGCATCCCAAGAAAAGTCTGGCCAGCCTATCTGTGTCAGGGAGCACTTTCAATATGCCATGTTTTGTCTGTTAGTCGTAATTTGTTTCGGTGATAATGTCGATGAAAACCAGATTAAACAAATCGAGGAAGTTCAGCGACGAGTCTTTTTGAGTTTCAATAAGTTCAATATACTCAATTTATGGCCAAGAGTGACCAAGATCGTGTTGCGTAGGCGTTGGGAGGAATTCTATCAGCTTCGTAAATGCCAACTAGACGTATCAATTCCATTAATAAGAACAAGAAAGAATTTTCAAGAGGAAGACAGGAAAAGCATGGAACCTCATCATGATCGTGCTTTATGTTACGTCGATACATTATTATCTCTGGAATTTCCCGACGAAGAAAGAAAAATCAATGAGGAGGAAATTGCTAATTTATGCAGCGAGTTTCTAAATGCGGGCACTGATACTACTACAACCTCCCTGGAATGGATCATGGCAAATTTGGTCAAATACCCAAAAATCCAAGACAGGTTGTTCATGGAGATTAAAGAGGTTGTTGGAGATGGAGATCAGGAGGAGGTACGCGAATCTGATCTGAAAAGGATGCCGTATCTGAAAGCAGTGGTCTTGGAAGGCCTGAGGCGGCATCCTCCTGCACGTCTCTTGATTCCACACGCAGTGATGGAGGATGTTGTTTTGAATAATGAATATCTGATACCAAAGAACGCCGCCATAAATTTCCTAGTTGCTGAGATGGGGTGGGATCCAGAGGCGTGGGAAGATCCACTAACATTCAAGCCGGAAAGGTTTCTGGATCATGATAATGGAACGAGGCAAGAATTTGATATCACAGGGAGCAGAGAGATCAAAATGATGCCGTTTGGTGCTGGGAGGAGAATCTGTCCAGGCTACCAATTAGGAATGCTTCATTTGGAGTATTTTGTGGCTAATTTAGTTTGTAAATTTGAGTGGAGGGCTGTGGATGGAGATGATGTTGATTTGTCTGAGAGGACGGAGCGTACAATGGTGATGAAGAATCCATTGCGGGCCCGCATATCGCCGAGGTAGTCGAGCGTGCCGTGTGGAAATTGGAAACGCCATTTCCACTTGTAATCTTCGAGGTCGATGGATATGACATGTAGAAATGGCTTTTCCACTGTTGCAGTCGCTCTTGTTGTTTTTGTATTTTACTTATTATTAAATGAATACAAAATTTTGATATTTGCTAGAATATTGCTCAAGCTCCGATATGGATTGAACCAATTTTTTAAAAAATATTAAAAGCATGTAGAATTTTTTAATCGTGTTATTAAATCAAGTGATTTAATTTTAAAATCTCTTAACTTATTTTTTTTTTTCGTGAGCGGCTAGTATGACAAGTCTGTGAACTGGGTTATGGATTTCGTTAAGATTATAATTTTTTTTTTTTAAAAATTATTTTTTATTTAATTATATGATAATAAAAATAGATGATTGCGAAATCAAATACCAACCTAATACTAATATTGTTTTTAGATTGTGATAACCTTATAAAAAGTAAAATAGAACCACTTATAAAATTAAATTCTCAATTAACCTAATATCTAAGGATGAGAAAAAACACTAAAAAATATTAATTTAAAGTTAAAAAATTAAAAAATTTATTTTTTTAAAAAATATTTTTAAAATAAACTCAAATTTAATTAACTCGTACATGTAACAAATAAAACTCGAAAAAAGAAACCAAACAAATTTTTTTATTAGATTGTCATTTTCTACATGGAAAAATTCAATAATTTTTTTTTAAAAAAACTTGTCATGTCAATACTAAAAATTGTTTTTTTATTTTAAAAAATAAAATGTCAATATTTTAATAAAAATAATTGACTTAGGTTAAATTTAGGTTATCCGGTAATCCACATATTAACTTTTGATGACAAGGCACTTTTCCAAGTCATGTTTGACAACTGTCAGTGCCAGTTGGCTACTCTTTTAGTAGTGATCGGTGACATTCAACCGAACATATTAAACTTAGCCCATTATATATATGATTTTTTTTCTGGTCATGGATTAAAGGTAAATTAAAACAATTTTAACTTGAAAATATTTTTAATTAAAAGAAAGTTTTAACCGAGTTAATACTTGTTGAGTTGACTAGAAAAATTAAGTTAACTTTAAGTTCAATGTTTTTCCAAACCTGGCTTGAGCCAGAGCCAGCTTAGCCAGGTTGATGATTGAGCTTTCAGGAAGATTAATAAAATATATGCATTGAATAAGTATATATTAAAATTATATAATTATTAATTTTAAAGTTTATAAAATTAATTAAAATATATTCAAGTTAATCCAGATATTTATATTAATAATAAAAAAAATATATGCATTGAACGCCATGCCGTCCCAACTAAGTATGCATTGCTAGTACTGTAATATAAACTTTCTTATTTTTATTTTTTATTTATGTATTTTTTAATTTTAGGAGGAGGGGAGGGAAAGAGAGGTATTACTAGAACCGTTTATCAAATGAGTTTACTTTAGGGCTTTATAGAAAAAACTTGGTGTTCGACATAAACTTGATCTTGATGTTGGCTTGTTCCCGTCACCTTTCTTTTTTATAAATAACGCAAGCATTTATTTATAAAGTCGCACGCGGTTTGTATGAAAAAAAATTTGAACATAAAATATATATTTAGATTATAAAAAACTATTTAGTATTATTATTAAATCTAATTTAACGAGTCAAGTAGATATCAAGAGGGCATCTCACATGTCTACGAGTGTTTTTATATGTATTTAGTCAATTATGAGATTACTCATTGAGCTAAAAAAAACTTTTATAGAAAAACAAAAATGCCCCTTAAATTAATTTTAAAATTTTAACCTCTAAAAATATTTCAATCATTTTACTGTATTTTTAATTATTTTATATTTGATCAATTAATTGCCTCTCATTTGACATGCTAATTGCAAAAAAAAAAAAAAAAATCATTAAAAGAAAAACAAAATTTCTCCTTGATATCAATGTTGATTTTTTTTTGTTTGTTTTTAAAAGCATTTTCATACTTCTGAAATGTGAAAAGACTTTCTCTAATTAACTTGGTAATAACTAATGTGCCATGTGAAAATTATTATTATATTATTTCAATGAACAATGTTTTTTGAATATGTATTTATAGTGTTTTCCCAAGTGTTTTTTTTTTAATATTAGAACCCATTAAATAATTAAAAAACCTATGATGAAATAGAAAAAATAATTTAAATTTAAAATACCATGTTTTGAAACTATAGCATATTATTTATTATATTTACTTTCCACTAGGTTAGATTTTTTTTTCTGGAGTTTTTATTTTGGCCCTCGTGTTGTTTTTCTTAACTATTTCACTATCTATACGTAGTCGGACTCAACTAAAATACGTTAATAATAAACCTTGTTCAATTAATATGAACTATGATTTGCCATTTTATTTCAACGCAGGAAACAACAATTAGCGTTGTTTGTTGGAGACATAATTATAACTTAATTGATACGATTCAAATTATATTTTGGTTTAATTGAGTATATAATAAAAATCTTTTTTTAAAAAAATTCTATCCATGTGGGAGCCATTATTTAGTCTCGTTCATAAAAAAAAAAACTAGATAATTCTGATGGATTAAATTTTTTAATAATGTGTCAGAATTTCAAAATTGAAGTTAAATATGTTCATAATTTTATTTTATTATATTGTTTTGCTGTTCTTTTCACTCCCTAAAACAAAGAATCATTCTGGATTGCATTTCAACAATTATTTTAAAGTGTTTTAAAATTAAAAATAAATTTATTAAGATTTAAGCGATAGTTTTAAGCTATTTTTAGGTTATATATATATATATATTTATGTATTATGGGTCATAGAATTGCTATGCATGTAACAAAAGAATTATATATTATAAAATAATATAAATTATATTTTAGAATTTTCTTTAATAGTTTAAGTTATTAAATTAAGATAATTCTAAGATTTTTTAATATATAATCCAAAGTGTGATGATTCACATCAACAAACTACATGATGAATTTGTCTGGGAGTTAAGGAGGATTTGATGCTCATAAGAAGATTAAAAGAAACAAACAAGAGGAACAATATTTTATACGTTTGCTGGCAAATAAATTATGATTACTATGTGTCTCACTCAAGCAGCACTTGCCTAGTGCACAATGGCCTCACGATTCGTATCTACAAGCTACGTACATATAGATCTCACTATTAAATATGAATTTGTCTCGGAGTTAAAGAGGACATGATGCTCTTAATAAGATTCACATTTACAATCTATAAAAAACAAATTAACCAGAAGAATTATTATATTTTATACGTTTGCTGGCAAATAAATTATGATTGTTACATGTCTCCCTCACTCAGCACTTGCCTAGTGTTGATGCATGCACGACAAGACTCTCATGCCCATCCCTTGCCACCATACAACCTCTCTCTGCAGACCCATATCTTCATCTTTTTCTCTCCACCAAAACATCATTGCAGCTACCACTAATCTCTCTCTTCCTCCATAACCAAACTCACAATCCCATTTCTTTCATCTTTTTACTTGATTAACCATCACCACCACAACTCAGCCCTCATGCTACCACGAGCCACCATAAAAATTGAATCACTACATCACATTGAAGAGAAAAAGAAAAGAGAAACAATAAAGATCACAATTCTCCTCAACCCAATCTTCGATCACGAGTGATGGTGGATTACACTATGGGTGTAGCAAAGAAGAAAAAAGAAGAAGAAGAAGAGCCCATAATCTATTAACCCATAAGCCTTCCCACTTTGTCGACACATGCAGCGATTCTCCATAATCTAGCTTGTTTGTCTGCATGTGCATCCACTGCCAGACCAATTTCCAGTGCTTTCTAGTCAACTCTAGCAGCTCCCAAATGTCAATTTCAAACCCTAATGAAGCGATTTATCTATTTTGATTAATTTATAGTATATTATTAATCTTAATGTGTGCATGTGTTCCTTAATTAATGTGAGGTTTTGTGTCCAAATGTTGTGATCAAATGGTTCTTTGGTTTTTTTTTTTTTATATATAAAATATAAGGTTTTATATTTTACTGAAGATTCTATTCGGGAATGGTAATATTCTTAAAAGGGTTTTTTCCTTGTAAAGTTGAAACTTTGCTTTTTTTGTAAATATAAATAAATATATAAACATATTTTTTTGTTGTTACAAATATCACTCCTTATTTTTAGAACTTGTTCCATATCCCACCTTATCGTTATGAGAAAGGGTGTTAATTCCATTATGTTCTAACCAAAATAGCTAATAGATCTCGCACAATTTTAAAAAATAGAGCAAAGTAAAATAAATTTTATCTCACTCAGGATCTTGGGTCATTTTGGATTTCTCGACCAAATTCTGACTGAGATGTTTTGGTTTCTTATCCTAGTTCCATTCCAGTTGTATAATTAAAAAATAAACTCTCTTATATAACACCTACAAATTCTCCCCCCTTTTTCTACACACACACACTCAGACAACAATTAACTCTCCTTTTCTATTGTAATCCTATCAACAAACACTAGAAATTATTAGGAATCAATAAAATGCAATTAGATAAATCCCATTTATTCTAATACTTGCTTTACTTACTTATCAATTGATAAATAATTTAAGGTTTTTTATTTTTAGGTCAACCCCATATATTTTCTCAAATCAAAATCAATCTTTTTAAAAGTAGACATATCACTAATATCTCTCTATGGTTTCTTGAATTTTAGGTAGAAAACATAAAGTTTTAATTTTTTTTACTCTATTGATGAATATCTTAATAATATTGAAGCTAAGAAATTAATAAATTTTCAGTTTAGGGTTTGTTTTGCTAACTGAAAGTATTAGTTTTTTTTTACCCTTTTGGTTGTTGTGATTGTGTACTATTTGTTTGGTTGTTAGGAAGAAAAGACTTAAAGTTAGGCCATAAATTGGTTTAGTCATTAATGCTTGTCAATTGTTTGTAAATTACTATGTTTTGTAATTTTTAATTTGATTGATTATTTTTGCTGTTTATTTTTTGTGTTTGATTTTTCTCCTTTGATAAAAAAAACTTCTCGTTGGGTCATCAACTTATCATCCATTTCCTCCATAAAAATCTTACAATTTGCTTATATATTGGTTGCTTAATCTTGATGTGTTTCCCTTGATTACAAAAAGCGACCTTGTTAGTTACTCTACTATCTACCTAATTTTATATGACCCATATGGAATGTTTCCCTTGATTGAGAACATGTGAAACAATATTTATGGTCTTTTTATACTCTTGCTTCTAGATTTACAATTTTAAAAATAAATTATTATTCATATTCATGAGCTCATGTTTTACTCCGGATGATTAAGGGCTTTGCTTTTGTGTTTATATAAACATGAATCAAATAAGTATAAAGCAATTTCTTTATTAGTTGCTAGTATTTTTATCATTCATTTTAGTTCAAAAGTTGTACTACATATAAAAAATCTTTAGAGAGAGAGAGAGAGAGAGGTTGGTACCTGTCCTATAATTTTTATTCCATCTCATTCCAATCAATGATTTGAGATTTACCTCTCCACTCTAGATGATGTTTTCCCAATAAAATTAGACAATATAAATGAATTTTATCTTAGCAAATCTAACTTTTATATTATAAAAAAGTTAGATGAATAAAGAATAATAATTCATGTCATGAATCCACCTAGTAAAAATCTAAGGGTCATAACAATTGTAAAAAATAGGGCCCTCTATTTTATTAGGTCTTATGACTCACTTACTAGAATTATCATGGCTAGAGTAACCTAAAAGATAGTTATATTGGTGGTGCCCTTGATGAACTTGTTTATAATGGTTATTATTGGGCGTTTGAAAATATGGTTGCAGTTGCTTTTCAAAGTGCTTTTCACTTGGAAATGCATCAAAATAATATATTTTTTTAAAAAATATTTTTGACGTTACCACATCAAAATGATCTGAAAACACCAAAAAAAATATTAATTTAAAGCTTTTGAAGCGCAAAAACAAACAGGGTTATACTGATTTTTGGGTGTTTTATTTGGAAAATCTCTAAGGGTTCAACTCTCTTAAACAAGCTGATCATTTTGTTTCACATAAGATATGGTTCCTCTTGAATGGTTTTAAGGGTATCACTAAGGGTCAGGTTTATGGTAATTGTAGACTTGAAGTTAGACACTGGATCACCATGATATAAATATATGCAACACTAACTTAGAGGTGAAATTAAGATCATAAGCAATTCTTGCAGGTGAAATCATGATATAAAAATAAAACTAATCTCGTTTTTTTTACTTTTTAACGTGAAGATTATTTAAGATCAAAATACACCAGGAAAATTAAAAACATGCAATGCTAAACTTATAAATATAAAAGACTAATTAAACACAATGTCACAACTTCCTACAAGTCTAGCAAAGACTTACAATTAACAATAGAACTAAATTTTAGATGTTATTGACCTAAGAGGTTGATAAAAAAAAAAAGGATAAAAATGCAAGGTAGAATATTTTCTTAGATTTTTTTTTAAGTATAAAAGTAATATTAATAACAACTTTAAATGAAAAATGCAAAACTAAAAAAAATTAAAAGGTAGAGCAATTTACCAACTATATTATTATATTATTTAACAGGCCACTTGAATCACACAAGCTATTATTGATGCACATACTACCACTAATATGGTATTATATTGGTGATCCTTTCATTTAGAATAATTTTTTTTAACTTTCACTTTTCACTACTTTTATTTAAATACTTTGTAAATAAATATAAAATTAAAATTAAAATAAAGAACGAAAGAAAGAAAAAAGAAATAATATTGATGTAACTTGGCAGTAAACAAAGATGGGATAATTATTCTAGACCCTTTTCATGCATCTCGTTCTCTCAAAACTCTAACATACAGTGGTGCATCTCTTGTGACTGACCTACAATGTTGCATCTTCAATGATGTTGGGTGGTGAAATGGTGCTATTTATGGAGTGTAATGCTATTGATCTGACTATCATGGTTGATGGCGTGGTTATGGTGAATCAGGTTTATTGATATGTTAATCCTCTCCGCCAATTTGCTTTATTGATTTATACTTGATAATGCTCTCTTGACAATGGTGTTGCCTGATTTCTTTTATGGAGGTTGTCAGGTTTATGATAGGTATTGATAGCTGTGAGGGATGATGGTTCTAGTAATTGGTCTTGGTTGATGTGAATCAGTTCTATGATAAGTTAGATGGGTAGTGGGTGGGCGTGGCGGTGGAACAAGCTTAATTGAAATTGTTTCTACTGGGATTTCTTCCAAGTATTTTTGTGAAACTTCGGGAGCTCACTGTCAAGGCCAGCAATGGCTTGTAGTGGCTAACATCCATAGAAGAAGAAAAAGAAGAAGAAGAAGAAGAAGGGGAGAGATTCTTAGAGTTCATTCATTATTTTGCCTATGCCCACGGTTCCTGTCATTCTGTTACATATAATCCCAAATTCCTTTTAGAAGAGCTTCAAGTCATGATTTCCACTTGTGGTCTACACACAGTATGCTAGCTAGAGAAAATGACAACTAAATGAAACGTTAACAATCCTTACACGTAATCAAGTGAAGCGTAATGTTCACTAATAATCTTCCCAAATATTCATTTCCATATGCCAAAATCCTCTCCCCAGATTGAACTTGTAACTATTTTCCCCGTTTAAAGTGCCTCTGTCCTCAAGGGAAAATTCTAGTGCTTAAGTAGGATCATCTCTATTATAAAAGCATTAGTAGAGATCTTAACACAAATGACATAGTCAAGCTTGACAGTGCCTTTCATTAAGCGAGGGATGGTATTGAATTGCTTGCAAACTTTCTCAACCATCTAAAGTGTTGCACTTCCCACACTCTTCATTATCATGACAGAGAACCAGTAAGGAAGCATTGCACCCACAATCAAATCAATGAAAACTTCAGGAGTCAATACATCGATTATTCAAATTATGCACCAAGGAGGGCCATAGAGCAATCCCTTCTCAATAGCAGCAGTGGTGTTTCCGGCAATATCAAAGGCATCAGTTCTGTCTCGGATTCTGTGGATCATATCTACCATCTCAGCAATACCTTCGACATTGTCACTAATAGGACCATATGCATCAATTACCAACCTAGTGGCAATGGTGCTCGATATTCCAAGGGGAGTTACATCAATACCAAATATAGCAGCAAAATAGAAACTAATAAAATGTTGACTATGATATCAAAGATAGAAATAATGAAAAATTTGTATCCTAATGCAAGCCAAAAAATAACATTAGTGGCAGCTCCAGTTTGGCAGGAATCAGCAACATCTTGAACAAGGCTGTGTGCATTTCTAGTATAGTACTCAGTTACAAATCCAGTGATAAGATCGGCCCAGAGACCAACAACAACACACAAGAAGAGTTGCTGATTCTTGACAACCTTCTACAATTTGAAATTGAAGATGGTAAAGGAAGATGAGAGGGCTATGCAACTAACAATGACAACTCTAACAATGACAACTTTAACGATCATTAAAACAATAAAAGTGATGAGTTGATTCTTTAGTATTGACATAGTTTCCTTCACAACCTTGATTTCAAGGAAATCAATTGCAAATAAGATGGTTATTAGACAAACAATGATACCCACATAACTGACAATGTAAGGATATAGCATTGGAGTCGATTCATGGTTGATTCCAAAAAAAGAGATGAAAGCAACAACTAGGGTAGAACAATAAGACTCGACGTATGAGCTAAAAATATCAGATCCCATGCCAGCTATATCACCTACATTGTCAACTATCACAACAGGATTTATTGGTTCATCCTAAAAAATATTCCTTTCAACCCTGCCAACAAGATTAGTACCAACATCAATAGCCTTGGTGTTATACCTCCACTAACTCTACCATAAATAATTATGGAAGATCCTCAAAGTCCATAACTAATTACAAACTCAAAAAGCCCTTCACATTCATCACCATAGTACAACTTAAAGAAGTTGATGTTAATGTAAAACACCAAGAGCCCATTTGCAACAAGGAGAAAACCCATGACTGTCCCATATCTAAATGCAATGATAAAAGCCTTCCCACTTCTTGTTCTTGCCTCTAGGGTGGTTTTGGCATTGACATGGGCTGCAATTTTCATTCAAACAAATCCATAAACCATTGAAGTGACATCACCAAACACGAAGGATATGGTGTTGAAGCCAGCAGTGGTAAGAACAGACTTGCACATCTTCAATGGGTCATATGTGCAAGGCTGAGTTTTCTTTCCCAAGTGAAAATACACTAAAATTTTAATGTTTTATGGAAAAAACTTGAAATGGGAAAAAAATATATATTAATGCGTAACAAATTTTAAATACAAGTATAATACTAGCAACAACTTGTTAATTTGTTCATATGTTAATTGTATTTTTCTTACATAATTAATTTGAGATATGAAAAGGATAAATAAAAGCTTATTATATGATTGTTTGTAAAAATAGTAATCAATATAGAGAATAAAAGGAATAAAATTACAAAACCATAGGTAGCATTTAAAATATGTAAATCCTAAATCAAAGCCTAGTGTCTAGTGCCATATTTGTTTTTTAATAATTTTTTTATGTTTTAAGAATAATATTAAAACTAATATTAATATTAATATCAATTTCTTATTATTATTGGAATGAATCAAATAGATTCATATTTTATCCGTCTAATAAATAAATGAATTAATATATTCAAATCATAAATGGACTTGGCCATAAAATTTATATAATCATCATTTAATTACATAAACTTGTAGATTTCAGTCAAAATTCAATTCATTAACCACCTTAAATAGAGATAGAACTCCAATGTTACCATATTATTAAGACTCAATCATTACATTGCATCAAAATTTTCTGTGTGATTTTCTCCATGTCATATAATGTTTTTTAGAGATTTTTATTTTTTGTCATACTCCAACTATATAATATTTAAATTATGGTTTTTTTTTTTAGAAAAAAAAATTTATCTATACCGAATAAATATTTTTTTAAATTGAAAGATCTTACTAAATGAATCCTATAAACAAAAAAAAATGTTTCCATCCATAATGATAATATGTTAATTGTTTAAAATAAAAAGACATATTCGAGGGCATTTGTCAATGTTTCACTTTTTATATCTTTAACATCATTATAGAAAAAAACCCATAATCATGAAAATGAATGTAGCTTCTAATACAATTAGTGAGGACAAAACTAAAAAAGAAAGAGGATAAGGCCAATAAATGATTTACAAGGTTAATTTTTTGTCAAGATTTTCCAGTTTTTATGCAGTAGTCTAGTCCTACTAAACTTGGCTTTTCTCACCCCTTTCGCTCGTGTTTGCCTGTGACTAAGTGTCTCCCACACCCAAAAGGTTTTTCCCATTCTCACAAGTTGTAAGCAAGCAAAATCACACAAGTAAAGAGGTAGAAAGTTATTACACAACATATACAGAAAAAATTCCTAACCTTTATTAATCTCAACAACGAAGGAAATACACAATTTCGTATATGTGTAGTATGCACAAAACTTGCATGCTATATATAAAACTGGCATCCTATACACAAAACTCGCATCATACATAACCAAGGCTCTCTAGCCTATTTATACATAAGCATATGAAAGGTTACAAAATATAAAACTAGCATCCCTACATTTTAGGAAGTAGTGAGACACTTTCTCCATTATGTTCCAATAAACTTAGTGGGTGGTTTTAACCCATGATCTAATTAGTACTTAAAAGTGTATATTTATCAAGGTTTTATATCATCATTTTGCACTTGAAGTATCAATAACTCCTTAACTAAAGCATGTTTTATAATAACAAGTCTAATACTATAAAATGCCTTAATATATGGTAAATGTTCATCTTAAATGTAAGCCTATCACTTAAATCAAAGGATTGATTGATGAGTTCAAGTATGGAAATTGAAAGGACAAAGAGAGGGCCAAACTTAGAAAAGAGATGTTGGTGCAGTCCAAACTGGAACACTGTTCGGTAATTGGATCATATCTCGAGTTCTAGATGTCAAAATGATCTCAAAGTTTTACACAGATTCAGTAAGACATAGGCCTACTACTTTCATATGGACATCAAGATCTAAGAAGGTCATTTTCAAGTCCAAATTATAGCAACAACGGAGAAGTCCGAATCTGTCCTGCAGCCCGAACACTGTTCAGTGTTTGGCCCATATATGGAGTTCTAGAAGTCCAAATGACCTTAATTTTTTTTTTTTGGAAAGATGAGACAATTTCCTACAACTTTCATGTTTTCAAGTGGTCCCAGTTCTGATGCTAGCAATTTCGTTTTATTCAGACAAGAAGATAAGGATTTTCACCAAGTCAAGAGTTGGCCACCCACTCAACAATTAGTCATCAAATCAATAATTCCGAATTTTGGCCTATAAAAGGAGGCATGTGCCATGCATTTAGGGGCTTGGTTGTTCAAATCAAGATCATACTCTTTATTTCTCTCTTTATCTTTTTTTGTAATTCTTAAGTTTTGATTTCATTAATATCTTGTTTATGCTTTTCCTTTCCTTTCCTTTCCTTAGTTAACTTGTATCTTATTTATGTTCTTGTTTTGTTTATTTATGTTTCTCTTCTTTATTATGTTTAGCTAATTTTATTATGTCAAGGTGAAAATGTTACACTAATGGTGTAAGAATAAGTATGGTGTAAACTCAACATAGACCTTAATATTTAATATTAACATGTCTTATCTTTTTATCTTACTAATTCTTAATACCTTGCTTGTTAAATGGTTAATCTAGATTTGAGTTGTATAACACTTGGTACAACAAATGCTTGGCACTCTCATAACCCAACCGTATGGTATTACCTACACAAGAAACTTGATTTGTTGTTAACATAAGTTAACATCACGAATTCCTGATAATATTTAAAAGTTTGGTGTTACTTAAATAAGATAATTAATATGATCATGTTAATAATTTATAATGAGCTATTAATGACAAATCATCCGATTGGAACCTCCTTTGTGTGTGGTTTCCAGTTGACTAATAAGAGTTTATATTATTTGTTTGGAATACCATTAGTGGATCCTCTGACACTTGTTTTTATTATTGTTTAATTCTCACATTGATCTTCCATATTAAAATTCTCATCAACTTCTTCCTCTTCCTCTTTATTATTATTATTATTATTATTATTACTAATACTACTACTACTACTATTATTAGTATTATTATAACTATTACTATTATTATTGTTGTTGTTATTATATTATTGTTTTTTATAATTTATACAACTAACCTCTCTATGGTTCGACCCTGGTCTTGTCGGGTTATTTATTACTTCGACACTCCTGCACTTGGAAGAATACATCAATCTTTCGGTCGTGTCATGATCCTATAATCTTAGTGTCTGAAGGAGCAGTCCCAACCATGCTCATGTTCAACAACTATACCCCCATGATTTGGACATCTATTCCCCCTATGAAGCTATGATCATAACCGTCGTAACAACCCATTACACTGCCATGTAACTGTCAATCTATGCGGATGAATCTACTTTGTTTGTTGTTTGCCTTGGACTATTCATCATCCAAGTCCAAAACATTGTCGATTTCACCACTGCTACTGAATTTGACACTGTCCCACAAACTGCCATTATCCATTATGTCTTTCCAGTAGTGTTTTCATTAGTGTATTCATGTTAAATTTTGACTATGTTACAAACCTCTCCCACTAAAAAAAACTGACACCCTCTTTTAAACATATTTAGGATACCCTTACATCACATTTACCCACCATCACGAATCTGTGTCCCACACACAAAGCCTCTTGGTTTTGCCCACATTCAAACATAATTTTGTCCATCGAATCTGCAATGACTAAGAAACCTTGATAACCCTATTGTCAACAAGTTTTCGAACTAAGTTGTGACTAAAGTCTTTCATAGGATCTTGTTTATTTCCCACAAAGTCAAAACACACTTTGAGTCCCAACCTAAAACATTGAGATTGATCTTGTCTGGCCAAAAACAAAGTTGTAACACTCCACTGTCACATAACTGTCATATCTTTCAAAATTCATATGTGACTTCCCCAAGCCACACACAATCTGTCCTCATTCATTAGCAATCCCACATGCCAATTCGATGACCCATAACCTATTTTCATGATGTTCAGACACTTCTAAAGCATCCAAGGCTTCCATCCCTTTTCTCATGAACAAAACCATACATAACCACTTTAAAGAATCACATGAATCCTAATAAAATCCACATAACTCCCCAACTAATCCATATATAACTTGTAAGCAAAATGAGACAACCCTTTTTCAGTGATCAACATAATCTTATATCAAAGTTCTTTCGACAAGTTCAAGCCCTACCCAAACATACACACCCACAAGACTTCGTTTATGTAATAGTATCCATATTGTTCTAACCCTTGTTGCATGTTTCGTATACCAAAAACTCGCAATATGATATCCCAATAAAGGCCAAACATTTTATCTTCGTCACCTTGAATAACGCTCAACATTAAGATGTTCAAGACAGACCCTATTACCTCTTCACCAAGGCAACATATCAAATCATCCTCGTCTACTAACACGATCAAAAGATTGATGTCTTCTCTCAAGTGTAGGAGTGTCGAAGTAATAAATAACTCGGCAAGACTGCGGTCGAACCACAGGGAGGTAACTATATAAATTATAAATAATAATAATAATAATAATAAGAAGAAGAAGAAGAAGAAGAAGTTAAAGATGACTTTGAAATATAAGATTAATGTGATGATTAAACAATGATAAAAACAAATGTTAATGTTAGAGGATCCACTAATGATATTTCAAATATGTATAATATAAACTCTTTTTATTTCTTAACTGGAAACCACATACAAGGAAGATTCTAATAGGATGATTTGTCATTAATAGCTCATTATAAATTGTTAACATGATCATATTAATTAACAAAAATAATTTTGAAAAAAACACAAAAAAAGACAATTTTGAGAAAGAAAAAAAAAGCAAAAAAATGAAAACAAAAAACAGGTGAGGAAAGTTAAAGCTGAATTTTCAATCTGCTTAATATTTAAAAAACAAATTCGACAAAGATAATTCAATAAAAAACATGTGGGGAAATACTATAGCAAAACAAAAACAATATGGAGAAATATTGTAACAATCCACAATGTTTTAAAGAAAAAAACTACGAAGCAAAATCGACAAAGATCATGTAAAAAAAAATTCATAAAAAAATGGAAGAAAAAAAGCCTTGTAAGGAAACATTGTAGTAATATATAGTTTTTTAAAGAAAAAAAACTAAACTAAATTTTCAACCAATTCAATATTAAAAAAAAATTGATTAAGATAATTTTTTTAAAAAATACAAAAACAAAAAAGAATAAAAAAAGAAAATAAAATGTAAAGCTCAAAAAAAAGAGGAAAAAAAATGAAAAAAATGTGGGAAAAAAAAACAAAAAAATTGAACGACAAAAAAAATAAACAAACAGAAAAAAAATAAAAAAAAAGTATGTGGCGTGGGGAAAGTTATAGTACTTTCCCCACACCTTTTAGAGTATTGTTAATATATAAATAGATAAAATGTGAAAAATAAAATTTATATTAAAACATATTATTTTTAGAAATTAATTTTTTTTCATAATAAAATTTAGGGTTGATCGAAATACTAAGTAGTAATGCTTGATTTAGTTTTATCAATGTGTTTTTGATATATAAAATTGCTAATAGAACTGTAATATACTAATTTTTTAATAAATATATTTAATTAATATTAATTGCTTATAACTTTTTAATTTACATGATATTTGTTCATATTTTTATAGGTGCAATTCTTAATTTTCTTTTTGAAAATAGAATGATAATATACATGGACAAATCATTTTTTATTTTTAAAGAATCTTAATCAAACCAATAACATAATCTTAGCTCAATAGTTTTATGTTATTGTATTTAGAAATACAACGGTTATTTTTTATTTAAAAATATATTAATTTTTTTATTTTATAAAAATTATTTTTAATATTAACATATTAAAATAATTTAAAAATACAAAAAAATGATAATTAAAAAAAACAAAATAAATTTAAAAAATTTTAAAATTATTTTTAAAACACAAAAAAAGATAATTAAAAAAAACAAAATAAATTGAAAAAATTTTTAAATTATTTTTAAAACACAAAAAAAGAAAAACGAACAGCCCAAACTTCGAGGGCCTTCACAGAGAGTCAATAGAAAGCAAAGTGGCGCCATTGGTAACCATAAAAACGGCTGTGGACACCAAATTACAGACGCGTCAAACAACTCAAATATCTTTTAATAAATTACAACTCCAACCCAACAAGAAAGAAAGCAAGCCCTTGGCATTTTGTGTTGTTTCTCTCTTTCTCTTGGAATGGCTTCTGTGTCTCTGTCTTCTCTATCTTTGGCTCATAGAAGAAGACCAGATGCTGCTGCTGCTGCTGCTCTTACTTTCAGTTCAAGTGATTTGAGGTTTCGTTCAGCTTCTTTTGGATTTGGTTTGGCAAAGAAGAATCAAAGAGTCTTTGGTTTGGAAAAGAAGAATCAAAGAGTCAGGGTCTCAGTTTGTAGAGCTTCTTCTCTTTTTATTCGTAATCTTGATGCTGATGATTTTAGACACCCTCTTGATAAACAGGTTTCTTTTTACTGGATTATTTATATTGGAAATCCCCTTCTCTTTTTTCTATTTGCAATCTTCTAATTCTTGGTTTTTTTTCCCATCAGAATACACTGATTTTGAGGGCAATTCCAGGATTAAATGAACTGGGGAAGGCTCTATTAGGTACTATTATAATTTCTTTTTGTATGATTAGTGTATTTATTGACTTGTGCTTTTGTTCCCCCCCCCCCCTTTAATTTACTATCTACTGTTCATTTGACTTTGATTTAGCATTTAACACTCGCATTTCTGTAAATTTGGAGCTTGTATTTGGTTTTTGTATAGTGGAAAGTTGTGATAAATACAAGCTCTATTTCTCTGAAATGTTCATTTAATGGCTCAGCAGAAATAAAGGGGATTGTGTTATATGCTATGCACAAGTTATTTGTCATCGATTCCATGATGTAAACCTAGCCTCTCTTTTTTTCTCTTCTTTAGATATTACCATGGTTTCTCGTGCGTGGAAAGATTTGGCTAATGTTTTCTTTGAGTTATATTCTAAGTTGTTTCTTGGAATGCATAATTGCAGGGTCTGTGACAGAGCAAATCATGCTTCTAGAAAATATTGGGACTTCAGTTCTTGTTTCTAAAAATCAGGTAATTGTATGACTCTAGCAAACATTAGAGTTTATGTAGGCTATCTTGTGTGGCTGTATTTTCTCATGGTACTCCATTAAAAGTGTCATTCGCTGCAAGTTGATTACTTTCAAAATAGTTGTTGAAAGTCTATTTTCCTATTTACCACCTGTTAATAGATGATCTGATAACACTTTGCAAATACTGATTAGTAATCAAATAAATAAAGAATATAGAAAACTTAAATGCACAAGTTATTTGGTTACAAAGGGAAAATCTTTTGAAGAACTCTTCAAAAGATTTTTTTTATAAAAAAAAAAACCCTCTGAGTCAGCCAAATCCAAGATAGATAATTTTTTCACTAACTTAAACGATCACAAGATGAGTATCTCTAAATATAACCCTTTGTGTCTATACTACCTTACCTGATGAGACAGTGAACCATATTAGGTCTCCTATTACAGTAGCTTGCTAGCACATCTGACAATCTTCATCTTAACTGGAACCTTCAGTTACTAACAATTTACACAGGAACTCCCTCTAAAAGTCTTTAGGCTTTCTAACTCTTCAGAGACCAATTCTCCTTGAGAATTTCCTACACATTCCTCATGTGTCAAAAATATGTGTTGTGAAACTCTATATAAACTCCTTAGCTAGTTGGCACACTTGCTTCAATGTAATTGATGCTTTTACGTTCTAAAACTCTCCTTTAAAGTACACAATGCTCTCATTTCTTCAGACTTAACCTTTCTTATATACATGTCTTATGTGATAAGGATAAGGATATTCTTCAAGTTTACTAGTCTGTTAAAATTAGTAACAGACTGCTAACGTGTTTTATAAAAACACTGATAAAGTTATCTTCGAATAACTTTTTCTACTCTATTTGAATTTATCTCATAAATAATCTAAACTAATCCTATAATTACAGAGAAGATAATGCTAATTGATTTTGATAAACTTCCATCTTAGCCAAATTATTTTTTTACCAACTATAAAAAGATCTTCACTAATCTAAGCCAACAAAATGACATTTACAGTTGTAAAGATTCATCTAAAGGGACATATCTATAATTGTTAGAAATATTCATATTGAACATACGTATAAAGCAGTCTGCTGGTATCTGATACATTTGGCATCTTGTGAACTTACTCTTTTGTCCAGGTTTTGTTCATTTGGAGCTCTTATAACATCTTTTCCCTTGTGTGTGTGTGTTTTTCGTATAGTAATTCACATCATTTGGGCGTTGACTGCTGTTTTATTTACAGAAAAGAGAATCATAGGTGCTTAATATATCAATGCATTGTAATTCACTTCATAACAATTTTAACATGTTGTCAGTGCTGAATTGGCATAAAATATCACTATTTGAAATAGACTCTCTATACGCAGCATTTTCCTGTTATCTGCATATTGTAAAAGGATGTAGGATATATGTAGCAATTTATAGCCTTGCATATGTTAATTTCTTTTGTATCAGCTTTCTGAACTTCATCAATTGATGACTGAGGCTGCGCAAATACTGAATATGGAGGCCCCTGATCTATATGTTCGGCAAAGTCCCGTACCAAATGCATATACTTTAGCCATAAGTGGGCAAAAGCCATTTGTTGTTGTGCATACCAGCCTCGTGGAGCTTCTAACAAGAAAGGAGTTGCAGGTCTGGATTTGTACATTTACCTTTAAAAGCATGTTGTGGTTATCAGTTGACTTATTTTGAGTCCTTCCCTGTGAACGAATGGTTTTGCTTGATTGGCTCTGCAAGGTTCACGAGCATCCATGTGGCATAGTTTGTGGCTTTAGTTTTAGCTTCTTTTTTGCCTGTCATTTATCTTATAACCTTTTTCTTTTCATTTACATCTGTATGCACAGATATATCTAGATATAAATGTTTTCTTGCATAATAGAACTATCTTTCAAATGATGAGATGCTATTAACTTCAGACTATTTAACTTAAAGTAGGCTGTCTTGGCTCACGAGTTGGGTCATCTGAAATGCGATCACGGAGTATGGCTCACGTTCGCCAATTTTCTTACACTCGGAGCCTATACTGTCCCTGGTAGGTGTTTTCTTTCTGTGATGTTTGTTGAGGTAACATCTATAATTTCAATCTATATCCTCTTTGATTAGAATCATTTTCTTGGATACTGAGAAAAATATGCGCGGCCTCTGAACTCACAGCTTAACCAGTCTTTTTTAAAAACAGATCTTGCAGAAATTCATGTTAACTGATTTTGAATTACAAGACTCCGAGTTGTACAACAAATTAGTATACTGGCTATCGACCTTTTAAAAAATGGCATATATTTGATGAGTTATTTGAGCAAGTTGAGATCATTTCAATGGAGTATGGGGCTGGTCTTATGATGGCTTCATTTAATTTTTGTTATATGAAAGTGCAACAACTACAGGGTTTTGACTGAAACATTTCTTCCATTTATTTTTGGAGTTTAATTTACTGGAAGTTAAAAGATCCATGTATCGAAAATTAATATTTAAAATCCTTGTATATTGGTAATGATGGCTTATACCCGTATACCAGTTTCCTTGTTAATTTTACTGTCTGAAAGCAGCAACTTTGTTTGGAACCTTCGGTTTATTGGGTCCGTGGCTGCACATATTAGCAATCAAGTTGTTTCATTCACGATAGTTCTCAGATTGTCTACTTCCTTGACAACATGCTTCATAGAGTTCTGAAACGCCTATTTTGTTCACAGGAATTGGTTGGTTGATAGCTCAGAATTTAGAAGAACAATTATTCCGTTGGCTCCGAGCAGCAGAGCTAACTTGTGACCGTGCAGCCCTTCTTGTTGCCCAAGACCCTAAGGTATATAAAACTGGAACCTTTTAATTGTATAAATTGATTACTGTGGTATATTTGTATAGATTTGATTATCTTATCCTTTTCTTATTATCCTACAAGAGGTGGTCATCTCTGTTTTGATGAAATTAGCTGGGGGAAGCCCATCAATTGCTGATCAGCTAAACGTGGATGCATTCTTGGAACAAGCGCGCTCTTATGATAGAGCTTCTTCAAGTTCCGTGGGATTGTACATAAGGTGAGCAGTATCATATATGAACTGAGTACCAAAAATTACACCTACCAGTTTCCTGGCACTTATCTGATTTGCTAGTGCTGCAGAAACGCTCAAACAAAACAACTCTCACATCCTCTGCCTGTTCTACGAGCTCGTGAAATTGATGAATGGTCGAGAAGTCTAGACTACCAGCAGCTTCTGAAACGTGCAAAACAGATAACCACTCCACAGAACGTTTAGAAGATGGTCAAAATGTGAGCAACTTGAATAGGTAGGATTATACGACCGCTGTGAAATGTTTTTTTTGCTTTAATTACCTGTACCTCTTACTTGTAGGAACTTGGATTTCACGTGGGATTCAAATTGAATCCTTTCTAGTTGGTCATGAACTTAAAATTACATATTGCGATGCTGTATGATGGGAGAAGTTTATGGAGTAACTAGACAATTAAGTCATTTCTGATCAATGGCACACTAAACTCCATGTTGTTGCTGTAATTAGGTCGTTTCTGTTTTATCTTACCTGACACGCTATACTCCATGCACAGTATTCATGCTGCCTTCAGGTTGACTTGCTTTGTTTTGGGCGCTTGTTCAGGTTTCCTCTCTCTCATGGCTACCTCGTAATCTTTGGAAAAAACGACGGCGAAGCACAAGGGTGCAGGAGATGGAGGATCTGATGAGCATTTGCTATCTTCCTAAGAACCTTGATTTTTCGTGGCACTATAAATCGACAGTAACTAGAATCATATATGTATATGTATATGTATATAGCCTTCGTTGTCCGTCAATCTTTTCCATGTATATAAAAGGGCTTTGAGATTCATCCTTGCTTGTTTTCTCATAGAACACACCAAGTAATACGGTGTTGTATTACAGATATTATCAACATGTGAAGTACTCATATAGCATACACAACGCTTGCATCAATAAATATAATGCATTGCTTTGCTCATGTTTCATGGTATGAGAGCCTGTGCGTAGCTTGGCTTCCGTTGCATTGTACAAGAACTCACTGTAAATGGTATGGAAATCAGCACTTAAATGTTCACCATCAACCTATCCTTTCTAGTTTAGGAGTGAGAAAAAGCATCAAACACATAGCTTTGATTTGAATTTCTGAAGGGTTCAAAAGAAAGGATCCCAGTCACAAAAGCCTGTCAACTTCTAAATTAGAAAATTGCTTGATCATCATTAAGTAATCCTGGAATGGCTGAAAGGAACACATGAAAATCAAAACATCCCCTTCATTTCAAATTTCATCTCATCAGTAGAACATAATCACATTGTCAGCCACAAGACCACATAAATGTTCACCATATATCCTTCATCGAATTTGTGGTAGCCGGAATATACATCAGATAGCAGCTGCATGATAGGGTTCTACGAAAAGGCTTTTTCGAAGAATCAAATGGAGGCTGCTGGCCGGAGTTTGCAAGTTTTCTACAATTTGGATTTAAAGCTGCAAATTTCTCTATTACTGTGAGCAGGTCCTTTGTTGCTGGCTGCCTGGAACGTTAAAAGAAAAGAGCGCATGCATTGGAATTCAGCGGGAAGCAATAAATCAACTCGTTTCTCAAGCTCCTTGTGTCTTCCTACATGGAATGTTTTCCAGCAAGAAAATATTAAGCACAGTAAGCTGGGCAGACAATCAATTCCAAAACACGAAAAGTTTTGATTTAATAATTTATGATATGAAAGGTTTTTCTACTATAAAAAATTTCTCTTCAAAAACTTTCAATATTCCAATTAAGATTTCACACCTCAAATCAAACTATTAAATTTTTTAAATTTATATCTATCTTAATTACTATCAAATTAAATCAAAATAAGTTTTCAAAATGAAACTACAACAGCATAGGAGATGCAATATATTGCTTGAATGAAAAAGTAAAAGAAAACTGAAATTTTCTGAAAAAATTATAATTCAAAATTTTGATGAAAGAAATAACTCACTAACTATTTATATAGAGATAAAAACTGACCTGACCAAAAGAATATAAACCAAGTAGAAAACATAATTAAAATTCAAAATTAAGTAGAATGATATAGTGAAATTCAAGTCTAATTCAACGATCAAATATTAAATTATGATTGTTTTTGTCAGATTATGTGTTTGACGCAAATATATATATTTTTGGGAGCTTTATTTTATCTATTTAGTCTATAAACATATTTGCAATATGTTCCACATCAATAGGCTCTTTTCTAGTTTTATCTAATGTGATGAGTCATTGAATTTTTTAAATTTTATTTGTAGCCTAAATCTATGTTTAAAAGGATCAAATGCAAGATGATAACTCAATATATTTAGGTTTGGCAAAATATCAAGTTCGAATGACATGAGTTTGACTTGCTTCAAGGCTAAACAACCTTGAGTTCAGCTACGTGTTGAATTCAAGTATATATAGGTTTGGTGAGTTGTTTGACAAACTACCAGACCTATAACTATTGGACTCGACATTGTTCCAAGTCAAGTGAGTATAGGCTTGACAATCATTACTGACCTCATGTTAAGCTATAAAGCTTTGTTTGTTTATTCTTATAGTTTTTAACATAAATATTAAAAGTCATGAATAAATTTTTATTTATATCCTTAGGTGTATAAAAATCTTCTAAGAACATAACATATTTTTATTAATATTAATATTGTATAAGGGGTATCTATCTCTTATTAATATCGTATAAGAAATATTTATCATTTATAAATGTTATGTAAAAGATATATATATCCCTCGTTAATGCCATCATAAGGAAATGAAACTTTAACCCATTTATTCAAGCAACATGTCAATATTCAGCAACATATATGCTCACTAAACCATCCAAGTAAATAGTTCACAATGTATATTCTCTTAGTATTCGTAATTTAATTCTCATAGCATTTATCATGAAAAAAAGAAAATAAATACTCTTGTTTTTATAATTTAAAGCTTATTCTCTTATTTAATATAATTTTTTATTAAAAATCATTGATTTTATCATTAGAGTATCCTTAAACTCTATAAAAAAGAATGGTTTTGTAAGTGTTAGCCCTTTCCCCACTAACCATTTACTTTGTGTGCTCTACAGAAAGAAATATAGGCATAAAACATATTATTTGTTGTCCAAACACTCAAAAACATCATTTCTAAATATATTAGACTTTGAAACATTATTGTAAGGCCATTAGAGTTTAGTGTGCATGTAAAATAAATTTATGAATAATTTTAATATAATTAGATGATTATGAATTAGATTGAAGAAAAAGATTAATAATAGAAGTTTTATTGATGATTTTGGAAGATTAGAAAGATGGATAGAGGTAGGTCAACCGGATTAAAATGGATGTAAGAGGACTTTAATGGTCAAGATGTTAAATAAATAAAAAGTAGGATATTGAAATGAATATAAAAAAATTTAAAGGACAATAATCTTAGAAAAAAGAAAAATATTAAGGAGAGCAATATCAAGCAGGACAGGCTCCACAAACTTTGTTATATAATGTATAAATTTCTTATCAAAGAGGACTAAAGAATATCAACTAGGCAAAGGTCTCTTAATTTGTTTGCGTGATGATGGAATCCATGTATTACTGATGCAAACCTTCTTGTCTTTATATAGTTCTGCCAACAATTTTTCGTTCTCTTTTAAATTGGTGGCCCCGCCGTGCTCCACCTGTCTCTCTCGTCATCTAGTGGCGGAATCCACAGTTTCTGGTGAGACCCACCATTTTCCAACTAGAACCTCACAACCCACCAAATGCTAAAAGATAAAAAGGAAAAAAAAAAATTCCCTTCCATCACTTCGTCGCAACCAAAACTGAAAACTTTTTATTTGTTTACTTACTCGTTAAAACTAGAGATTTCAAGTACTGAGATTTAATGTTTTCTGTTCTAAGCGTCTCATTGAAATTTTATTGTTTGGTAAACATTTTTTCCACCTCATTGAAAGCATAGTTTTCAGATTCAATTTGAATAATAATAATAATAATAAGTTATTACGTTATTAAATTAATATGCGGGTCACTATGCCAACCAAGTTATGTCCATGATTTTAAAAGTTTTGATTTTAATATAATTTTTAACTTTAATTTCAGCATAATTTTTAATTAATTCAAAAAATAAATGATAATTTAAAGACTAATAAGTTTGAATTAACAAAAATAATTAAAAATTCAAAATACAAATTAAACACAGAACCACAATCCATGACTAAAAAGAAACAATTTCCTCACACTTGAAGTATAGAATTTGCTTGAATGTGTATATTAAGTTCTTAGTATCTAAATGAATTTTTTGTATATAGTTAACTTTACTGAGTTTGAATAAAATGTAGTCGAATCATTAAAAAATTGCCTAGTTAAAATCTTTGCTGATTCAACTAATAACCAACTCGATTAGATTTTAGGTCTTAAATTTTCCAAACCAACCTATATTAACTTATTAATTAAGTTTTACAACTAATTAAAAGATTTATTGAATTACTCATAAAAAGGTAATCATATCTCGTTATATATAATAATCAAATAAATTAAAGTTGATAGGATTCAAATTTGCTTCACCAAAAAAAAAAATTATTGCTAAACGACGTTGAATATTATATATTAAAAAAATAAAAGTTTAAAATTTAAATAAAATTTAATTATATATTTTAAATAATATTATATTATATTATATAGTAATATTTTTTATGTTCATAATAAATTTTAAAACAAGAATAGAAAATATTTAAATGAAAGTTAATAATATTAATTATAAAATTGAATATTGAATATTTAATATTTAATATAAATATATGATAATATTTTATTTTCTTAAAATATTAACAATAAATTTTATTAAAAAAATGGAAATTGATGTTGAATATTAAAGGAGCAGAGATCGATTTGGAATATTAGAAGCAGGTGGGATTGAGTAGTAACCATTTAGGCACCAAGCTCCCTTAGCATCACTATCGAGGTTATTAAAATTATGAGTTAACTTTTAAAATTTTATAATTTATAAGTTAATATATATTTAGTGTGTTAAATTGGACTAAAAACTTGAAATTAGTAAAATCAGACTTAACTCGTACAAAATCGATAAACTCGATAAACTCAGTTCGATTTTATGAGTTTACTAAATTTATGATATGAACCAAGTCAGGTTTAAATTTGACTTTAAAATATATATTGGCTCATTTTGTGAGATTGAGCATATCTTTCAAACCGTATGTTAGATAAAGCTGTAATTTTATAGGAAAATATTATATACATGAAAATATATTGTAGTAAATTTTTAGGTCAAATAAAGATACGGAACATAATATTTCAGATGGTCAAAGTTAGTAAACTAATATTATCAAATATGTTAAACAAGACCTTCGTGTACTGTTTGAAACATATTTAGAGCTACCGATGTAATTTTGCTTCAATTAAAGTTTGGATAGAAACTAATCATTTGAAACTTTCCAACTATATATTATAGGCCAAATAATTCATCCAAACAAGAGAGAACGACATGTTTGAAATCAAGACAATAATATGCAAAAATTAGATATTCGTGCTACATGGAGGAATTTTAACATGAAGACTTTTTTTATTATTTTATTTTATTTATTTAATTTTAAATAGTTATTTTTAATTTGAATTTTTTATAGCGCATTAGAGATTGTTTAGATGTTTATTTTATTATTGAATTTATGTTAATTAATTACTAATTTAAACTCATTAGCTTGCAATCCAAAAGGGATCTATCAAGATTTATTGTGATGGAAACAAACAGGTTGTCACTAAATTTATGTATGCTTTCTACCTTTTAGTGATTCTCCTGTATTGAAAATTTTTTTTTGAGATTTTTTTATCTTTTCATGTTATTATTTATTAATTCATATTATTTATCTCTTTTATTTTATTTAGATCGTTTATTAATTATAATATTGTTGATTTTTTTATTAGATTTTAATACAAATTAATTTCCTTGCTAGAATTATTAATATATAATTAGTTAAATTATTTTTTATAAAATAATTTTACTATTTAAGTTATAATCTGAGTTTATATTATAATTTTTATATTATGTTAAAAAAACGTTTTTGATAAGTGAGAAGGCATTATCACCGTCAGATAACTTTATTCACTTTAGTTCTATTATTCTATTCTATGGTGTCTTTTTATTTACCATTACCATATAAATATATATTGGTGGAACAGGAGAGTGAGTGTCCGGCTCTGTAAGATTGTGATTGTGAATCGAAGAGAAGAATGCCAGGAGTGAAAGGACCTTCAGATTACTTACAAGAACCACCTCGTCACCCTTCCCTCCAAATCAATTCCAAGGCCTGCTATTTCTCTCCTTTTCACTGTTCAAACAATCATGCATAGCTTTTTTTTTTCTTTGCTTAGTTCTATCTCTTGTTCTTTTTAATTCAATAATTTTGGATTCTATTTGTCTGCTTTGTGCTTCTACTCCATTTCCTGATTTGGGTTTTTAAAATTTTCACATTTGAGACATTCTATGGAGCATTTGAGCTTAAACTTGTAGTAACTTAGAGGAAAATTTTGTGTTTATGTGTAATGATATGGATGGTACAGTAATATAGAGCTTTTGAAATCTTAAGTGATTGAAAGTTTGCTTCTTTCAATTGGGTTTACCTTCAAGATTTCTGGGGATTAGCTATTTTGCCTCAGGACGGCTTATTAGAAGAATTTTTCTTTTTATTTCTTTTGATCTTAATTGTAAAATTAAGCGAAATTTGAATGCTTTCTTGGGAAATTTTCCTTAAAATCTCAATGCATTACGTTTGTTATTATGTTGTGGGCATGCTGTTATTGTATCGCTGAGTTTCTATTGCATCCAGTGATGGTATTTTTATATTTTACACTGTTGCAGTATCCTTTCAATGCCGAACCACCTCGTTCGGCCTTGATTTCTTCTTATGTGACGCCTGTGGATTTGTTCTACAAGAGAAATCATGGTCCCATTCCAGTTGTTGATGACATAGAAAGGTTGTACTCGCTCATTTTAGTCTTACTTCCGTGTTTACACTTTGATATAGTTCACTGTCGGAATAATTTATCTGATTATTCCACGTACGTGGCTGAGCAGATACTCTGTTTTGATTCGTGGTTTGATCGACAACCCTAGAGAACTGTTCATGAGAGATATCAAGTGAGTTCTGGGTACACTCGTTTACGAGCTATTTATGCTATACATGCTTTAGATGTTCTTGGACTAGGAGTTAATGTCATTATTACATAACAGGATGCTTCCAAAATATAATGTTGCTGCCACCTTACAGGTATGTTTGGTAATGCGTTTTCAGTTAGCTTGTTTGTTGTTCCAATCCGGTGTGATTTGTTGCCTAAATCTGTTTGTTGTCATAGAAGTCATCATTGGCTCTGTTGTTTGTGTGAGCTGAACAGTGTGCTGGAAACAGAAGGACTGCCATGAGCAAAGTCAAAACAGTGAAAGGGGTTGGCTGGGATGTTTCTGCTATTGGAAATGGTTTGTTCTCATTTTTAACCCTATTAGCTTTGGAATGTCATTGGATATATAGTGCATGTTGGGGGGTTTGGGTAAGTTTGCCAGATTGTTAGATGGTGCTTTCAACATGCAATTATAGAATCTGAAAGATTTAGCATCTTTCAAGTAGATATGCTGGCGCATTATGCGATGAATAGAAGTTTATTCAGAATTGTTTGAGACCCTTTAGTGATGGTTCAATCTGTGTATTATCAATGTGCAGATAGATGAGTTGTATTAAATGAAACAAGATAGTTTCGCTCATCAGAGGGATCTTGAGGAGGGCCATCACTTTGTGCAAATTAGTTTATACTGCTATTGTTTCTCTAAATTCTTTGGATTTCCTTTCAGGTGTCTGGGGTGGTGCCAAATTGGCTGATGTTCTTGAACTTGTTGGGATATCTAAGTTGACAAGTACCACTAAATCAGGTGGAAAACATGTTGAATTTGTAAGCATTGATAAGTGTAAGGTAACCTGCCATTCTGAATAGCAGTTGTGCAACTTTCCAATTGTTTAGTGCACATTTGTGACTCTGTGGAACCCCTTGATATAATCCTGATTATAACAATATTAAAAAAGTGCAGGAGGAGAATGGAGGCCCATACAAGGCATCAATTCCGCTCAGTCAGGCTACAAACCCTGAAGCTGATGTTTTGGTTGCTTATGAGATGAATGGAGAGGTTAGTGGACTTGATAAAAGGCTTTGACCTGTTTAATTTACTTTATTGTCATCAAAAAGTGTGTTTCCACCATGCCTTGTCAAAATCAGACTCTTGATGATGGTGATAATGTTGTTTCTTATGCTACATGAAGTGATTGCTTTCCAGTTTGCTTTCTGACATCGTTTTATTGATGAAACTAATATTTCATTTCAGTTATGCATGTCAATTCTAAGGTAATCCCAGGATCCTACATCTGCATTTAGTGCCTTAGTGGTTGTTTAGTATAAACTCGTCAGCTAACCAATCTATAGTAATCAGCTTATTACTTGTTATGTGAATAATTACTGTCTAAAACTCACAGGTCAGAAAATTGTGTCATTCCACTTGTTCTGTGTATCAATACAGATTTCGAGGGTGAATTTTCATGTTTAGGTCACATTTTGTTTTTCCATTGAAAGGCTTGATAATTGTGCACTTAATAAGTGCACAAACAAGTGTCATTTGAACACCAATGTGCTACAACGGTGATGAAAGGGTCCATTTAGGCAAAAGATACTTGCTTTTAGGATAGCTTTCTTTTTTTAAACTGATCCATGTAATTTGATAGAGCAATGAGTTGCATGCTGGCTGTATGCATCATTACATGATTTCAATGAACTTGATCTTGTGTTACTGTATAGATATGCACTTAGTTGTGGACTCTTCACTATTCCTTCAGCAATTTTGCCTTTTTTTCTATCATTTACTTTTCTCCTGCCATCATAATTTCTCAATTATACTGTTTTTGATATTAATATACAATATTATTGTCATTCTAAAGCCTCTAAACAGGGATCATGGTTATCCATTGCGAGTGGTCGTACCAGGTGTTATAGGTGCCCGATCTGTCAAATGGTTGGATTGTATCAACATCATTGCAGAAGAATCCCAGGTCACAAAAGTGTTATGTATGTTTTAACAAACTTAGTTCCTCTTTTATTCCAGTTGCCATATGACTGAACATACATTGCCACCTTACAGGGATTCTTTATGCAAAAGGACTATAAAATGTTTCCTCCTTCAGTGAATTGGGACAACATCAATTGGTCTACAAGGAGGCCACAAATGGATTTCCCTGTTCAGGTTTTTACTTGAAATCTGTTTTTCTGTTTTTCGGGCAGATATTTGATGATGTTTATGCCTGAATATTGTGTCCACAATATAGAAGCTTCTTTAATGGCTTAAAGCAATTTGAATCATCATTTGAGTTGTCTTATTGATTGGACTGTGGTGTGGAAATGAATTGGGAAAGGTTTATGATTGTCATTTGCATCTAATTTTCCTTCTATAGAAAACATACAATTGAAACCCAGCTTATCCTTTTAGCAGAATAATTGTTTGACTAAAACTTGCAAATTTTCTGATTGACAGAGTGCAATTTGTTCATTAGAGGATGTCACTGCAATAAAGCCTGGGAAGGTTAGTTTCTTGATGGTATTCCATTTCATTGTGCTCAAGTGTGTACATATGAATATGTTTTTTCTTTACCTGTCAATTGTGCCAAAGCACATTGCCTATAACAGAATTTTCTCCTGTTTCTTAATCTCTTCGATGTGGCATGCATAGATTAGAATTCTTTCTGAGTTTTCCATCTAGCAGTGTTACTGAGAAATTGTGGCTCCACAGTTTTGAAATTATTATGCTTTTAAAATTGTTCCCTTTGAATTTTAGTATGTTACTTAAAGAATTTGTATTTAAATTAAAACTTTGAAGTTTTCTGGTCATAATATTTTTCACAGCTTCATTAATTCATTGCTTTTTTGTGTCAAGAAATAGTTCTGACTTTCTAGATTTCTTTTCACATGGGTTGTCTATTGAAGCAGGAGCTGCTCCTAGGCTCTCGACAAGTTAAGTCATATTCAGGTGATCTTGATCTTTGTCTACCATTATATCTTACAGGTTAAAGTCAGTGGATATGCAGCATCTGGAGGTGGCCGTGGAATTGATAGAGTAGACGTGTCTGTTGATGGTGGCAAAACCTGGGTGGAAGCCTCCAGGTACCAGAAGCCTGGCGTCCAATACATCTCAGATGATATGAACAGTGACAAATGGGCCTGGGTTCTTTTTGATGTGACAGTTGATGCTCCACAGAGCACAGAGATAGTTGTTAAAGCAGTATGTTTTCCTCTCTTATAGCAAAGTACATTGTGATTCATTGTTTTTTTTTTACTTATACACTTAAATATGCCAAATGTTTGGACTCATTCTCATAAATCTGCATGCTTTCTCATAAATCAATTACATATTCTGTGAAATACACTGAACATTCATAAATGAGTTCTGTATATAAAAATATTTCTAGTAGGCTCATGACGCTTTGTCATAATTGACAATGGCCATGAGTCTGCAAAATCTTATCCGAATTCATTGAAGCTGAGAGCTTCGAACTCATGCTTGGCCATAAAAATATGTCCCCGCTTTCTGTCAACTTCCATTCATGTCACATCATAATTTAAAGAAGACAAATGGTATTCTAAATGAACTACAGTCACATGTCCATTATCTTAATTATTTTACAATCTTTTTATTCTTCTTATGTTCATCATGGACAGGTGGATTCGGCAGCAAATGTCCAGCCTGAAAATGTGCAGGAGATTTGGAATTTGAGAGGGATACTCAACACTTCATGGCACCGGGTTCAGGTCCGAGTTGGTCACTCAAATATGTAAAAACCAAAATGAATTGGTTTGGTTTCCTGGATGGTACGTGAAAGAATAATGCCCCCAAGCTTAATGGCACTATTTACTGTGGTAAAACTTTCCATCAAGCAAGTGCTGTACAACATGTGTGGTATTTCCTAAGTTCCTTGTAGTTAAGCTCCGTTTGGCTTTGTAGGGGCAATGAAACTGATTTGATCTGAGACGGGTTTCATTAGATTTTAAAATGTCAAACTAAATAAGATTTTGCACCCCTCCCTCCTCCGCTCACTCAAGTTCATGTGTTTCTCTAGTGAGCTAGCTAGTTTTGCTGGTTTGGAATCGGATTGAGGCGTGTCCAAATTTTATCGTGCCTGTTGAAAGATGGAACAAATATCCATACCTTTGATGTCATTTAAAATAACAGTTAGATTGCATTTGATCCTACTTGATTATCTATAATTGTTTTTACATAGTTGTAAAACTCAATCCAGTTGACTTGGGGAGAACTTAGGATAAGGTCTCACCGGCCAATTGTTTCGACAAAAAAAAAAAAAGGTTAACAGGTTGATGGTTGGTTTTTGATCGGGTTAAGTTTGGATCGAGTATTAAAACCTTTCAAGTTTACATGCTATCACTCTTAGATATTAAACCCGGCTGGTTTAGCTCTGCAGGTTAACTCGGGATTCAGGGTTCTGACTAGGTTTTAAATGGTCTAAACTCAGGCTTACAATTAACCTAGCAAAATCTAGTTGACCAGCCGGGTTAATTTAAAACCTGGGTGATTTGATATAACCCGAGTGAGATTTAATCTTTTTTATATTTTTTCTAATGAACCTAAAAAATATAAAGTTAATTTGTAAATACCTGGCTTTACATATTTTTTATACAGCTTATGTTTTCATGAAATGTTTCTTTAATTTATTTTTTGGGATAACTATATTTATAACTTATATTTTTATAAATGTTTTTCAACTTTTTCATGTGTGATAGCTATATTTATAACATATATCTATATAGTTATATATATAGTTTTATTCACATGGTTAATCTAAATTGATGAATGAAACTAATTTAATAATCATGCTATCACTTCACTGGATGCACAGTATTTAGCGGATATTTCGAGCTATGTCCATATATTGTGAGACATATAGCTGGGGAGGGGGCGGTGGTTTTTGGAAGCTTTTTAGTACTCTAGCTGGAACAGCAAGGATTGACTTCAAAACTCCGGGATCCAAAACGTGATTTGTACAGAGTTAAACTGCAGAAAACATTAATATAGTAAAATCTGATTAGGTTTCCAGTAATCTAGAGGAGGGTTGCGAACCCAATCTGCAGGGCCTCTCCATTGCCAAGCAACTGCAATATTGTCTGCAAACTCCAGGCGCGAAAGCAACGCTATATATATTGCTACAAACGCAACCCTAAACATGTTGCTGTCTTCATGTCAAGAAAGATGGAAAGAGGAAGAACAGAAAAAGCAGATTACGAATGATGCCTGCCCGCATCGAAGCACGTCTATCACATAAAAAAACCAAGCTTGCGAGTGGCTGTTTATGGCTGTATGTAAACATCAATCGGTTTCTTTCTTTCAAGATAAAAGTGACAGGGATGAAAGCATTTTTGTGTCATCTGCAGAGGGATTGATTGATGTTTTCATAGCCATATCCTCTGTTAATAGTTCTTGAAGGTCTTTCTTTAATGGCTAAACCCATCTCTTTCACCTCTTCTTCTCACCAACTCATCAACAAAGTCCTCTCTTCTGTAGTAACTTTCATCAATGAGAAACCCTTTTTTGGATTTCACTTCATTTAATATGTTTTTTTAAATCAAGAATTTGTTTACTCTGCTTTCTCATCACATAATTCATTATTATCAAAAAAACAAATTAATGCAAAAACAGGATATATATATAATGGGCCGAGTCTACTTTTATATTAAAAAGGGTATCTTACTCGCGTTTAAAAAAAAAAAAAAAAACAGAAGAAGAAATGGAATTATGCTTTACCAAAAAAGTGGGGGAAAAAACGAGGAAATTATATCATTTAGGCTTTCAAAAAACAAAAACAGAGACGTTGCCACCGAGAAGAGTTTATATAAAATAAGCTGATCTTCTGCCTTTAGGGTTAGAAGGAAGTTTCTGGTGTGTGTGAGGTGGTTGAAAGATTGTATGTTTTATTAATTATCTATATCCAAAATCCTTGACGAGACTTGTATTGATCAAACTACTCTTGTCGCCATTACAGCAGGCCTCTATGTTTGTCTGCTTTTGCCTTGGCATTTGGCATTTCAAGGGAAAATTATAGTTATTTTTTAAAGTAGTTTTATTTAATAGTATATTAAAATAATATATTTTTATTTTTTAAAAATTATTTTTAATATTAATATATTAAAACGATTTAAAAATATTAAAAATAAATTAATTTTTTTAAAAATAAAATTTAATTTAATTTCTTTTAAAATACAAAAACAAACTTACTCTTGAAAAATAGCATCTTAATTTTAGTTTACTTAGTGTCTTTAAATAAAATAGAACAAATTAAAAAAAAATGTCATTTTGTTGTTTCTATTATAAGATTATAAAGATTTATTTCAATTTATATTTTATTTGTCTTTATATTCTATAATTAAATATATTTTTATCTTTATATATTTCTTTTGCTATTCTAAGACATAGTCGAACGTAATGTAAACTATTCAAGCCATGCTTAAAAAACGAAGAAGATATTAAAAGGTTATGGATTTTAATTTAATATTTATCTTGTTATCTCCCGCAACCGCAAGAGGAAAAAAGAAAATTCTAAAGACAAGTTATGTTTATTCCCTTAAATATCATCACTTTAAATTTTATAAATTTTAGAGTAATTAAAAATTTACATAATTAAAAATTTTAAAATTTATAAAATTAATTAAAATACACAAAAATTAATCTGAATATTTATATTAATAAAAAAAATCTAAAGAAAAGCAGTCTGTGTATTAATGCAAACTTTCTTCAAGAGGGGCTTGTCGGCCTCAAATGTTCTGTTCTATTTTATTTATTTATTACTCTCTCTCTCTGTTTTTTTTTGTCTTGGAGGTGATTATTTATTTATTTATTAATGAACCAAAATTCATTCAACCACTAGCAGTACTCAATAATTCATGGTTGAAGACAAAAACATTTTTTTAATTGAATTATTAGTCTAGCGACCCATACATTTAATACACGCAGAGGGACGAGTTCGTTGGATTCTATGGCACATGATGTAATTTTAGGCAGGTTTGTACACGTGCAGAGCCCATTTTCTGTCGGTGACTCCTCCGAGCTTGTTTTGTACTGGAATAATTGTGATTTTTTAAAGTTATTTAAAAATATATAAAAATAATATTTTTTATTTGTAAATTTTTTTTATTTTATATCAATGTATTAAAATAATTTAGAAATACAAAAAAGTAATCTCAAACAAAAACAATTTAAAATTTTTGACATACCGCATATTGAGTCGACAACGCTATAAGAAAGCAACAATCTTATTTGAATTAAAATCAATTAAAAAGAAAAAAAAAATTGTATTACAATTTACACTTGAAATTCTTATCATATCATATTAGGTTTTCTAATTTTTTTTAAATTTTTCTGAAGTACTCAAATTTCTTTGAATTTTTTCATCCGTAACCTTTGTCTCTATTGTTGGCTCATATCGTAAAATCACAGCCCCACTGGTTTTCCTGTAACCCCAGCCATTGGATTGGTTGATCAACGATTGATGGGACAAGTTGTTTTCTTTTCCCATTATGGATTTGCAGCCCTTTTTTAGTATGCTTTTATTTTATTTTTTTATGGACGTGGAAGGAAACGGAGAAGCATGTATGGCCACAGAAGACAGAGAAACCTAATGATTTTTGGAAGATACCTAAAAAGCCTGTTCGGAGGAGAAAGACCGGTCCCCTCCATTCTTCATCCTCTTGCCGTTATAAATTGCAGGGAGGTGTCGCGGCTCGATCCTCCGTTATAGTTTTGGGCATTGATCATATTCAAAATGTGAGGAAAACAATGTGCTCTCACGATTCTACTGTGAAGAAGACATGACGACAAGTATAACAGTGAAAACCATACGAGATTAGAGCATTTAGTGGTCCAGTCAGCTTTCACATGTCTGCCATATCACCTCTGCTTTGGGTGATATAATTCCAGTGCACTCAGGTGTACATGAAACTTATAATGTTATTGCTTAATACGAACATTAATCAAGTTAGATTTCTTTTGACCAGATCTAAGCTATCTGATGAAGTCCGATCTGGAAGATTTCAGACTTGTTTTCAACTTATTCTTCATTTTGGATACAAATCACGGAGTTCGATTATCTAGTTCATACTCGAAGTTAGTGCGAGATGAAGCAATGTTTAGAGAGAAATAATTGAGAAATTTCATGGTATAGATTTTGCCTGTTGAAGAATTCATATTGAAGACTATCTTTATGAAAATAAACTTTCATATCTTTATGAAAATAAACACAATCAAGTGCTTTTCTTTATGGGGAAAAGGCCAGAAAAGATGGAGGAGGAAGAATGAACCCTTTTTGATACATATATTTTAGGTATGATCAGATTAACCCTAATAGAAAAGAACGCCTATAATGTCATCAAGAAATTGGGTTCATTTCATACTATTTCACACCAAGAAATTTTATAGAATTATGTTGTCGGTGATTATGGTATGGTGTACTTGGCTAATAGAGAAATATTAAATATTGTGGGCATAAGAAATATGAAATCAAATGATTAATTGATTCTATATGAAATTTGAAGCAGGTGAGGCATGTTCTGAACTAAAAAATAACTTGATCTTTATAGGAAAACTTGATAACCATTAATTATTCAAGAAAAAAGGAGTGGGTTTTTTTTTTGAAAAATAAATCCATTGTATTTAATACTTTTAAGAAATATAATTAAATCTAATTAAAGTTTATGAGGTCAGACAATGAATGTAAATATATTGGTGAAGGCTTTATGGAGAACTATTCCACAAAATGATATTTGAATGGAGAAGAACATTTTAAACGAATAACATAGAAGCACGAGATTGCATTCTAGGTTATCCTCAACATTCTAGTCTAAAATCATAATGTATTTAATGAACCAAGGACTTTCTATTCTTTGAATTTTAAAAGAGGTCTAAACAAGAAAGGAGGTAATTCTTTTATAATTAAAAGCACTTGATTGTGTTGCTTATGTTTATCTAGACTCTAAAGCTAGAAACAAGCTTGATCTGAAGTCTATAAAATGTACCTATAATGGATATAACACCTATGAGTTTAGATATTCATTTTGGGATGAGAAAAATAAAAAATAAATAATTAAGAATAAAAATATCATATTCAATGAGAAAGTGATATATAAGGACAATGGTATATTTATATAATCTACAAATATAAGTAATTTTTTTGTAGCATTTTATATATATATATATATATATATATATATATATTTTATTTGTATTTTTTAACATTAAATTGTTTAATAATTAAGTTTCATGATTTTATTTAATTTGTTTTCAAACATGATTATCCTGATATCACAATTGAATAAGATATTTTACATCTTTATTAAGGTAGTCTCAGATCAAATTTTTTAAAATTTTTTTAATTATCATCTTTTTGTGAGGAATTGAATTTTAATTTTATTTTTATTTTTTTTATAAAATTATCATATTTTCATTTAATTTATTAAAAATTAATCTTTTTCATGGTTTCAGATTAATTAATTTTTTTAATGTTAAACTAACATATAAAGACTTTCAAATAAAAGAAAAGGACTTATACAACTTTTGCTCGGCAAAAGAAGTATCTTAATGGGGTAAACGGAGACTTTGGAAGGGAACCCCTTGGGACGAACAAGGAATCAAGTGCCCTTCTAGTTGCCCGTCGTATAGTGCTTTAACCGACGAGGAGACGTGATTCTTGAAACGTGTGCGTTTTTTTAATCAACTGCAAGTTCTCTAATTAAAGAATTAATTAATTCAATAAGAACCAAGGCACAGATATTACCGCAACATGTTCCTACTTGATTGAGGAATAACACCGACTACTATCTACTGCTCCACAACCTCACCCAGAAAATAATAGTAATAAAATAAATATATTAATTATAATGGTAGGGAAGCGTATCGATCCAAATATATGGCCATGTGGGCTTATATAACACGTTTGGAAAAAAATTATCCCCAAACAAGGTTATATAGTCATCATCCACCGTTTTCATTTTCCCTGCATGCTCAGATGGCAAATCCCATGTCTCTCTTCGTCCTGCAGGTCCTATCATTCTTGTTGTTGTATATATTGCTTCTCTACCTTTTCAACGTAATTCTGGGCAGATTTCGGCGTGTTCAAGACTTCTCCGGCCACAAGCCTCCGACGTATCCTATAATAGGATGTTTGATCTCATTCTACAAGAACCGGGGTCGTTTGCTGGATTGGTATACTGAACTGCTTGCAGAATCAGCTACCAACACAATTGTAGTGCACCGCCTCGGTGCACGAAGAACCATCGTGACAGCTAACCCCAAAAATGTCGAGTATATGCTCAAAACCAACTTCAACAACTTCCCCAAAGGGCAGCCCTTCACTGAAATTCTTGGGGACTTTCTTGGTTATGGCATATTCAACGTGGACGGGGAGCTTTGGCGCGCGCAACGGAAGTTCGCCAGCCATGAGTTTTCCGCGAAATCCTTACGAGAGTTCTTCATGATCACATTGGAGGAAGAAGTAGAGAAGGGGCTGCTGCCAATTTTGGAATCATTGGCGGTGACGGCAGAGGTGGTGGATTTGCAGGAGTTGCTGAGACGGTTTGCGTTCAACATGGTCCTTAAGGTTTCGCTAGGGATTGATCGATGCTGTTTAGATCCTTCTCAACCAGTTCCGCCTCTTACAAGAGCTTTCGACAAGGCATCGGAGATATGCGCAAAACGAGGAGCTGCTCCCCTCTTCATAGTTTGGAAGATGAAGAAATGGCTCGGGATTGGATCTGAGCGACAGCTTAAGAGCGCGGTTGAGGAGGTTCATCGATATGTATCTGAGATAATCATCAACAAGAAAAGGATGATTGAAGAGGGAGAGAGTCGCAGTGAAGACCTCCTCTCTCGGCTTATATTGGCCGGCCACGAAGAGGAGGTCATAAGAGACATGGTGATAAGCTTCATCATGGCAGGCAGGGATACAACCTCAGCCGCGATGACATGGCTATTCTGGTTGCTCTCTTGTCATCCAGATATAGAGAAGGAAGTGGTGAAAGAGACAAGACCTGTAATGGAAAGAATGTTGGATTATGACTCATTGAAGGAGTTAAATCTGTTGAAGGCATGCCTATGCGAGTCGATGAGGCTCTACCCACCCATAGCCTGGGACTCGAAGCATGCCGTAGTCAGTGACTTGTTGCCAGACAACACTCCCGTCCGGGCAGGAGACAGGGTGACCTACTTCCCCTACGGGATGGGAAGAATGGAAGCGCTATGGGGCGAGGACTGTTTCAAGTTCAAACCAAACCGGTGGTTTGTTGAGTCAAATGACAGGAGAGAACTCCAGGAGGTATGTCCTTGCAAATTCCCAATCTTTCAAGCTGGTCCCAGGGTGTGTCTTGGGAAAGAAATGGCCTTCATTCAGATGAAGTACGTGATGGCTTCCATTCTTGACCGGTTCAAGATTAAACCCCTAAGTTCAGCTAGCCCGGTCTTTGTCCCCCTCTTGACCGCTCACATGGCCGGCGGACTAGAGGTTTTGGTCCAAAAGAGGACTCAGACGACGAGCATAAACAAGCAATTAAATTAGAGTCATAATTTAGCGCTTCTTTTTTTCCCTCTCAATTGTTAATCTGTATATATAAATACTACATGATTATATGTACAAATAACATGTGCACACACACTGATCTGTACCCCTAATTATAAGAATCAACGTCATCAATCATGGATGTTAGATCAAGTTATAAATTTAGCTATGTGCCCGACAAATAAGACACAAGCACGCCTCATCCTTAAGTTTTGGTCGGAAAGTACATGCGTGATTAGAACGATTATTTCACTTAGAATAGATATTCTAATTAGAAATAGGTGCACGATTAGCTAATGAATAGGTGTCATTATTGCGGAGACCGCGGAGGCGTCGATCAACTTACCAGGTTCCACGTCATCAAACGGGCCCCAGTACACAATTCTCAGCAAATAAGAAACTGCCACCTCTACAGTGTCTCTCCCTATCCTTTTCGTTAGTTAATTGTACTTTTAGTCAACCTAGAGCACTTGGCTTTTCCCAGTAACTACCATACTACAAATTTACAAAAAGAAAAGAAAAGGGGAAACATCAAGCAACCTACCAACCACCGCTTACCCGTCGTCGTGCAAAAAGATAGATAAAACAGATATTAGTTACTGTAATGGGAAGTTATTTGCAGGAAATTTTATGTGACATGACTCAAGAACACGTTAGCGGATGGAGGTGTTGATTATATTGGTCGTTAAAGTTGTGTGCTATCATCCATAGCGCCATCACATCAAAATTCCATTCACATTGAGGATGTGAAGGATTGCACACGGCAAATAACGCACCGTCTTCAGCCACAAGTGATTTACTTTCCGTTTTTTTCTTCCTACGTTGATCAAATTGATCCCTAGAGAGATAAACTTCCAAATTGTTTGTTCCATTCATCATACGTACCGAGTTCATTCGAAGAAACGGAGGGCCTCACTTCTTGCAATGCATCTTCAAAATCCTTTTTGCCAAAAAAGATATATTCAATTCAACGTAAACAACTGATAAAAACCACGAAATTTACTAGGAGAGCGTCTAATTTTATGAATGTACGCTTTTTTACCTGAAGAGTAACTGATCGCATATCCTCCTTTTTCAGCTTGGTAATTTCTATGCCCTGTTTGAGAGCTTCTCTTAGCGGACCCATGGATGCATCCTTCACTAAGTTTTTCATGTCTGATCCAGAATATCCTGAGAAAAAAAAATAAAAAAACACGCAAGGCAGGAAAAATTTCAGACACTAGCCCCCTTCAGATCACCAATCAAAACATAACAGAGGAAGTATAGGAGTTTTGAATCCAAAATGCTTGAACTAAGTACCTTCAGTCAAACTACATATGGTATCAATTTCATCCTTGGAAAGCTTGAATAGTCCATCCTTATCTAAGAGATTACGTACAATCCAGGCTCTTGCTTCTTGATTCCCAATAAGCAAAAGGTTAGTCACTTCATTTATTTATTCATTCACAAACTTGAAAGACATACAAGAATTTGGATTGCACCTAAAGAGGGTAAGGGGATGTAAAGCCTTTTAGTAAGGCGTCTACGTGCTGCTTCATCCAGTTCTTGGGGTCGATTTGTCGCTCCTGAAAAACACATATATTTACCAAGTACTAATGGTGTTGGTGAAGAAGTTTGACTAGCAAAGTAAGGTTAATGTTGGATTTTGAGGAGCAAATCCCTTCGTAAAAAGGAAAAATGTTTGTTTCAATGAGTAAGAGTAAGACTATTGTTATGTTGTTGCCGTGGCATGCTGACCAGGAAGTACACTTACCCGGCACATGGTATGGACAGGCACATGGATTGCTTGGTTGAAAATAAGATGTGGTGGAATAGGAAGTTGTGGGTGCAAAAGGGGCTTGCTTTTCCATTATATGGAACATGACAAGGATTTGCACTGCACAGATTCTCTATTCACTACTAGGAAAATCCTAACGCAGAACTAGTGTCAAAGCATGAGAATCTTGTTTCCTCAATCAGTTTCTTTCCTAAGGAGCTCAAAACTTTAGGGGAGAAAAAGGCATGAGGGGGGCAAGAGAATGCAGGCAGACCTGAATGTCTCAAAACTTTGGGCATATATTGCAATAGAATCTGATATTGAGCTCTAAAAATTTACCTATAAGTAGAATTTGCTCACTACCACTGTCAAAGCCTTCCATTTCAATGAGGAACTGTGTTTTCAGTCGTCTACTTGATTCATGTTCACCTTCTGACTTCCGCTGCAATCGATGTGAAAGTTTTAAGTGCAACATCTTATTTGAAATGAATACCATCTAATTGATATAAAGAGATATTAAAGGGGGTTATTGCATGTTTGCACGAAGTAACCCTGCATGTAGATGGGAAGCACTCTGTGAAGGATCAAGAAAAAGGTATTTCATTGTAAAAAAAATGCAAACAATCAGTGTCAATAACCTGCTTGATAGGTATAAATAGTAAGGAACCTAGTGTAGCAGCGAGGGTCAGAAAATACTATACCTGAGACAGAAGGGAGTCTATTTCATCAACAAAAATTACAGCAGGCTGACGACAACTGGCAACACCAAATAACGCCCTCACTAACTTTTCACCCTCCCCAATCTACAGTCACGAGTCAATTTTCAAAAGTTAAACAGTATGTCCTACAATGTCTAGGCATCAATTCAATTGTAAGAAAGTAAAAAGTTCCTCTCTTTTGTTTTCTTTAGCACATTAATGAATGGTTCAGAAAAAATAGCAAGATGTTCAGGAGTATAATCTAATATATAGCCCTTGCAACCTATCCCAATTGTTTTAAATGTGATCAATCATCAGAAATTTTCTTGTATGAACAGAAGATTCAGTTAGGGAAACACTGAAAAAGTAAGATGAACACATACCCACTTGCTAGTTAATGAACTGGCAGAAATGTAGAAAAAGGTTGCTTTAGCCTCCCCAGCTATTGCTTTCCCTATCATTGTTTTTCCTGTTCCCTGAAACATGAAAAGCATTAAATTTATAAAGTAGAGAGTATCTCCCTTGATATTACTTGGAATCAGTACCTACCGGTGGACCAAAGAGAAGAAGACCTCTTCCAGGAGAACGACACCCTTTAAATATATCAGGACGTAACAAAGGCCATATAACCATCTCGGTCACACATTTTTTCGCATGATCCAGGCCAGCTACAACGTTGCCAGGAAAGCAGTTGAAATCAAATTGGAATAGATGGGAACTAAAACAGGTTGTTGACTGAGGTAAGAAGTGTGAGGTAGTATATTGTACCTATATCATCCCACCGAACATTAGGATCTCGATCCATAATCTCATTACTAATATGCTCAATGAGACGAGGTTCCAAATTCCTCAACTTTTCAGGAAGTTCACCATCAGGACCGCATAGCATTTCCAAACTAAAACAAAACAGCAACTTTAAACTTGGTGCATGTATGCCTCCACTCTGATTACCAGTCAACATCTATACTGAAAAAAGGGGGACAGACTAGAGACACAGGCTGGCATTATAAACCAGACCTTACAATATCAAACATTACTTCCGCCCACTGAGCAGAGAAAAGCGAAATTGTTCTGTTAAATCAAAATGGGGAGTGCATTACAAGTTTATGACAGGTGAAAGGATATCACATACAATTAGTTTGAAAAGGCATTATTAGATTTTCCTGTGACTTCCAAATGAGGTTCAGTAAGAGTATTTTTTGCAATAGAAACCTCCAAGTTTTAATTACTCCAGAGGACACATTCAGATGGTTAAACCATCTTATAAAGACTTTAATAAATTAGCAATTGTCAATTTACAGCGTTAAGAACTGATGAGTAATTTTAACTCACTTCTGATGCCATGAAATTATAACCACATAACTCACCATCTCTTTGCCGAGTCATCCGATGCATCATCACTCTTTCCAGCAACTCGTGTAGTCACATTTCCAGTATTGCCCCCATTAGATTTTATGGGTGGAATAAAATTACCTCGAACACCACCACGGCGTGAAAACCCATATGATCTCGCGCCATATCCTCTGTTTGTGCCATCACTTTGTGGGGAGACAGATGTACTTGGTGATCCTGCCAGGCCACGTTTTTGCTTTGCATCCATTTCCTATACAAGAGCAGAGACGGTGATTACAATTGGCCCACACGTCATGATAAGAAAGGAAAACTATGCTAAACTTTTAAAGCACTGGACCGAATATATTTCCAGCACAAGATCATTTTTTACAAGTACTCCCAACTCTAACTGACATTTGAGTTCTCTTTAAGCAAACCTTGGGACAGGTATGAAATTTAGTTGGCATATTGAGATGTTTCTACTTTGGCAAGTAGTTCTCTAAATTAAGAATTCTAACTTACAGAATCTATGGCAGAAAAGATGCTTACCTATATTTTAGGTTGATTTTTCTTTTTCAGATTTCATAACCCATCTTGTGGTGTCAAACAAATTTTTCTACATGTTTAATGTAGGAGTTTGAGAAAGAGATATTAAAGGCAAAATGATAAGAATTACGTTTTTTCTTCATAAAAATAATATAAATTCCATTATGCTCATGTTGATTGCTTAAAGATGTGGTACGTTGAAGTCAATGATTCATACACGATGCTGGACCAGAAAATACAGCTACACAGGAAACAAGACAGAAAATAATAAGATTGCAATAAGGGTTATGATTCAAAGCATAATACTTGTAATGGTAAATGGATAAGCCACCTAATTGTGCCAGTGATTCTGACTTGGTATTTTCTGGATAGGTTTTAGTATATAGATGTTAGATCATGTGTATGTTGCAGGCATAAAATGAATGCATCCAAGAATTCTAGTTCAAGTATTAGTATGGAAATGACAGAAAAGGTGAGGACGGGTAGTTAGAAGTGAATGGATACCAGTTTAGCTCTTGCACTAACAAATCCATTGCCAGAACCATCAGTGTTATTTTCTTCATTGTTTGTTGGTGAATTTGCGCTGTCATTTCTAGGGCTGCTGATTTCCACATGTGAACGTTTTGACCCCACAGCATTTCCATAACCTCTTTCTTCCTCTTGAAGTTTTATAAAACTAGAAAGACTGTATCCTTTAGGATGGTTGTTATGTGAGTGGGGCTTTTCTATAATCATGTGATCCTCAGAGATATTACTTTTGGGGTTCAACATACTCTTATGGAAGCCATTATTCGCTTTTGAGGTGTTGTTTCCATACAGGGATGCCAAATTTGCTTGTGGCATGACCTTTGATGTACTGCAGCTCAATTTTTCCTGCCTATCCTTTCTGTCATCCTGAAAAGAACATAGTAATTTTGGTCAAGGACCCAATAATTTGACAGTTTCACACCTTATTTGAATTTTAGAACAGAATATAAAGAGCTTAATCAGAAGAGGACTGCGGATCACAGTCCTGGACATTATGATTAAAAAAAAAACAGGTAACCATATGAAGAAAAATGAGAAAACTAGAAGGAAATTTTTTAAAAAAATAACAAGTCCAGCTCTTTGAAGTTATAACTGCCTCTTGGCAGTTGGAAAGATAGGAATTGAAGTCATGAAAGTCAATTTATGGATTTATATTACATACCAATTTAATTGAAAGCTTTATATTATACTTCTGAAGAAGAGCACGAAAGTACTTTGACTGCTTGATCTTCTCAATGTCAATATCTCCTTTTCTGCTAAAAACCTGGCCAAGACCTCTACCTGCTTGCTCAAATGCTCGACTGACCATGCAAGGATCACAAGTCATTACAATCATAGAACCACAAAATATTTATGATGATAAAAAAAAAACATCCAAGACATGAATTTTAGCTCCTAGCAAAGATACTGAAGTTCATGTATATAGTTAACATCCAATTGCCTCGTTTTGTGCCGAAAATTGAGTCCGGAGATAAACAGTGAACATTCCTCTTCAAAAGTATCTTTTTCATAATTCAATTGCATTATCGCACTCCGTCAGTCCTATCACTTCTTGGTTTCTAATTGTAGTTTTATAATTAAATTAGCTTTCAATTAATTTAAATCAAAACTTCAACAATTAAATCCATACCTTCGCTTTAGGTTCCCAGTTACCAATTTTCAAGTACAAATTAGCATACAATTCGTCTTAATTGAAAATTGAACAATTCAAAAAAAAAATCAATAAAAAAGAAGAAAAAACTAGAAACCTAGAAAATTCGGTTTATAACCATCTTCATTTCTATTTTCCTGAAAAAAATAATCATGTTTACCTATACTAATCACCATGATTAAATCCGTATTCAATATATCCAAAATAAGCTTAAAGATAAACCATGCCACATCAAAATACAGCTAATTTAAAACTAGAAAACCCTAACAATCACATACAAGAAACAATCAAGAGCAAAAACATGGAGACTTAATTTAACTAAATACACTACCGATCAGATTCAAGAGCGAGGGATCGGCGAGCCGAGTCGAGCTTTGAGACGGCGTCACGGCGTATTGTCCGAGTGAGAGCCTCATCGGCATCAGAAAGAGAATGCGAGTCGAGGAAGCCGAGAAGGCGAAGAGAGAGCAAATGAGCCGCGGAGAAATCGCGCTTTTCGAGAGCTAAATCGGCGCCGAATTGGAGAGAGTGGAGCCTCTTCAGGTTCTCGTCGACTTGTTTTCTCCAACAAATCTGAGAGTCTGGAGGATCTTCCATTTTCGGTTTCAGAAGAGGAGAAGAAAATGGAACTGGCTCTTCTTTTCCCGCCATTTGTTTTGGGTTTAAACTGAGAAATGCTGTTGATTGTTTGGCTCGTAAAATGAAATATTTCGAGTGAGGGTGTTTATAGTGGAAGTAGTTCCAAATGGGACTGTTTTTTAGAGTAAACTACGAAATGGCCACCCCCTCCCCACACAAAGTCAAAATTTTGGGGTGAAAACTTCATTTTCGCCCCTAGAGATTCATTAATGTTCCATCTATACCCTTATAGTTTTCCAAGTTTTACACTTGTAGATTTCAAAACGTTTCAATGATACCCTAAACATTAAATAGCTTACATTTTTTTCTTATTGTTTAGGTTTATCTAAGTTTTTTAAGTGATTTTATGAGATAATATAACATTTATGAATATTTGAGAGAAAAATAAGAAAACTAATATAAAAACATGAACAAAAGAAATTTTCTTCTTAGTTCAACACACCATGCTGATTATTTGACTCAAATTCTACTTGTATAATGATCAATCCAGGAGTGAATGACCTTTATCAAGAAAACAATTCAAGAAACTAATTGTTCATTTGATTTAAAAAACAATCACTCTGCCCTCTTCCTCTAATGAAGAGCAAAAGGAAAGTACTCAAAGAAGAAGAAGAACCGACCACTAGCCAAGCAACTCTCTAGTTAGCAACCGCCTGCAGCATCACCACCAAACCACTGCAGGTCAACCCCTCTTCTTTCTCATTCTCTTTATCTTTTTCGATTTCCTCCACTATTCAACAAGTGAACAGTGAAGAGATCCTTCACTATTTACTAGGTTGCCAGTGCCGACCCATCCCAAAATAGTTGAACTGGGTCTAGTTCGATAAAAAAAATCAAAAAATATTTTTGAATTTTTTTTTATTTTCTCGTGTTTTTCTATCTATTTTGATTAATATTAATTTGTATTTTTATACCGTAAAAATACAAATTTGATATTAAAATACCCAGTTTTCATCAAAACATTGAAAAAAATATTTTTATTTTCATACAACAAAGAAAACTTCAAAAAATATATTTTATCATGTATTTTAGTTTTAATAACTAGTTTATTAGAGTCATGAGAGCTAGGCCAACATTTAAAAAATCCTAATTTTTTTTTTTATATATATTTGAGATTATAAACTTACTCTTAAGATGTACTCTTAAATTATTTTGTTTTCTTTTAATATCTGAGATTATAAACTTACATTTAATATCTAAGATTATTTTTTTAATAAAAAAAATTGCAATAGAGAGAAAGATAAAATTGAAAAAACCCCATAATTTCATAAATTATTCTAAATTTTAAAAATCATAATAAAAAGAATAGTGACACAATCTCAAGTACAACAAACCTTATGGTCTTATTTGATTATTTTAAGGACAACATGAAAATTAAATAGGAGAGAGAGAAAAGAAAAGAAAAGAAAAAGTCATGTATGCCACCCCAACCATAATTAGACTACATGCACAATTTATCTGCGAAGGAGACGCCAAGCCACTTCGACCATCGCGCATGTGTCATCCAAAAGCAATGAATACTGTTTACATGTTTTTGAATTTTCTTTTAATTGTTTTATTTACCAAATTACTCCATTATTTCTAATAACACTAAATAACTATAAAATCACCACTCTAAATGATAAAAGAACTTATAAGTGGTTGATATGATAATTTTTTTAATTTTAAAAGGTAATGAAGTAACTTATTTGAAAATTAAGTCAAAGACTAAAATGCTCATTGATCCAAGGTATTTTTTTTCTCTTTAAAGGGCAATTAAGTAATTATATTGTGCAAAGAAAATATAAAAATACAGTCTAACCCCTCTCTTTGGAATAATGACCAATGTATCCCTTGAAAAAAACTTTTCTACCCGTGAACCTGTGCTTCGTTAGTTTGCACACCAAAGAGTAAAATCAACATTTTATAATGCCAATCCATGATAAAATGCAGATCTATTTAGGATATGGTGTAATAATTATAGCCTCCATATGGTTTTTTGATCTAGCAGCAGGCCAGACACAATCTTCACCATTAAGAGCTTATCACACATGATCTCGTTGCCATAGAATTTGGCATGAGGGCCAAAAACCGGCGGCCTCATCATAGATAAATCCTTTCACCATTGCAAACTAATTGATGCAACCGAGTTCGTGGAAACTAAAGTTTTTAAGCTGTAGGATGAGGATTTATCATAGTTATCTGCTGTATATGCTTTCATATGTTTCTCTAAATAGGAGGTTCAAATTCAACTGAACATAATCAACAAAACAAGGTTTTTAAACATGTTGGTATCAAGATAAGCTTCACCAAATCATTAACTACCATGCTGACAATGTTTCCAGTCATCGATTCAGATTTATCATCCAACTAAACAGTTTACTTGAAGAAAATTTAAACAGATACATGTTTTTTCGTCCATTTCTACAGTGACATGCTGCCAAACTGCAGGTTCCATTGAGCATGTGCACCAGTTTCGTTTGGTGAAACTGAAGGCCTTACTGCTTGCATTGAAATCCAGAAGTCCTGAATAAAATGACCAAAACCAGCCTTTAGGTTCCTCTTGCGGTTAAAATGAATTTAAGGAAATTAACCAGTGAGTAATTAGCAAACACACAAAACGCAATTGGTTCTTACCTCAAGGGTCACTGCTCTCAGCTTCTCTGCTTCCAAGTTTTCTATATCCTTAAGACCCTCTTTCATAGCATCTCTTAGCGGACCCATGGCAGCGGTTTTCACTAAGATTGCCATATCAGAACCTGAATACCCTGAAAAAATAAATAAATTCATAGTTTTAGACAAATGTCAGGGGATATATCATAGTCTTGAAGAGCAAATACCTTCAGTTAAGCAGCAGATAGTGTTCAAGTCTTTTTCAGATAAGGAAAATAATCCATCCTTCTTCAATAGATTGCTAATGATATATGATCTTGCGTCTACATATAGAGTAAACACCACAAGGTAATTAGTCCACATACTTCCAGCGTTAAAACTGCTGGTTCAGAAATTATATGACAGCTTAAGCTGCACCTGGTGAAGGCAAGGGCATATGCAGTCTTCTGGTTAGGTGTTTTAGGGCAACCTCATCGAGATCATGAGGTCTACTTGTTGCACCTGCATGAGAATAGAAACAAGATAATCTTGAATGCGAAGAGTGAGTTGCTGCAAAGTAAGAATTAACCAGGCTTTTGATACAAAATACTGTTAGTCATAGATTTTCGTGTCAAAGAATCATTTCAACTCAATAGCTTAAGCTGTTAGGTGAGGTTTCAAGATATAATTTATATTATTCTTTAACACACCCCTTCAAGTAAAAACCCTTCAGGCTTGAAACTTGCACGGGCCCATATTATCTTGTGCTTGATTTTTATCAAATAAATGAGGATGGTTGGATTCAAACTCGTGACCGCTTGGTTATAAGGTTCTTATATCATGTCATAGAACCATCTCAACCTAAAAGTTTAAGCTGTTAGGTGAGGTTCCAAGATATAATTTATATTATTCTCTAACATTTCATTCTATATCCTCCTTGTATGCATGGACATTGAAAACTATGCAGTACCTATAAGCAAAATCCGAGCAGTCTTGTTGTCCATGCTTTCCATCTCAGTTAGGAACTGCATCTTGAGACGCCTCCTGTATTGGTGTGCATACGTTGTACTCTGCATTAACCATATAAAATTTCAAAAGAAAGCATCTTCTTCGCAGTATTATTTAGAGATACAGATTTGTAAGATGTCATTGGACTTGATGACAACAGGCACCAGGCATGGATTCTTGAGTAGAGTTACCTTATTTAGTATTAAATCAATCTCATCACAGAAAATGACTGCTGGCTGCATACAGCGGGCTATTCCAAAAAGTGTCCTCACCACCTTTTCAGAATCGGCAACCTACAGCCACCGATTAAACCAGAAGAATGAATAGCTTGAAAAGAAGCACACCTCAAATTCAACTTCAGTTTCCTAAATAATTTGAAAGAGCAGCACTCAAGTACATTTGAAGTTGCCTCAAGTTAATAACGGATGCCGTGTAACGAAATATTTGCCAATCATTCTAGATATCCATGAAGTAAATGAGAAAATATAAAAAATCTTACCCATTTGGTAGCTAATGATCTGGCAGATAAATGGAAAAAGGCTGCTTTCATCTCTCCAGCTATAGTTTTCGCCATCATAGTTTTACATGTTCCCTAAAACACCAGAAGCAATAAATATGCTATGTAAATCAGTAACATCTACGCCTATGATCAGAAACTACGTAGCTCAGTACTCACCGGTGGACCAAATAGAAGAAGGCCACTCCCAAGATCACGACAACCCTTAAATATGTCAGGACGCATTAAAGGCCATACCACCATCTGAGTGACACTCTTTTTGGCACGCTCAAGACCAGCTACAACAATGTCAAGGTAAAAAGAATGGTTAATTAGAAATGCTGAAGGACTTAAATAAGTCTACCAATGAAGAATAGGTGAGTTTTTTTTATAAATCTAATTATGTTACCAATATCATCCCAGCAAACATTAAGATCCGTATCCATGATCTCATATATAATTCGTTCAAGCAGATGAGGTTCCAAATGTCGTAATTTTTCAGGTAGCTGGCCATCAGGACCTCTCAACATCTCCAAACTAGAATCAGAGAAGTACACGATTGAATTAGATGGCCAAGTTGCAATCTTTCTTCAAGGACTAAAACTGGCCATTGATTATATTTCTCAACATTTAATTCAGACTCTACAGCTTAAGTGAAAACTAACCTTTTCTTTCTCGTCCCATCTGTTGAGCTACTGCCCATTTCTGTAAAATGAGGTATCTGCAAACTTAGGGGGTTGTTTGGACCTAGAGGAGAGGCCGAAGCTGAAGATTCGGCCGGTGCTTTGAGTCGCAATCGAGGATTTAGGGCCTATGACAGCAGAGAATCAATTATCAAAAAAGAAAAGGAAGCTAAATGATGTAGATAACGCAAAATTAAGGATGGAAAAGAAAAGGAAAAAAAAAAACCAAAATGAGGTCATTATTTTAAACAATAAGAAGATATATTCAAAACAAATTGAAAAAGAAAAAGACTACCAACAAGTTATCAAGCTATCAACTGATCATAAAAGGCAAAGAGTGAGATTTTGAATACCGATCCATTTACTGGCGACAATATGTATGGATTCGGAGGAAAGTTTGGTCGAGCAAGATACTTGTAGAACTGGGCTACCGATGGATGCATGGGAGTTTCCTGCCACCTATTGTTCAATTGAGTACCCTGCGGCTCTTTGCGGTTAGGAAACAGCCATCCATTTGTTTCTGGCAATGCGAGTGAGTTCGCGACCTCTTTGGACGAGAAACTGCTTCCTGGTCGCGGCAGGCGTGTAATGCCTTGCTGTTGAGATACAGAACTTCCAGGTACTTGTGGTTGTCGAGGGAAACTACTTCCTGAAGGCTGCCGCCGATGATGATGATGAGGAACACCCGGAAATAGATCTAGAGGAATGCTCGGAAGGAGAGGAATCCGTCCTGTATTCTGCTGCTTCTGTAGATGTGCATTCTGTTCGTGCAAGCAGCTGATTATTGAAAGAAGCTGCTTGCAAAAAAATTGATAAGCGTTCAAAAGACTGCTTGCTTCATTCTGTATAGCTTCCAGTGCCTGCTGATTAGACTCTTCCCTGAAGACAGATTAGAAACCAAAAACCACCATTGTGACATGACGACTACATCATAACATAGTTATAAGAGTGGTCCGAGGTATAGGTAATGAGTTAGATAGATTAATTTATTTTTTAGCGGGTTAATCTGAGTCTATTTATTTTATTTTTCAGCTGGTTGACTGGAGTTTATTAACTTTTAAATGAAAGTTCATTGTTCCGGATAAAAAAAACAAAAAAAAAAACTTAAATAACATTGTTTTAGATTAAAAAAAATATTAATTGATTCCCATTTAGATTTTGATCGAATTATTAAGATAACAGGTAAATTTATTGAGTCAGCATGTGAGTAGATTGACCAATCAGTTATAACTTAATCAACTCTCCAAATTATTTAAAATCAAATTTTATTTAGGTCAGGCTTGAATCTAAGAATCATCGAGTTAATAACCGACCAAACCGAATTTAATAACCATTTTTCATAATGCAAAAAAAAAAAAAGTTGAATGTTTGACTTCACAATCATAGATAAAGATTTGAGGAAAAAAGTATTTATCCTGTTTGAGCCTTGAGGTTTCGGGTCATTCTAACTACCCTCCTAAGCTTTGGTTTTTGTCAATTAACATCCTGAAGTTTCAAAAATGTTCAATTTGAGGCAAAAAATAAACGAAAAACAATTTGATAATTCTTTTGTCACCGCTATTTGTAGTATGCCACGGTATATAATCAATTACCGATCTCCATTTGCTGTAAGAATCTTTAATTCCTAAGGGAAGTTAATAGGAGTTACGTTAACCGGTAAATGAGCAATTGTAGTTCACCAGTAATAATTAATATTTGCTTGTGGATAGATTTTACAAAAAGTTTACAAGAAGCTTACAAAAATAATAATAATAATTTTAGATTTTTATTAAAAAAAAATAAAGGCTTATTAGATACAAATAATTAATATTTGCTTGTGGAAAGATTTCGTGACGGTTTATCACTCTTCTATAACAATGGATGATGATGGTTTGAGGCAAAACAAGAAATCTATAAAATTAAAAATAATAATTCTAGATTTTTATAAAGAAAATTAAGGTTTAGTATATACATATAATTAATTTTTGTTCATGGATCAACATGTTTTTTAAGAATCAATTATGTAACCGGTTATCACTTGCAGATAACAATGGATGATGATAGTTTAGGCAAAACAAGAAATTTACAACAACAACAATAATAATAATTTTATGTTCTTGAAAAAGAAAGGTCAAGGTTTATTAGATATAATTAATTAATATTTTCTCTTGGATGGATTCTGTAACCGTTTATTATTCGCCGATAATAATGAACAATGATGGTTTTAGACAAAACAAGAAGTCTATAAAAAAAATAAAAAATAAAAAAAGGTTAAGGTCCAGTAGATAGATATAATTAATATTTTTTCATTCATCAACATGTTTTTTCATGAATCAATTATGTGACCGGTAATAACTCGCCGTTAACAATGGATGATGATGGTTGAAGGCAAAACAAGAAGTTTATCAAAATAAAAATAATTTTAGATTTTAATAAAAAAAAAGTTAAGTTTTAGTAGATTCAGATAATTAATATTTATTTATGGATCAACATATTTTTTTGTAAATCAATGATATGATTTTTTATCACCGGCCGATAACAAAAGACGATGATGGTTTCAGGCAAAACAAGAAGTCATAAAGAAAAACGTAAAGTTATAAATAATAGTAGCAATATTACTAGTAGATCTATAAAAATATAGAATAAATTTTATGCTCCTTTAATATTACCAAAACTAAAAGGAAATGTAACTAATTAATATTAAACAATAATCATCTAGAATTTATTCATAAAAAACTAAATCATAAAAATCATCTAGAATTTTAAACCATATATATAAAAAAACTATTCTCCAAATCTTCAAATCACAGTGAAAACATGCATGCTTGTTTAGTAGTATGGTTGCGATTGCTTTTCAAAGTATTTTTTGTATCGAAATTTATTAAAATGATGTTTTTTATTTTTAAAAAATTATTTTTAAGATCAGTCCATCAAAACGATTCAAAACATATATATATATATATATATATATATATATATATATATATATTAATTTTAACACGATTACAATCATGTTTTCATGCGCCAACAAGCAAATAAATTGAAACTTGAAGCAAAAAAACAAAGCATGTACGTACTAACCTTCTTCGCTTATTCGAACTCTGACTTTTATTCTGAGCATGAGAGGGATTTTTACTCCCACCCTCATTTTGAATATTTTCAATGTTTTTATCACCCATCCAAGTATTGTATTAGAACCCTCTCTCTTTCTTTTCTTTTTTCAGGGCGAGGGGGGAACTACCAGAACCTTTTGCTCAGTGAGTGAATGTGGTATAGTTCTGCTCGAGGGCTTTTATAGAAAACATTTATGTTGATATTACTGCCATTTGTCCATTTTCCCCCTTATAACAAAAGTTATTTAGATGATACGAACAAGTTTGCCCATGCGTTATTATTATGAAATTTTTATTTTTATCTTTAGTTTTTTATATTGAATTATGTAACAATTAAAATAAAATGAATTCAACGATATAGACTTTTATGAAGAAAAAAAGTATTTCTTTGATCAAATTTTCTCTTTCTTATTCATATATATTCCTTTTCTTTTTAGAGAAAATGTTTTTTTTATTAGCGATATGGTCTTTTGAATTATAATTTAAGACAATTAAAATAAATATTCATAAGAATTTGAATGATTTAAATTAGGAAGAAAAAATATAATTTTTAACAAAAACTCTCAATTCTTATATATTCATGTATTTCTTTTTTGTTTTGATGAAAATGTGTCTTTATTATTAGAAATCTAGTTTTGAAATAAAAGATTATTATAATTTAAAAAGCAAGCTTCATTTAAAAGAACTTGCATTTATAATTTTGATGTGAATTATGTGTAATAAAATAAAAGAATATAGTAAAGGCACATTAGAAAAAGCTCAAGAACTCCTAGACCTTGTAGTAAAGGCACATCAGTCAATTTATTTAATTTACATAGAAATCTTATGAGAATAAATTATTGTCATAAGAAAGTATCTAACATGAAACTCTTTTTCCTCTTGATATTTAGGGACTGAAATGTAAGAAAAATGAAGTTTTAGAATCCAAGTAAAAAAACTAAAAACCACGAGGACGAAATAAAGAATTACTAGCCGAGACAAAAGACGTTTTCACCTAAATCTGTGTGTCACAGATGTAAAATTACTGAGCATTTATATCCATGCATCAAGCATTTATAGTGGACAGACAAGTCGTTTATACGAGCTACATATGGAGCTCACTAATAAAGAGGAGTTTGTCTTGGAGCAAAAAAGAATCTGATGCTCATAACTGTACCAATCAAATATAAGATTCCTATTTATAACTAGGAAAATAATTAAACAAGAGGAACGAGCGTTAGTTTACACTTTTGCTGACAGATAAATTAACGTTAGTTTACTTTACACTACAGGTCTCTCATGCCCTCCCCTTAAAATGTATGTGCGTTTAATTGTAGACAGAAGAAGAAGAAGAAGAAGAAATAATGAGGATGTACTTCAACTGGTTAGGTTCTAGGTTTGTTTTCTAGAGGTTACTGGTTCGAGTCTCATAAATTTCAGGACCGCTGGAGGTTTACATAGTCGTTAATTTTAGAGCCCGTAAAATTAGTCGAGGTGCGCACAAACTAGCCTGAACATCAATATTAATAATAATAAAAAAGAGAGAAGAAATTATGATAATTGGAGATCATATATACATGTAGAGCTCCCTAATAAAAGTTGTGTTTCTTTAAAGAGATATGACTCCGCGCTTAGAACGGTTAGCATGCATTACATGTAGAATTATTATGGGATATAAGCCGCATTACGCTCCAGGTCAAATTATATTGTTTTTCATAAAAAAATATATATATATAATTCGAGCTATAGATCTAACTAGGTCAAAGAAAATGATTTTATTTTAATTAAATAATAAAAAATAGACAACAACAACAAATTGATTAAATAAATATTTTTAAAAAATAATCACGATAAACCAGGAAAAAACTTTGGTTTTTTTAAAGGAGAAAAACGATGTACTTAAATTCTCAGACAATTAAACATGGAAAGATGAAATAAAACGCGGCTCGGGTAATAAGATATGGATAACCTGATAAAAAAAAAACCCACAAAGCCAATATCTTTTAAAAAATCAATGTTAAATGATAAAATCAAAAAAGAAAAAAGAAAAAAAAATGTCAACTTGCTTTAACTTTTCAAACTTGTGACCCATGTCATTAAACTAAAAGCACTGTATTTGAAAAAAACACAAAGCCCAAGTCCGAATCAATCAAATGTGAAGGATATAAAATCATAAAAAAAAAATTAATTAAATGTTGAAGGATTCAATTGAAAGAAATAATTAAATGTAAAAACCTTGCCAAGTTAAAACAAATAGCAATCAAAATAATAAGGACAAAATTTGACATAAGAATAAAATAAAATTAAATGTCGAGGGATGAAATTGAAAAAAAAATTAATTAAGAAAAAGATTAAAAAGATAAATAACAATTAAAATAATAAGATAATATCTGAGATATGAAAAAATAAAAGGAGAATAAAATTGAAAAAATAAATTCCAATTTTATAAACCATTTTTTTTTTAAAGGATCAAATTTGAAAGAAAAAAATTAAAACGATATTAACGATATCAAATTTGAAAGAAAAGGGGGGAGAAAAGAGAAAAGCTTGTTGGAGTCAAACTAAAGGTTATAACGCCATACGCGTCGCCTTCAAAGAAAAAGGACGCCAAGACAAATCTAACGATATCAAAAAAACTCGTTGTTTACCGCTGGAAGCCACCACATGCATAACTAGAAGGCAGCGGAGCACTTGATGCATTAACATTTGCTAAGCACGCGCCAACCACTTTTTTTTATTGATATTTTATATTTATTAAAAGACTAAATTGCCTCTTAGTCATTATGAATATAAAAATCCAATGTAAAAAGATGAAATAGCTCCGACCTAATAGCTTATCACTTTTTTATTTTTAAAGGTATTTGCATCATTTAATTGCTCTAATCAAAATGAAAAGATGAAAGTAACAATTGAGAAGTTCATTATTTTTTTTCTTTTAAAAGGTACTTTAGTAATTTTATTATGTTAAAAAAAAATTAAATTATCCCTAGTCAATTGCATAAAAGGACCATTGAAAAAGACTGAATTACTCTGAATACAAAGACCATTGAATTTTTAGAAAAAGGCAAAATAATAATTACATTGTAGTAGTGAATAATAATTTGAGTCTACATGCGCTATGAATTTACTTTTCGTTTTAACTTTTTTGTTATTTGTTTATAATCATTAAATAAAAGTAATATAGAGTTTGTTATTCGTTTATAAACATGAATTAAAAGTAATGTAGAGTTTCTAACTCTTTAAGATTTTTTGGATTTCCTTTGCATATTAAATTAAGTATAAATAATAAAATCCCAAATTTTAAAACACAATTTCAATATAATTAACATTACAATTAGATGAAAAACTAGGGGTATTTATTATTATTATTTCGTAATTCCTGCAGAATTTCCACTAAAATATCAGTACCAAGTTATCGACAACACAACTAGTAAGTCATTATAAACATTATATCCATGAATTTCCATTAAAATATTAGTATAAATTGTCTACAACACAACCAATAAGTTATTGTAATCATTATATTCAAAAGTCCAATTATCTTGGACTCTTTTTATCTCATTATATCATTATATCACCGGATTATATAATACATCTAATCCCACAATTCAACCACTTTACATTTTATATGACAATCATAACAAGATAATAATCAAATCAAATCAAATAAATAAATTTGTAAAAATTATTATAAAATAAATTCATGCATTATTAAATCTAATATATATATATATATATATATATATATAATATTTCTAAAAGTCTAATGAGTAAATACTAATAGCAATATTACATGTATCATTAATTCTAACATTGTTTACATATCAAGATTAATCCTAAAATTACATTGCAAGATAAATTAACAATTCAAGATTACATCTTCATTTCTTAAATAAAAGATATACTAATCTTCATTTCTTAAACAAAGGATATACTAATAACATCCACTATTCTGCATGAGATTGTGATGTACCTGAAATTAATATAACATATAGTATAAACTAGTATGGTGACCCGCGCTTCACAACGGGTCAAAATCATATTTTTTTTCAAATGTCAAATAAATATTAAGAGTACAAAGAATGTTTTAAGCCTTTTGGACCTGACAATCATACCAGACCCAAGCGAGACCCAAGATTCTTGGATCTGACAGCCATGCCATACCATACCCAACAGATCAACCTTTTGTTTTATCAAATAACAATTGATTTATTTAATTTTTGAAACACATAATATAATTTATAATTGCTCTTTATTAAGAATTAGGGACAAAATTGAATTATATGCCACATGATTATAAATTAATAATAATAAAAAAACTGACAACAACAACAACAATAATCATGCTAATAATACTAAAAACAACAACAACAACAACAATAATGTTAAACCCAATAGCCTTGGGTTTGACATGACCGTCAAACCCTAAAGACTTGGTTTAGACGGCAATGCTAGACCCAAAAGTCTTGGGTCTGATAAATTTTACCTGACCCAAACAAACAAAGGATAATTGTGCACTTTAGTTGTCAGGATAGAAAAAAAAAAGAAAAAACACAAACAATAAAAAAACATCTCGCGAAAAGGTAAGATGGGAAAGTAAAACTACTATTACAATTCATAGTGAAATGTTTTATAATTTACAGTGATTTTTCCATGCCATTTAGCTTTTGTTATAATAAGCCAAATAATTATTTCATGTAATTCATATAACTTATTATTTTTATTAAGTTCAGCAATACATTTTCAACAATTAAACACGATTATAAATTATTCTTTCAAACCAATCTTATGACTCCTCTAAAACATTTCACCAAATTAGGTATCCTCATCATCAGTCATACTGAAGCCACTGATACCACCCAGGGTAACCAATCAATTAAATTCCTGGTCGTCAAACATACTGATGTCACTAGTCCTATTTAGGGTAACTATTTAAATACTAATCTCGTTCGTTAGACAATCTAACACCACTAGTTCTATTCAGGATGACTAGTCAAATACCAACCTTAGTCGTCACAAAAGTTGACATTACTAGTTCCATCCAGGGTAACTAGTGAAATACTAATTTTGATCGTTGAATAAATTGACGCCACTAGTTCCATTTAGGGTGACTAGTTAAATATCAATCTTGGTTGTCAAACAAGCTGACACCTCTAGTCTTATTCAGGGTAGTTAGTTAGTTGTCATCTTTTCAATGCTCATGTCACAATTAGTATAATTGCATAACATATTTAAAGAAATTACAGTTAATAAATTTAAGCGTAATAAATGATTGTGGTACAAAACACCTTCTTGATGCTTGTGCACGCACTATAACCCCCTATTGCTATAAAGGCCCTGCAGCCTCTCTTATATTCAACAGGTATATAATATCACACTCCATTTAATTATCCTCAAAACTTCATTCCAAAACTTATATCAATTTCAAGTTTTAATTCAATAACAAAAGGAAATTTTGAAATCTCTCATTCTTCTACTTCTTTTCATGCAATTGAATTCTTATCTATATATTAAAACCCATTTATTGATACAATTCTTCCCAATTATCACACATAGTCATTCCTCTATAATCTTTAGTTTAGGCCAAATCTTAAGATTAATATTATATTGCCATATTTTTATTTATTTAATTTTTTTTTTTATCATTTCAACCTTCACACTCAAGGTTAATAACACTACATCAACCCATTTGCTCACCTAATGAAGCCAATTTCATTTTCCTTCATCATACTAATTTTTGGCCAAATAGCCTTATCATGTTACCCATGATGAATTTTTTCATTTCTTCTTCACAAGTCTACACCAAATAATCACAAATAGATACAACAATACATTTCTAACACAATTCCACACACAATTTAAATTAATCCCTCCATAAAAAATTATTTTAGTCGAACCTAATGATTTGAAGGGGAATGAAAATTTCTTTCAATTTTCTTTATTATCCATTTTTATCACACCTAATTTTACTCAATTCTACTTGTAATTCAAGACAATTAAATCAAATGAACTCGATTTCCCTTTTTACTCTATTTGCCAAATGTTCTATAATATAGGAGGATCTATTTTCTTTTAAAAAACATATCATTTTTACATCACCCATCCCATTTTCACATGTATTAACATACCACAACATCAATTAATCAATTCCATTCATTCCCCAAAAATAGTCTTAAGGCTGAATCCCTCACTTCAATTGAATAAATTTACAACCTACTTACTCAATTAATACACCAAACTTCACTATTTTACACAACTTACATCATAATTGAATCAATCAATCTCAATTCTAATTTCTTACACCTATGTCGAAGACCTAGCTAACAATGGTGGAGATTAATTTTCTTTTCAATTTGATAAGAATAGTCAATTACGTGGAGGACTCGGGGCATGGCTCAAGGAGCTGAGTACGTGGAAGGAGAGGAGTTCGTGGACTGCTATTGTTTAGTTTTATCATTGTTTTGATATTTTGTTGAATTAGTCAAATAATAGAATGAGGTGGAAGCAGGAGTGCTGATCGCAATCCTAGTCTTCAGCTCCATTACTGGAGTTCCTGTTATTTCGAGTTATTGTTATTTTGGTGGCTTATTTATGCTCACCTTTGCTGTATGGAAGGGATTATGAAGGAAGTTAATAAACAATCTTTCCCCAGTCTTTTATTCTTCTTCTTCCTTTCTAACCCCCAAATTCTACTCTTATCAGTGGTATCAGAGCTTCCCCGGTTCATGGATACACGCGGCAAAACTCATGCAGAGTTTCATGCTGATGTCACTGAGGCCTTGGCCCGCCACGACACCAATTTTGACGAATTGAATCACAATTTCGGTAAGGTCAGTGACGCCTTACAAGGAGTCATGGCTGAACTGCAGGCTATGAGGATTGCCCATGCCAATCGCACACTTGACAGGGACGTCAACCCGTTCGCAGCTGGGGATCATTCCCACGACAGGCCTTCCTCTTCACACACTTCTAATTTCGACAGAAACCACTCCAACCTTAAGCTGAATTTTCCAACCTATGCTGGTGAGGGTGAGGACCCTACAGGTTGGATTTTTAAAGCTGAGCAGTATTTTGAATTTCAAAATGTTGATGCTCACCGACAGGTTCAATTGGCTTCATTTCACTTATCAAGCGTAGCACTCCAATGGTATCGCTGGTATACCAAGGGTAAGGGTCAGTTACGCTGGTCCGAGTTTGCCAAAGCTCTCCTCCATCGTTTTGGTCCAACTGACTATGACGATCCATCTGAGGCATTGTCACGCCTTAAGCAGGTCACCACTGTCAATGCGTACCAAGAGGCTTTTGAGAAACTATCTCACAAGGTGGATGAGCTTCCAGAGACGTTTTTGGTGGGTTGTTTTATTGCAGGGTTGAAGGATGAAATCCGGCTGGATGTTCGTGTGAAGCAACCAAAAACTCTATCGGAATGCATTAGCGTGGCTCATTTAATTGAGGAACGCAACCAATTTCAAAGGAGGACGAGCAACCCCTTCCGGGCTGCGGCATCTTCAGGTCAGCTGAGACAACAGACCTCAACAATGGGACTCCTCGGACCTGCCCCTTCACAGCGGCCATCTCAGGCATCTCATGCCTCTAGTGGAACTGCCCGAAGACTCACAGGACAAGAGGCCAGGGAACGGCGTGAAAAGGGCTTGTGTTTTTACTGTGATGAAAAGTATGTCCCAGGGCATCGCTGCTCCAGACCCCAATTATTCATGATGGTAGATGTGCAGTCGAATGAGGATGACAATGAGATGGACATGGATATTGTGTCTGCCGAAGAAGCAATACCAGAAATATCATTCCATGCCTTAGTGGGTACATCACACCCGCGTACCTTTCGGGTAACAGGAAGGATAGGCCACAAAGAATTGATCGTGCTCATTGATGGGGGGAGCACCCATAATTTTATTGATCAATCGGTGGTCATTAAATTGGGATTGCATGTGGTTAGGGGAAAGCCATTCAAGGTGACAGTGGGGAATAAAGAAGTAATTGAATGTACAGGAAGGTGTTTTGGGCTCTCGTTATCTCTCCAAGGAATCATGATTCGGGCTGATTTCTTTGTTCTTCCCGTGGCTGCTTGTCAAGTAGTTTTGGGTGTCCAATGGCTAGAAACCTTGGGTCCGATCAAGACTGACTACAAGAAGCTTCGGATGTCCTTCGAACAAGACGGCAAAACTCATGTCTTACATGGGATAACATGTTCAGAACTTGCACCGTTGGGTGAGAAGGAGTTGCTGCACTTATCGGGGATGGGGTTCTTTGTTCACATGGTTTCGGAGATGCAGACCACTCAGGACACTCAATGGCCACCAGACCTGGATCAAATTCTGTCACAATTTGCACACATATTCGAAGAACCCATCGATCTGCCACCTACGCGCAGCCATGACCATCGCATTCCATTACTACCCAACCAACCGCCAGTTAACACAAGACCTTACAGGTACCCCCATTATCAAAAGAATGAGATCGAAAAGTTGGTCAAGGAATTCCTTCAGTCCGGAATTATTCGGCCAAGCCGGAGTCCCTTCTCATCACCGGTCTTATTGATAAAGAAATCCGATGGGTCTTGGCGTTTTTGCGTCGATTATCGGGCACTTAATGAAATTACGGTCAAAGATAAATTTCCAATACCTGTCATTGATGAGCTTCTGGATGAACTACATGGCGCGAAGTTCTTTTCCAAATTAGACTTGCGCTCCGGCTACCACCAGATCAGGGTACATCAGGATGATATTCAGAAGACGGCTTTTCGAACTCATGACGGCCATTACGAGTTTTTGGTTATGCCATTCGGTTTGACCAACGCTCCAGCATCCTTTCAGAGTCTCATGAATGATATCTTTAGGCCACATTTGCGAAGGTTTATACTCGTTTTTTTTGACGATATTTTAGTGTACAGCAGGTCATGGGAGGATCATCTGCTGCACTTAAAACAGGTGCTGGGTATTCTTGCGGACCACCAGCTTTTTGTCAAACTCTCCAAGTGCCAGTTTGGGGTGCTATCAGTGGGGTATTTGGGCCACCTCATTTCTTCAGAAGGTGTGGCAGTGGAACCAGAGAAAATACAAGCCGTTCAGAATTGGCCGGTACCAACGTCCCCTAAAGGTGTCCGTGGCTTCCTTGGATTGGCCGGTTATTACCGTAAATTTGTGCGCGGATTTGGTGTAATCGCGGCACCCTTAACCAAACTCCTCACCAAAGATGGTTTTTTTTGGGCTGCAGACTGTGAATTGGCTTTCAACAAATTAAAGGAAGCTCTCGTTTCCCCCCCGGTTTTACGCCTGCCTAATTTTTCAGAGCCATTCGTCGTTGAATGTGATGCTTGCGGAGAGGGTTTAGGGGCCATCTTGTCTCAGAACAACCAACCAATCGCCTACTACAGTGAAGCTTTGAAGGGAAAATCCAAGCTATTGTCCACTTACGACAAGGAGATGTTGGCAGTGGTAAAAGCCGTGCGAAAGTGGCGTCCTTACGTATTGGGCAGACCCTTTGTGATTAAAACAGATCATAGAAGCCTCAAATATTTATTAGAGCAACGCCTCACAACGCCCTCTCAAGCTCGGTGGCTGCCAAAAATAATGGATTTTGATTACACCATTCAATATCGCCAGGGGAAGGAGAACCAAGGTGCCGATGCTCTCTCACGTGTGGCAGCCTTTCAATTTCATGCCTTGTCCGTGCCAATTGCCGATTGGTGGGCAATCCTACAGCAAAAGGTACTTGAACAACCTTATTATAAGTCTTTGCTTACTAATCAATCCTTAAAATGTGTTCAAATAGACGGAGTCTGGATGCAAAATGGACGGATTCTTTTGAGTCCCACTTCAGCGTTGTTACCTGCTGTCTTGGCCGATGGACACTCTTCACCGTCGGGAGGCCACTTTGGATACTTGAAGACACTCACACGAATCTCAGCCAGTTTTGTGTGGCCTGGCATCCGCACTTCAGTCAAAAGTTTTATCCGAGATTGTGAAGTGTGCCAACGTTGCAAGCATGAGACACTCCGGCCAGCAGGTTTGCTTCAACCCCTTCCCGTTCCACAACGAATCTGGACAGATATATCCATGGATTTTGTCGACGGATTGCCGCTGTCGCAAGGATATAATGTGATCATGGTGGTGGTCGATCGCCTCTCCAAGTATGCCCATTTTATGCCACTGAAACATCCCTACACAGCTGTATCAGTAGCTAAATATTTTCTCAATAACGTGGTGAAGTTACATGGAATGCCTCTCTCCATTGTTAGTGATCGTGACAAAATTTTTCTTAGCATTTTTTGGAAGTCCTTGTTCAAATTACAGGGAACAATGCTGTGTTATAGTTCCAGCTATCACCCACAATCCGACGGACAAACGGAGGTGGTCAATCGAACCCTTGAGCAATATTTACGTTGCTTCTCTTCAGATCAACCAAAGGGCTGGGTGGAATGGCTTGCTTGGGCAGAGTACGGGTACAACACAGCAGTTCATTCGGCAACAAAAATGTCTCCCTTTGAAGCAGTATATGGAGTTCCTCCTCCGAACATGTCTTCTTACATTCCAGGCACAACAAAGGTTCAAGAGGTGGACAACTTATTGCGCACGAGGGAAGTCATCCTGCGTGACCTCAGGAGAAATTTATTGGAAGCGCAGGCTCGCATGAAGTCTCGGGCTGACTTGCATCGACGTGAGATCACCTTTGAAGTTGGAGATTATGTGTTTCTTAAATTGCAGCCATACCGTCAAAAATCAGTAGCTTTCAGAAGTTCTTTGAAGCTGTCTCCAAGGTTTTTTGGGCCGTTCAAAGTTTTAGCTCGTGTTGGGGCTGTGGCATACAAGTTGGACTTGCCAGCAGGGGCACACATTCATGATGTGTTTCACGTCAGCCTGCTCAAGAAGAAATGGGGACCGGTCGTAGATGAGACCGTGATAACTCTTCCTCCTGTTTCAGCGGATGAAGTAATACTACCAGAACCGGAATTAATTTTGGACAGTAGGGTGGTCCAAAAGGGCAAATACCGTCCCAAAACAGAGGTCTTGGTTCAATGGAAGGGAGCTTTAGCTGAAGATTCTTCATGGGAGAACCTGTGGCGTTTTGCCAAAACATATCCTCATTTCAACCTTGAGGACAAGGTTCTTCGAAGGGGGATGGATTGATAAGAATAGTCAATTACGTGGAGGACTCGGGGCATGGCTCAAGGAGCTGAGTACGTGGAAGGAGAGGAGTTCGTGGACTGCTATTGTTTAGTTTTATCATTGTTTTGATATTTTGTTGAATTAGTCAAATAATAGAATGAGGTGGAAGCAGGAGTGCTGATCGCAATCCTAGTCTTCAGCTCCATTATTGGAGTTCCTGTTATTTCGAGTTATTGTTATTTTGGTGGCTTATTTATGCTCACCTTTGCTGTATGGAAGGGATTATGAAGGAAGTTAATAAACAATCTTTCCCCAGTCTTTTATTCTTCTTCTTCCTTTCTAACCCCCAAATTCTACTCTTATCACAATTCTTCCAATTGAATCATTACTCAATCATATTTCATGTTTATAAGTATCATTCAAACACAATATCATCAATTTAAACAATTATTCAATCAAACCTAAATTTCATAATGCATATTTCAATCAAAATGTATTATTTCACAAGATACTCAACCAAATTGAATCAAAGTTTCTCACCTCTTAAAAACAAGTAATTTGAAGGAAAAAAGATATTGAAAACAAGTTTTCTTCTCCTTCTAATTCTTTCCTCCCAACAAGCCACTTTAGGCTCATTAAAACCCCTAGAAAACTCAATTCTCCTAACTTGAATCCCTCACTAACCCCCTTTTAATCTCTTTAGCAACTCCCTTTTATGTTTTAAATGGAAGATTTTCTAGTAGAAAAGATGAAACCTCCCTCCTCTCTTGCTTATAAAACTCACGACAATGCTTAGCTTCCTTTGGAAGCCAAACTTATATTTATATGGCTATTTTCTTCTGATTACAAATCAACCCCTAGTTTCTCTTAAATACTACATTAGCCTAATATTTTCTTCTAATTATTCCATCTTGACTTGTTTTAAAATTCTAGCCATACCTATAAATTTCAGCATTTGGAATTTATTTTAGATTATTCCATTTTCCTTATTTTAATTTTCCTTATTATTCCATTTTACACGTTGATTAAATTTATTAGTGTTTTTTTCTAATGGTCTTTAACCGGGGTTTACATCTAATACTTTGTAATTTATTTCATATATTCTGTGCTCCAAATAATAGAACTAGCTTATAAAAATGTGTTGGAATTAGGGTTAAAATGGATTAAATATGTACTAGTTAAAATAAAATCAATATGAAGAAATTATTTGATAATGAGATTGCTTATAAAAAAAAAGTTCTTTGATTTTTAATCAATGACGAGAAATGTAAAGGAAATATTAATTCCTCATAAAAGGGATTAAATATGTTAGAATCGTACTAGATCATTTTTCAAGCTGCGTCGTGGGCTAAATTAATTTTTTTTTTACATAAATAAAATATTTAGGTGTTGTTAACATGTTTGTTTTAGCAAAATATTTTTTTAAACTATATGGGGACTGATATCATGTTACTTGGTCGACTTGGTAGGTCCAAAGACAACCTACATGGCCGATAAAAATATAATTTGACTAAAAAAAATCAAGATGACATCTTTTTTTAAAATTAAAACAACAATATATTAGGTCAATTAGGATCAACTCGGGTTAATCTGCTAAATTCGTTATCCAAGTCATGAGACTCTGATAACCTTATAGAAAGTAAATTGAATTACCAAACTCAATTCTCAATCAACCTAATATTAAAGGATAAAATTAAAAATAAAACTCAACTAAAAAGATTAGCCAGTAAACTCGGGTTAACCTGTCAAACCTAGGTTATGAGACTAGGATAACACCATAAAAATCAATTTAAAATAAATTATGAAGCTCAATTCTCAATCAATAAAATATTGAAGGATGCTAAAAAAAAATCAATTAGAAAATGACATAAAAGCCACCTGAGTCAACCGATTAAACTTGTGACCCAATTCATGAGACTAATATAACCCAAAAGAACCCAAACTAAAATAAATTACGAAGTTCAATTCCCAATCAACTTAATATTGAATGATGAAATTAAAAAAAAAAACTGAGTCAACTAGCCTAACCCGCAACCTAGATCATAAGATCGTGATAAAACCATAGAAAATAAAAATAAAAATATATATATTATGAAGCCCAATCAACTCAATGTTGAAGGATTAAATTAAAAAAAAAATAAAAAACAAAAAAACCCGAGTCCGCTCAAATTAACCTGCCAAAATTAGATCATGAGACCAAGATAACTTTATAGAAAAAAAATTAAAAAAAATTATAAAATACAATTCTCAATCAACCCAATATTGAAGGGTGAAACTGGAAAAAAAATCAATTAAAAAAAAAACAAAAAAATCCTAGTCAACCTAACTAACCCATAAACTCACAACTCGGGTAATGAGATTGTGATAACTCTGTAGAAAACAAATCTAGAAAAAATTATGAAACCCAACTCCCAATCAACTTGATGTTGAAAAATGGAGTTTGGGAAAAAAAATTAATTAAATAAAGACAACAAATAACCCGAGTCAGCACGGCTAATTTGCAAAACTCATGACTCGAGATATAAGACCGGGATAACTTTATCAATTTGAAATAAATTATAAAGTTCAATACTTAGTAAATCCAATGTAGGAGGATGAAATTGAAAAATAAACTAAGTTTGAAATTAAAACAAAAAAGTCCTCGAAATTTTAAGGATTGAGATAACTCCATATAAAAAAAAATTGAAATAAACTATAGTTTTAATACCCAGTAAACCTAGTGTTGAATAATAAATTTTTTTTAAAAAAAAACTAAGTTTGAAATTAAAAAAAAATCCTTAAAAATTTTGAGGATCAAAATAAAAAGTACTTTTATATTTCGTTGTTCATCGCTACAGTGGAATGCAAGTCATTTCCCAATATGTTAATATTCCTAGCAACGTTTTAGCTACATGCTCCTGTAAATCAGTATTTGTTCCCATCTTGGTGTGGATGGTTTGCAGGAGTGGATATGGTGTGGGGAGCTAATATGAAAGTAAGGGTGCCATTAAATATTTCCAAGTAAAATGTAAGAAACTCAAGCAAAAAAAAATATATTTTTCTTTTCAAGTGTAATCAAAATACTTTAAAAAACAAACCCTTAAGTTAACATTTCTACAACTTTACCCCCTCCCAAATGTACTTGTGATGTTTCCTTGTAGATTGATATCAGTGTAGGGTCATCAAGAACAAAAGCTTGTGATTTCCCATTATGCATTTTGGGGGGAAAGCTATCTCATGTTCATGTCTCTAGTTGAACTTTGGCGTCACAACAATGCTTGCACAGCCACAGAAAAAGGCCAATCGAACATGAACCTGAAAGGAACCAAGAAAAAGGAACAAAAGCTCTGACATGTCCTAACTCCACACGTGGAGAATAAAAGGCATCTCATTCACCAAGCTACGGATTGTACTAGTTGTGTACCCGGGACAAGAAATGCCCATGATACGAGAATGAGAGGCGCGAAATGATATATGCCCAATCACAAGTCAACTGTCTATCTTGGTTACGTGCGCCGCACGCGCCATAATATCATAATAAAAACTCTCCAGGTGAATATGCAACCTATAGGAGTCTTATGTCATGTCCTTTCTACAGTGAGCAAATATCCCACAAGACCACAACAATCCCTGTCATAGATTCTCAGTGGCTTGTCGTTATCCATTATAACTAGCAAAAGCTAAAAGGAGAATCATATCAATGAGCCTACCAATCAATGCGCAGCATTCATAGCACGATGCAAACCAACACAAAGTTTAAAGCGGCTGTAAATGCATCATTCACAAAACTGACAAAACATAAGCTCTATGATAAGATGGCTTTTTTTTTCACTAGCATAATAATTCAAGCAAGTATGAGGATAATTAAAGCCTAAGCGATGTTCAAAAAAGAGAAAAAAAAACAACAAAAAGCTACCGAACCTATTTTGTTTTAATACAAGCATGAAGCATTCCTCCCAGGGCCATTAGCAATAGGGCGATGATAGGCTGTACTATTTTCACAAAACAAAGGTGAAAATCTACAAATGCTAAGTGAAAGAATAAATGACAGGGTTACAGATCAGCAGCTCTTCAAACTCCCAACTCACATGCTCCGAGGAGCATCGCTTCCGGCAGCGGGCTTGCGGTTCAAATATCGAATAACAGCATCTTCAACCCTGTTCAATGACCAAATAAGTACAGATGAGTGGATGTTTCTTTTTAATTTTGTCATGTGCAGGCTTTCATAAATTGAATTAGATGACCAAATTTGTCTCTTTTTGACTAGGCATCCTCATGATGATATTGCAAATTCTGTGACTAAATAACAAAAACAAGCCCGAGCAAGTGATCAATTAACAGTTCTTGACATCAGAACTAAAAAGAAAAAAGTGAACAACAATTTGGCAAGTTGCAGGCTAAGCAATTGCATAATTGAACCCATATTTATCAGACATTGTTTTGAGCAGGCAACAACATATTTGATATACATCTACAAGTCAAATTCTAAGATTATTCATCAAGTCAACCGTGGCATTCATATAATGTGTACATGGACAGTGGACCTAAAATAGAAGCTACGGATCAAATAGATGAAATGAAAGAGGTTCAAACAAGGAGAAATAGAAAATTAAACTCACCATGGCTGGTTAAAGAAATCTGAGCGGCGCTCTTTCTCGGCATTTCTACTAGCTTCTCCAGCTACCAGCTTCAAATCCTTGCTTTGAGATTCAATGAGAGCATTGACAAATTCGACAGGTGATTGACTAAATCCAAGGAAGAATGCGCGTCTCCGACGATGTTCATGAATTTTCCTTATAGCAGTACATATCGCCTCATCACAAGTATCAATCTCTTTATTCTTCTCAGCATTTGCCAACAAAGCAGACAACTCCCTCTGTATTGGGAATGGCACGTCAACCACCACATCATAGCAGACAGTTCCAGCTGGACTATTCCCCGACAGCTTAATTTTATGCTCCAAATGTATTGGCTGTGGAGGAGATAAATGCTGAGATATCCTCTGTGAAACCATCGTGAACTTCATCTTTGATTCCCCAAATACTTTCTGAAGAGGTGCGTCGCAAATGAAAAACGAAGGGTCCTCAGGGTTCTGCAGTTTCCTAGCCTTCACGTAATGCCAAATTGCAGCTATTATTCTAGGACGGGTTTCAACTTCTATACCAAGAACTTCCATCAAAGCTGGAGAGAGCTTATATTTCTCAGGCACATAATTCATTTCCAATCGTATATTCACAGAGAACTCTTTGTCCCCTTTTCTCTTGACTTCAAAACCCTCGTGAGGTGCAGGTGATCGAGCATGCTCCCATATAATGATATGATTATCAGGATATAGTCTCTGATCCAACTGAATTGTCACTCTCTTGAAAAAAGATGAGAACTTTGGGTACAATGGGTTTGATTTCTGGACTGCTCCAGGCTGGTCAGGGTCTACCCCATCTTCCAAGATTCTCCCGATAACTTTAAGAGTCCAAGTCGGAGGGTCAGCATTTGGCTTCTTGGGGATTGTTCTTATCTGATTGGCAAATGTATTGAAGACATAAATTCGAAGGGTTTTCTGAACACAAGGAGGGCTTTTAAGTGCCTCCTGGATGTCGACCTTCTTTCTAGCTAAAGCAGCATCAACACGGGTTTCAAACTCAAGAAGCTGGGTGTACAGAGCAGACTCAGGCAGAATTGCTGCTACTCTATCTTGTAGCTGCTTCTCTGGTAGCTTCTGCTTCTTCCTACGTGCAGCAGAAGAAAGATCCATGGGTTTCAATGGTGAAACCATGCTCGACATGGGAACACCAGGAGGTCTACCCAGAGGTTTCTGAGGGAGCCGTTTTGCACTAGCATTGCCAGGAGTCGAGAACGACGGTGAAGATGAACCCAAATTGCCTATTCCAGCACTCTGATTTTGGTTAAGAGAAACCCCTTGCGCTTGTAATTGAGCTTGGAATTGTGCATGAGCTGCTTGAACTTGAGCAGCGTGAGCTGCTTGTGCTTGAGCATGAGCCTGCTGCGCTTTCAAATGGGCTTGCAAAGTAGCCTGTGCTTGGGACAGCTGGAACTGACCACCCTGAAAGCCAGCACCCATCTGCGATTGCGCTTGTGGGAATGTTGGGTTCGCACCCATCGATGGATTGACCATCCCTGAATTACCAAATGGTGACGAAGATTGCCCCAAACTCTTTGGCGGGTTATTATTGTTGTTGTTGTTGCTGTTGTTCATAGACATAGCTAATCACTATATAAATTACCCACTAAATTAGCCTAAAAACAAGCTAAATCTACCAATCCCCAATTAGCTTCGAACACCCAAAGCATCTAAAACTCTGCCATAATTGAAACCTTAAAGAAACAAAAACCCACCAAAAATATGCAAATCTAAACAAATTTCCCCCCTTAGAAATCAGGAATCAAACTTGAATGGAAATAAAGAGCTATAAGCCCTAGATAAGCCCCAATCTTTAGCAGGAACGAACAGCGAATGAGCTTCAAGAGGCAGAAATGAAAAACCCTAATTTCACAGAAGATGTTAATTCAACCCCACTTTAACACAAATCATTTTGTTCTAGATAAGGAAGATAAAGACAGGAAATAAAAATCATGGGTATCTATCTAAAAGGGAACCTTAAAAAAAAAATGAAGAAAAGGTTTTGAGTTTGGATTTGTCAAAAGGAATTCAAATGAAAAAACCAGATGAGAGGAAATCTTACAGAAGTGCCGTTAAGGTAAAAGTCTACTGCTTCTGGTTTTTTTTGGTAGTTGTTCTCTTCTGCTTCTTAGTGAGCTAAGGCTAAAGAGTTTGCAAATAGAGGAGAGAGAAGACTGGCTTTCCTTTCCTTTGCTTCGCTTTGTTTCTCTCTCTCTCTTTCTGTATGCCTTTGTTTTCTTTTCCGTACGGAAAAGAGAGTGAGAGATAGAGTTCAACGTAGAGGACGACTTGTAGTTTAGGGGTGAATGACGTGTCGTGAATAAAGAGAGCTGCTTTAGAGAAGTTTTGCGTGAAGGGATAATGGGCTGAACCCCATGAGTATAGAAAGGCCTAAGACTTCCAAGCAAGCTTAGATTACAAGTCCGAAAACCTAAATCCAGCCTACCAATCAGAAAAATTGTAGAAGAGAAATGAGGGAAGTTTACATGAAATAAATAAATGGTGAAAATCTTACATTCATTTATGGATTATGGCCATGACGTTTTGTTTTTTATCAAAAAAAAAAAAAAGTTGAAAAGGTCACTAAAGAGAAAACTAATATGCAAAATCAGTTATGAAATAAAAACCAAGATTTGAAAAGACAATACATTTGGTTCGTCTCGTAGTAGGATTTCATTACAATATTTAACACAATAAAGCCAAATCTTGCTATGTAACGGACCAGATCTAACAACTAGCATTAAACGGGATTTATTAGTTATTAATAAATTAATAAGAGATAAATAAGTTTTGTTTTTTAATTTTAATTATCCAGTGAAACAATCAAAATATTTGTGGAAACAAAAAGATTTAAAACTAACATCAAGAAATATTTTTATATCTTCATAATATTTTTTTCATTATTATAATGTTATTTGAAGAGCAATTTGATTAATTCATCAAATTTATAATTCAAATTATAAGATTAAAATAATAAAATATAAATTAAAATAAATTATAAAACTAATTCTCAATTAACATAATATTAAAAAATAATGTACTACTTTTACTTTTTTTTTTTTTTTTGCCCTTTTTTTCTCCCACACAACATCTAGAGAAGGTGAGAGTTCAAGGCAGAGGAGCTTGGAAGATATTGGAGGTAATTAAGAAATCTACAATTATAATTAGTTGTGAGATATGGTACAAGTAATGTATTGGAGGGATTACGAAGCTACCGAGAAAAGATTAATGGTTAATGATGCTTTGATAAATTTATCATGGCTCGTCATCATGCTCGAGCAACACAAGGCAACCATTGCAATCAATGGGTCTGGATATATATTTTTTTATTATTATTAATATAAATATCTGAACCAGTCAGAAAAATTAGCTATAAATTTTAATCTTTAAATCTTTAAATTTATCATTTTTAATATGTTTGTTTTTTAGAAACTCAATATCTTAAATATGTGAATTTAATTTATTTATTTATTGAATTCAAATTAAACAATATAATTAAATTCATTTACAGTAAACAATTGATTTTAATGAGCTTAAACCTTGAAAATCAAAGAAGTGAGGAAAATCTCTTTAATCACTAGGTAAATCCTTTGGATTTATAGCAATCTTCAATGCTATATAATACATCCACTTTTACTGGACAATGGTTAATAGAGTATAATTTCTTATCATTTTGAGAAAATAGAGAGTTTTTATATATTAGTTATAGGTATTTTAAAATTCTTTAACAATGTATTTTTTTTTCAAGAAAATCATTTTATTTGTTTTGAGATACACTTAAAAAAAATCCTTAACAAAGTTATATTTATGTCAAAAAAATAAACATTTCCAATCAAATAAATTAACCATTTTGTTCATTATATTATGATATTTAAGGGTTGAAATAATAAAAAATAATAATAATGTAAGGGTGTCATTCAAAATATTCTATAATTTTATAGTGTTTGTAGCATGAATGTCGCATGTGTTTAGAGGGTGTTTGGGAGTGTTGTAGCGGTTGTTTTTCAAATAGCTTTTCGTGCCGAAAAGCATGCCAACAATTTTTTTTATTTTTTAAAAATCATTTTTGATATCAGCACATCAAAACGATCCAGAAAGTACAAATCGCACTTAATTTTAGCAAAAAAAAAATTTTTTGAAATTTTTCAAAAAGCAGGTTGCACTGCAGTGCCAAACGGGCAATTAATAAGCTAAACATGACATGATTAATAAGACTAAACAAGTTGTTTAATGTTTGATGCATCACATTAGATAAAACAAAGACAATAATCTGTTCTATCTTAAATGGTTACAAAAAATATTATTTTTCAAGATTATTCATTATCTACTTATTAATCATTTATTTTTTTTAATTTGGTGGGACTAAAACTTGGCCAAGTTTACTTATATTTTACTAAAATGAAATTTTACATAGAGGTTTAATTATTAAACAATACTTTTAATTTAGGTACTAATTTCATATGCCAAAAAATTAGATGACCAATTTGTTTTTGAAATATGGACTAAAATATTATGAAAATAAAATAAAAAATTATTAAAATAATTTTAAAGACCAAAATGAACTTTTGTGAAAAAATTATTCACCCTTGTCAATAAATAGCATGTTCTTGTTCAGGTCAAATCTCATCTATTGTCCGGAGTCCAATCCAGTTCAGTCCACTTTCATTTACCCCGTCCTGTCCAGCGTTTCAAATGCACCCTGCAAATCTTATAGAAAGCAAACCTTCGTCTAAACCCTAGCAGTCAGGGTTTAGCTCGCAAGGCAACAAAAGTGGGCAGTGGCACTGAAAACCTCTGGTCCTGGTCCTGGTTGATGCGTTTTGCATTTATAAACTCACTTGATGCATTTTGAATTTACAAAGTTGAAGTTTGCCTGCTGTCAAGTAATGGGGTGCTTGATTTTGTCTTGTTTTGAAACCTGATGAAAAAAAGCAGGGGCTTGTTGCCTTGTGAACAAGCCTCGTAAACTTCAGGGAATAGGATACATAAAAAATTTAACGAACATAAAATGTAGATGAAAAGAAATATCCCTTTTCATTTTATGCCATTTAGCAGTTTTTAATGTTGTATTTGTATATACCATGTAAGATGAATCTATTTTGAGGGTAAATGTATGGTTGAATTGGTTTGATGTTTGGATATCTTGTTGGTAGTTGATTCTATTTGCCCTCGAAAGTCATGGGAAAGTCACTTCAGTTGTCTTAGGGTTGCCTTGAAATGAAATGGCAATAAGATGACTACTATAAACGGCTCCTGAATATACAAAGATTTGTATCATTGTATAAAGTTGAAGTTTGAATGTTATGAAGCAATGGGGTGCTTAATTTTGTGTTCCATTGATGTTAAAACCTGATAAAAATGCAGGGGCTTGTTGCCTATGTGAACAAGTCTCTCGTGAATGCCAGGGGAACTAATTGCATTGTTCTTGGGTGAGTCTTTAAAGGCAGTGCCAATGACTAAAGGTTCAGTGAATGATGCTACATGGCAATCTTGTTATTGTTTTATTGGCACATGCTATGTGAGAGGGACTTGCTTTTTGTATGAATTTATATGGTTGGATCTGTGCAACTATAGATTGCAAAAGGTTGGATATCCTATTCTTAGTGATTCTATGTATATACTTGAAGTACTGTGGAAAATCACATTTGTTTCTGGTTTTTTAAAAGATTAAATGTGTGGTTTACTATGATATGTCGATGGGATGGCACTTGACTTGAATTTTTTCAATGGCTTATTTACAGTTGCATTTGTCTTGGTGATTCTCAGAACAAGAGGGACTGCCTGTGCATTCAGGAAATCTAAGACTAAAAGGTATTTGAAGATGTCCTGGCCTCCATACAAGCCATTCCCTTCATGCAAATCTGTGGTGGTGTTGACCGAACTGCTCAAGCAAAGAATCATCATTCAAATGGCCTCTTAAATCACCAGATTTATCCTTGATTTGCTTTGACTTAGTTACTCTCAAGTATGATCTTCAATTCATAACGATGTGCAGTCCTTGTTGATCGACCTGCGTGCCGTGAAGGGTCTGGATATGGATTCTCTGTGCATATCTCATATACATGTGAGTTGAGCATAGAAACAGAGGCAACTAGTCCACAGTGGTTATGGTAGAATTAACCGTGAGTTTGATCTTTCTTTTCCTTTTCTTCTTTTCTCCTCTCCAAGCTACAGCCTAGTGCATTTTCCTAACAGCATGTTATTGCTCCTTCTGCAACATATTTGTCATATCAAGTCCGTATTGAGATTGATTTTGTCCAAAAAGGGAGGACCAATCAAGGACGAGGTAACTTGCTAAACCATTGTTGGCATCTTAAAGCAGTGATCCATCAACTTTCAGATGATTGCAAGCACAACATTTATTCAATGGATACACAACAAGAAGGAGATTCTTTGTAATTTAGAATAGCATTTTGAATTTGTATAGCGAAGAGGCTTCAAGAGAAATCAAGTCAAGTTTCTACACTGCTTGAAGTTCTTGTAGATATCTGGGTGCCTTCAAAACATTACACTGGAAAAAAGAACAGAAGATGCAAAGGATGCTCTAAATTTTACTTCACGTGCTATGTGGACCTCAGAAACGCAACGACTTGCTTCACTGTGACGGATCCTGTGAATGCAGCTGAAGGTCGTCCTCGAAATACCAGATTATGCTAAACGACTGAAATTTGCTTTATAAGATCCCTTTTATGATTTTTCCCTAAACATCTTTGTTTATGGAAATTACAAATTGGGGGAGAGATATTGTGGTATAATTTGTTGGATTTGCAGCCTGAAACTCAGCTGGCGTCGAGAAAAATCAAGATAGCACAAGCTATATGCAGCTGTACTCCTTCAATCGATGCAATGCCCTTGCTAGCCGGGGATGAAAATTTAATCTGAATTCAATACATTTTGATATTATCTGAATACGTAAGTATTTTTTTAGATAATTATTCTTATCCAATATTTTATAAATAAAGTATATTTATTATCAAATCTGACTTTCGCTTGAACCTAACCCGAAATATATATTGGTATTATATAAATATATTTGTATAACATTTAATTTTTTTTTAATATAATATGATATATTACATCTCAGACATAACATACATGTATACATATAATATTTATTATTTAATATGTATATACATACTTCAAATATATATATTAACTATTTTATTTTTTATTGAATAATAAATAATAGCAAATAATGGATACCCAAAACCCTATATATAATTTATAAGAATCTAAATTTTTTACTTAATAAATAATGAATGAATAGAGTAGAGGTACAGATATAAAAAAATTCCAAGCCGTGCCATTTCCATCCCTACCTGGAAGCAAATTTGTCTCGATTTCTTTTTGTTCATCTCACTTCTCAGAAGCTTTTCTTCCTGCAGGACATGTATTTGCATCAAGAACCCTATTGTGGGGGGATGCGTTTACGAAACTTGAAACGCATATCATCTCATGGTGGTAGATCATCTGTCAGTATCTTCTGCCACGTAAAATCTAATGCAGAAAAAGTTGAAAAGACAAAACAACATAGTTGCTCTTAGAAATGATGGTTGACTGTATCTAGGGTTATATCAGCAGTCAGCAACTACGAAGCAATCTTTAGTGCTGATTTTGAAGAATTTATGTTCCCTTTGCATTCCTGCAGTAACTTTGCAAGAACCTTCAAAGCTATCCAGGTTACATTCTCGTGGTTAGTGGAAAATTCATTTTCACGAATTAACTGTGGAGTCAAACCAGCAAAGTGTTCCAAATTAAGAATCAGTGACGGCAGTGGAACATGACAATTCTCCACGGGATTTGCTTGGGCAACAACTCAGCTTATTTGGGTGTGGCATTGCTTTATACTCTCCCCTCTTCTTTTCTTCTTTTCTGGACAATTTTGGTGAAAATATCCTACTGGAACGTGATGAACTGCACTTCATGATGGTAATAGAAATCAAGTAGATGGAACAGGAAAAAGGAATAATAAAAATGTTTTGACAAACAGAGTTAAGAGTATCAACTATCCCAATTCAGTAAACAGGCAATGCTCCTTTGCTGTACCGATCTTTCAAGAGTTACAACAAATCTAACCTAGACTCGTTGGTATCAAGGTCATAATTATTGCCTTATGTTCCTTGATCTGAACTTGACATCAAACAAAATGACAAGCTGTGTTATCAGAAGATAACATCAAAGCCAGAACACAGTTCAACATGCCAAGATCCGAAGTCATTGAGAATAAAAGTACATACAAGACACTCGACCGCGCTATAATTCAGCTAGGTTTCTTAAATACCCACATCCACCACACAATCTGGAGAGACACCTAACGAAATACCTGAGGATGTATTGAAAATATATATTGAAGCATCTAGTGTGCCAAATCCTAATTTCAAATGTAGCTATTATTCGATGCTCAGATAACAACTCTATAGAGTTACTGCCTAGGGAGTGTCAAAATTCAAGCTACCATAACAGAGCAGTTCAATATAAAGTTACTCAGCCTGTTTTTGCCACACTCAAGAGGCCTCCAATGCAATTCTTCAGCTTCAGAATCAGGTCTGCAGGTGTATATAGCCATGCCATCCCCGGAATAAGAAACTGTGGATGTAGATGCACCTATTACAAGTAGTTCATTGCCCAGAGACTTGAAGGCTACACCCCATCCTTTGTTAGAATCTGCTCTTACCGGCACTGCTCCTAATTTCTTCCATGTTCTGCTCTTTTTCAAGTATACCTTCAACTGGTTTGATGAAGGCTCAAGGGAGTAAAGCTCATTGTTCACAACAGCAATGAGGGGTGGAGATTGGAAAGTAGCGATTGGTGTATCCTCCAACATGTCTGGGATCAGGTCCCATGCCTTTTTATCCTCATCATAGACTTCAGCACAAGTCAGAACATTTCCCTTCTCGTTCCGTCCTCCAATCACATAAAATTTTTTATCCATGAAACAACCAGAGCAAAGCTTTCTTCTTTGCCGCATCCTTGGAAGGTCTTCCCATGATTTAGTATCTGGATTATATTTCTCTGCGGAATTTAGAACATCAACACCAGTGCCGGTCACTCCTCCAGCTACAAAAGCAAAGGCACCACAGGATGCAGATGCAAACAAACACCTAGGATTGATCATGGAAGGACCCTTATTCCAGCTGTTTGTTTCCAATTCATATCTCCAAACAACAACCCCCTCTATCTCCCTGCCTGAAATAATCAGATGGGTCCCTGCACAAAGGGATTCCTTATCTCCAAAAGAGAAACAACAGTCTGCTGGTAGATCTGGAAGTTTCCTGCGAGAACAGAATTGTCTATCAAATGCCCACCAACTTTTGTCCCCGGTTGCAAAAATAAAAACAGACGATTCTCTAACACCAATTTCCCTCCTAATCTTAAAGAGCTCACCACTCTTTACAAGAGAGAGTATCCGCTTGTTCACGTTTGGAAACTTCCAGTACTCTGATCTTGGAACTCTTGCCAAAATAAGATTCTCTAGCTCATCACTGAGTTGGGGAGCATAGGAGTAATCTGCATCCTGAGGTTTTACATTTGACGAACCAACTCTACCATTGCTGCAAGAGAAATTATAACACCCCGATCCTCCTCTACTAATTTCACAAACACCAATCTTTTTCATCGGGGGGCTATTAGAAGTAATCCAAGAGCTATTGCCAGAGTCCTCTGCCAGCATCCTTTTCTTACTAAGATCAGGATCATTTCTGCTCACATCCCCTATTCCATCTTCACTCCCCAACTCTTTTCCTTTGGACATGGATCGAAGACCTTTTCAAAGCCTGAAATTCTCTGTCATCGAAAGAACAGAACAAATAAGAAATGCCAGATTATCATCAACAATCAAAATACCAATATGCAAAATTCATAATATTTGAAAAACATAAAGCAAACAATTATGTTTTCAACAGCTAAACAGATGAGTGAATATGGATACACCTTGCTAAAAAACTAATCCCCTGAGAGTTTTCATACTATAGGAAATGATAAGATATACGTTAAAGATCTAGAAGCAGCAGTTTCTACCCAGGTGATAAATTAAATCAATTAACCATTTCGGAGACACGAAACTAATCAAAAGTAACAAAAAGAAAATCTCCCGACCCAAGAGATTAAAGAGGATATGAACCCAGAAACATGGCTTGGATTTAGATTCCAAAAATGGGTTAACGAGAATACCAACTACATAGACAAAGCAAACCCAGATGAAAACTTAACAACTCTATGCCATGAATCAAACTTGATCAAGATTCCATTAATGAATTAATAAGAACATGATTCAAATTCAAGCAAGAAACAGTGTACATATCCACCAACCTCAAACGATATATTGAAGTTCGAAATCAAAGAACACTTCTGTATCACCAGTTGATCAAAACAACAGAGTGAATCAACCCCAACAACAAAAAAACAATTTAACAAGATGAGAGCTTTAACCAAATTAGCCAAAAGAAAGGAGAAAGTACAGTGACATGGATTAGATTGGTAAGCAATCCAAAAGTCAAAAGAACACAAAATGGATACACACCCAACAAAGCAAGGCCAAAAAAGTACCAAGAAATGTTCTTCAGACAAAACATATATACACACAAACAGAGAGAGGGAGGCGTACCAGTTAAGGTAATTCCCAGTCAAGTCAAGTCAAAGGAAGTGAAGTAAATGAAGGGACGGTTATAAAGAGAGATAGAGAAAATAAATCATCAAAGAAACGAGGGTTTTAAGGGTTAGAATTAAGAGAAAAAAGATGAGAGAAAATATTTAAAAATCAAGAAGGAAAGAGAGAGGAAGAGCAGAAGGAGGAGATAGAGAGAGGTTTATAATAAGTGTATGGATGATGGTGAAAGAGTTCAATTTGAAGACAACCCATTTGTTAGAGAGGATTTCTTTTCTTTTTTTCTAAAAAAAAAAAAAAGGCTTGATTAATTTAGCTTGAGTTATTGTTTGTGGGATTATAATACAATTAATTTAATTATTAATTTTCAGTTGTTCTTCTTCTTCTTGGCTGCTGCTACCATCATCGCCTCCAACAACACAACAAAGCATTAACTATCAATCTTTTTCTTTTTCTTTTTCTTTTTCCTTTTCTTTTTGTATGGTAATTTATAATTTCCTTTTCAAGAACAGAGGATTCATTATGCAATATTGTTTTTCTTTTTTTATTTGGTATGATAGATTCAAAGTAAATTTATTTCTCAAATCGATTAAATTTTTTAAAATTCATTTAAGAATTTGTTTTTAATTTCTTTTTTAATACTTCTAAATTATGTTATATTTAAATTCAAGTATTTTTTTTAGTTTTATTTTTTTAAGGTGTCATCCAACTGTTATACAAAAAAAAAACATTTTAATTATTCTAAAAATAATATTTTACATGCGAGGAAAAAGAATTAAGGAAAGCTTGATCTAATATATGAATGATCTCGTGAACAATTGATTATGTTAAGAAAGTATATCCTTTAGTGGTTTGATCAATTGATTATATTAAAAAAGTATATCCTTTCATGGTTTGATCAATCAACTTCCTTGCATGTTTGAAATTCCATCCAATGGTTTGAAGCATGTGGGTCAAAACGATGAACATGTCTTAATCCCTTAATCTTAGTCGTTAAAATTTTAATTTTTGGTTATTAAATTATATATATATATATATATATATGTGTGTGTTTTAAGACCAAGAATATTAGCCTATTTTGAAGTATGGTTATGATTATTTTTTAAAGTGTTTTTCATTTATAAATATATTAAAATAATATTTTTTATGTTTTTTAAAAATTGTTTTTTATATCAATACATCAAAATAATTTAAAAATATCAAAAATATATTAATTTAAAAGAAATAAAAAAAATAAAAATAAAAATAATTTTTTAAAAAAAATATTTTTAAAATATAAAAATAAACCGCTGTTATAAAATTCGGTAAGACGTGGTTTTTCTCATCTCTTTCTTCTGTTGTGTAAAGCAAGAAAAAAATGATATGTTGAGGAGAACCATAATAATGAGATGTTTTTTGTTTGATTAGGAAAGTGTCAAAAGTCCATTTTGATGGGTGAGCTTATAGCTAGCGTGGAAGAAATCAAGGCTTTTGAAAACGATTTTATGCTGTTTTGTTGAGTCCGGTGTCATGGGCATAATTATCACATCCCATCTAATTAAGACTTGGTTAGGGATAATTGGATGAGTAAACTTAAATCCATTTTAAGATAACACATTTTGAAAAATAAAAATAAAAATAAAAATAAAAATAAAAATTACTTTGAATCAAAATAATAAAAGTTATATTTAAAGTTTATCTTATCCAAGTTTAACCAAGCCAATTAAATAAAATGTGATTGGATCAACTTTTTAAATAAGTTAAAAGTAAATCTAATCCAATTTAAAAATAAAGGGATCACAAAATTTATCCATAGAGCTAGAACAAATTTGATAACTATGATGGTGAGTAGTTACTAATTTGGATTCTAATTTTTATTTTTTCTATATTATTAATATAGGTAAATATTTTATATATTTACAAAAAATTAAATTAAGAATTTTTAAATCACCTTAATTTATGTAATTTTCTTATAATGATCATTGGCTTGTCTTTTTGTAAGCAATATAGGGTATGAATTCATCTTCTTTTTTTTGTAGTTTTTTTGTCGGTAAAGTGAGTTCATTTACGCTGTTTATCTTAATTTTTGTAATTTTTTTCCAACGAGAATTTACTTCTCTTTTTGTAAGCAATATATATAGGGTGTGAATTCACTTTTTTTTTTTTGTCGGTAGAGTGAATTCGTTTATGTAGTTCAATCCTTTTTTTAAAATGTTTTTTTAAATTGTTTTTATATAAAAATGCATCAAATTAATACACGATGAATTGTTTTTATTTTTTTTATCTTTCAAATTGATATTTTTAGGTATTTTTAATAGTTTTGATGTGTTAATATAAAAAATAAAAAAAACTAGAAAAATTATTTTAATATATTTTTAATAAAAAAAATATTATAGTAAGAGCACCCTACACGATTACACTAATTTAGACCGTATTTTGGGACGCAGAGAGGAACAAGAGACTATTGTTTCTAAAAGAAAAGGTTGTGTCGACTAATTTGAACCTCTTCTTTTATCAGATCTTGTAAGATGAGCTTTGCGGAAGCAATTCGAATCACGTTGTTGTATAATCTTGACCTAAACAAATCCTTTGATTTTGTAGTGGAAACGAGGCTAGAAATTAAAAACTTTTTCATGTAGCACTTGTACTTAGTTTTAGCTAATCAAATTATTTATTTGTCAGTGTTTCAAGAAGACTGGTAATCATAATTAAAGAGATTGAACGTACGAGTGAACCATTCTTGTTCTAATGTGTAATGCCACGCATATAAAGCAAACATGGCCAAATATTTATTAAAATAAATAAAAAAGTTAGGTTCTGCTTGCTTTCTATTATTAATTAGCTAGAATTTTATAAATTTCAGAGTTAATGGAAGCTTGTATAATTATTAATTTCAAGGTTCATGAGATTAATTGAGATACGCACAAATTGATACGAACATTCATATTAAATTTTTAAAAAATTATTTTAATAAAAAGAATTAAAAAAACAAGCTAAAAGTAGAGTTTTATTCTAGATAAATTTTAATTTTTTCCAAAACAAGTTATGAAGTTGGGATGAAGTGTATTTTTTTAGCTATTTTTTTTATTCAGATGCTATATTTTTATTTTTATCTATTTAAGTTATTAGTATTTTATTTAATTATATATTGTCAATTCAATATATTAAGTGCTTATATGTGTTGGGTGTCTCTTGGTACATATACGATAGAAAGCGAGTTACAATGAAGAAAATATGAAAACAAATTAATTATATTTAGTGTCCTACTTTTTTATTATTTTTATGTTTTATGCTATAAATAAAATGATAATTCTTTTGCCAATTAGAATTCGAGTTTAATTTTATCAAGACACTTCATAAATATTCAAACTCTAAATAATTAAAAAATATATTTGAAAAAAAAAAAAAAACAATCCTCCCATTATACCCGAAAGCTAGTTGAGCTTTAACCTCTTGTTGAAAACCCAAAAGAAGAAAGAAAAGTAAAGAATCCAAGCAGCAGCTCAATCATGATTATCAAGACACAAGTACTTTTATAAATGTTGATTGGTACCAACTAATATAATCCGATTAGGCCAATTACTGCCTACCTTTTTTGTTTGGAATTTTAGCTGTAACGCTAAGGTAATTAGGTCAAACTCTCGCACAAAATTACGTAGTTAGTGACGTTTGATGCCTTGAGTTCTTTAGAAATTTTACATCAAAATTATTCAGCAGAATTCTCTCTTAATTAATATATATATCTCTTGTTTCTCCTGGTTAAAACAAAGACAAGGGACATATTTATCTCTTAATTAACTATCATTCAAAACTAAATTGAAAGCCAAAAAAAAAAAAAATTCCAATTGAGTCCCACATCCATTGAACATTATCCAATTAACTCTCATCTTAGAATTCTTACTTTTAAAAAAAAGTGAAAAGGACTTGTTTAATTTTCTCAAGATAATGCACCACTTCTAGACTGGTGGGTAATGCATGATAGATGGAGGATTCAATTGATAACTGTGACAAATGTGTCATTTTCTTGTAAGAAATAATAACAATAACATTTTCTTGTAAGAAATAATAATAATAATAATAATAATAATAATAATAAAAGTCCTCCTGCGTGTTGTGGCCAGGATTTTTCCTTCATGAATTGGCTTTAGATGTTTCTTGTTAGCAGCACTTGGCACAAAAAAAGAAAAAAAAAATAAAAAAAAATAAAAGAAGAAGCTTGGGAGTAGTTAATCCACGAGGACTTCAGAGGGTTCATCCTTAATTATTAATCAAAGTTTCTAAGTGAACAATTTGGAATTGAGAGAATTGGCAAAGCTGACTCTTTTGTCGTTTGCCTTTACGAATTTGGAATTTTCCGCTTTCATTTATCTTTTCCCTCTTTGAATAACCAGACAACAAGCAAACCAGAAACCTGACAGCAATTATCACTTATTCAATCATGCTCGATATATGTTATGCTCTATTTTTTTTCCTTAAAAAAAACCTTTTAGTATGATTTATGGATATATTTTCCTAAATCGAGATTTAGTGTATTTAGAAAAAATAAATACCTTCTAAAAATAAGAAAGAAATTAAATTTTTTTCCACCGTTACAAAATTAATGAGAGATTTTTTATGGTTAGCGGTAAGAACTTGGATTAAATAATTTGTTTTTCTTGCGATTTCAAACCAAAGACCCATGTGAATAAAAGAAATAAATTTAATGGGAGATTTAGGTTGAATAACCGAATTTATTAAAAGAATAAAAAGAGAGACCATAAGATTTATATCCAAAAAATATAATATAAAAAGAGATCATTACCGTTTTTTTCTTTGCGGCAAAAACTAATATTCTTTCTTCCAAAAAAAAAAAAAAATTTTGTCAGACAATTAGATGCTTTAAGAATCCTGGAGCTTACCTATTCAATTTGAAGTCTAATTAAGTGTTCATCTTTCTTTCTTTTCTGCTGTATGGTGAAGATATTCTTCGACCAGTTGATTGAAACTAAATTTATTATTGGACGATCATAAGAACATACCTCTCGCATTGATTTAATTCATTAAAATAAATAAATCATTTATAATACATGGTCCTGGATAGTGGCAATAGGGTTTGAATCTATAAAGTCAAATAATAAAGCAAACGCCCTCAGCCACCATACCAACCTCCTCTTTAGAGTCAATAAAAATTAATATGACAAGTGAGTTTTAACGAGGATGATCTAGTTAATATGATCACAACCAATGATCCTTAGCCATTATATCTGTTAATTTGTTGTAAGATTTGATAGTTTTATCCCATGAAATTAACTAGACCCGCTTGCAAGAACACTTTAAACTCAAAAATATGGAAGGAGGCCCCCTGATCGGAGAAGCTTGCAGCGGTCTCACGAAGTGGCCAAGGGGGTCGCTGGAGGCCTCCTGAGGCATTGCTTTCTCACAAGAATCTAAGCATAAAGTGGATGGACAATCACGTTTGATGAGATTCTTGAATTAACAAGGTGGAGAGAAGAAACAAAAAAGGAACCGAGAGGTTGAAATCTGCCTTGAAAATGAATTCAATGAACAAGCTTTTAACACAAGGTAAATTAATCTGGTCCGTGAGACATCCCATGAGCTGTCCATAATCAACTTTTTCAGGGAAAAAAGAGAGAGGTTGTTTAATAAGCATATGCAGATATGATATAGGGGAAACTTTTGAAGAAAGCAAAGCACAACAAGTGGCAGCTGGTCTAGAAGCATGAGCTTGCTATGGCAACATTTGCAAAATAATAAACAATGGACTAGTTAGAAGGCATCACGTCTGTCCTCTTCAGATTGTTCTAATCAAGATTATAATAGGGATAATTAACAATGTGGGATTCATTAGTTTAATGCAGCCAATTCGCACAGAAAGTGGATGTCCATTGGACGAGGCTTTCTTTAATTAACATTAAGCATATTTTAAGGAAAGTTTATGTGTTGGCTCTCCACTGATTAGTGTGGTGGATTTACCTTTGCTCTTTCTATATTTATAATCAAAAGCTGATCAAGGCTTCACTGTCATTGCATAGGTTTAGCATTCTTGCCACCACAGGTGCATGTAATCTCCTGAGCTGAGGGTGGGATTGGCCAGAGGGCGAGGGCCTAATCAGCCTCAAGGACACAGATTAGGAAAAGGGCCAAGGCATTTTTTTTAAAAAACCCTAGAACATAAAGAAAGAACGAAAGAATTAATGAAACCCACTAATCTCGTTTTAGATGGCGAGAGATCGAAGCAGCACTTGCATAAATCCCTTTTCATGGAGATAAACAAACCTTAAAAAGGACTCGTTTACCTAAACCAGTCACCTTTTTGGGATGCTCGCGAGCCATGTGATGCTTCAAAAATGGGGTATAAGAGGACAAGTGCCTTGCTTTTAAAAGGTGTTTAAACCTATAATAGACTAACGATCGATCATTCCTAATGCTAATGCTAATGCAATGGCCCCCAAGCCTCGCACATACTTAAGTACCTTCTTGAATGTTTCTCTGTAATGCGACCATTTCACAGATGCCCACCTTCGTTTGTTTTTCCCGACTACTGTGACGACAAGTCACTAGCTTGCTAGGCTAATAACGAGAGAGAAGGCAACCATCAACGTCACATAAATAGTTGAGCAAATGTCATTTCAGACGTGGAACATATTCATTTAGCTGTGTGTTGCTGTGCTTAGAGCATATGCCCTTCGTTGATGGAAGCCATTGCAGGGCGCCTCTGAGCCCTCGTCAAATCAAGCATCTAGGTCAACTGTTTGGACAGTAAAAATTAAGCACAAGACGCTTTCCTTCACACCTCTATCATTGCTGACACGATTGCTCATGGACTTGGGTTTGAGCAGGTCTTTGGTAAAGTTATATTACACCTCAAATATGAACCTCTCCGAACCCGTCCAACGTTGCCTGATTGCTAGGTTATAATTTGGATTTTATAGATTAAAACTATATATAAGAGGTGTTGTTTTCGCGTATAGTTCCCACTTTTATTTATTAACTGAACAAATTGCTCAATTTCTTAATGAAAACAGAATATTCAATATGCATCATCCATCCTTATAAAATTATACCTTGTTATAGAACCATCTCAATTCAATAATTTAAGTTATTAGATAAGGTCTCATAATATAATTTATATTATTCTACAAGACTATAACACATTTCCTCAAAATAAAAGCCCTTTGAACTTGAAACTTTTATAGGTTCATATTACTTTGTGCTTAATTTTTATCAAATAAATAAAAATGGTGAGATTTGAACTTGTAATTACTTAGTCATCAAGGCTTTGATATCTTATTAAATAATCATCTCAACTCAATAACTTAAATTATTAAATATAATTTATATTATTCTATAACAAGTTTATATTTTTGTTATTGTGTACCGATTCCTACCTAATTTACGATGTATCGCATGCTTGACTACTGCTATACTCGTTTTTACTACTTAAATAGCTAGCTAGTAACTAGCTAGATGAACAACTGACGGTCACCAAATCGCCTGCCTGCTGAATTAAATAAAAAACAAACAGCTCAAATTAAGCCCATATAATTAATGATTGTAGATGTTAACCAGCTTATTTAGTAAAGTTTATTTCATTTTCACCAAATAACATGGAATCAAACCTAACTTAAAGCAACGATAGTGATTTTTTATTTATTTTTATAATGGACTTTTCGTAATTTGGTTGATAAATAAACACATTCTTAAAATTATGTTCTAGAGTTTCTTTTTTAAAATCTTATGGGTGAATGAATTGATTAATTTGAATATAAAAAATCCTCTATTTTTTACAGTATTAATAGAAGATAAATATCTTTTACATATCATTAATAAAATAATAAGTATGATAGGTCTTTAAAGAGATCATGTGTACACTAATAAATATATATATATATATATACATGTTTATTATGTTTTTAATATTTTTATTGTAAATAATCATTCATGATTGGATATATGTTAGAGAATAATATAAATCATATCCTGGACCTCACCTAACAGCTTAACTTATTGGGTTGAGATGGTTCTTTGATATAGTATCAGAGCCTTGATGACCAAGTAGTCACGAGTTCGAATCTCACCATCCCTATTTATTTGATAAAAATTAAGCACAAGATAATATGGGTTTGTGCAAGTTTCAAGCTCAAAGGGCTTTCACTTGAGGGGGTGTGTTAGAGAATAATATAAATCATATCCTGGACCTCACCTAACAGCTTAAGCTATTGGGTTGAGATGGTTCTTTGATAATATATAACCTTAAAACGTGATAATAACTATATTTTTTTGAATCTGATATATTCATTAGAATTATTTGACAATCAAGTCAAATATATTAAATCTAACATATTAATGAAACCCATTTTATTTAATAATAAAAAAAGTTAAGTCATCACCTTCTATCTTCGTTTTAGACAATATAAATAAGTATAACAAGTCCCTAAAGAGATCTCGTGTACACTAATATATATATATATATATATATATATATTAGTAAATGATCGTTCATGATTGAATATATTAGTTAATACTTTTATTATAAATGATAGTTCATGATTGAATATATAACCTTATAACTTGATGATAATTATGTATTTTAGATTTGATATTCTTGTTAGATACATGTTATTTTAGAATTAGTTGACAATTGAGTCAAATATATTAAATCTAACATATTAATGAAACCCATTTTATTTAATAAAAAAAAGTCAAGTCATCACCTTCTATGTTCGTTTTAGACGGTATAGAGGTTAATGTGGACGGGGGAAGAGTTCCACGGGAAGACTTTACGACTTATCTGTGTGCAAGTGAACGTGTTTAAATGCCCTCTAATCGGGGATTAATAAGATTTATTAAGAGATAAGTGTCCCAATGGCATGATGGTGGCGGTGCATGCGGCAATAGACATACACGCACATGTACAGCGGAGCCAAGTGTCGACATCTATGGTGGAAATTTCATCTTCAAAGGGGTCAACCGTCCTATCCTAATCATGTACAAAGATTCCGATGACCGAGTGCCCAAAACAAGATAATATTTGACAGACACATTCGGCTGATGGTTTAGAAAAAGTCCATTCAATTTTGTGAAACTCTGGAACCGTGTAAAACTTAAATTAGGGCTCCTGATTTCGGCCAACGAGGAACATGACATTTCCATTTTCACAGCGAATGATGTGACACGCATGGCTTGTTGATGACAGCACGGCTGTAGAGCCCTGAAAGAGAGAACCATTTGGTGCATTGCGGTGATTAAGTTCTTTTTATAAATATATTTTTGAAACTAAAAAACAAACACAAGCGGTATTTCTTTCTTTTTCAACCGCAACGAGACACCAAGCTCCAGTCTTGCATTGCTGCTGGCGCTTGAATTCGAGCACACCACATTAATGGGGCTGCTACTGTTTCATCATTTGACTAAAGAAATTTCATCATGAATTATCACGGGGGCTTAGCTACTCTAATTAAAGCAACTACTTTTTTTTTATTTTATTACTTGAAAATATATCAAAATAATATTTTAATATTTTTAAAAATTATTTTAATATTAGTATATCAAAATTAAAATGATATGAAAACACTAAAAATATATTAATTTGAAGAAAAAAAATAATTTTTTTTATTTTTTTTAAAACAAACAGAGCAAAAATGATTGGAAACTTTAAAGCATTTCCCCCCATCTTTTGTGTGGTATTGTTTAGTAAAACAGTGAAAAGTTAAGCCCACCATACCAATACTGACCCATCTTGATCAGGCCTATCGACAATTCTGTTAGTTGGGCTTATACTTTGAAGGATAATGCTTGGAATCATGGCCCAATTTACAACTAAAGGCTATAAGAACAGAGCAGCCCAATTCCAAACTTGTCAGCCCAACACCCTGATCCAAAAGAGAGCCACCCAAACCAGAAAGAGAACCAACAAAACTCAACCACACCATAACCAGAGGACTCCCTCACTCATTCACTGTCCTTTTATCCATGGCTACCTCTTTATCTCTCCCAAACTTCCTCTCCTTCTTCACACCTTCAAACCCACCTCCCAAAACCCCGGTGCCACCACCCCAACTCTCCTTTTCCACCCCGCAAGCTCAAAAGCACAAGTCTTTATTGTTTTCCCAAGAGAGTGATGGTGGTCACTGTGGTTCTTTATCGACTGAATTGTCATCAGTTGTGTGCCCTTCACTTGCTTATTCAAATACCCTTTTCTTTAAATCAGCATATAATGTGCAGGTCATTGTGGAAGATAATGAGCCTGAAGAGAGGTTGCTGAATAGGTTCAGGAGAGAAGTCATGAGAGCTGGTGTTATTCAAGAGTGTAAGAGAAGGAGGTATCACGAGAACAAACAAGAAGAGAAGAAACGTAAGACCCGTGAAGCTCATAAGCGTAATCGAAGAAGGTCTGTTTTGTTGTTGTTCTTTACTAATTTGATTCTTTTGTTTTTTATTGTTTCTTTTGTTTGGTTGATGAGAAAATTTGAAAAGAAGGGATTTTGATGGAAGGATTTATTTAACTTGAGAGGATTAGTTGTGCATGGGTCTCATTGTAGTGTGACTTTTTCTTTTTTATGCTTGTTTAGTTGATTGGCAAGTGGATTTAGGGTTGGATGAAATTGATTTTTTAATTAACATAATTTTGTAGTTCATAAGGTTCGGTGAAGAGTAAATTGTCCAGTCTTTATAGTTTGGATGATGGCAGATTGAGGAATTCAAAAGATAGAGATGGGAGTTTCGAGAGTTACTGTGTTTCTTATGATGCATTGGTATTCATCTGAATTCATCTTAATTGAGATAAATATTTATGAGTGCTAGGTGAAGTTGAGGAAAGAAATGCAGAACTTTGAATGCTTTGTTTCATGTTGTTTTGGTTGGCCAACCCAAATTTGAGGGGTAGTGACCTAAGCAGTATAAAGTTTAATCACTGCTGACGGGCTTATTTTGTTTCTAAGCAATCTAGCTTCACGCTCTGATTTCAATGGGGTTTCTCAGTGTGTCACCTACTTGTGCTTGATTTTTTTTATTCTTTTCCCGCTGCAATTATATTGGATTAGTTTATAAGTTCCTTTTCATCTTCTAAATGAATGGGAATTCAGATTTTCATCATTTTGTGTGTTTGTGGTGCCCATTTCTGTGCTCACTGCTTACCCTCTGTGACAAAACACAGCTGCTTATTTTACACACAGGGGCACTTCAGTATCTCTTAGTGATCTATTTATTGTCTGAATCCCTTTTATAACTATGTTGCTTTTGAACCGCATAACTCCACGAACTTCTATATCTGATGAACTAGAGATAGGTTTGCTAGTTCTTGATTCTCAACGAGGTGATGTTTAGTTTCATCCTTCATATTATAGATTCTCTATCATGTCGTTTGTTTTTCTGTATTGCAATTTTTGTGAGTTGTCTAGTCCCTTTTACTGGAAACTGTGTTGTTTGTATCGGCGCTTAGTTGAATGGCAGGAATGAAAAATGTTTTTTGTTGGATCTTTCATGACAATTGGTATTTACTGCTAAACTTGTATCACCTCCATGACAGGCGCCCCCAGATGAGAGGCCCATTCCAAAACAAGCCAGAAGCATCTCCAAGCAAGAAGAATGATGACGATGAAGATAACTGGGAAATGCCTGAAGGAGACGCTTCTTTTTGAAACATTCACCCTGCCTTCTGACTGTACAATTTCTTTAAGATGTGAATGTAAGAGGCTATTTTTCCAATTAAGGTTTCTCAAGTAAATCATGTTATTTGTTTGACTCCATACGTTTCCTTTTTGTTGCTTTTTGTATCCAATGCAATGATATTCCACCGTTGAATCAATTGAAGGACCCTTAATCTTGTGTGACCTGAATTATTTTAAGATGACATAATATTTTAATTATGAAATAGGTAAACAGACGTTTATTACTCATGCATTTCATTCAGTCGAGAGGTTCACACTTTAGTAAGAACATACCTGTGTAATCAGATATATGGTCAGCACTTTGGTTGGTTTTTTTTTTAATCAAACACTTTTGTTGATTGGATGAGAAATAAATTCTAACTTGTCGAGCACTTCATTTGAGCTCTTCCTGAAGAAATCGGCGATGCAGAACTATTGTCCTTCACCAACAGAGCATTGAACATTCTTGACTCTTCATGAACAACGTTATCAAGAACAAGGTTCAGGCCATGAACCTTGCTGTCCAGATCACTACAGCAGGTAGCATGTAAGGCATGTATCTCGCTCATATCTTTGCCTGGCTAACATAATCCACCGCAATAACTCGGTTCTATATGCGTAGTGCGCAATCCAACCATTTCAACAAACCCCTCGTCTATTATTCTCTGGCACACGGATGCAGTTGCCATGTTGGGATAAAGAAACCTACCCAGATTCCACACTTTGAGGAACTCGAGGGATGCGAAGTCTGATTTTATGAAAAAGAATTCCCCACGTGAGTATTTGTTAATGCTGCTTTGGTTGCTTGATTTTGAATCACATCCGATTGTTATTTCAGACTCAGCAACCAAAATTGGAAACGGAGTCCTGAGTTGTCTCAATTGTATAGGAAGTTAGCATATGATCCGAGCCCAGTGGCTGTATTATGGAAGCAATGGGGATGAACGAACTGGCAGTCTTGAAAAGCTTGGAAATCTAAGCCAACAATAACCAAGTGGTTCAAGAGGTGTTCAGTCCCCTCTCCGATTTGAAAACTCTCTAGGAAGAGATCAAGAACAGAACCAGGCCTTGCCCATGACTTGTCAAGGACAGTCAATATGACTATTCTACCTGGCGTTGATGCTGCTCTTGGCAACTTCTGCAACTTTCTCCTATCTGTATTCTAGTAACAAAATCACCAAAAAGAAAACAAGGAAATAGAACACTCAATGCCTTGAGCATTACGTTTGAAAGTAAGGTACAGTAAATTCTGAAAACATATCAGGATGCTGGATGCGCGCCTCCAGGTTAAAAGATCATTTATATGTCCCATAACTTGTAAAGTTATCTTCAAATACTCAAATTTTCTTACTTCGGCGAACTCCAAAAGCCTAAACCGTAATACCTAACCATGTAGAATGAGAGGGGTTGCGAGGGGGAGATATTTATTTCAAATTGCAAAATACTTTTCTTCCTCTCATCATATATATAAAACATGGCAGTCCACAAGGCAAAAACATATAAACATATATTAAAAATGTCCAAATTGGCACCTGTGCCACCCTCCCCTCAAGTGGTCTCTATGTGTCTAAACAATAATGTACAAAACAAAATTAGATGAATTATTGGAGGAAAATATATCTTTCAGATTGCTATGTGAACATTCTTGTTCTTGTTCTGTAATCCCTGGCTGTTGCATCAAAAAGGAGAATGAAAATACCATCTAATAGGTGGTGATAAGAGATTAAGACCAAGAGGTTTGCTCTCCATGTAGTTTCAGGTTTGAGCCCTGTAGTTGTTAATATGATGATCATTGAAGACTTACATGGTCATTAACTTCAAGATCCATGGGATTAGTCGAGGTGCCCACAAGCAGGTCCGGACACCTACGTTAATAAAAAAAAAACCGGAAGAAGAAGAACGAAAATCAAACATAAAAGGACCATTATTAAGGGAAGTATAAAAGTTAGTGATTAGATAGATGGCTCACGCTACGTTGCAGACCATCTCTTTTTTTTTTTTTCCAATATAAAAAAGATATCAAGATAATATAAACATTCTAAAAAAAAAAAATTCTAGTATTTGACTTGAATTGGTCCAATAAGATCAACTAATTTAATAATTTAATTAGAAAATAAGGTATTGATAATAAAAAAAACAAAAAAAACAATGATTTAATAAAAAAGATAACACTTGCCAATACTATGGAAATATATCTTTACAATACTACTAAAATGTCTCAATGATATTATTTGTTAAAAATTAAAAATTAAATCAGAATGAGATAATTGCATTGAAAAAATAAATGAATCTTGAGCATGTCTAAGCTAGCACATAGATGAATTCTTAAAAATACATCTTCTAAAGGAACTGAACATGATAATTTTTTATCATCCAGCTTGAGCAAAAATCAAATCAAATCTATAACCTAGTCGTGAGACCTGGATAATCCTATGAAAAGCAGATTGAATAAAATCACAAAGCTCAATTCTAAAACCAATTTAATATTGAAGGGAAAAATTAAAAAAAAACAAAAAAAAGGCTTGAGTCAACCCTGGTGAACTTATTAAATCCATGATCCAGGACATAATATTGAGATAACTCCATAAAAAAAAAACTAAATTTTTTTTTAACTAATATCAATTTTCAATGAACCTAATGATAAGGGATGAAATAATTTTTTGTTAAAGGATATAAAAACTACTGAAGCCAACCTAATCTAATCTTCAAAACTTATAATACCGATCAAGAGGCCAAATTATAGCGTAAAAGGCAATCCTGAAAAAATAATAATGTCAAATTCCCTACCAACCAAAATAATTAGGGATAAAATTGATTTTAAAAAAATAAAATAAAAAATATAGGCTTCAAAAGAATGAGGACCAAATTTGACACAAAAATCAAGTCAAATCAAATCAAATCACAAGGGATGAAATTGAAAAATAACTTCAATTAAAAAAAGGATAAAAAAACAATCAAAAGAAAGGAATCAAATTTGATATAAAAATCAAATGTTAAGGGATGAAATTGAAAAAAAAAATTCAATAAAAGATTTAATACCAAATACATTGCAATCTAAAAAATAAAAATATAATTTAATTCAATAAACAAATAACCTGACCTTTTTGTTTTGTTTTTTTTTTTGGCAATGGGTATGATGTTTTTTTAGGAGGGAAGACAAGAAAGAATAAGAAAAGAAAAAACACGTGGGCAGAGCTCAACCGCCAATCTTTTAATGGCATGAACACCACCACCATGATAGGGGCAATGAGGTATGTCAAATGCTGCTCTGGAAGGTGTTGTTTAGAATTTTTATAACGCCACAAACTTCATTTATAGGGCACGAGTAACATCCACTTGCTAGTGTTGTCCCTACATAAGAATAACAAAACAAGCATAATAAAATGATGACAATGCCCTTTTTATTTTAATTTTGAAGAACATTAAAGTTATTATATTATAAACAATTTGAAAAACCTAAAAAACTCTTTGCTCGAAGAATTTTTATTTTTAAAGAATAATTTAGTAATTATACTAGGCAACAAAGATGTAAGAAGACCTATTAACCCGTTCATGTGTAAGTTATCATTTGTAACTTCTAGCTCTTAAATAAATTATTTGGAAATTTAAGGATGAGGTTGGGATCTAGAAATTGAGAAAAAATGTAATTTTCCAGTGGGTACGGCTGTGGTGGTGTTTTGGTCAGCATGGAGGAAGGGAGTTTGTGGTATTCAATGGTTGTTCCCGGTAATTAAACCATGTGAAAGAAAATTTTGGGAGAAGTCATATAAAATCTCCAGCAATTCAAGAGAAAAGGAAGGAGAAGAAGGTGAGGGTGGTGGAGGAGGTTTTTTTTTTTTTAAAAAAAACAAATTTAATGGAAAAATATAATACTTAATAAAAGGCTTTTAGTTATTCATTAAAATATAATTATAATTGATAATTATGTAAATAATATAACATTTTACGTTGATATTTTTTATATGTCAGAATGAAAATATAAAACATCATGAACTTATAAACTTCAGGATGTAAAATGTAAATTTTGAAAGAATAAAGATAAAATTATAAAAAAATTAATAAATTACATGAGGCTTTTTTTATAATTATTATTTTTTATTTAGTTTAGGAATCCCTAGAATAAATTGATAATTATTTATTTAATTTTTTTTGTTTCAAGATAGATCTAGAACTAGTATAAATAAGGTTATCTAACTTGTATTTTAGTAAATAATTGAATGAAATAAAAAAAAATATTTTGTATATAGACTCTTCATTCAATAATAAAATTTAAATTAGAGTTTTTATATGGTGACTCTTTTTGATAAAATTTTAAATTACTTGTACTTTTTATTTTTTTAATGTTATTTTCATTTGGTATTATAGTTGCAATAGTTAGTATATAGTTAATACTCTCTAAATTTTTTTTTATTAATATATCTTATATGGGAGCACCAAAATCAAGACAAATCCTGTAAGCTTTCGAAAAGTATATGAATCTCTAAAGTTTATCAAAATTTTATTAGCTTTGTTATGTGAATGTGTATGAGAATAATACTCGTAAAATTAATTTGATTTTGTAGCCAAATACTAATTTATATACATTAAGTAAAATCACTAATATATTCTACATGATAGTACCAGTGTCAAGATAAATTCTAAAAGCTTTAGAAAAACAAATAAACAAATAAATCTTATGAAAAAAAACTTGAGATTTAATTTATACCCCCTGCATCATGAAGATATTGTCCACCTATATCTCAAAACGGTTGTCCATAAAGTTAATTATTATTTTTTTATACTCCTTATTACTATTTTTTGAAGTCTTTTAGTTTAACCGCTCTTTTCTTTATTTATAACATTAGATGCTCTAAATTTTATTTAAATGAAAAAATAAAAGATAAAAATTATTTACTAGAAGTAATTAAGGAAATATTTTTTTAGGTCTATTTTTCTTCTTATAATCCAATTATTATTTCCTTAACTTGGTAAAGTTATTGTTTATTTGATTTTTTAACTGAGGTGCATTGATAAAATAACTAATGAAATTTTTATTGATATGTTAGTGATTGTAGCATTAGTGAAATTAGAAATATATTTCACCTAAAAAAAAGTTAATTTCATTAAAATCTGAATACATCTCAATTTGATTGTAATAAATAAATTCCTCACTACTAGGCTAATTCTATTATTTTTGATGGATTTCTTTATAAAACAAACTAAGGATAACATTTGAAAATAACTTAAAAATAAAATAATATGACATGATATTAATTGCATTTTCTTAATCTATGCGACAAGTTAAATAAGATTATATCTTTGGAACAAAGGGAGTGTATAGAAAAAGAGGTTTTTTTTGTCTTCTCATTTAATTTGTGATACATTTACCCCTTTTTTTAAAGTTAATTGATAAAGTTCATTTTGATTATTTTTTTTACACGAAATGAAATCAAGTTTGTATATAGGAATTGATGAACTCGAGGGAGAAATAATGAAAAATGTAGGGGCATACACGTAAATCTAATTAAAAAAGATCATAGGTAATTATTGATTTTAATATTGCACCACCAAATTATATCAATTATGTCATATTTTTCAAATATTGAGAAATCAATTATAGTTTTTTAAACCACGTGATAATCAACAAACTTTTTTAATCATGAGAGTCTATGTTGTTGTTAAACAATACACTGTTTTTACATGTGATGTTTGGGTAAAAAATAATAATAGAGAATAACTTAGGTGTTAGGTATGGTTGGTATTGTTGTCAACTGAATGTTTGAAAATTTTTAAATTATTTTTTGTAATTTTTGAATTGTTTTAATATGATGATATAAAAATGAATTTTAAGAAATAAACAAAATTATTTAATATATTTTTAAATGAAAATCATTCTCTACTATATTTTTAAATAGATATTTGTACAGTTCAATTATTAAAATATTATTAATCTATTAAAGTCTAAGTGATTTTGAGTAAAGAAGATGGTTTTATTTATTTATTTTTTATTATTATTATTAATCTAAAGATTAAATGAAAACCAACCTTTTACTTAAAAAGGAAGGAAGGAAGGAAAGAAAAGAAACGACATCAAAACAATGTACATAGATGACCCATGGGACCCATACCATGCATCATTTCATCTCATGTCGAGAGCTCGTGAACCATGACCAAAATGCTTTTCAGATGCATTATATAATTTGCTCTTGGCCTTGTCCTTAGATCACGTGTTTACAAGAATGAACTCTTGGGTTACGTGAAAAGGTCAAGACATGCCATGCAAATCGGACCTCCGCCGCAATTGTGTCCTCCAAATTTGGTTGTTGCAGCCATGAGTGCCCTCGCCTCCTGTCCACATGGACCTCCAACTTGGAGGCGCCGGGTTGCCAAACCTTTCAACACCAAACCAATCAACCGCAAGTTGCGCAGAAACCAGCCGATTTGCATATTTTTCACGGTAATCATTTGCATAATTGACATTAAACAACGTTAATTTGCTCCCTTGGGCTAAATGAAAAGGCAAGCAACATGCAATTTGTTAGCTATAGCATCCTTGAACATTAACAAACATATCGATTAAAATGATTAAACACTAATTTAATTTCCTGGATAAAACCCTTCAATCAAACGTTGAAGATTATCCAAACTCTATGGTATATGGGGATTGAATTGTCTTACCTGTCAAGTGCTTTAAAATGATTTGCACATGGGACCCAAATCCCATGCTGATCCTCTTCAAATCGCATAAAACCAGACAATACTCCTATATATATTATCATTTTACTTGTAATAAAAATAATAATGGATAAGACTGGCCTTTCAATAACCTGAAGGGCCGGTTAACTGTACACCGTTGATTTGTTCGATTCTTGCTCCACTTGGAATATGACGGTGCTTATCTGTCAACAAGGGACCAGACTTGGATTTTGTTGATGCTAACCACAATGACCCCCCACACAAGCAATATTTCATTGTTTATGACTTGGTGGGGACCTAGATTGGATCGATCAGCCAACAATCATATGTTCCTCGGGATGACCGGAGATCTTAGGTGGTGATTTCGGTGGCAGCATGTGTAACATGCACAGCCAGGAATAGTCTTTTTTTTATATATAAAAGATAATAAGAAAAAAATGGAGAAAAATCCTAGGTATGAAAGAAAGCTGGGATTATTATTATGTTGATGAAAAAGGAAGGTGGAACATGATCATATGACTGGCATGATTAATTAATAATTATTTATATTGTTGCCTTTCCTTTCAAGCAACTGCATTTTATTTCATTTAAAGTCAATGGCTATAACAATATGCAGGCTTATCTCCAAGAACGCAGGACAATTTTGAAGAAAATTAATCATACAGTTTTGATTATGCAAATCCATCATCCTAAAGTTTTCGTTACGAAAATCTGGAGGTCACTGGTACTTATTTTTACTAAAAATCTTCTTGAATATTGGGCTTGGAGGGTGACATATTCACATATAAAATGAAGAAGAAAGGGACATGAGACAATAATTTTGCTGTAGGACTTCCCATCTCTCTGTCATTCTTGATCAAACCAACTTGTCAAGTTAAATTCAAGAAGTTATATATAAGCAAAAGTCCAAAGCCTAGTTTACCTCCTTATCTCAAAATCTCCCACCCCTCTAGCTTTCAAGAAGACATCACATTCTGATAATTGCCATGATTATCATCATATCTAGAAATACTTATAAAGTGATCTAAGACTGGTATAGGTAAAGGTACTCTAGTAATGGCGAAATGGACTAGAATTGTATTGGTTGGTGCAAGTATCTAACCGCAAATTCAAATTTAAATCCCAAGAACATAGTATTTATACTATATTAATATATCAAGCACAAAGAAACACCAACATCCAAGAACTTCTGAGCTTCTGTCTCTGCAAATTCTGTTATCACAATGGAGGCAGATTCAAGCCAATTGGCAGAAGCAACAGCAGGTCATAACTTGGAAGTTGGTGAAGAAGGAAGAGACCCAGAAAGCAATACCCTTCACCAGCCACTCCTCAAGAGAAATAGGACACTATCTTCTAATCCACTAGCCTTGGTTGGAGCCAAGATCTCACATATAGAGAGTTTGGATTACGAGTAAATAACTTAATGACCCTTCTTTCTCTTACATTTCTTGTTTTGCTTTTTTCCTCGAAGAACATTTTGTCTGAATTGGTATGGCTTTGATGCAGGATCAATGAGAATGATCTTTTCAAGCATGATTGGAGAAGCAGATCCAAAGTTCAAGTCTTGCAGTATATATTCTGGAAATGGACATTGGCCTTTCTTGTTGGACTTTTAACTGGATTAGTTGCAACCTTCATCAATCTTGCAGTTGAGAACATTGCTGGTTACAAGATTCTTGCTGCGGTTCGCTTTATAGAGAATAAAAGGTGAGTTTTCCGTTCTCTTTTCATTTTCTTTTCCCAGTCTTGATCAAGGCTGGTTGTGATCATTAGAATGTTTTCTTTTTTTTCATGATGTATGTGGTGCAGGTATTTGACAGGGCTAGTCTACTTCACAGGGGCTAATCTTCTCTTAACCTTATTTGCTTCCGTCCTGTGCGTGTGTTTTGCACCAACTGCAGCAGGGCCTGGTATACCTGAAATCAAAGCTTATCTCAATGGAGTTGATACTCCTAACATGTTTGGGGTTACAACATTGATCGTTAAGGTGTGCTAGCTTTCAAATGGAATTTTCTATAATTGAATTCAAACTTAATGGTATACAAACTTAGAGCCAACAGATGTTGAATTTTAATGCTGTTGAAAACTAAAACACAAGAAGTATAAAAGGGATTTGTGTTTAGAATCGTAGTTGAACTAGTATTTATAATCTTTGTTGGAATAAGATAGTTTGAGCTTAAATATACGAACAAAAGAAGGGAGGCTCAAATACTCTGTGCGTTTTACCGTTGGTATCAGAGCTTTTTCAACAAATGCAAGCAATATAACAGAACAAGTTTCAGCTACCTGAAAGAAAAAATCACATGTTTCTTCCATTGGTTTCTGAAGGCTAAGTTTTAAGGCCAATTTGATTAAGTTTTTGGAAGTAAAACGTTAATCACAAACCTTCTACTTTTAGTATGCTTGTTTAGATCCCGCAATGGGACAGGAATTTACCGATTTTGTTTAGTGCAAGAATCAAGTTACTGATCAGAAATGCATTTTATGAGCTCTGTTGCATAGGCATTCAGTAATTGACATTCCCACTAAAAACAACATGAAAGTCCACATCCGGTCAAGGACGAATCTTGGATATTAGCATCGAGTTATTTCAATTCCTAGGAATCCTAAAGTCTTTTCCTTGCTATTGTTAGATATTTGGAAGCATAGGAGCTGTCTCTGCTGGACTTGATTTAGGGAAAGAAGGGCCTCTGGTGCACATTGGCAGCTGCATTGCTTCCTTGTTAGGCCAAGGGGGACCTGATAATTACCGACTCAAGTGGCGCTGGCTTCGTTATTTCAACAATGACAGAGACCGCCGAGATATCATCACCTGCGGTGCTTCCTCGGGTGTTTGTGCAGCTTTCCGTTCCCCAGTGGGTGGTGTCCTCTTTGCTCTTGAAGAGGTAGCAACATGGTGGAGGAGTGCACTCCTCTGGAGAACTTTCTTCAGCACAGCAGTAGTTGTGGTAATCCTCAGGACTTTCATTGAAATATGCAATTCAGGGAAGTGTGGACTGTTTGGAAAAGGAGGGCTGATAATGTTCGATGTGAGCGATGTTGTGGTGACATACCATGTGATGGATGTCATCCCTATCACCATAATTGGCATTCTTGGAGGAATTCTGGGAAGCCTCTACAATTACCTTCTCCACAAGGTCCTTGTAGTCTACAATCTCATCAACCAGTAAGCAGACTAATCCGACTCTCTTTAACTGCATTACAAAAATAGAGTTGACGCATTACAATCTTTGAATGTCTAAGATGCTGCTAAACAATGCAACACTCACAGCCACAGGAATCCTAGACTGAACTGATTCAATTGTTTATAGCATGAATGAAACAATCCTCGGTTTAAAACCTATGCCAAAGATGAAATGGGTGCTCAATTTCACAATCAAGAAGCACTTCATTGTCCACATAGTTGAATGAATTTGACAGAAAGGTTTATATTAGGTGAGACTGCCTGTTAATAATCACCTGTTGTTTTTGTGCAGGAAGGGAAGAATACATAAGCTCCTTCTCGCCCTAACTGTTTCAATCTTTACCTCAGTGTGTCTGTATTGCTTACCTTTCCTTGCCAAGTGCCAACCTTGTGATCCCTCTGTACAAGAGATCTGTCCTACTAATTCCCGGTCAGGCAACTTCAAGCAATTCAACTGTCCAGATGGCCACTATAATGACCTTGCTACTCTCCTTTTCACAACAAATGATGATGCCGTTCGAAACATCTTCTCTTCCAACGCTCTTAAGGAGTTTCAGCCTGCATCCCTCCTAATTTTCTTTGTACTCTATTGCATCCTAGGACTGTTTACCTTTGGCATTGCTGTGCCTTCAGGACTTTTCCTCCCCATCATCCTTATGGGCTCAGCTTATGGCCGTCTGCTTGGTATTGCCATGGGGTCCTATACCAAAATTGATCAAGGGCTTTATGCTGTTCTTGGTGCAGCCTCCCTCATGGCTGGATCGATGAGGATGACTGTTTCACTCTGTGTGATTTTCCTTGAACTCACCAACAACCTCCTATTACTTCCCATAACAATGATAGTTCTCCTTATATCCAAAACTGTTGGAGACAGCTTTAATCCAAGCATCTATGAAATTATTCTGGATCTAAAAGGCCTGCCTTTCTTGGACGCAAACCCTGAGCCATGGATGAGAAATCTCACTGTTGCTGAGCTTGCTGATGCCAAACCACCAGTAGTCACTCTTTGTGGAGTGGAAAAGGTATCCCGGATTGTGGAAGTCCTCGAAAACACCACGCACAATGGGTTCCCAGTTGTAGACGAAGGAGCGGTGCCACTCACGGGGCTGGCCGCTGGGGCAACAGAACTACATGGCCTGATCCTGAGAGCTCACCTAGTTCAAGTGCTGAAGAAAAAGTGGTTCTTGCCAGAGAAAAGAAGAACAGAGGAATGGGAAGTAAGAGAGAAATTTGACTGGGTTGAGCTAGCTGAGAGGGGTGGAACAATTGAAGAGGTGGCCGTGACAAGGAATGAGATGGAAATGTATGTTGACTTGCATCCTCTCACCAACACAACCCCTTACACCGTCGTGGAGAGCATGTCAGTAGCAAAAGCCATGGTGCTCTTCAGGCAGGTGGGACTTCGTCATATGCTCATTCTACCCAAGTATCAAGCAGCTGGGGTAAGTTTTTGTTCAGAGTCACATACCAACTGCATAATTCTTTCTAGTACTTGATTTCATCGAACAAAATCAATTCAAGATGGTCAATCAACTTAGAACTTGTGAGTTTTGAAGCGTTAAACCATCACTAACACAATGGTGATGTTCCATTTGCAGGTCCCTCCAGTGGTTGGGATACTGACCAGGCAGGATTTGAGAGCACATAACATCTTGCTTGCCTTTCCTCATGTGCGAGGATCCAAAAGCAGAGAAAAGAAGCACTAGATATCTCCTCCCAGTTCGGCAAATGAGAAGTTGAGTGATTACAGCTGCTGGAACAAACACATTTCTGTCTTGTCGATTTCATATTTTTTCCCTGAGTTCTTCATTCTTTCATCAAATTCTACAGGAAATTGGATGATGAAATTTCTCTCCATTCTTTCTTTGGACTTCACAACATCATTTTTCATTCCTTTTCACAGAAGAAGATAAGAGGCGTATAATGATTTGCTGTTAGAGCCTTGTCTCATTACATGTAACATGTGTTGGAATATTTGAAAGAGAAAAGGGGAGCATGGTGGAAGACAATATCATTTCTTCTGGGAGAGAAAATCCTAATGAACTTGAATTTAAATTACAATACTATATATATAAAAAAAAGATGCATAGAACAATTTTTTTTTTTAATGGACTTCAACACCTCTCTTTAATTTTAAAAGTATAAAAATTTGTTGAAATCTGAATTCTGATGATTGTTGCATCATTCTCATCTCTTGTTGATGACAAAAAATCTCAATGTCTTATTCCCAGCCTTCAATTTGTGGATGCTTTCCCCTAAAACTCTATTAAATTATTGAGTTGCTGTAGAACTCACACAAGAAAAGATTTGTTGCTACACAACTTATCTTCTTATTTTAGCAATTATATTTGCTTAGACAAACTTATCTCAGCTCTATTTTAGTTTGGTGGCAGCTGATGAGAGCAGAGGAGAGGTCATAGGCTGTTCGAGAGGATGCACGAAGGCACAGCGAAGTGAAGCTTTATATATATATATATTCATAAAATTTGAATTATTCAATTCAAATCAATAACATAAAACTATTTGGTTCTCTATTACTAACTATTTTACCTGCGCTCTGTCGTGGATCATTAATTATTTTCAACAAATTGTTTTGGATATATAAGCTTTTTTGACGCATTGTTTAACATAAAAAATTATAAATGTAAATAAAAAAATTTATGTAAATATCTAATTAAATAAATTGATAATTATTTGTGTAAATAAATGAAAAGAAAGTCATTCATGATAACTCAAAATAAAATTAGAAAAATTAAGAGATAAATATGAATCAAGATATTTGATTTCGCAACGTTAAACATTTACTCGGTTGTGTTTACTGAATTTATTTATTAAAATCAGAACTTTATTCAATCAAACAATAATAAAAATAAACACATATATGAAATTAATTGAATAAAAAAAATATCATACAAGATTACACATATTAGAAATATTTTTGAAAATATTTTTTTAAAATAAAGTTCACCTATGTAAAGACAAGTTAATAATCATAGAGGAAGGATATTAATTGAAATATAAATCAAAACATTATTTTTAAAAAAATATATATATTAAAAAAATATCAATTAAAATAAAAATCAAAATCAAAATTAAAATAATAATAATAAAAACAACGATAGTCTAGGAGCCGCAAATGCATTAAAAAGAAATAGAAAAAACAAACTACTCGGGTAACAACTTGATTGGGTTTAGTAAGTTAGTTTTATTTTAATTAAACAATAAAAAAAATAGACAACGATATTAAAAGGAATTTTTTCATATAAAAATAAAAGACCATGATAACTTGAAATAAAAAAACTTTGGAAATATTAAATTGGATTAAAAAAATAAAAAAAAATGGCTTAAGTCAACTCGAGTTAGTGTGAAAGACATGTGATTTGGATAATAAAAGGTGAGCCAACCCAGGTTAACCTATAAAATTCATGACCCAAGTTATGAGACCAGAATAACTCAATAGAAAAGAAATTGAAGAAAACCACAAAACTAATCTTTTTTAAAAAAAAAAAAAAAACTGATATCGAATGATGAAACTAGAAAAGAAAATAAGCAAAAAAAAAATATTAACTCGAGTTAACTCTTCAAACCCTTGATCCAAGTCATTAGACCATAAGCACCGTAGATGGAAAAACCATGAAGCACAATCCCTAGCAAATCAAACGGTGAAGGATAAAACCAGAAAAAAAATTACATGAAATGATCCATATATATATAAAAAATGCCATTAAAACAATAAGGGTTAAAATTGAAATAAAATATAAATTAGAGGGCAACCCATAATATTTGATTGAAGAGTTAAATTGAAAACAAAAATAACTTTAACAAAAAAAAAAGAGGACCAAATTGAAAAAAAATAATACATCATAAACTTGGATTAAAAGATTAAATTGAAAAATAATAAAACTTTGACAGAAGATCTAAGGAAAAAAAAAACCAAAAAAATAAGGACTAAATTGAAAAAATAATATATGATGAATTGCAATTGAAAGACTAAATTAAAAATCAATAAAACTTTTATTAAAGGGTCAAGAACAAAAAATCAAAATCAAAATAAAAATCAAAAGAATAGAGAATTGAAACCAAAATACCAAAAACAAAACATTTTTTTTTTTTGGGTTAGGGGGGGGAATAAATGCCCACCAATGACAAACAACCTTATCTTCTCCAACATGTACCTCACCAGGAGAAAGAAAACGTGGTGATGCTTTTAATGATACTGTAAAAATGTATTTTTTGACACTAGGAGGCGCCGCTCATGTATTTTGAGTATCTATATTCAAAATGAAAAGACTAAAATGCCCTTTATCAGTTTGGAATTAAAAAAAAAAGAACCATTATGAAAGGAAAAAAATAAACCCTTGGATGTAGGACTTGTTTTTTTTTCCCTTATATTTAAGGGAAAAAAAATGTAATTTTACTACTTTTTAATAAATAAATAAAATGAAATACCCTTGGTCAACAATTTTTTATTTTTTTTTATTTGGGGGGACAATTTAATTATCATTGTTTCAAAAAGAAAAAATAACATATATACCCTGAACAATTCTTTAATGACCTATGGATCACGAGAAAAAAAAACATCTATATGTATAGTGATTTCTCTACGCGTTTTAAAGTTTTGGTAATAATTAATGATAATAATGGTGACAATGATTGTGAATATTGTCGTCGGGGGCGATGTCGAGGTTGACGCGCTTTGAAATGTGTGCCTCTTGAGAGGTATGTTGTTGGGAAGGAAAGTGTTTTTGATTTAATCATAAAATTATGATTAATATTCAGGATTGGCCACCTAATAAAAAGGTTACTAAGAAACCTAATGGTCTGCGAGAGTCCGAGTAAGGGACTAATTGTGCAAATGAAAAGCGTATCACTCTTAGTGCACCTTATCTAAGGTAAGTTATATTGTTGTTTGATTGTTTTTCTAAGTCAAGTTCCTATCAGTTGGTTTTCTTCTAAAGTCTAGAGCAGATCTCCGTTTATGAGAGAGTCTCTACCTTATTGGGTTCAATTCTAATTGTTCTAAAGTGTAAGTTTTGGCATCGTATTTATTTTGTATTTTATATCTTTAATACTTGATGGTGTACTCTATTATATAGTTTTACACCCCCAAATATTAAAGTCTACATCTAAACCCTAATATAAAATGAACAAAATAATTAGTGAAGGGTTTTTGATATTTTAGCTAAATCCTAATGGATAGTCATAAACTGGTTACGATGTATTTTTTTTTTTTGCTTTTTAAAACATGAGAAAAATGCTTCTTCTTTTTTTTTGAAAATATGCTTAAAATACTTTTAGGATCTAACTATATGCATGAAAACAATTTTTTTGTTTTTTTTGAAAGGGAAAATTAATTTAAAAGTTTTGAGATTTTTTTTGAATTTTTAAATTTTTAAGAAATGTTTCGGAGAAAACTGGGTATTTTAATACAGGATCTGTATTTTACAATGTAAATATATAACTCTATATTATGTAAAATTGGTAGAATAACATGCGAGAAAAAAATAAATCTAAAAGGACTTTTAAAATTTTTATGAATTGTTTTTTGTTTTTTTTATAATTATATATATTAATAGAAATGAGCCTCCATCATTGAAAAAAAAAAAACTAAACTAAACTAAAAACCATCAGGCTTTTACTATAGACATAGATTTAAACACTGAAAATTGAAAGAATGCTTTTATGTCTTCGTTCCTTTTGACAAAATTGATAATGATTGTTTTCAGAGGTATTTTTGTCTTCTTCAAGAGTTCACTAAACATGTTGAATTAATTAAAGATAAATTGGTCTTTGCATAATTATGCACAGTATAATGATTTTCTTACCTTTAAAAGCAAAGTAGCATATCATCCCTTAGGAGTATTTTTAACATTTCAAATTTAATTGCACAATGAATTATTGATCTTACCCCTGGAAACCAAAATAAGAAAGAAAGAAAAAAAGAGTGTGAAAGGGCATTTGTGTATTTTTTTTCTTCTAGTTTTTGGGTAATTATCAAATTGAGAGGGGCTAATGTTTCTTTTACAATATATTAAAAAATAACTAAAAGTCATAAGGCTTTTATTGTGTACATAGACTCAAAACACTATAAATTAAAATGGTGTTTTGACATCTATATTTTTCTTGATAAAATTAATAATGATTGTTTTTAAGAGTATTTTTATTTTTTTCAAGGGGCTTGACTAGGTATCGTTAAATTAATTGGGGGCAAATTGAACTATATATATATATATATATATATATATATATATATTTTGCATAATATAATATCTTTTTTATCCTTAAAAGCAAAATGATATATATACCTATCACTTCATGATATTTTTGGCATTTCAAATTTAATTGCACAATGAATTATTGAACTTACCCCTAGAAGCTAGAAGCAAAAATAAAATAAAAAAAATGAGTGTATAAGAACATTTGCATATTTTCTTTTGGGTTATAGGGTAATTATCGAATTAACAGAGGTTGATATATCTTTTAGAAAATATATAATAATATTTTAAAAAGTTAATAAGGAGGCACATTAGGGCTCCAACAAGTTTGTGGTGATCATGCAACTAATTTACGTAGCAAATGGTGGCTTTTAAGGCAGCAATGAAATTCTCTTAACGATCCTTACCTGACTTAATAACATGTGTTTCTTTTTCGCTTCTAGTTCATCGTCAATAGTAGTTTTTTTTTTTCTCCCTCTCTCATCTTAGGGAAGCATGTTGACCCTAAAAAGAATTCAATGCAACCATTCAATTAGTTTTTTTCTCAGTTTTGATCCCTGGTTTTTTTATTAATATTTATGTTATTTAAAATAATTTATAAAATTTAAATTTATTTTCAATTTTACCCTCATTGATTTTTTTTATTTGTTAAATTTGATCCTTGAAAAATTCAATGCAACCCTTGAGTTAGTTTTTTGACTAGATTTGGTCTATGATCTTTTTATTAATATTTGCTTTATTTAAAATAATTTATAAAATTAGAATTTTTATTCAATTTCATCCCCCTTGATTTTTTTTATATGTTAAATTTGATCATTATTCTTTTAATTGCTATTTATTTTATTTAAAATAATTTCTAGAATTTATTTTTTCAATTCCATCCCCCTTAGTTTTTTTTTATTAAATTTGATTCTCAATTCTTTTATTGCTATCTTTTTACCTTTAAAATGTTTTTAGTTTGATTTTTTTCTTGATCAACATTAAATTTGTTGGGAGTTGAGTTTCTTACTTGGGCTTGAGTTTATAACTTAACATGTTGCGAGTTTAAGACATCAATTCAAAATTAAAAGGTTGTTTGCTTGGTTTTTTTCCTTCCTTTTTTAATATTATTTTTTTGGTATATCATTCGGTATTTTTTCGATTTGTATGGGATTTTTCAAATGTTTTGATAGTAAAAGGATTCCTTGTTTTTTTTTTGTCATTGATATATCTATCTCTTTTAAAATGAATTTTTTTTAGTTAGATTAAATTAATTTATTTCATCTTTTAATATTAAATTGATTTGATATTCCCTCAGTATTCATTATAGTCTTTTTATATCTTGCTTTTTTAAAAGAGATCAACCTAAATGTCATGAATCAACCTAAATTGAATATAAAAAATTATTTATGGTGTTTTGATAATTGAAGATTTTAACATGAAAAAAATATCTTTATTATTTGATTCCTTTTATATTAATGAATTTTTCTAAAAAAGAAAAACATTATACCTTGTAGTATATTAACGCGATACCTTTATCTTAATAATTATACACATATCACTCTATCATTTTTAGTTTGTTTTTATATAAAAAATATATTGTTATTATAATACAATTGATAGGGTTTGATCAATAACTCAATATTGTATATTTTAGGTTGATTTCTAATTATATTGCACACAAACGATTAATAATTCTAATTATATTTTTAAATTTTGATTTAAAAATTACTAAACATACCACTCGCAATTTTTTTTTTCAATGTTTACTTTATTTCGAAGGATAATATTGCTTAATAAAGTGTGTAACCTTGTTGAAGAAAATCATAAATAGTTGCTCTCTCTTTATTTAGTTAAAGTGAAAATAATAACAAAAGAAATAAAAGGGAAAAATACACGAGTCCACGTTATGGGGGCAGGACAGATGGACAGGGGAAGCTGCTCAGTAGGCCACGGGTCCCACCAAATAATCGTCTACCTCCCTCCCTGCTGTAACTCAATATAATTAATAAAAATAAAAAATAAAAATAAAAACAATAGAAGAGATCGTTTTGGCAGAACAGAGAGAGAGATTTGCCGTCTTCATTCATCAATTATTAACCATTCCGGTTGATTTCTTTCAAGAACAAACTTCCGACCGGCGTGCAGCTCCGGTCTAGCGATCCACAGCGTTTCTATTTTTCGGTGATCTCTGATCTCTCCTTTTCAATTCCTCAAATGTTTTTGTGTATTTAATTAATTTCTGACTGTAAAATATTCAAGAAAAGTAATCAATTTGTGGGGTTAAATTTTATCCCTCTTGTTTAGTTTAATGAATATTTGGGTTGGTCAATCTTGCTTTTAGTTTCGGAGAGATTTGGTGGAAAATAAGAGAATATTGGTGTTTGGTTGCTGAGAAAATCGTGGTTTTTGATTTGGATCTTTTAAGTCTATTAATGGGGTTGCCTGAATTTGATCTTTTTAGCTGTTGCGTGTTTGGGGATTGTTAATACTATTTTGCTTAATGGCCTCTCGTTAACATGACTATATTCATGCCCATCTTGAATCTTGTCACTTTTTCCATTGCTTTTGTTCAAGCATCAAAGTGATAATTTCTTTTCAGCTTAATGAAAAAAGTTGATGCTGCAGATACAAATCGTAGTTTTGATATGATGCTGGTTTATTTGGATTTTTTTTTGGTAATTGTGATCTGAAATGAACAAAAAATGGGAGGATATTTAAGGTCTTAAAAAGTGGATTAGCTGTTATGGATGGCATATAAAATTGGGGTGTATTTGGTATTCATGTTTGGATTTAATTTCGAGATGTTGCTAAGGTTTATTTTTATAGAGCTTAGCATGCCTCCATAAATTTGTAAACTGGTTTGTGATCTGGTGAGTTATCAGTTTGGTGAAACTGTGTAACGTAGTACTTACAATCCTTTCTTACTGCCTTCATTCATTCAGTTATTTGTTCTGTGGAAAAAAGATAAATGGATTATGGGAAAAAATATCATCACTTATTCTCTTCTTGTACTGGTATGTATTTATGTGTTTGTTAAGAATGTGGATTATCAGAAGAAATGAAATATCTGTGAAAGTGATGATCTAAGAAACTTTAGCATTGCTTCATCATTGTCTTGATGTTATATTTCCTATAAAGAGAAACACTTATGTATCAATCAATTCAAGAGAAAATGATAATTAATGTTGTCTCTTTTTGCTTTTGGTTCAGATTCTCTTAAAGATGTCAGGTTCAGGTCAGCGCTTGAATGTGGTTCCTACTGTTACAGTGCTTGGAGTTGTGAAAGCTCGCCTTGTTGGTGCTACAAGAGGTCATGCTCTTCTCAAGAAGAAGAGTGATGCTTTAACTGTGCAGTTCCGGCAGATTCTCAAGAAGATTGTCTCTACAAAAGAATCAATGGGAGATAAAATGAAAGCCTCCTCGTTTGCTTTAACTGAAGCAAAGTATGTCGCTGGTGAGAACATGAAGCATACTGTCCTTGAGAATGTCCAAACTGCAACTCTTAAAGTCCGATCTCGGCAAGAGAATGTTGCTGGTGTTAAGCTTCCTAAGTTCGACTATTTCCATGAAGGTGAGACTAAGAATGATCTCACTGGATTGGCAAGAGGTGGCCAGCAGGTTCAGGCCTGTCGTGCTGCTTATGTGAAAGCTATTGAGGTTCTTGTTGAGCTTGCTTCACTTCAGACATCATTTATGACGCTTGATACGGCTATCAAGACCACAAATCGTAGGGTCAATGCACTGGAGAATGTTGTGAAGCCAAGATTGGAGAATACTATAACCTACATCAAGGGGGAGTTGGATGAGCTTGAAAGAGAAGATTTCTTCAGATTGAAGAAGATACAGGGTTTCAAGAAGAGGGAAATTGAGAGACAGCTCGCTGCTGCCAAGCAGTTTGCCGAGGGACAGGTTGCTGAGAAAGTTTCCTTGCAGAAAGGGATTTCATTAAATTCAGCTCAAAACATGTTGTCTGCTTCAGAGAAGGATGAGGATATAATTTTCTGATGCTGAGGTTAGTTTATATGTTTTTCCATAGGATGTGTGGCTTTGGTTGCTGTTGCTTTGTCTAAGGAGGATTCCTATTACTATTTAGATGGAGAATCTCATTTCGGAATAAGAGTCTCATGTATGTTTCTATTTATTGTGTATTAAATTTCTGACCATCTGTGAAACTCTGCAAAAATATTTGTTTGTTAGTCTTTGGTTGGTAACTTCGGCTTATGTATTGGATCACTTCTTATTTTCACATAAATGCAAACAACAGGCATTGGAACCTTTGAGAACTTAGATCTTCATTGATCTTTCTTTTGCTGGTGATGTGAGATGGTTTTGCTCACAGCTGTTCCTTCGTCCTTGAATCCTGGATTCGTTTCATGAATACTCCTAAATCCTCCACCTGCTTGATTCCTAGCTTCCACAATGAAATTTTAATTCTTACAGCATTGCCTCAATCATTGGGCTATGTGGTAGAATATATCGGGTTTTGTACCGGTGGCTGCTTCTTTTTTTCCTTTCTTCTTTCTTCTCTCCTTCTTGGTTCCAAAGCCCACCCCTACACATTTTCAAAAGCAGCCTTTTAATTTATTTTTCTTTCAGATTTGATCCATGTTTTTTTTATTACCATTTGTTTTACTTTAAATTATCCATAAAATTACAATTTTCTTTCAATTTAATCATCTTTTGGTTTTTTCACCTTTCATCTTTTGGTCTCTATTTCTTGTTGTGATTTTTTTTTATTCTCTTAATTTATTTATCTTTTTAATTTCATCCTTCAATATTTTTTTTATCATTCTATTAATTGAATTATTTTCTCAATTGTATCCGTCGATATTTTAGTTCATTTTATTCTATGTTAGATTGATACTTATTCTTTTTATTATTATTTGCCTTGTTTTTAATTCTTTTTTATTTGAACTTTCTTTTTTAATTTTATCTCTTAATATTTTATTGATCGGGTTTTTGTTAAACTTTTGGGTCACAAGTTTGAAAAATTTGATCGGATTGGCTTAGATCTCTTTTTTTTAGGTCTTTTTTATAATTATTTTTATTGATATTGTCCTTCTATATGGTTATTTTGATCTCATGTGTCAGGTCATGAGTTTCATGTGTTAACTCAACTTTTTCTAGGAATATATTGTTTTTAAAAAATATTTGTTCTTGTTGTTGTCTATTTTGTATTTATCATATTATAAAATTAATCAAGGTTTAACTTGATTATCTAATTTCTCATATTTCTTTAAAAACACAACCATCTCTTGAACTTTTCTTTTTCAGGTTGAAAAAATAGTTTGGTCGGGCCTTGGGCCACCAATCTAGTTAACAAAAAATTAAAAGAGAAAATGATTTAATCTATGCTTTTTTTTTTCTAATTTTAAAATGAAATTATTAAAAAAAATGTTTTTTTCTTTCTTGTTTTTTAATCTATGTTTGTTTTTTAATTTCAATTACATTTTTCAACATGAAATTTAGTGAGAATTGAATTTCATAATTTTTTTTAATTTATTTTTTATGAAGTTATGTCAGTCTCATGATCTGGATTCTGGGCTTAACGGGTTGACTCGTGTTTCCTCCCCTTTCTTTATTAATGTTTTTTCTCAAATTTATCTCTCAACATTGGATTGATTGAAAATTAAGTTTCATGATTTGTTTCGGCTTGTTTTTTATGAGGTTATTCTCGTTTCAAGACTTGGTTCATGGGTTTTGGTTGATTAACTCGGGTTGCCTCAAATTATTTTTTATATCTTTTTTTAATCGAATGTTTTTTCAATTTCATCTTTCAACATTGAGTCGATTGATAATTGAGTTTCATAATTTGTTTTAATTTGCTTTTTTATTAGGTTATTATAGTCTCATGAACACATGTTAATTCGAATCGATCCAATATGTTTTCATCTCAATATTTATAAAAATAATCTCATCTTGAATAATTATTTTAAGTCAAATTATATTTTTATCTGTAATTCAATTTTTTTTGGACCCGTCAAGTCAAACAAATTATATTGAGTTAATCCTCATAATGTCTTAATTTTTTTACTAGAAAAAATATTGACTACACATAAACATTTTTTTCTTATGTTTTTTTTGTTTAAAATCTAATCCACAATGTAGCACACATGTTGTCACACATGCATAACACATGTCAGCATGTGGATGGCCCCCACTTTGTTTTGGTGGCAAATGCAAGGCTGTTTAGCTACCCAACATTGCCTTCCATTGCGGTATTTTAAAGGTCTTGGCGCCTCTAACAGGTGGCGTGACACGTGGACCAGTTACGCCTCTAGTTTGATGTTGGTTGTCATTTTTTTTTTCTCTCTCTCTCCCTCTCCACCTCGAATACAGTGTCAACTCCTTCAAAAATTCAGACCGGCCCTTGCAATTTATCTTTCCTTCACATTTGATCATTATCCTTTTTATTACTATTTTTTAAATTTCAAATAATCTATAAAATTACAAATATTTTTAAATTTCAACCCCTACCATTTTTTTAATATATAAATAATCTTTCATCAAATTATAAATGTTTTTTAATTTTACCCCTGTGATTTTTTATCTTTTAAATTTGATTCTCATTTTTTTTATGCTATTTATTTTGTTTGAAATTATTTTTTAAATTGTTTTGTTTTACAATTTCATTCTCCTTAAGTTTTTTTTTTCCTATAAAATTTTATCCTCATTCTTTTTGTTGCTATCTTTTTTGTCTTTGCAAGTTTTTTTATTAATTTTTTTTTTAATTTCATCATTTTGAATTAAATTATTTGTGAATTAAGCTTTATGATTCAATTCGGATATAAAATTTCACAAGTTGCAAGTTTTAGAAATTAAATTAAGTTTAAAAAATTCACTCGAATTTACTTGTTTTATTTTTTAAAGTTGATTTCTTATTTTTATTCTTTTCTATTTTGTTTTGTTTTGTTTTATTATTTTTTATGGTGTTTTGTTTTGCTTTATTACTTTTTATAATTTTACTTTTATGGAATTACCTATGAAATCATAACTAGAATCACCAGTTAACTTTTTTTTTTAAAAAAAGAATAATTTATTTTAATTTTATTTTTTTATAGAATTATTTTAATCTTAGAGATAATAAAATTTACAAGTTTATGGACTCTTTTTTTTTTTTACTTTTTTTTAGTTTATTTATTGTTATTGTATATATTTTTTCATTATTTAGATTACCATCCAATGAATGTCGTAAATTGTTTTACCCTACCATTGCTTTTTTATGTCAAATATTTTTGCCTAGGCAACAAATCTAGTATATTACTATTACGTAACAAAAATTTTTCTGCCTGTTTCATAATTTTGCTGAGTTTTACATTCTCTAATAAAATTCTAGAGGAGACAAGGGGATACAAAAGTGATGCAATTTCTCATCATTCAATGGACTTCTCGTCATTCTTTTACACCTCATTCCTTTTCCACTCAAGAGCAGAAAATAAAGCTGAGGCCTCTGATAAATTTCCTCCTAGCCATCTCTTACATGTTCTAATTACCTGTAGTTTGCACCTCGAGGTTTCTCTTCACCTTCACAAGCATACATTCTGTGGGTAAATTCATTTTAAATTAATAGATGTTTCCCTCATAAGCGTTTTTTCTTCTTCCCGGATTTCTTTTTCTTTTTCTTGGGACCTGCTCCTTGGCCCCTCTTGAACACAGCTAAAACTTCGATGCTGCAACCATTGCTCAAAATCAATTGTAATCCAACGTCATCAAACAAATAAAAACAAACATTTTTAGTGCACATATGATGGCATCGAGTTCTTTTTTTTTTTGGATTCGAGGAAACCCCACCCCCTAGAAAGCGCACTTTATGAGCCCAGATCAGCGAGTAAAACCCCGGCTGTCCCAGGCTCTTACAAGAAGTGCACACCCTGACTCGAACTCGAGACCTGCTGTGCAGATCTCAAGCCCTTTGCCACCACGCTACACCCCTTGGGGACGGCATGAGTTCACGTGGATAGTAAATTCACTGTCATTAGGCAACTCAACAGATTCTTCATGATAACTGCTTATGAGCCACTGTTTAGATTTTACGACCACGGTAATGACAATTTGGACGAGAAGACACACTGAAAATACTACAAATTTCATCCAGAGCTCCTATGTTGCTAAATTTCTACCTCGTTAAATGAGGCAAGATTTTGCATCTTTTTCAACAAGTTGAAAGATTAAAGCAACTACTCTATATTAGTAGGAGCAAAGACACCAAAGGCAAGTGCTAAAATTTTGTTCAGGTATTCTATGGTGGGAAGAAGGATTTGGACCAAGTCAGGAAATGCTGTGCCAGTTGCATCAAAAACAGTAAGGTGAATCGTACTGCATTTAAGATAATGCACCCAGGCATATAGACACAGCAGATTTGGGCAGGGAAATACATGAAAATAGAAAGGAGCAGTACCTTTGGGTGCCAGGAAAGAAGTTAAAACCATGAGCCTTTTCCAGACGCCATTTCTTACTAGATAACAAAGACTTGCAATCCTGTGAAAATTAAGAAGTAGCTTGAACTTGAGAATGCCTAAGTCAAAGTTTTGTCTATTCTCTTGTAACTTAAAGGTCATGCAGCCACTATAATTCCATAAGTACCTCTTTGAAGCTTTCCCATCCACAGCTTATATAGATAAGTGTTTGAGGCAGTGATTCTGAGTCCTCAAGAGCTGGCTTGCTTCCAATTTGAACTGAATCCTTCATTGCACGTAACACCCATGGTCTTTTCTCATCTTTGACTTTTGAATAAGAGCTGGAATTGACAAGAACAGAAACTAATAAATTGCAAACATCAAGTCCTGCAATACTGCAGCCAGGATTAAACACCTTTTCTTACAAGTTACATCATTAGGTGGCACATTCAACTTCATTGACCAAAGGTCTATGAACTTGGTCCTACCTCTCAGGTGCTGATTTAGCTTTGCGCTCCAGTGATGATATTGTCCGTAATACATCAAGAAGAGATGCATCGAGTCCCTTTCTAGGAGGATCTACAACGACTACTTCTGACCCCATGAGCCAAGAAAGAGGCTCCTATTCAGCATAAGAACAAAAACACATAATTAGCTCAAATCATTTGATAATGATATTAGTTTGAAATAATTTGACCGTGACATCAAAGTTAAAAGTCTGAGAGAAGACAGAAGTTGCTTTTTTGTCTCTCCAATTCACAAATTGCAAACAAGTTGTTCAAAACTACCACTGTTACTAGAGGTAAACTTGTGAAAAGAATGCAACACATAACAGTATCTGATATTCTAAATTGAAGTTTCTCACAAAACTGTAACCTTAAATCAGAAAAGTTAAATACTAACATCTGAAGTGTCTGCATGATGCCAACTAATGCTGCTATCTACATAGTTTGGAAGGCGTTCAACAGTCTTCTCAAAAGACAGCTTTGACTCTTTGTTAACCTCAACACATTTAACAGATCTGAAAAGCAATAATCACAACACTGCAATTAAAATCTTATTAATTTTAATTTAAAAACGAACCTAAATTTTTTTGAACGCGTGGATCTTGCCTGCATTTCCTAGTGGCTGCCAATGATAATCCAATTGCGCCAGCTCCTGCATACAAATCAGTGACAGATGCTCCATACGGAACATATTTTTGTAACTTCCGCAGCAGGTTATCAAAAGCCTGAAGTGAAATTCGTAAAGGAATAAATCAAAGCCAGGCATGCAGCATGATAACATAGAACAAGCCAGTTGAGAAGGGAGAAGAGAAGACAGTATGTGTTTGAATCTACATTTTTTTGCACTAACAATTTTTTCTGCTAGATGGACTATAAGGAATCCACTAAAAACAGAAAGGAGTTTTCAGATTAGAAGATTGTTCTACCCGAGTGTTTGCTTGTCCAAAACTGGACGGAGACAAGGACACATCAATTCCTCCTACGTGTTCCCAAAAGCCACTTTCTCCTAAAAGATGCCTCCATCTATTGCCAAAAATAATCTGCATCATCAGTGAGATATTTTAGTCTCACATAATAAAAGGTTCCTTTCTTTTCTTCTTTTTAAGCAATGGTTTTACATCACTTCTTCAACATGTCATGCCATCATTTCTGTAAATTTCTAACCCCATCATGATATCCATCCTAACCATAATTTACAGTTTTCTGTCTCCAATCAACACTTTATATCAGAGAATCTTAAAACAAGTAGAAACATTTGTATATTAAATCAAGAACATGCTGTTTAAATTTTCTTTTTTGCAGACATATTCTTTAGTTTTTTGTAAATCATGAAAATACAAACACTAGCCAAACACACACTCATCAGATAAATACTTTGCCTCTTCGGATGTTCATCAATTATTCACATTAAACACTTCACATAATGAACACAGAGCTTAAGTCATTATTTCCTTTCAGCAACGAAGCAACTCCCTACTCACATTGTTTGTTGATGTCTGAAAGTTAGCCCATACAGAGTGAATAAACCTGACGTCACTCTTTGGTCCACCATTCCTCCATAAAAACTGCAAAACACAACATGCAATTCAACATTTATACATACATGCATGAGTACAAGAATTGGCAACAAAAAAATTAATCAAGGGGGTGCAAAACTCACATTAGCCAAGGCATTCAATTTTTCAAAATTATGAGAATTCTCATTTCTCGAATTCCAAACTAAGGAGACCTGCACCTTACCTGGAACATACATTTAAGCAATTAACTCAAAAATCTCAATTATCTTATAACTAAAACAGTTTGAAAAAAAATCCAATCCCTAAAACAGAATATCCCAACTATTTTTATATCTCTCTGGGGCAGGAAGAGACGTATTGTAAGTCGTCACGGCCATCTGCAAAGTTAAACAAACAACATCATTTCTCAATTGGAAATCACCTATCATTTTAACTTTTGTTTGTTAATTTCATTTAGAACCTGAACATATCGCAATTCGCCTGTCCCCTCATCTTCATCGTATGGCTCGATATTCAACTTAGTAACACCTAAAACAATCATATCCAAACAATTAAACACCAAATCCAAATCATTTTCAACAAAAATGAAGAAATTAGACCTTGTCTCAGCAGTTCAACGGCCGCATTAATATTCGGATGATGAGCTGCAACAAATTAAAATAAACAAATATTAATGAATTAACCTCAAACGGAGTATTTTCTTTTTGCCTATTTAATATAATATATACCTTTACAATGGGGGATGTCTACTACGTTATGAGTGCCTTCTTCATAAAGCCCAATCAGCGGCTTCATCGAAGAACCACGAACGGCCAGTTTTGCCCGACTCCTCCATCCCCACTGTACATGCGAGTCAGAGAATCAAAACCATAATTAGTTTTTTCATTTAAAGAAAAGAAACAGTAATTAATATTCCAAAATTATAATAAAAAGGAGGAAAAATACCAGTCTACCGCTATCAAAATCGAAATCTGAAACTCCTAGACTCTTAAAAAATTGATCAGCCTCGTCGACGATAATCGGATGGTGGAGATTGAGTTCATGCGTGCAACCAGAGCAGCTTAAAACAAACACAAAATAAATACTTAAATAAATAAATGACTTTACAGGAGGTGTATAAAAGAGATTGAAAATGAATCTATGGGAAGGGTGCGTACGATTGGAAGTGAGGACACTGGAGGGCGCAGGATAGGGAGGGGACGGGGGTAGTGTTGTTGAGGAGGTTAGGGAGTGTTGGTGGTGGCGAGGAGGGAGAGGAACGGAGCGCGGCTGGGGACGCGTGGCAGGTGATGAGAGGACAGGAAGGTAAAGGTAACAGGCGGTTAGAGAGGAGGCAAAGAGGCATTTGTGAAATCGACGGTGAGTGAAGTGAAGGTATTCTGGATGGCGGGAATGGATAACGTATTGGAAAATGTTGCTGAAAATATCTGTTTGTTTTAATGGGTTGAACGGGTTGGTGATGGAGCTGACCCGAACCCGGGTCTCTTGAGAAATACATATAAAATTAATTCATAATTGTTTTCTATGTAATGTTTCGTTAATCAACATTTATCTATATATTCATAACTACATATCACAGCTCAGTATCAAAATATTTAATTTAATGAAAAAAATTAAATTTTAAAAATTATCACATGTATTAAGAGAACTTTATTGATAAATATCAAATACATTATCTTACCTGTCAAAGATAAAAATATTTCATGCATAAAAAAAGTATTTACTATTTTTTATATTAAAATTAAATGAAATATTTATTCAAATTGTACATATTTGTATTACATATAAATGGTTTTATTCTAATTTTATTCCTACATGTTATTTTACTGTTTTTTTTATTATCATAACTATTTTTTCCTGATTTTTTCTTTGTTTTCAAAAATATACAATAATTAAAAACAAATATCATTTGATTGTTATTCAGTCCATTCCTATCATTTTCATTAATTTAGCACTTGGGCTCACTTTATTTTGTTTTCAGTGCAATAAAATAAAAAATCTTAGGAAATGGGATGATCACGATGACCAAGAACCAAATAATATAATAAGAGATTAGATGAGGAAAAAAGAATATTGAGTTAAGATTGAAAAATAAATAGAAAATCAAGATGAATTTATAAAATTAAAAAAGATCATAATTCAATTAGGAGACAAAATAAAATCTTGATTTAACAGAGGCACAAAATCCTAATTCAATAAGACAAAATAAATTCTCAATTATTGTTTGTCTCTCTTTATTATTTTTCTGTTTTGCTAGCTCCTGGTGAGTATAAATAGAATAGCAAATATAAATATTGGATGGAGAGCACACCAAAACAAACAAAAGAAAATCCAATTTTCCCTTTAACATGAAATTATCCCAAATACACACACACACTAGTTGATTAAATAAAAAAACTAAAAAAATACAAAAAAAACAAAGGACTAGTCACTCCTTTTTTACACTAGACCACACCGACAAAAAATGATTAATAATGATTTTTTAAAAGACTAAGATTTATCATTATGAGTTTAAATTTAAAATGAAGAAAGGTCACTTTTAGATATTCTTTATAAAAAAAACTATTTCTTGTTATCTATGTTTGAACTTTAAATATATTTCTTAAATAATAACTCGGAATAGAATCATCCTTGTACTAGGAATATGTTTTGAAAGTTTTTAAGTGTTTAATATAATTCTTCAAGTAAGAGAAATGAAAAATATAAAAAGGATAAAAAATTATTACAAAAAAGAGCAAGAAAAATTACTCTAAAGTGTTCTAATAACGGTGGAAAGTCAACAAAACAAAGATGAGATATCAATCAAAGATGAGATATCAATGAAGCACAAGCATAGTTTTGAAACCCGGCCCGGTCATTGACCCGGTCAAGTGATCGGGTCACGGGTTAGATGGGTTGACCCGGGTTAACCCGGGTCAACCCAAAAAAACTATATACAAAAAAAAAAACACACATCTGGGTAGTCTTTGAGCTTGGAGAGCTCATTCATTGCAACACGTAAACTGCCGGATCTGTGGTGTTACCCATTTCAAGGGCAGAGATGCTGGAGAAACATGAGGATCTCCTTACAACACCAGTTACAATGGAGCACAAAGCCTTGATCACTCTCCAATTATTATATTTTGAAAACAGAGATTACAGCAACAAAACCCAAAACCAACCATATCAAGGCACAACCTTGTAAGCTTTCATCTTGTCAATCCACGAAACGAATGATTTCTTGGAATTGTGAAATCCCAAAAATCCATGTTCCTTGCTCTTATTCAAACAAAGGACAGAACCCGTTCTGCTGAACATCAAATCTGCAAACCACCATCCCCCAACTTGCTCCAGCTTGTTAGGCAGTAGCTGGTTCTCCCTCACAATTTCCTCCCACACTGGTCCCTTGTTTTTCATCTTCTCCGCAAAGGTCACACTACTCTCCCCTCCTCAAATCCATACTTTTCAATCCCAAACTCTTCTGCTAAAACCGTCCACAAATGCTTCCATTTGAACAGATCAGGATCCACGCACGCCCAAATTTCATGCTCTGCGATCAGATCTGCATCAGAAGCTATAGAGTAACCATTCCATGCCTCTTTCGATCCACGAAAGATCAGCGGAACTCCCTCGTGCTTGCATATTGCAGCGTAAACAGAAATAGTCACAATGATATTCATCAAGCTATGAGGTGAAAACCTAAATATAGCACCAGGCCGGTGAACAGACCAAGTCACCCCTTCTGCTCCGTTCAGTTTTCAAAGGCAGAGTAACATAATTAGATTAAGATGTTAAGTACTTCGTTCTTCTTCTGTCTTCAGTTTTCAGCCGAGCGTTTTAGCCTTTTAGGATTTTAGATGTCATTAAACAACGTCGTTTAATGACAGGGAAAATAAAAAAAAAAGTGGCCAAGTCTCAGCCGGGTCTGGCCGGGCCGGCCGGGTCCCGGGTCAACCGGGTTTGTCCGGGCCAATTCCCAAGCGGGTTTTGGCCTCTACCCGGCCCGGCCATAGGCCCGGGTCGCCCGGGTCACGGGTCGACCTGTCGGGCCGGGCCGGGTTTAAAAACTATGAGCACAAGTTGCAATATGAAAAAGTAAAGTTTCAATAAGATCAATCATTAAAATGTCAAAATTAAACCAACAAACCTAAAAGATCTCCATAAATAAACAAGTAATCTTATTTATTTACATCTTTAAATATATTTGAGCCTAATACATATCTCATTTTTTTATAGATATGAACCTTGTCCTACATTATATGTTTTTTTAAAGATTTTTCTAATAATAAAAAATTATTTATTTTTATAAGTTTTGGTCTTTAAATACAAGAGAGAAATATTTACATATCATTATTTATGACATTAAGTCACTGGTCTTTACCAATAAATAGGCAAGTTCAAAATAATATGAAGCAAAATGCTTTTTTTTTTCTTTAAAACCAAGATTCCCCTATAGAATCCAACTTTTCTTTCCAAAATAGACATTTATTTGCTAGAGAATCCATCCAAACTATTTCTAAGAAAATACCAAAAAATTTAGGATTTTTTTTTTGTCTTTCATAAGCTCAACCCCAATTTCATATAGAATTGTAACTTAGCACTTGAATGATATGTTTTAAGCTTATGACCAAGAAAATCTAAATGTCCATACTTTCATGTTAACATCTCAAACACTTGATCCTAAAACACACTAAAAAAAAGAAGTTTGGCTGAATTTGCAAAGCTCATGAAAAAAATAAAAATTTTGATGCGTATGCTTTATCATGGCTATTTAAAGATGATCATAGCTAGATCAACTAGGGAGAATTTTGAATATCCAGACTATGATATAAGAAATTCTATCATAAGTTTTTTATGATGATGAAAAATGAGTAATAATAGAACACTCTCATACTACACACGAGGTTTATGTCAAGCAGAGCTAAAATAGGTCAAGTAAAAATGATGGATCAATCGTGCCTTTTTAAGTGGTCAAAATGGAGAAAATAGAAAGGAAAACCCATAGTGAGCCTCTATCACTCAAACAATTCAAGCAAATAGTTGATTACTGTCATTTTCAAAGCCAAAAAATTTCAAAGATATAGTTGATATATATATATATATATATATATATATATATATATATATATATATATATATATATATATATATAAAGATTGAGCTTTTAAAATATGTAATTTTTGCTTCCTCTTAAGTTTAAGAGGTATCAACAGAATTAGTTATTACTATAAAGTGGATTCTTCTATATTATTAAAAGGCATCTTGAGCATATCACTTTATAAAATAATTAACTTTTTAAAATCATTTCGAGTTGGTCACTATAAAATAATTAACCCATTTGTGTTTCACTTCAATGTTAGTCACCTAAAAATTTGATTTTATTTTTTAATTTTCACTTCCAGGTTAGTCGCCTAATAATTTTGACTCATTTATATGTTATCTTTACAAACTTACTCTATAAAGACAATGAAAAATGAATTCTCCAACATCCTTGTATCATAAATATTATAAAAATAAGCAGTTGTCATAATTCATTTTTTACCCTTAATTTTACCTCGTGTTTTAAAAAATATATAAAAATTAAAAAAAATATCCTTTCATTGCTATTCAACCAATTTCCATCCTTTTTTTTATTTTTTCTTAGCATTTATGCTCACTTTATTTTATTTTTTATTTGCAAAAACAAAACAAAATAAATGATAAAAATAAAAATTTAAAAAGTGAAAAAGAAAGACTACGATGAATGAAGACATATTAATATAATGAGAGATTAGATGTGGAAAAAAATAAATAAAAGATGGAGTTAAGATTGAAGAATAAATAGAAAATCAATATGGATTTGGAAAATTAAAAAGGATAAAATCTTGATTTAATAAGGAGACAAAATCCTAATTCAATAAGACAAAATAAAATCTCATCATATATTATTTCTCTCTCTTTATTATTTTCGTGTCTTGCCAGGGGTCCTAGTGAGTATATATAGAAGAGCAAATACAAAGACTGAAAGGAGAGCACATCCAATTAAAAAAAAAACAATATTAACCTTAACTCAAAATTCTCCCTAAAAAAATATACCCTAATTGATTAAAGAAAAAGGTGTAAAAAAACACCAAGCCTAAAAGAAAAATAAGAAGATCAGCCGCTCCTCCTCTTTTACAATAGGTCCCAACTGTAAAAAATAACACATGAACATTTACTGTCATGTCCATTAAACCATTTTCTTCAAAACCCTATTCCACCACCATTAGTCATTCCATATTAAATAATAAATGGCATCAACATTTACTGTCATGTCCTCAGTTAGAACCTTGGCCGTTCCTAATGGTTGTGCTTTGGATACTTTTTCTTCAAACAAATTGTCATCTTTTGCTTCCATTTCTAGAAGTCAATTTGGTAGACCACATAATGTAATTCTACCAAGATCATGTTCTCTTAAAGTCAATGCAACCAAGGAGAAAAATATGAGGATTAGGTTTTGTTATGGACAATAGACACTATATTATTAAAAAAATATATAAAATAACTTATTTTAGATATGATGATTTAAAGTTATTTTAATCTTTCCTCTAGGATAACTAGCCCCTTACCTATAAAACTTTAAAAACCAATTAAAGTTTCTAATTACTGTAAATTAGATGACTCTTTATTTTTTAATTTTACCTTTAGCTTATCAAGATGTTTCCTGAAATATTTATAATTAGTTTTAATATTTTATAAAATATTTATTGATATACATGCAACACATGAATTAAGAATACTAGTAATAATTAAAATAAAAATGAATTAACTGATCACATGACATGTAAAAAAATTATTAAGTTAGATAAGTTATGACAGTAGGGATGGGTTTTTGTGTGATTTCCATTGTTGGTGCCCACTATTTGCAACTGTTATTGAGTTTACACTCTTTAATGTAATGAAATTCTTTCAATCTCCTTACCTGGTTGTTCTTGAATATCAAAGGCTGATAACAGAACATATCAATAACAGGAATATTTTATCAAGAAAATAAAAGAAAGGAGAATGGTTCCAGACAGGTTAAAATATGAGACAAATAAGATACCCAACTCTCTGCATTAACCAGCCTTTCAGAATATTTAGGGGAGGCGATCTTATCAATCAGCGCAAATCATGTGATTAATATTCATAATGTGAGAAATTCGAGACTAGCCAGTCTCGTAATACATCTTGATATCAGTCCCGACTCGAAAGGAACATTCAATTGTGCCTCATATGCCATACCTCTGCTTGTTTGTCACTCTGTTATTAATCATCAGTGCCAAAGTACCGGTCGCCAAACTCACCCATGCCTGGTATGACACGAAACTCCTCATTCAACGCAACATCAATCTCCGAAGTGACGATTTTCAAGGACGGTAACCTTTTGCAAACACAATGGATACCCTCAGGAGCCTAAATTCCAGAGTGAACATATCAGTGAACTTTGGCAATCTAAGCTAGAACAAGATATTGCAACCACTATAGATATGCCTTCGAGAAAGTTATCAAAGATAGTAACTTACAGAGATTAGGTTTAGGAATATAATGTGGGATTCTGGAACTCCTTTCTGTATGAGAAGTTCTATCGCTTGGTTTGCAGAGTTACCTTCAAGAAAGTTGCCAGAGATGGTAATCAATCATCTAGAAGGTAGCGAAGAATAATTTCCAAGGATAAACAACAAATTCATCTAATCATAATTTGTCAGAACTTTGACATATCACATATGAATGCAAGCAAAGATCCTAATAGCGCTACTACTAAATAACAAAAAAAAAGATTGCTCCTAAATGAATGTTAGAATTTCTCAATCATTTCAGTAGGAAGGGATCCTTCCAAATATTGTTCAGCAGGAAAATGGCCAAATTCGGCGTAGCTATACTAACAGTAAGCAAATGTATGGCTACAGGTTAGTACACAAGGAGCTTGTTAAAGTAAAATCTTTCTGTGGACAGGAAATAAGATTCCAATGAAGTGAATACAGGATCTACGTTATTCATTTGAGAAGTCAGAATAATGAGGGGCCAAGAAAAAGCTCATGAAATAAGAAATTGCAGTGAGAAGATAACTACCAGGTGCACCAACTAAAGTAAGAAAAGGGTAAGAATGTTAAAAGAACAGACATACTTGAGACTTTACTACAGAACAGAGAATGAAAAAATTATGGGATCATAATCAGGAGTGGAATGGCACCACTCCAACGTTCAAGTGAATAGAAATGTATTACCTGTAGCAAGAACAGGATCTAGAAGCAGGACATGCCGTTCTGAAATATCCTTGGGGAGCTTCTCATATATAAGCTGCATAAGTTGGAAACAGCTAATTGAATGTTAAAAGGTAACTAAAATGTGAACCTCAAGTACTAGGTGGAATCTCTTATTGGGTAAACAGAATATTTACCTGTTTTCCATTGTCTCCATCACGGTGGATGAGAATTTTTCCGATTTTTATTCCTTTGCAACATGCCCGCAGTGCATTTTCCATGCTTTCTCCACTGTAAATGACAAACAAGAAATACTGGTTAGCAGAAATATTCCTGTAAGGAGACAACATGACCCTAGCATCAGGGCTGTGAAGCTGAAGAGTGTATCTAGACTAATTACTGCTTCCCACTGCAAGATAACAACGTGTCTGTCAACACATTCCTGGAGCAAGATGCCGAAGCCAGATGACTAGAACTACCAAAGTCAATAACTGATTTAAATCTCACCTTCGGACAATAGAGACCCCACATAATTTCTTGCAAAAGTCAACCCCAGTGTAAACAGATCCTGGAGTGGAATAAAAGCAGATTTTCAATGTTGTGGAGAAGAATTGTGCCAGTAAATTCATATAATCTTCACATCCGGCTATTCAAACACAGAAAACACACTCTCAACACCTTCAGCCTTAAAAAACTATTCCAAGAATGTCACTATAATCTGGCCTCCCACTAAAGCACATCAATCACACACCAACAGACCAAAACCAGTATATATGAAGACAGAAAACTGAAAAGGAAAGAGATTAATGACAGTAACAAATGAATTGCAAGAAAAGAAAAGAAAAACACACAAGAAAGAAACGTATTATGGAGTATGGACCCACGCTTCTTTAGTTATTCTATCCCAACACACCTGTTGGCGTCACTACTTGCTTCTCGGTGAATGGCAGATGGCCCAAACCATGTTCCACAACCTTGAAAACTCAGCAGAAACAGTCATTACACTGTATCATAAGAACAAAGATACAAGAGGAATTTTGGAGAAACAGATAAAATTTTACCAGACGGATAAGTCGGTCTGAATAAAATACAAAATCATGCTTCGATATCTCCTTGTCTCGAATCAGTGTATGCATACCTCTTATCTGCCACATGACTCATTAACATAAGCAAATTGAAACAAAGGATGCATCAAAGCTGGACAATATTCAAATTCAACCAAATTGCATATGTAACAGCAGAGGTTAAGGAAGATCTTTATGCACAATAGTGCTATCCATTGACATCATATTCCTATCCAATGACATCATACTGCAAATAGAACCATTCCCACATTGGTGCTGACAGACAAAAAGACAAGATCTTTTTGGTTTCTTCTTCTTTCTTTCGGTACTTGATTAGATACATTTACAGATGAAAGGAGAAGACAAACTTCAAGCCTTACTCATCTTTCCAAAGGGGTATTCAGATTTTGCTCATTAAACACTTAATCTGTGATTTTTGTTTATATCTTTTCCATATACTATCTGCTGATGTCTCATACCCAAAACCAAAAGCCATGCTAGCATGACATTCTAGTTCACCTGGACTTTTGCATAATTCCAACTATTATGCTCCAACTCCAATATCATACGGTGCCTCTTTCTACATTTACCTATATACTTGATTTTTGTGGTAAAATTGAATGATTATTATAGTTCACTGAATATGATCAGTTTGTTTTGGAGATATAACCACAAAATATTACCACTAATACAGTACACACAGCAAGTTTTACACTCTCTTGCCAATACTGTATATACTACAAAAATTAATTTCATAAAATAAAATTATATCAACACATGGAGCATAATAACAAAAAGACATACCTGAAAAGTTGACTGAATAACATGCACATTTGGATATATTTTGCACAGATCATGTTGACCTAGCTTTGTGTGGATATGTTGCACAATTAAATCAATGGCAACATGATTGTCGCCCCCCCGTGGGATGATCACATCAGCATACTTCTTTGATGGCAACACAAAATCATCAAAAGCAGGCTTCACAAATTTAGCATACTGCAAAGTCAACAATATGCTTCAGTGTGTGACATCAAAAGCAATGTCACAAGGAGTTTAAAGAGATTAAATCTCTGAGAGTTGCACTCTCAAAGTTCTGCAAAATTCAGAGCATGAGAACCTTGAAAATCAAAAGCAATATTGGAATGGACTTTATTCTCGCTTCAATTTGAATGAACTGATTACTAATCCTGGCTTTTGAAGTTATAATTCATGATCCATGTAATTTTAGTGGTACAGCAGAAGAGTTTTCTACCTCCAGCCAATAGACAAACACACATGAATTGATATGGAAGTCCAGATCCATTTTTGTTGATATATGGGCTCAACATGGGGGTTTCTTCCAAAGACATATATGCAGTAGCACCAGTTGAGTGTTTGCATTTAAGTTACTAATTGATGGGATAAAACAATTTCCATGATACCATTTGCTGAAATACATTTTGATTAAGACACATCTTAGAAGTCAAAGTCCTACACCAATTTATAAGATGTGCATATCTATATTTTCCAGTCATTTCATTCTTAACAGGCAATATATTGTAGCAACCAAGAAGAATGAAATGAGTCCTATACTTTGGCATCTAGAGACTTTAATCTGGGTTCTCCTGTTGCCTGTTCATGTTAGTTGAACATAAACCACCAGCAGGCATTAGTCACAGTACATAAAAACTCGTGTTGCAAGTTGGAAACATGTCCTTAAAAACAGGGAAAGATTCAAGTTCAAGAAAATGGGTACTTAACAAATCATTATATCCATTCGAGTGCATGCCACTTTCTTCTATATTAGGAGGTTGCACAATCAGGAAATAGGCTCCACTAATGTATGCAATCACATACACAGATAAATAATAATAATAATAATAAATAAATAAATAAATAAATAAATAAAACAATTGATGCTATGAATAGCAGGAACAATTTGAGTTATGCTTTTATCAACAGATATTCAGCAATGTACTCTAATGCAAATATACTTAGCAATGAAATGCCGTAATTTAATATTAGATTAGGAATAAAACATGATTTATGTGAAAAATCACTCTCAAACCATGGCTGACTGTTTTTATATTGCATTAATTGATGAAAATATATAAGCATAAAGTGTTAACCTGTTCAAGAACAGAGTTTATGTCCCTCCCCCTCTCAACCGTGTCACGCCTTATTCTACGAGCAAGCCTGACATCAGCATCTAGAAGCAATACATCACCACTATTAATAAAGGAAAGAGAGCAAAAGCAAGAAAAATATAGTAGTAACAGATAAACATTTTTAACTGCATCTTTCTTAATTTGACAGTAAAATAACTCTAAGGCAGACTATCATGCAACATGTCCAACTAGACTTCCATGGTTTGATTACAATATTAAGTCACTAAAGGCAGCTTTATTGATTAAAATATCAAAAACATATGGCACTCTGACCCCAAACTTGTTTCCATTTTAAGTTGAACTAAAAGCTAAATGTACAAGTAGAACCAATATGCAGATTTCTAATGATTACAGTGCTTATTCTTCTCAAGAGTGCTGCACTTTTAATCATCCAAAGGCAAAAAATTTCCAATTTAGTAATTGGCTATCAGTTTACCAGTTAGCACTTTAATGTGCTTATGTAGGGCATGAAATTTCTGATCATACACAAACATGCACCACACAATCTCCAATACAACTAGGTAAGGACTCAAACCTGTATCAACAAAAATTTTCATGTTCATCAGGTTGCGGACGCGCTGGTCATGGAAAACCAGAATCCCCTCTAGGATAATCACATCAGAAGCATTTACCTGACAAATAATGTTTCAAAAAGAACTAGAAAGAATTTTCTTTCGCATGTGCAAATGACCCCCTCTAGAAGAATAAAGGCAAAGAGATTGAAAAATAATCAGGAAAAAGGAGTAAATAGTGGCAAGAACAATTCAAACGCTCAAGTATTAAATTTCAACTTCTTACTTTCCATGACAGACTAGAGCTCTGCCACTGTTTATAGGGTCTTAACATCATTGAATTCAATGCATGGAAAAAATTGCACAAACTGCACTGGGTTGACTTTTAGATATTGTCAAAATTTACAAACTCTCCCAATATTATCACTGCATCATTCACCCTCTTTGTTGGTAATTTCCTACATAGAGTTGTGGCAAGAAGAAAATAATTGTGATACCACATTTCCATTCAATCAAAGCCAATAGTGACAGCTATACAAAGGCAGCAATCTCCAACTTTTCTAAAAGGAAGAGATTCCAACTTGGGTACTAGGATAAAAATCCCTAAATAATTAGCCTAAAATTTCACCATTTACCATGCCATATCCAAAATGTGTACACTGATCACGGAAAAACAAAGTCACTTATGCAGAAAATGCAGTGAAGGAAGTACCTGCCTGAAGCTCTCCGAACTTCGGCGATGATTCTTAAAATCATAGATAGGAACTTGATAAGATTGTCCACCTCTCAGCTTTTGAATACAGTCTAAAAGTTGCTCGGTATCAAAAGCATCTACAACAACAACAACGGCATACTTTACCACCACAAAAATAATTATTTAACAAAGAGCTAACAAAATTTAATAAATCAGTCAATTTTACCAGGATGATCAAAATTATACTCATGCACTCGCTTCGATTCTTCAGGCGTCAAACCACGATAAAATGAATCCTAACATTCAAAAACAAAAAATCATAATAATAAAAATAAAATTAAAATGACAATTGAATTTGAGACTTAACAAAATCAAATCCAAAATGATTAAAAAAAAGACAAAAGAAAACCTGATTAACAAGAACAACACGATGATCATGAAGCTGTTGAATGATCATATCACATACTGTAGTCTTGCCCGATGCTGTACCACCAGAAACTCCTACAAATTAATAAAATATCCAAAAATGAAAAATATTAGTATCTGATTAATGGCTAAATAATTTAAAAAATTATGAGTAAGCGAGATTTACCAATGACAAAAGGTTGTTTGGGAGCGCTGGAGTCGGACAAGGCTGAAGAGCTGGCGGAGGCGGAGCAGTGAGAGGGAGAAGCAGTGGAGGAAGGAGGAGAAGAGAGAAGACCGTCGAGACGGAGGCCGGAGAAGTGAGGACCTGAGGCCTTCTCCATTACGTAGTCTATGGAATTGGTCTCTTCCGGCATCGCTGTGTAGTCTTTACTTTTCTACAGGAATGCCTATAGAGCTTGTTTCGAACAGAAGAAATGTGCTCTTTGTTTGGTGTGTAAGTGCTGCAACTGATTCTTTTTTAGTTTTTTCTTTCAGAAAAAAGAGAAAAATGTGAAGTTGCGTTGCGAGAAGAGGAATACATTGTTGCGTAGTGGGCCCGAACATTTTGGATTCTATATTCTATTTTTTTAAGCAAGAAAGAAATTTTTAATTTCTAATGTCATTACTTATTCATAAAAAATAATATATAATTCTTGTGAAAGTACAAGTAAAATTAGTATAAAAGTTGTTATAATCTCATTTTTTGTATGTTTTAAAAAATTCAAAATTAAAAAAAAAATTCAATAAATTTAGTTAATTTTAATCATTTCATTATTTTTATTTATTTTTAATAAATCATAAAAAACACAAAAATCTAGAAGATAAAAAAAATACATATTTGGAGTTGAAATTTGACCAATAATTAAGGCCTTGTTTGTTTCCCGGAAAGTAGTTTCCGGGAAACCATTTTCCAAACTTTCCCGTGTTTGTTTGTCATTAGGAAAGTTGGTCAACGGAAAACAATTTCCGGTCAGCGGAAAACACTTTCTAGTCAACGGAAAACACTTTCCGGTCAACGAAAAACACTTTCCAGTCAATTTTAGTCAAAAAAAAAATTGACTTGGTTTTCAGGAAAGTGTTTTCCTTTTAGCTGTGTTTGTTTTCCGGAAAGTGGTTTCCGGGAAAGCACTTTCCAAACTTTCTTGTGTTTGTTTGCCAGTAGGAAAGTTGGTCAATGGAAAACACTTTCCAGTAAAAGGAAAATTTGGCTTGGTTTTCAGGAAAGTGTTTTCCTGAAAAATTTGAGGGGAAAACACTTTCCGGAAGTTGTGAAAAATTTAGAAATGTCATTATTTGCTGATTATATCAAATTTGATCCTTAAACTTTTGATTGCTATATATATTTTGTTTTGAATATTTATTTTTCAATTTCATCTCTTAAAATTTTATTTTTATATTAACTTTGGTCCTTATTTTTATAATTGCTATTTACTTTTTTCTTATCATTTTTTTATTGAAATTTTTTATTTATCAAATTTGATCCTCATTCTTTTGATTGTTACTTATTTTATTTGAAATAATTTATGAAATGTTGATTATTATTATTTTAATTTCTTCATTTTTCATTTTTTTTAATTTTTTAGATTTGATCCCTATTATTTTGATTATTATTTGTTTTATTTGAGATAATTTATGAAATTATATTTTTTTTTTCAATTTCATTCTCATTCAACTTTTTAATTTGTAAGATTTGTTCCTCATTATTTTAATAAACTTGAGAAAAATAAAATATTAATAAGTTATTTTCCAGCTCATTTTCCATGACATAACCAAACACTGGAAAGTGTTTTCCAGTTCATTTTCCATAACACTACCAAACATCGAAAAATACTTTCCCGGAATTCACTTTCCCCGGAATTCACTTTCCAAAAGGAATTCACTTTCCTGCAAACAAACGGAGCCTAAGTATCACATGCAAAAATAAATTTTGAGAGTGCAAGTGCTGTAATTGATTCTTTTTTAGTATTTTCTTTCAAAAAAAAGAGAAAAATGTGAAGTTGCATTGCGAGAAGAGGAGTATATTGTTGCGTGGTGGCCTTGAACATTTTGGGTTCCATATTCCATTTTTTTAAGCAATAAAGAAATTTTTTATTTTTAATGTCAAAATTCAGTTACATGAAATAATATATAATTCTTGTGAAAGTACAAGTAAAACTAGAGTGTGTTTGGTATTGTGATAGTTGTTGTGGTTATGGTTTGAAAAAAATTGTTTTATAAAAAGTATTTTTAGTTGAGGTTGGTTTGAAAAAATAGATGTTTGGTTAAAACTGTAGTTGAAATTGAGGTTGAAGAAAAAGTAATTTAATGTGTTTGGTTAAGAATGCTTTTGAAATTGAGATTATAAAATAATTTTAAAAAATATATATTATTATTGATGGTTTTAAATTTAAATATTGTAAAATTAATTACTCCTATTACATCATGAAAAAAATAATACTTTATATAAAATATTTTTTATTATTCCATTAAACTATTTATAATTCCATTACGTACAAAATTCATCCGATAGTAACTACAGTTTTCATACTTTTTTGAGCGTGTAATAAAATTATATAAAATATTATCAGATATAAAATTGATATTACTGTGCAAGTGAATTTAATTCGGGCCATGTTTGTTTCCCGGAAAGTAGTTTCCGGGAAACTATTTTCCAAACTTTCTTGTGTTTGTTTGTCATTAGAAAAGTTGGTCAACAGAAAACACTTTCCGGTCAACGAAAACACTTTCTAGTCAATTTCAATCAAAGAAAAATTGTGCTTGATTTTCAGGAAAGTGTTTTCCCTTTAGCTGTGTTTGTTTTTCGGAAAGTGGTTTCCAGGAAATCACTTTCCAAACTTTCTTGTGTTTGTTTGCCATTGAGAAAGTTGGTCATTGGAAAACACTTTCCAGTAAAAGGAAAATTTGGCTTGGTTTTCAAGAAAGTGTTTTCCTGAAAAATTTGAGGGGAAAACACTTTCCGAAAGTTGTGAAAAATTTAGAAATGTCATTATTTGCTGATTATATCAAATTTAATCCTCAAACTTTTGATTGCTATATATATATTTTTTTTTTCAATTTCATGTCTTAAAATTTTATTTTTATATTAACTTTGGTCCTTATTTTTATAATTTCTATTTGCTTTTTCCTTATCATTTTTTTATTGAAATTTTTTATCTATCAAATTTGGTCCTCATTCTTTTGATTGTTACTTATTTTATTTGAAATAATTTATGAAATGTTGATTATTATTATTTTAATTTCTTCATCTTTCATTTTTTTTAAATTTTTTAGATTTGATCTCTATTATTTTGATTATTATTTATTTTATTTGAGATCATTTATGAAATTATATATTTTTTTTCAATTTCATTCTCATTCAACTTTTTAATTTGTAAGATTTGTTCCTCACTATTTTAATAAAATTGAGAAAAATAAAATATTAATAAGTTATTTTCCAGCTCATTTTCCATGACATAACCAAACATTGGAAAGTGTTTTCCAACTTATTTTCCATTACACTACCAAACATCGGAAAAAACTTTCTCGGAATTCACTTTCCAAAAAAAAAACTACTTTTCAGCAAACAAACGGGGCCTCACTCTATACTAGTTTTTCGAGAAAAAAATATTGTTCACATCGCGAATGAATTTAATTCTCTAAACTAGTTTTTTTTTAAAAAAATTAATACAATTAACACACTTAAAAAAAAAAAACCTCCGGATAGTGCAATTAACACACTTATTTTTTATAGTCTACAGTGCATGAAAAGTAGGTTTTCAAAACTTTTCCTTTACAGCGTTTTAAACGCAAAAATCACGTGGGCCCCATGCACAGTAAATCGATTTTTTTTTATTACCAAACGGTTGCGGACTGCGTTTTAAATAAAACGCAGCAGTAGCGCGTAGACAAACGGAGTCTTAGTATAAAAGTTGTTTAACCTTATTTTTTACCTCTATTTTTGTATATTTTAAAAAAATCAAAAATATATATTATTTTCAATAAATTTAGTTAATTTTAATCATTTCATCAATTTAACCTTATTTTTTACCTCTATTTTTGTATATTTTAAAAAAATCAAAAATATATTTTTTTTCAATAAATTTAGTTAATTTTAATCATATCATCAATTTTTATTTATTTTTAATAAATAATAAAAACACAAAAATATAGAAAATTAAAAAAATTAAAAAAATTACATATTTAGAGTTGAAATTTGACCAATAATGGAGTATTGCACATAAAAATAAAATTTGAGAATCTTTGGGTCATGATTTAGGTTTCAATTGAAGAGAAAATTGAAAAAATAACTTAATTTAATTTGGATACGATTGAAAGAAATTTGAAAGTTCAATGATGGAGTTCAAAACAAATAGCCAAGTTAAAAATCATTTGAGGGCTTAATTGAAGAAAAAAAATCAAAATTGCAAGCAAGATTAGTCAAAATTGCATGATTTTAGAAACTATCAATGAATTTGCAGCAAATGGATAAATCTAGAGGTCTAAATTCATTCAATTAGGGATGCAATTGAAAAAAAAAATAATTTTAGAACAAATTCAGTTGAAATTCTAATAATCTAGAATTCAAGGACTAAATTAAAAGTGACTAAGAATGTGTTTGGTATTGCGGTTGCTGTTGTGGTTTGAAAAAAGTTATTTTTATAAAAAATACTTTTAGTTGATGTTGGTTTGGAAAAATAGATGTTTGGTTAAAACTGTGGTTGAAATTGAGGTTGATCAAAAAGTAGTTTAATGTGTTTGGTTAAGAATGTTTTTGAAATTGAGGTTATAAAATAATTTTTAAAAATACATATTAATATTTATGGTTTTTAATTTAAATATTGTAGATTTAACTATTGCTATTACATCATGAAATAAATCATACTTTATATAAAAAAATATTATTGTTCCATTAAATTATATATACTTCCATTACATACAAAATTCATCCGACAAGAACTACGCTTCGTTTCAAATTCATCCTTTTCCATTCGTTTCAAATGCAAAATTTTGTGAGATTCATGAACAGTAACCTATGCTTTTTTGGTAACCAAACATTGTTGCGTCTGCGTTTTAAGAAAATGCAGGCGCAACTTCTTAGACAAACACTGTCTAAATAAGAAAGACCAATTAAGAATTGAATTGAAAGAAAATCCAGGATTGAAAACCTTAATGGAATGAAATTAAAAATTTCAAAAGCTAAGGACTGAAATGAAAAAAAGAAAATATTACAAGGGCCAATTAACTTTTTATGTAAATTTGTTTGAGTCATATTCTTTTCAGTCAAGTCCAATTAAGTCCAAATGAATTAAATTAATTTGATTTAGCCCATTTAATTCATATTTTAAGTCCAATTATTTTCAATTGATTCAATTTAGTACAAACTGGTCAAGTAATTAAACCTCCAATTCCAATAATAAAACCAAATCTTTTCAACTCTCAATCCCAATAGTAAAACCAGATTTTCAGCTCTTCAAGACCTAAATTCTAGCAATCGCAATCAAAATCAAAATCCTAGATTTCCAGCATTTAAATTCCAAAACTTCAGCTCCCTCTTCATTTTAAAAGCCAAGAGCATGGAGGAACTGAGGGCAGCCAGGGAGGCCAAAAAACCAAGACTAGGGAACTATCACAAGCTCTCTCACAAAGAACAACAAAAATATAAACCCCCGTGTGTATGTAAATGTAAGATTGCAGATAGTAAGGCGTTAATGGGTAACAAAAACGGGGAAGAAAAAGAGTGGATAAATGATGGTAATAATAATAAGATTGATGTATAATGGGGGGATGTTCTCTATAAATAAATAAAGAAGTGTTGTTAAGGTTAAAAATAAGAATTTCGATTTTAGTTTAAAATTTATAACATCAGCGAAATCAATAATGAATTTTGATAGGTAAAAAGATATGGAAAATGATGAAATAATCCCAAAAAATTAGTGTGATAATAAATAGTAAGCTATAAAAAAATAATAATATCAAGAAAAAGGGCAAGAGTGATGGTACAATTATGGGTTAAAAAATGGTAATATTACCATGAAATGGTAATAAGCCAGGTAAAGAAATATAAAATATAAAATAATTATATATTTTTTAAAATGATAAAGTGGCCATAGATTTTAGAGGAATAATTGATATTATTTATTTAAGAATTAAACAACAAAATTTATATTTTTGCATAAAATCATTTATCAAACAAGTTTACAGTATCGAGCATAACTCTTGATTTAATCGTTGGATCAAGATGCAATTTAATGATTTATCAGTTCATGCAGAATTTTATTTTTGACAGATTAACCTAGGTAAATTTTTTAAATTATCTATATTATTTTATATATTAATCATTTTAAAAGTATGCATAGTGAAGTGTGTGAGTTTATTTTACTTATGTTATCAATATAAAATATAAAGATTTACAATATAGCACTAAAATAATATTTAAATTAGGTCTTCACTTGCTTTTTCTTGGACCCATTGATTAATTTCTTTATGAAATCTTTCATGCTTGTTAATATGATATTTATATAAATTTTTTAAAAAAATTTATTCTCAACCAAACATATTATTATTCTAATTTTCATATTATTGTTATCATCAAAATATATTGAAACAGAGATGTGTGGCTTATAGATCAACAAATAATTGTTAGAAGAAATTTTGAAAAACCAAGAGAGAGTGTTTATTTTTGTGGTTCAACTTACTTTATAAAATGCTTTTCAAACTATTATTTATATATAAAACACACACACACACATATATAAGCTATTTAATTTTTTGTATTAAAAAATAATACTAGATAATGAATAAATATTGGATACCCCAAATTAGGTGAATAATTTATGAATATTTTAATTTTTTACATGATAAATAATAAATAAAATATAAATACCAAGTAATTAATTCAACCATTTATTCCCATTGCCATCCCTAGTTTTATTTTTTAAAGTTACCAAAAATTGTTTAATTTAAGCATATTAGGACCAAACGGAGCTCTAGTAAATTAGGTTTGGAGACTTCATCGGTCAACCATGGACAATGACAAATCTGGCGTAATTTGATTTGAATTTTTTTTAAAATTGTATGGGACATTATCATAGTTTTTATTTTTTCTATTTATAAAATAAGTTGCTGTTAAGAAATCTTTCAATTATGATGGTTGTTGATACTTATGTATGTTTTTTTTTTTATTCCTTCCAAGCTTTCTTTATTCTTGCAAAAGTTTAGTTAAAAAAAACCCCTGGCAAAGCATGGATATCATGATAGTTTTTAAATAGTTTCGATAAAAATAAAACTTTTTTTTTTCAAACAAACAAGAGGAATAGATAACACCATTCTCATTTTATTTAACTTCTAATTATTTGTTTGGAGATTGGTGTTATTTTTTAAAATATTTTTTATGTTAAAATATATTAAAATTATATATATTTTTATTTTTTAAAATTTATTATTAAAATTGTATCAAAACGATCTAAAAAATATATAAAAAATTAATTTTTAATAAATAAATATATATATATTTTTAAAAAATATAGCTGCGTTTTCAAATGTTACGGTAACGGAAAAAAAACTAGCAATTTAAGCTAGCAGTAACAGTAACCAATATAATTGCCGAAATTGCATTTCCACCTACGAAACTCTTAATGAAAACCCCACAGATGAATACCAAATTAATCGCTTTATTTTTAAAAGTAAAAATACATTCCTCTCAAACAAAAAAAAGGAAAAATTTTCACAGCATACATATTTAAGCCCACAAAAAATAAGCATACAAAATCATATGAAAAAGATAGGAACTGTTGAATACTTGAGTCCCTCACATCACATATATATGTTCAAAACATATATAGCAAACTGGTAGCCACCAACGCTGTGAGAAGAACAAATGCAGCAAAATAACCGTGCATGGCGGATGCAGAGGAAGCTGCGGGAGATGAAGACGAAGACGAAGACGGTGATTCTGGGGTAGACGGAGCAGTCCCGGATTCCACCGTAATCTTCACTTTCATGCCTTGGCCACAGTGGCCTAAAGTACCACAGGCGAAGTAACGTGTTCCAGGTTTGTTCAGTTTCACAACATCATTGCCAGTATTCATTGAGTTTAACGCAGTACCAAGGTCACAACTCTTGTAGGCACTCTCGCCGCCAAGCTCAACGACGCTGTGTAGCCCTGATGTGTACTTGAAAACTATCCAGAGAAAAATAGTAACCATGTAAATTGTAATGATGGAATTATACATGTTTAGTTTGTTCATAGAAGAAGAGACATACCTAGTTGATCTCCAACCTTGAATTTTTGACCTGAAGCCCATGAGCTGAAGTCTGTAGATTCTTCCCAACCTTGGCTCCCCCCAACAGCATGTTGAGCTGCCATTGCTTCTTTGGTGATCAAAGCAACAAGAACCAACACCAGACAAACTCTGTTCTCCATTGTTACTCTCTTCAATCTCTTGGGCTTTCTGGAATACCATTCATGTATTCATAGTGCCCATATATAGTGGGAGAGACCTACCGAAATCCCAACTGTCGTCCCTACCATTGCTTTTCAATTCCTGATCCCTCCTATGTTACGATAAGATTTAATCTGTAATTTTCACTACATGAATATCAAGAATTCAAAGCTACAATGTACTGTATTGTCCCTATAGATGCAAGCAAATGAGACTTGGCGACTGGTGCAATACAAAACATCTAGCATAGGCATATGTGTAATTGTGAAACATAACAGGGACAAATTTAATGTTTATGAAGATCAAAGTTTTATGTTTCAGTATTTGGATTACCCTTAAAGGAAAATCTAGTTGGTTAAAGGTCACAAAAGCTTTACGTTGAAACTAAGCTATAGCTGTTGTCATCATATTCAGGGATGGGGGCTTGTCTAGAAGCTCACATGCATGTAATTACAGAATAATTATATATAATATATAAAGTCTCCTACACAAGGAAGGACGTAATTTGTAGGTTGTATGTAATCATTACCACAAGTATAAAGCTAATTTGTGACTATAGATTTCTGTGATAATTAAAGAGTATGGCAAATTAGGGAATTACTTTCAGGATCTACTTTGACAGTTTACCAGTACTCAACAGCTAAATCAAGGCAGTTTGCTAATTGATTATCTCCTTTTCGATTGGAGATTAGCCATGACATAGTTGAATTATGAAAGATGATTAAAAACTATGTATCGTATAATCAAATTAAGTTTTTGGTTTTAATCAGTTTCATTGAACAGACAGCTTACATTGCTCATAGCCCTAAGGCCTCGTGTGCATATATTTATAACATGACACCCTGCAGATAATTACTGCTTTAGAATTATGGTAAGATTTATCATCAATTAAGTAATTAATATAAGATTATAAGGACCTTTGAAAAATAATTAGTGTTGATGGTTGAAAAATGAAACAACTTGATTATACACAATGTCCTTTGCATTTACTCCCATGATGAAATCGGCATGAGCGTAATCCTTGATGTATTGAATTGTGAGCTTGTCGACATCATGGAACTTAAGGCTGTCAAGTAAGAGCTCAACGTCGCGAACATCGGATAGTGCATCTTGCCCTCCGTAGCTGATGAAGATAGGCAGGTCATGGGGGATGTTGGAGAGGTTATATATAGGTGGTTTGGCTTCTCCATAGTGCATCATATTGAAATCAGGATTTCCATAGTTGTATTTTGCTAGAACGCCATCACGAACAGCTGCAAGTTCATTGGATCAAAACAATTTTGTTGATGACATGGGTTTTGAAACAAAATCAATGATAATTAACTCCATATTAGTTACAGTTGGTAATCAGGTAGGTAGGGGTCATGACTAACTTACTTTGAGCCAGGTGCACCATGTTCTTGGTCGATGTGGATTGAGGCTCGTTCTTCAAGAAGAGATCAACCGTGGAAGCATTGAGGCAACAGTTCTTGCCTTGAATTCACAGAAATGAAGCATGCATATAGTTAATATGATTGAAAAAGGAAATGCATGCTATCTTTCAACATGAGATTATGCAGGTAGGGTAGTTATTTTGCAGAAGGAAATATAAACAACATGTATCTATTTGGCTGCGGCAATAATTAATAAACAAAACTATACCACTAATTGAGGTCAATAGATCATAGCAATCAACTCCTGGATAACCACAAAGAGCTCTGAGAAAGTTAGCCACCGGCTCCCTGTAAAGAAAATAAACCAAATGAAGGATTTTAGATCTTTTTAAGCTGGACAAAATTGCTTCCTGGTAATGAATTCTAAGTCTTTTTTCTTACCCTTTAGGATTGAACTCAGCCATACCGAATAGGGTAGTGATCTGTTGGTAGCAGAGACATAACTTTGTTCAGACTATATGGTATGTGTATTCATGTTACATATTAGAAATTAAGAGGAGTGCTCCATGAATTGTGTGTGTGTATAGCTACTGCAACCTTGGTTATTACATACCTCAACGAAGGCTTTGGCAGCAGCAATATCGAGTGCAGAGTTCATATGGCCCAAGTAAGCAATAGGGCTCAACAACACTGCTGATTTCAGTTTGTCAACTAGTAAACCTTCTGAGAAGGATGCTAAAGCTATCAAGGTTCCCTGTCAAGAAGAAATGTTAATTTCAGATCATTGGGAAAATATAACAGAAACGGGAATCAGTTTTGGGATACATTAATAATTTTTTTCTCTGGTTTGAACATTGCACAAAGTGTAAAAAGATAATTGAAAATCTATGCATGACATAATTCATACCAGGGAATGACCCACGTAATGTGCCTTCTGCCCAGTTTGGCTGTACACATAGTCAAAAACAGCTGGAAGATCATAGACCACCAATTCATCCCATGACCAATTCCAGAAACCCTGCCATAATTGATTAGATCCAGAAAGCAAAACTTATTAATAATAAACAAAAACTCTTAACAGTGTTGTTAACAAAACATTAGGCCATTTATATTGATCAAGTTGTGGTCGCAAAAGGTAGGAAGCTGCCTTCCATATATACCTATTTAAGCTGCAACAAGATGACCAAATTAACAATAGTGGATGGATCATGCAATTACAACACGAAAGTACAAGTACTACCATTATAGTACTGTTTTTCGTTTGTCACAAGGCTTGCTTTGGTAGTGTTACCAACTTGTACTATGACTTTTGTGATGTAAACAAGTAGAGATTATTCTAAGAAGAAAGAGAGAGAACCGGTTCATATGGTTGAAGGGAGGTATGTCGACAGCTATATCTGGTGCCTCTAGCATTAGCAATCCATACATCAAATCCTTTATCAGCTAAAATCAACGGCAAATTTTGTTCCGGTGGGTTCAGAAGCCATGTCATTCCATCCTGCACCATAAATTGAAAACAAACACTAAATATCATTACAATGTCACATAAACTAGAACTATAGCATAAAATATTGTATCATGACTTGTCTTTACAGGTGCTAATTATGAGTTTGACATGAAAAATAAAGCTGAAGTAAGACAAGCGACATGTTTAGCATCGTTATAGTCCCTAGCCCACAGGCAGACAAAATTAGAGCTCATATCGGAGCCTGTCTCGGTGTTTTCTGGGAAAATGCCTCGCCCACGTTAGGATCTAGACAAAAGGAGACATGCAGGAACTGCAGGTGGCCCTCACAGGAGGAGGGGGAGATGGAGACCTAGAATTCTGAGCCCGAAACGATGCATGGTTTTGTGGGCTCGTGAGACCGTCCATCGTGTTTCGGTAAGAATACCAAGGATAAGGACAACACAAAATCTGAACGCCTAGGAAAATTAAATGTCACTTTGTGATCAAAGAGTCGGTCCATAAACGAAAGAATAAACTAGAAAAAGAGAAGCTCATTACCTGGAGTGTTAACCAGAGGCAAAACACACACACACACACGCATGGTTTAGTTTAGTCATATATTCTTTGGATTTTTTTTGAAGTAAAGTAGATTTGAATTTCAATTTATTTATTACCATATAATAGAAGAGGCCGGCTATACTATTGTACTATCCTATTATATATTATATATAGAGATAATAATTTCATCCAAATTGAGAATACCAACCTCAACCCAAATAAGGAGGAAATTTTTCAATCCGTTTAGTAAAAAATCAGGTTTCAAGTTGGGTATAAACATTAATTTACGTGACCCAAAATAAATAAATAATTTAAAAAAAAATTAAAATTAAATATATAATAAATTAATTATGTACAAAATAGTTCTATTTTATAGCACTTGAGTTTAAATTCAAGTTTGGATTAAATTTGAGTTATGGATGCTTAATAAAAACTCAAAATCTAATCAGTTTAAATTTAGATAATCAGGTTCAAGTCGGGTTTGAATAGTTATTTTGAATTTAGGCATGAATAGAAATTGGTTAATGAATATCCATTTCTATGCTATATACTGGAATATCCAATAGAATTTTCAATAAATAAATAAAAAAACTTGTAATAAAAACAGACACATAATTTGCATATCTTGTGAAACGTTTTCGTGTTCCAGTTTTTTCCCCTTTCTGATCCACTCTATTTGACACAAAACGAAGAGATGGGAGTTATAATTGATGTTTGCGAGCGTGCACATGTCATCTCTTACATAACCATTCAAGAAGTTATGGCTACTTTTTGACTTATATTTTGCACATTACTTTTTTTTTTTTTACCATAAAAAAAGTAGCTCGAACATGAAATTTTGTCTGGGAAGAGGACCCTACTCTCAGCTAGCTACTTATATTTTGGACATTACTTGAAAGAGAGGGAAAATCACAAAAAAGAAAAAAAGAAAAAGGCTGAGCCTATTGATAGTGATTTCTAGAGGATATGCCATCTAAACAGCAACAAAATGATTAGTAATTTGACTTGAAATCTGATTTCACGGAAATCATGCTTAATTACCGACCATGTTCTCGTGATGAGAATATTTTTTTGAAATGGATACAAGGTGATAGCTAGGTTATAAATGCACGTGCCCTTTGAAACATAATTATTAAATCCATTCCAAAAATCAATCCAGCACAAAGTTGAGGTGCTTTATCAAAGTAAAAAAAAAAAAAAATTGAAATATTATCATTTTAACTTGAAAGTTCAAGCTACCATCTCATATTTCAAATTTCGAGTGAGGGTAAAAATCAAAAGAGCTTGAGAAATGCCACTTTCCACCATTTAACAGGAAAAAGAACAGGAGGAAAAAGTTACCCAGTGATTTAGGCCTTGTTTGTTTTCTGGAAAATAGTTTTCGGAAACCATTTTCCAAACTTTCCTATGTTTGTTTGTCATTAGGAAAGTTGGTCAACGGAAAACAATTTCCGGTCAGCGAAAAACACTTTCCAGTCAACGGAAAACACTTTTCAGTCAATTTTAGTAAAAAAAAAAAATTGACTTGGTTTTTAGGAAAGTGTTTTCCTTTTCTATGTTTGTTTTCCGGAAAGTGGTTTCCGGTCCAAACTTTCTTGTGTTTGTTTGCCAGTAGGAAAGTTGGTCAATGGAAAACACTTTCCAGTAAAAGGAAAATTTGGCTTAGTTTTCAGGAAAGTGTTTTCCTTAAAAATTTGAGGGGAAAACACTTTCCGGAAGTTGTGAAAAATTTAGAAATGTCATTATTTGCTGATTATATCAAATTTGATCCTCAAACTTTTGATTGCTATATATATTTTGTTTTGAATATTTATTTTTCAATTTCATCTCTTAAAATTTTATTTTTATATTAACTTTGGTTCTTATTTTTATAATTGCTATTTGCTTTTTTCTTATCATTTTTTTATTGAATTTTTTTATTTATCAAATTTGATCATCATTTTTTTGATTGTTACTTATTTTATTTGAAATAATTTATGAAATGTTGATTATTATTATTTTAATTTCTTCATTTTCATTTCTTTTTTAATTTTTTAGATTTGATTCCTATTATTTTGATTATTATTTGTTTTATTTGAGATAATTTATGAAATTATATTTTTTTTTTTAATTTCATTCTCATTCAACTTTTTAATTTGTAAGATTTGTTACTCATTATTTTAATAAACTTGAGAAAAATAAAATATTAATAAGTTATTTTCCAGTTCATTTTCCATGACATAACCAAACACTAGAAAGTGTTTTTCAGTTCATTTTTCATAACATTACCAAATATAGAAAAATATTTTTCCGGAATTTACTTTCCAGAAATTTACTTTCTCTAGAATTCATTTTTCAAAAGAAATTCACTTTCCTGCAAACAAACAAAAAAAAAGTAGATGATTCCTTCCTTGTTGGCTTTTTATAATTTAGCTTTATTTCAACTTGACGATGCTCGTGAACTATGAGATAGCTCAGACATCACCACTTTCGGAAGTATATCGCAGACAAAATGAGCGCATGACACTCATTTGGAACGATCGAAAACAACTTAATTTCCTAGAATCTAGCACCTAGCTAGCCACCGCACAATGGGGCACTGAGTGGCACTACTGATGAACTCTTTTTGTCAGCTTTTTAAAGTTAGCTAAGCGAGCTTTAGTGATGTTCACATTCAAACTCTTTCCATTTCCATTATAATATATTTTTTCGTCTTTTTATGCTGTTCATCTCCATCTTCTTCCTCCTTTCCTTTTGACATAACTAGAAAAAAGACCAATCTATGTTGCAGGGACACACTTTCATACTGAAATAAACTCGTGACTGGTATAGAGGCACTTACTACGAGGACACCATGCTGTATCAAGACTGGCTGTCTCTTGGTGTCACCGCCACCAGCACGGCCTTCTGGTATTCTCTGCATGTTAAGTATAAATCCATCTTGAGTTTTGACCTGAAAACACCCACATGATTCCCATATTAGCACACTTTTATTTGCAGAACATATTAACACGCTTGACCAAATAAATAGTTAAACTAAAGTTGAGCTCTTACATCAATCTCCTGGCATTTGTACCCATGAATTATCACCGAAGTAGAGCATATACCAACTATTGGTGGATCTATGAAACCACTGACTAGGCCCATAGAACCACGGCCGGAGCCATATGCTCGATGGGCTATAGCCATGATCATGGTTGCTAGGACACAAAAGGCTTGGAGAGCCATAACTTAGATGCCTTTGATTGGTGGCTATGTGATGCGTGAGAGTGGAGAGTGGAGAGTGGAGAGTGTTAGAAGGAAACTTGGCTTTATATATAAGAGAAGAAAAGGAGGCACTCCAAAATGGGAAAAGGGGTTTCATTTCATGGGCCTAACTGACTGGTGAGATTTTTGCCATAAAGTTAGGTCTTTTTTCACGTTATATATATCCCATGACGAGGGAGTAGATGTTGTGGGACACTTCAAGGTTTTTTTTCTCCTTCTTATCATGAACAAACTTTGATCTCCTGATTCATCGACTATTTATATGCAATGAAACACAAAATTAACCCTAAATATCATATCTCCACCGCCCTGTGAAAGCAACAGAGGTTTTGAGGGCCTTTTATTTTACTTTACGTATATAACCAAAAAAATTCTAGGGTCCCACATAGAGATATGTGATATATAGCTCATGGGGTTTTCTGCATTCTGAAAAAGCCAAATCGTAAATTTAGAAGTTGTTTTGATTTAGTGGAAGGCGGGAATTTCATAAGCTTTGATCACCATCAAAAGTGAAGAGTGCATAGCATATATACATGTGAACTACTCCATGTCATTTCCAGTTGTGTGTTTGGCTATCTGTTCATGTATTAAAATCATTTGTTGTTCTTACAGGCTGACAAGTCAACATTTTTTTTTGCTATAGATTTGTATAAATAGAAATAATTTTAAAAGCAAAATGAAAGAATTTGAGCATAACAATCAGTTAAATTCAAGTCAGTGTGTATCTGGCAAATATACCAATATGTTAGATCCAAAACATTTGAGATCAGTTAAATTCAAGAATTTGATCTATATACTCCAAAGCTAAAATCTATACTGCACACATGTATGTAGGGATACAAGATACAGGAATCGATGATGCCATTTCAAGCACCCAAAAGCATAGAATACGTCAGTAACAGGGCTTCTTCTCCACAGTGTCAATGTCATGTGCCATGAAATTTCTGCAAATTAGAAGGACATTGGAAATCTAACCAGCACAGTACCACACCACCTCGAGGTAGAAGAAGAAATGATGGCGGTGTCCAGTAAGGGAAAAAGGGGTTTGAGGAAAAGATAGAAACAGATCAGGTGCAAAAGACGAGCCCCTGCTGTCTTTGCTATCATTTCACTTGGAAAGTTGGGCTCCTCAGGCTATCGATATTATTCCCTTCTGAAAGCTGGGCTTTGACTATTTGTGTGTTCCACACTGCTAGAGTTTGTTTCACACTGTAGTTATAATTACTTTTTTAAATAATTTTTTATGTTAATATATGTTAATAATTTATCTTATTTTTTAAAAATTATTTTTAATATTAATATATTAAAATAATTTGAAAACACAAAAAATATATTAATTTAAAATTAATAATAAAAAAAAATTATTTAAATTATTTCAAAAATATTTTTAAAATACAAATACAAGCCTAAATTAATACATTGTGACTTTACGGTGGTCCTCTATTGTTTCCAGGTTAATATCTAAGGAGATCCAGATATAATAAGATATGGATGGATGCGGTAATACTTAATTCATAGAGTAGTTTATAATTTAGTCCTATTTTTTATGATTTTGTAAATTAATCCCTCAATTTTCGAAAAGCATAAGTTAGGCCATTGACCGAGGTTGAATGTTAATTTCTTTTTAAAATTTCTAAGCTGTTGTTTTTAAATGCACTTTTAATTTAGATGTAGTATTTAAGATTGGAAAATTGGTTTACAAAGGGATAGTTAAAAAAAAATAACATTTTATTGTGATGGAAAATCAACACAAGGATGACCATGTTACAATGAAATATAAAAATATAGATTTGATGTCAGTTTTTTTTTTAATATGGGGACTAATTAATTATTTTATTAGAAATGTAGGAATAAATTAATAATATACTCTTATAGATACACTAGTAAAATATAATTTAAGTATTGTACATTCTATTATTTTCAAAAATAGATATATAATAAGTGTTAGATAAACATTAGAAAGGCTTAATTGATGCTACTTGATTAAATAAGTAAACATTAAAAAGGGTTAATAGATACACTAGCAAAACATTATTTAAGTAGTGTATTTAGGGATGATAATTTAATCCGATCCCAATTGATACTGACTTGACTCAACCTGAATGAATGTGTATTTTCCGGATTCGATGGATAATAGGTACGGTATGAATATTGTCATTCCTGGCCCGAAACTTGCCCGAACATAACCGAGAATATATGTTTATATTAAATAAATATATTTTTAGAATATTTATTTTTTTTAAAATACAATATGATAATATACATTAGCTATTTTGTTTTTTATTGATTAATAAATAATAGTAGATAATGGATAGTTATTGGATACCCAAAATCGTATGAATAGTTTATGCATGGATATCTAAATTTTTCACTCGATAAATAATGAATAAAATATAGATATCAAGAAATCCGACCTGTAGGTATCCATTGTCATCTCTAATTGTATTATTGATGCTACTTAACTAAATAAAATAATATCTAAGAAATTAGAAAAAAAAATTACCTTTGTTTCAATTTCAAATCATAATAAAGGTAAACAAAATCATTATACATTTTATGCTCCAACCAATTTCTCTTTTTAGAGTGGATATGTTTAAAGATACTCTAATTCATCTCACAACACCAAAAAGTACAAGTTTAACTTAAAAATCATATAGCCAATTTTATAGATTTGGAGCACATCTTCCATATGCTATCCATAATTCATATACATATATAAAATTAACAAGTAGGATTTTATGAATGATAATATTTGGTTTATTTTTAAAATACATTAAATATAATAATATACTTGAAGGCATAAGAGTGTGATCATTTATCATGGACTCTTAATCAAAATCATGTTACGCATTTCTAAACAATTTGATCTCACTTGTAACCTTGCTTTGCAATGTTGGATTTTTATATACATGTTTCTTAATCATATCTAGAAGCCCACATATAGTATTCTCATATGTTTTCATTGGGTTTGTATCATATTCAAAACGAGGATTTAGTCAAAATTTAGCCTTAGAAAGTTTTCTATATAGTTTTTAATATATCGATTATTACGAAAGGTTGCACCCTAATCTTTATATTTTGATACCTCCTCCATATTTCTTCCATAACATAATGAAAAGTATTATACAAATAATTTGTTGAAGGTCTATTATCACTATCAATGATTCTTAGTATTTGAACTAAAGCTTTTGGTCATTCGTACAATTGTTGTACTTTATTGTTAAAAAAAAAAAGATATGGACATTCTCCACAAACGATTTGGCTTTGCTATCTTTAGCATAAGTATAGGAGATCCATTCTCTAGGTGTCATTATAGCTCTCAAATGATCTTTGTGGGCTTATATGCTTTGTAAGGCAATGAAATTAATAGCAAAGCGAGTAGAAGTTGGAGGAAGTATTCATTGCCTCCATTAAACTTCCTTATTAAAAAAAAGGGATAATAATGATTATATATGCCTTAACTCATTTCTAGGTTATTCTTCAAATTCATCTTTTTTTTCTTTCCAAAGTAAAATAATAATAATAATAATACTAGAAAAAAGACTGGTATTTTGGCAAAAGTAAGAAATTTTTTTGAAAAGAATTGGAAGTCTAATTGTAACCCATTTTGGGCTTGGTAATATGTACCTTATCATTAAGCAATTCCATATTCTAACAATCATAAAAGAAAAAAGCTATATCCATTCTAGCTTTTATATTATCTTTTGGTTTCTTTTTAATGTTCATGACCGTATTAAAAATATTTTCAAACACATTCTTTTTAAAATGCATGACATCCAAAGTATAGTGAAGGACATTAGTCTTATAATAAGAAAATTCCTAAGAAATTATTTGTTTTACCCAATCACTTCTCATATTATGATAATACATCATACAATATTTCACCAAATAGTATTGACGGTGTATCATTCCTTTCAATTTTACCTTTCAAAAAGTTCTTTTTTTTTTTTTTGTATCGAAGATAACTTAGCAAGAATCTTAGGTGGAAAAAAAAAAACTTTCCAACCATTCATTAAGGTGAAGGCCTTATTGTTTTTCATATAATATAGATAGACTAGTTTTTCATGTGTGGTCCATCCTAAAATCATTATATATGTATAAAAATAATTTATAGTTTACATTAAAGCTTTTTTTATTTAAAAATTATGTATTTTTGAGACATCATACATCAAGCCTCAAATGATCATAATTACTTTAACTCATCAGTCAATAATTGAAGACAAACATTTATATTTTTATCTGGATTGAAAGGACTAGATATTGTTGTAGATAAGAACATGAGTTTCAGTCTCATACACATCATTGAGTGCAAGTTGTAAATTGTTGGTATGTCTGGCCAATAAAAATAAGGTCAACAAAGGATGTAAATGGATTAAACTCATATGTTCATAAACCAAGACACATGCTGGATGGTTTCATTAGAAACTAAGGATGCACTTTATTAAATTGCTTCTAAGCTTCACCAATAGAAAGATGCACCATTACTCCATTCTTCATATCATGAAAATGATATCATGTTATGTGCTTAGCTGTCTTCGAAGACATAAATAATCTTTGCAACCTATGAATAATGGAAATGATCTCATCTTTTTGTATGCTACAAGTATCCTTCCCGTACCCATATTGGATTTATACCGATCATACCTATAGGTTTTGCACTCTGTTAAATTTACATCCTCACCTTGTATAATATGCAAAAATTTAGGCACATATAAATTTTTTGGAATCCTATGCCAAGGGGTTTTGATTAGTACTTAATAGTGCATGTTTATCAAGGGTTTATATCATCATTTTGCACTTAAAGTATCAATAACTCCTTAACTAAAACATGTTTTATAATAACAAGTCTAATATTATAAAATGCCTTAATATATGGTAAATGTTCATCTTAAATCCAGGCTTATCACATAAATCAAAGGATTGATTGATGAGTTCAAGTATGGAAATTGAAAGGACAAAGAGAGGGCCAAACTTAGAAAAAGAGATGTTGGTGCAGTCCAAACTGGAACAGTGTTCAGTAATTGGGTCATATCTCGAGTTCTAGATGCCCAAATGACCTCAAATGTTTACACAGATTCAGTAAGACATAGGCCTACAACTTTCATGTTTTCATCAAGATCTAAGAAGGCCGTTTTCAAGTCCAAATTATAGCAACAACGGAGAAGTCCGAATCTGTCCTGCAGCCCAAACACTGTTTAGTGTTTGGCCCATATCTAAAGTTTTAGAAGTCCAAATCACCTTCACTTTTTTTCCCTAGAAAGCGGAGTCAATTTCCTACAACTTTCATGCTTTCAAGTGGACCCAGTTCTGATGCTAACATTTTCGTTTTATTTAGACAAGATGATAAGGATTTTCACTAAGTCAAAAGTTGGCCACCCACTCAACAATTAGTCATCAAATCAATAATTCCGAATTTTGGCCTATAAAAGAAGGAATTTGCCATGTATTTAGGAGCTTGGTTGTTCAGATCAAGTTCATGCTCTTTATTTTCTCTTTTTATATTTTTTGTAATTCTTAAGTTTTGCTTTCATTAATTTCTTATTTATGCTTTTCATTTCCTTTCCTTTCCTTAGTTAACTTGTATTTTATTTATGTTCTTGTTTTGTTTATTTATGTTTCTCTTCTTCATTATGTTTAGCTAAGTTTATTATGTCAAGGTGAAAAGGTTACACTAATGGTGTAAGAACAAGAATGGTGTAAACTCAACATGGACCTTAATGTTTAATATTAACATGTCTTATCTTTTTATCTTACTAATTCTTAATACCTTGCTTGTTAAATGGTTAATCTAGATTTGTGTTGTATAATACTTGGTACAAAAAATGCTTGGCACTCTCATAGCCCAACCGTATGGTATTACCTACACCTGGGCTATGAAAGGTACTTGATTTGTTGTTAACATCAGTTAACATCATGAATTCCTGACAATATTTAAAAGTTTGGTGTTATGTAAATAAGATAATTAATATGATCATGTTAATAATTTATAATGAGCTATTAATGACAAATCATCCGACTGGAACCTCATTCGTGTGTGGTTTCCAAATTGAGTAATAAAAGTTTATATTATATTTGTTTGAAATACCATTGGTGGATCCTCTAACCTTGACATTTGTCTTTATCATTGTTTAATCCTTACATTAATCTTCCATCTCAAAGTTCTCATTAATTTCTTCCTCCTCTTCTTTTTATTGTTATTATTATTATTATTATTATTATTATTATTATTATTATTTACATTCTTGTTATATTTTATGTACGTTAAGTATGCTCTGTGTTTGATCAAGGATCCTGATATTGTTGGTCTTGCCTTGTTCATTCGCATCAAAAATCTGTTTATATTATATAATATATCTCTTTGATATTTTTATAAACTCAGTATATAGGCTGGAAACCTGTGACCCGATCTTTTAGATCATTCTCAGGTATAACAACGCCATGTACTGAGTATTATTATTATTATTATTATTATTATTATTATTATTATTGTTATTGTTGTTGTTGTTGTTGTTGTTGTTGTTGTTGTTGTTGTTGTTGTTGTTATTTTTGTTATTATTGTTGTTGTTGTTGTCTTGTTATTTATAATTTATACAATTAACCTCTCTGTGGTTCGACCCCGATCTTGCCGGGTTATTTATTACTTCGACACTCCTGCACTTGGGAGAAGACATCAATCTTTTGGTCATGTCAAGTTTTTGGCGCCGTTGCCGGGGAGGTAAATTCTTGTACAAATTATAGTATTTATTTTGTTTTCTCTTTTCACTTTTCTTGTATCTAACTTTGTTTCTTTTTCTTTTGTTTTCTTTCTCCTTTTATTCTCTTTCTACACGTGCATGAGTGTTTGGTCACGAACATTAAGTGGTAGACTTTCTAGGGTATCCTCATCATTTTCAGAAAATATGGTCGAAGAAGATAACCAGTCACTTCATAATGAGAATAATGAGAATAACCGTGTTAGGACACTTAGAGACCACATGAATCCCACAAGAACAAGTGCACCCTCATGCATAGTTTTCCCTCCTGATGCATCCCATTTTAATTTTAAGCCAGGCATTATTCAACTTTTACCTTCTTTTCATGGCTTAGATCTAGAAAATCCATACTTGCATTTGAGAGAATTTGAAGAAGTTTGCAACACCTATAATGACTTAAATTGTAGCATGAATTCCATTAGATTAAAGCTTTTTCCTTTTTCATTAAAAGATAAAGCTAAAACATGGCTACAAAATCTTAGGTCAGGATCCATTCATGCTTGGGATGAAATGCAACAACAATTTTTAAAGAAGTTTTTTCCATCTCACAGAACCAACTCTTTCAAAAGACAAATCACCACTTTCACTCAAAAACCAAGTGAAACATTTTACCAATGTTGGGATAGGTATTGAGACTTGCTTAATACTTGCCCTCATCATGGTTTTGAAACATGGAGATTGGTTTCACAATTTTATGAAAGTTTAACACCTAAAGATAGGCAAATGGTTGAATTGATGTGTAATGGAACTTTTGAAGATAAAGACCTAATGAAGCAATGGAGTACCTAGACTTACTAGCTGAAAATGCGCAAAATTAGGACACTAAGGGCACTTATGAGGCACCAAGTAAAACCCAACCTCATACATCTAGTGGAGGTATGTATAACCTTAGGGAAGATCATGACCTCCAAGCCAAGTTTACATCTTTAGGTAGAAAAGTCGAGGCACTAGAATTGAAAAAGAGTGGTCAATTAAAATCTGTTCAAGACATTGTGTGTCAAATCTATGAAACAAATGAACATGCAACCAATGACTGTCCAACTTTGCCTTCTTTCAAGGAATGCCTCCATGAACAAGCCCATGCTTTAAACAGTTTCCAAAGGCCCAATCATAACCCATACTCGCAAACATACAATCCTGGTTGGAGAAATCACCCAAATTTCAGTTGGAAGAATGATAACAATAATGCATAAACTTCACAACCACCGTTTCAAGCACACCATAATTTCCAAAATTCTCATGGATATGCACCTCCTTATGCTCCACCTCCTAGAAGAAATCTTGAGGAAACATTACATGCATTCATTGAAAAGCAAGAGACAATCAACACTCAACTTACTCAAAGCATGACAAATTTTAAAGATGCTCTTGCAAAATTCACATATGCTCTTAGTTTTCAAGAGAAAGGTAAGTTTCCATCTCAACCACAGCAAAATCCAAAGGGGAAATACAATGCAAATGCAAGTAGTTTCGAAAGCCAACACATGGATTAAGTCAAATCAGTCATCACTCTTCGCAGTGGTAAGGTTATTGAAAAACCCACTCTTGAACCTTGTGAGAAAGATGATGAGTCAATCTCTGAGGGTAAGGAAGGGGTTGAATCTAAACATTGTAAAGAAAAGACTGATTCTCCGCCAGCACTTCCATTTCCTCATGCCATGACCAAACAAAGGAAAGTCAATCACAATTCTGAAATCCTTGAAACTTTCAAACAGGTAAGGATCAATATACCTTTGTTGGATGCTATTAAACAGGTACCTTCCTATGCTAAATTTTTGAAAGATCTATGCACTGTGAAGAGAAAACTGAATGTGAAAAAGAAAGCATTTTTAGCCGAACAAGTAAGTGCTATTCTTCAGAACAATAATGCTTTGAAATATAAAGACCTTGGTTGTCCTACAATTTCTTGCTTTATTGGAGAACATAAAATTGAAAGAGCTTTACTTGATCTTGGAGCTAGTGTGAATTTACTTCCATATTCGGTTTTTCAAAGTCTCAATCTAGGTGAGTTAAAACCAACTTCTGTAACTCTTTTACTTGCTGATAGATCTGTAAAAGTGCCTAGAGGAATAGTTGAGGATGTGTTAGTACAAGTTGATAAATTCATTTACCCTGTAAATTTTATTGTCTTGGATACACAACCTGTTGAAGCATGTAATTCAATTCCTGTTATTTTAGGACGTCCATTTCTTGCAACTTCTAATGCATTGATTAATTGCAGGAATGGACTGATGAAGCTATCATTTGGAAACATGACATTGGAGATGAATATTTTCAACATTTGCAAGCAACTTGGAGATGATAATGATTTACAGGACGTGGCCTTTATTGAAAAATTAGTTCATGATCAATTTCAAACCACTTCTAGTGAAACTGAGATTGATGAACCTGACGAGTTGCAAATGGTTTATTTTCAGGAAGAAGCAAAGGCATGTAATTGGAGACCACAAATTGAAGAATTGCCACCACGATCAATTGAGTATATACCTTCAAGTGTTCAACCACCAAAACTTGATTTGAAGCCGTTACCAGTCAATCTCAAATACTTATTTTTGGGAGAAAATGAAACTTTTCCGGTAATAATCTCTTCCAAACTTAATGCACATCAAGAAGGTAAGTTATTACAAACTCTAAAAATGCACAAAAATGCATTAGGATGGACCATAGCTGACATAAAACGAATTAGTCCTTTGATTTGCACACACAAGATTTATTTGGAGGAAAATGCTAAACCATCTAGAGAAATGCAACGAAGACTTAATCCTAATATGAAAGAAGTAGTGAAAAATGAAGTCATTAAGCTTCTAGATAATGGAATCATTTATTCTATTTCTGACAGCAAATGGGTAAGTCCTACCCAAGTTGTACCTAAAAAGTTTAGAGTCACTGTGATAACAAATGAGAAAAATGAGTTAATTCCAACTCGGACTATTACTAGTTGGCACATGTGCAATGACTATAGGAAACTTAATTCAATGACTAGAAAAGATCATTTCCCTTTACCTTTCATGGATCAAATCCTCGAAAGAGTTGCAGGTCATGAATTTTATTGTTTACTAGATGTCTATTCAGGTTACAATTAAATTGAAATTGCATTGGAAGATCAAGAGAAGACTACTTTCACATGTCCATTTGGTACTTTTGCATATCGAAGAATGCCTTTTGGGTTATGTAATGCACCAGCCACGTTTCAAAGATGCATGCTTAGCATATTCAGTGATATGGTTGAACGTTTTCTTGAGATTTTTATGGATGATTTTTCTGTTTTTTGGTGATTCATTTGATGATTGTTTAACTAACTTGGAAAAGGTTTTGAACAGGTGTGAAGAGAAGAATCTTGTACTGAATTGGGAAAAATTTCACTTTATGGTAACAAACGGCATTGTACTTGGTTACATTGTTTCATCGACAGGAATTGAGGTTGACAAATCTAAAATCGAGTTAATTGCCAACTTACCAACACCAAAATATGTTAAAGATGTTAGATCATTCTTAGGACATGTTGGTTTTTACAGAAGGTTCATCAAAGATTTTAGTGTAATATCTAAACCATTGTGTAACCTTCTATCAAAGGAAACTGTTTTTGAATGGACTGAACAATGTGAAAAAGCCTTTGTTAAACTTAAAAGCTTGCTTACTTCTGCTCCTGTCATTCAACCTCCTGATTGGTCATTACCTTTTGAAATAATGTGTGACGCTAGTGATTATGCCGTGGGTGCTGTTTTGGGACAAAAAAAAGATAAGAAACCTTATGTGATTTACTATGCAAGTAAAACTTTAAATAGTGCTCAAATGAATTACACTACCACTGAAAAAGAATTACTTGCAGTAGTATTTGCATGTGACAAGTTCAGATCTTATCTTGTTGGCTCACCTGTTGTTGTTTTTAGTGATCATGCAGCATTGAAATATCTTCTCTCTAAGAAAGATTATAAGGCTAGATTGGTGCGGTGGATTTTGTTACTTCAAGAATTTGATATCACAATCAAAGACAAGAAAGGCACCGAAAATGTTGTCGCAAATCATTTCTCAAGATTGACAACCGATTCGAGATCTGACATCACACCAATCGATGACTACTTTCCTGATGAATCTTTATTTTCTGTCTCTACAATGCCTTGGTTTGCTAATATTGTTAATTTTCTTGTTTCAGGACAATTGCCAGCTCATTGGAGTACCCAAGACAAAAGAAAGTTCTTGAACGAAGTGAAGAACTTTTTTTGGGATGACCCTTATTTATTCAAATATTGTCCTGATCAAATATTTCGAAGATGCATTCCTGATAATGAGGTAAGTAGTGTCATTAAATTTTGTCATTCTGAGGCATGTGGGGGTCATTTCTCATCAAGAAAGACAACTGTAAAAATCTTACAAAGTGGATTTTACTGGCCCACCATGTTCAAAGACTCACATGCATTCTGCAAGACTTGTGAAAATTTTTAAAAGTTGGGATCTATTTCAAAACGTCAAATGATGCCTTTAAATCCTATTCTTGTCATTGAGATCTTTGATTGTTGGGGTATAGATTTTATGGGTCCATTTCCTCCATCATTTGGTTTCTTGTATATATTGGTCGCAGTAGATTATGTTTCAAAATGGATAGAGGCAATTCCAAGTAGAACCAATGATCACAAAACAGTGATAAAATTTTTGAAAGAAAACATTTTAAGTCGATTCGGAATCCCTCGAGCCATGATAAGTGATGGTGGAACACATTTCTACAACAAGCCATTTGAATCTTTAATGAAGAAATATGGAATCACACACAAAGTTGCCACCCCTTATCACCCTCAGACGAGTGGACAGGTAGAACTTGCTAATAGGAAGATCAAACAGATCTTGGAGAAAACGGTGAACCCTAATCGGAAAGACTGGTCTTTAAGAGTTAATGATGCACTTTGGGCTTATCGAACTGCATATAAAACATCATTAGGTATGTCACCTTATAGACTAGTCTATGGAAAACCTTGTCACTTGCCTGTGAAAATTGAACATAAAGCTTATTGGGCTATTAAAGCTTTCAATTCAAACATTGATGATGTTAGTCAGTTGCGAAAATTGCAAATAAATGAGCTTGAGGAAATAAGAAATGATGCATATGACAATTCAAGAATTCATAAAGCAAGAATCAAAGAGTTTCATGACAAGAAAATACTGAGAAAAACATTCAATGTTGGTCAAAAAGTCTTGCTTTATAATTCTCAACTCCATTTATTTCCTGGAAAACTAAGATCAAGATGGAGTGGTCCTTTTATTGTGAAACATGTGTATCCATATGGGGCCTGTGATATCGAAAATCCAAAGAATGGTAATGTTTTCAAGGTAAATGGCCATCGTTTGAAAGTTTATTTTGATAATTTTTCAGTTGAAAATGACTCTATTGAATTGGGTGATCCTGTATATAAAGATTGATTCTTTTTCTCACATTGTTTTTGTGTGACTTTTGTTTTGCAAGTCTCTCAACCCGGTCAAATGGCGGATAACGGTATTCCGTGACTTTTAAGTCGGTTCTTTCAGTTTCCCATGATAACTGATATCTGTGTATATATTTGTGCAATTCTTTCCTCTTTCTCCTTTCTTTGAATCTCTTCCCCAATTCTCAGTTGAAAATGGACACCACTCTTGAAAAATTGAAAAAGTATTTTCCCGCTCTGCCTCAGAATGCGATTACAAAAATTTATCGTGCTAGATGTGCAAGATTGAGGTTGTTAATGAACCATGGAATTCCTGAAGATATTCGCTGGTTGATTGAAGCAAAGGTCCGATTATTAGGTGGTCTGGGCACATTGGAAGAGATCTTTCATATTTCCTCTTGGGCCCAACTGCACATTCACCATAAACCCATAGGTTTGTTCAATGTTAATGGTTTTTATGATAAGTTGTTGTCTTTTCTTGATCATGCTGTGGAACAAGAATTTCTAACATCTTCAGCACGACAAATCATAATCTCTGCTGCTACTGCTGAACAATTGATTTACCAACTATAATCTTTCATCCCTGTAATTAATCTCTCCATGAGTCGCATAAATTGATCAACTAAGGAAAGCCGTAAAAAGCTTAGATTGGATTTGAGCCTTCGTTTGTAAAAACTTTATGTCTTTTGGTTTTATTATTGTGTTTTGTTGTTTCTTATATTTGTTTAAGTGTGTTTCAGGTTTGTCAGTGTTCGTTATTTCAGGTGATGTCTTCTATACTCTATCTTTCTACCTTAAGACATTGAGGATAATGTCTCATTTTGGTTGGGGGGAAAGGGTAGTAGTTAATATATTTTAAAAAAAACTGTATTTTCTATTTCATAAACTATTTGCAAAACTGTTGTTACTAGGATGGCAGAGTAAAAGGAGTTCTTTTGTTAAAGTGACTCTTGAGATGCATCTTAGTAAACATTCTTAATAAGGTCTATCGGAATACTTCTTGAAATATCTAAGTTTACAAACTCTTATATTGTTAACACTTGATTCTGCTCATATGCTCATTTAACAAGTATTCTTAAATCTTCATTTTCACACACACACTTTAACATATGATTGTGGGTTGCACATTGGATTATTACATTATTTATGTTCTTTTGTTAAAGGTCACAACTAAGGGAAAGGGATAGTACATAATTTGTTAAAAAAAAAACAAAAACAAAATTTTTTTTTTATAATAATGATGAATAAAAACGTAGATAAGTTTGGTTTCGTAGCCTTCCTAACCTAAGCAATTAAGTTCAAAGGGGTGTGTTAACACCTAATACCCTAAAGTCAACTGACTTGGGAGCTATTGGCCTAAAGCTTATTACATGGGTTAAGGAGAAAAGCTTAAGGGAATCAAACATTACACTATCTACGTATTAGTATCTGCAACCCGAGTTACTAAGCTCGTAGAGGTGTCTCAACACCTAATGCCCTAAGACCAACTGGTCTGGGAGTCATTAGCTTAAAGCTCGTTACATGGGTTAAATATGCATTGTGTTTTAAGTTGTATGTGTAAATAGAAAAAAAAGAAAAAAAGAATAAAAAATAATCCCAACCCAAGGAAGTTAACCTTAAACATTAGAACATAATATTGTTTTCTTCCAACAATAGCCCCATCATATATGTTTTCATACATTGAGCACATAAAAAGAAGGTTTATTAATATCTTGTTTAAGAAATATGAAGCAGAAATGAGAGTTTGTTTATCTGGATAGATTAATGGAAGTTGAATGATGAATGCCTTGCTTTGTGGAACTTGCAAATTGTTTTTCTATTTTAACGCTTTGATTACTAGGGACTAGTAATAAGCTGGTTGGGGGGTGTGATTAGTACTTAAAAGTGCATGTTTATCAAGGGTTTATATCATCATTTTGCACTTAAAGTATCAATAACTCCTTAACTAAAGCATGTTTTATCATAACAAGTCTAATATTATAAAATGCCTTAATATATGGTAAATGTTCATCTTAAATGCAGGCTTATCACATAAATCAAAGGATTGATTGATGAGTTCAAGTATGGAAATTGAAAGGACAAAGAGAGGGCCAAACTTAGAAAAAGAGATGTTGGTGCAGTCCAAACTGGAACATTGTTCAGTAATTGGGTCATATCTTGAGTTCTAGATGTTCAAATGACCTCAAATATTTACACAGATTCAGTAAGACATAGGCCTACAACTTTCATGTTTTCATCAAGATCTAAGAAGGCCGTTTTCAAGTCCAAATTATAGCAACAACGGAGAAGTCTGAATCTGTCATGCAGCCCAAACACTGTTTAGTGTTTGGCCCATATCTGTAGTTCTAGAAGTCCAAATCACCTTCACTTTTTTTTCCTGGAAAGCTGAGTCAATTTCCTACAACTTTCATGCTTTCAAGTGGACCCAGTTCTGATGCTAGCATTTTTGTTTTATTTAGACAAAATGATAAGGATTTTCACTAAGTCAAAAGTTGGCCACCCACTCAACAATTAGTCATCGAATCAATAATTCCGAATTTTGGCCTATAAAAGGAGGCATTTGCCATGTATTTAGGAGCTTGGTTGTTTAGATCAAGTTCATGCTCTTTATTTTCTATCTTTATATTTTTTGTAATTCTTAAGTTTTGCTTTCAATAATTTCTTGTTTATGCTTTTCATTTCCTTTCCTTTCCTTAGTTAACTTGTATTTTATTTATGTTCTTGTTTTGTTTATTTATGTTTCTCTTTTTCATTATGTTTAGCTAAGTTTATTATATCAAGGTGAAAAGGTTACACTAATGGTGTAAGAACAAGTATGGTGTAAACTCAACATAGACCTTAATGTTTAATATTAACATGTCTTATTTTTTTATCTTACTAATTCTTAATACCTTGCTTGTTAAATGGTTAATCTAGATTTGTGTTGTATAATACTTGGTACAACAAATGCTTGGCACTTTCATAGCCCAACCGTATGGTATTACCTACACCTGGGCTATGAAAGGTACTTGATTTGTTGTTAACATCAGTTAACATCATGAATTCCTGATAATATTTAAAAGGTTGGTGTTATGTAAATAAGATAATTAATATGATCATGTTAATAATTTATAATGAGCTATTAATGACAAATCATCCGACTGGAACCTCATTCGTGTGTGGTTTCCAAATTGAGTAATAAAAGTTTATATTATACTTGTTTGAAATACCATTGGTGGATCCTCTAACTTTGACATTTGTCTTTATCATTGTTTAATCCTTACATTAATCTTCCATCTCAAAGTTCTCTTTAATTTCTTCCTCCTCTTCTTTTTATTGTTATTATTATTATTATTATTATTATTTACATTCTTGTTATATTTTATGTACGTTAAGTATGCTCTGTGTTTGATCAAGGATCCTGATATTGTTGGTCTTGCCTTGTTCATTCGCATAAGAAATCTGTTTATATTATATAATATATCTTTTTGATATTTTCATAAACTCAGTATATAGGCTGGAAACCTGTGACCCGATCTTTTAGATCATTTTCAGGTATAACAACGCCACGTACTGAGTATTATTATTATTATTATTATTATTATTATTATTATTATTACTATTACTATTATTATTATTATTATTACTATTATTATTATTATTTTTGTTGTTGTTGTTGTTATTTTTGTTGTTGTTGTTATCTTGTTATTTATAATTTATACAATTAACCTTTTTGTGGTTTGACCCCGATCTTGCCGGGTTATTTATTACTTCGACACTCCTACACTTGGGAGAAGACATCAATCTTTTGGTCATGTCAGGTTTCATAATAGATTTTGTAGTATAGAAGTTCTCTTTTAACTTATTCCTTTCAGGTAAAATACTTTTTGCCTATTTGATAATGCTATCATAATTGACTTCATTCATACCATAATCTGATTTTATGATAAACACTCGTGCAATGATCAATAATTTACTGTCATTTATACAATTATTCTATAATAGTTTATCATAATTTTTTAAAAAATAAGAAAAACCTATTTGTACATACAATTAATTCTTCATCTATACATGAGCCTTCACCTAAATAACCATGATTTATTTTCATTATATCCATCATCATGCACCTATAACAATTATTATTATCATCAATAACTTTATGTATGTTGTTAGAAGTAGATGTAGAGCCAACAATCCTTTCTAACATAGGGTTCTCTGTGTGCAAACCAACATAAGTATTTCTCAATGAATTCTTTTTTTTAGAAAATGCATTATCATACCATTTGATTGGAAGGACTTTTTTATATATACTTCAAACATGAACATCTAATTCCATCTTCACTAAAATTCTTCAAATTCGAAAGTACAAAATTAATAAAATTCCCAGCAATAATATTTCTTATATAACCCCTAAGGTGAATTTAGATACATCTATGAATGATCATTTATTACTTAGAAAACCTATATGGATTAATAATGAAAATATTTATTAATAATACAATAATCAGTTCAAAAATTAACTTTGATAATTAAAAATTAATTCATAATCTAATAACCAATAATTATTTTTGTATAAAAAATGTTATGATGTATAAAAATATCAACTAAATAAATCCAATTAATGGTTAGTAATCAATAACCCAACTAAAAATCTATCATTTGTTCAATTCAAACTTATTCAATCTAAATTAATATCATTTAATTGTTATCAATTACATAAAAAATCAATTACTCCAAGATTTCTATCTTAATAATAAAATTGACAAGATATTATTGTTACCTATTAAATAACCCATAATTTCTTTAATTATACACACTTAATTTATAAAATGAAAATAAATTACATCAAATTACAACCAGCTTCAAATTTGCTCAAATCACAAACAAACTCTAAAATAGAAATCAAACTTTAATCTCTATGAAAAGATTGTAAAACAATAAAATATACAAGCAAATTGAACTACAAATACTAAAAAACAACAATACATTAACTTAAAATATAAATAATTAAGTATTTATGTTTATTTAGTGTAATGAATATTTTATTTGGTGTAATGAATATTTTATTAACTTAAAATATGAAGGGACTTAGATTTGTGCCAAAATAGAAGGGAGAGGCTGATATTTTTATTTGGAGAGAGAGAGGGGGGGGATTTGAAAGGTTAAAATTCTTTTAGATTTACTGATTAAATATATTCTTGTAATTCTGTTGGTTACTGATGACATACAGTTTTGGGGACAGATCACCAACAAAAAATCCTTTTCTTTTTTTAATTATTTTATTATTTTGGTATTTATTGATGAAAATAATTTCATTATTATTATAATAGGGAATTTTCAACTGAAATATTCTGTTGGTATAATGATTGAAACTACCAATGGAAAATATTCCTTTCAGTAATCTATTGGTATTAGACAATTTTAATATCATATTTTCTCGGTTTGGACGGCTCTTATGCGATTCTTGTTGAGGGCATCCTTTCACATTTTTTATTTAAGGTTGATGATTTATTTATAAATAATATTTGTTGTAATTAAAGGAACCACAATTCCACGTAATTGAGGAGATGGAGGAATTTTCTTTGCCTTCAATGGTGCAGGTTCGGTTAGGTTTTTTTCCTTCCTTTTTTCCTTCATGGTTCATTCATTTTTTTTGTTTTTTATATTTTTTATGGTTAATTATTTTTTTAGTAAGCTAACGTGTACCCCTGTCTTTTTTTATGCTTTTAATGAGATTGAAACATCATTACATATAATATAAAATTCATTAAATAATACATTGGCTCCCTTTTTTTCTTTAATTTTTAAGAGTATTTTAAAGTATTATATTACCATATAATTTAATAATAAAAAAAAGTTTATAATTAGTACAAAAAAATCCCACAAGCCAATACTTTATTTTAAAGGCGAGGCGCTTTAAGCCACTCAGACTATACGGAAGAATTAATATTTTATTTTTATTATTTAATTTTATCAAGTGTAATAATATTATAAGTTTTTATGAGAATTAAAAAAAAATTCTAATTATTATGTGTCTAATATGAAGAAAAACTCATGAATATTTAATTAATATAAATTTTATATTTTTAAGATTTGTTTATCACATTTATCAATAATTTGTTAATCATGTATGAAACTTTATTTAATTGTTTCATTTAAGATTTGCTTTCAATACCATAATAGATTTTTGTTTATAAAACAATGCTTGTAATTGATAAAACATCCTGGTATTAAATTAATATTAGTTTTTTAAATATTTATTTTTTTGTATTATTAAATAAAATATAGTTTAAAAAAACATAAAGTCGAGTCAAGAATTTCATTAGTCTTTGTATTGATGTTTTTTTTTAACATTGAGTTATCTTGGAATTTAACTTTATAATTTTTTTTTTGTGATGGATTTTTTTTTCTAGTCATCATTATTATTTTTTCTTTTAAAATTTAATCCATTTAATGTTATTGTTTTTTTTATCATATAATTGAATTTATTGGATCCAGTGAGATGTATGATTTCTTTTTCTTTTTCAAAACATTTTAGTAGTGTATAAACATTGTTTTTTTAAGCACCTATCCAATCCTAGACCATCAAGAATTCTTTCATACTTTTAGTTCGATAATAATCCCAAGTCCTAAGCAAACTAGAAAAAAAAAAAAAAAAAAAAAAAAAAACAAGGAGAATGTAAATGTCAATCAACTACTTTCTCTCATCTATTTTAGCTCGTTCTTATCCGAAGCAAGTCATGGCATTGGTCCAAGTCACAACAAAACCGTATTTGTTCAACATATCAAATTATTAAGGTTAGGTTTAATTACATTTTTAAAATAAAAAAATAAAGATACACGTATGTTGTTGTTGTTGTAAGAAAATAAAAATTCATTTATAATTATCTAAAAATATAATTTTATCTTCTCTCTCCAATCAAATATATTAATTTTGTTTACATCTTTGTTTTATAATAAAATATTAATCAAATACAACCCACTAAACAAGTGGTAAAGAAATCACACCAAAACCTTTGACTATTGGATAATTGAGGCAATTCGGTCTTTCAAATGGAAGGAGATCTGTACGCGGACCATAATGAGCCAAAACGACGAAGGAGACACATTACAGCAAGGTGGCTATCAATCCTTCTGCAACTTGATCCCAAACCAATCACCATTCACTTGTATTCCTTCCCAGAATTGAAATTTCTGGCCTTCCACTACCTAATAGCTGAAGATCAAATTCTTTTTCGTGCTCAATCATCGCATCCCCTTGCCTAACTTTGACTTCATCAAGAGACTCTAGAGCGTTCATCTAGCCACTGCATTCTTACGATCTCTTTGACCGAAGTAAAATCACTTCAAATCTCATTACGCTGTAAGAAAATAAGAACCCCCGTGAAAGAAAGCAAAACATATTCTCTTGAAGCAGCATGTTGTGTGTTCCGCTTGTCTCCTGTCACCTGCGGTTTACATTTTGAACTTGTTCATGCATGGATGCATGCATTGTTCATGGTTAGTAATTGGAATACAGTTTCTCGGGCACCATTGATGTGCCAGACAACTCAGCGTTTTTTGAACAGTGGAAGAAAAACTGATCATTTTTGGAGAGTCAAAGCTTGGATTGATCGGGTCGAGCATGTCCTTTGATCTTGGTTCTCGACTGTTCTGAGTCTCGACAGCACAGGCAACTTCACTCTTCCGTATGCGTATGGGACGGGAGAAAGGATCCTATCTGCTCCTAAACACACCCTTACTCCAGGACTATCTTCATAGAGGCATCCCTTGAAGCATGCGAGAAAGAAGAAAATGTGAACGATCAAAATGTGCACCTGCTTATGGAAATGAGCATGCAGATGACAGATGATACAGTAGCAAAGCAAGGATAATTAGAGATAATATCTACCCGCCACTGGATTCCCTATGGAGATACATCAGATTCTTAAGAACTTGAAGACTAACTTCATATTATTGTTGATTGAGAGTAAAATAAAAGAGTCTCAGACAATACACAATCTCTGCTGTTGCTTTATACATGTCCTTGGTCGATGAAACAAAGTTGCCCTCTAAGCATTGAAGTTGGGCAGTTATAGCTTATGGCCCCTTTTTTCTTTTTTAACAACAAAACTTGTGACCTCAAGATATTTCAGATACTGGCTTTCCCCATATACAACATAATAGGCACGCTGGAAACTAAGTTTTATCATACAGCTATGGCTTGGCTTTTCTTCTTTCTTTCACTAAAACTACGGCAAAAAATCAAGCTCGGGATGCAACATGGACTAGATTTAAATGATTTCTCCTTCTCATTTAGGGCATCTCCATTAGCAGTCCTTTCACTACTACAGACAGAATTATTTCCAGAGAGATAAGGGGTAGCATTGGCAGATTTGGGAAGGACGTCGAGTATGGTTTGCTTGACTTCCATCTTCCCATTGGCAATGTTTTGGTCGCCTGAGCCTGAAGTTTGCAGGTCATCTACATCTCGGTCTTCTCTAATCCTATCTTTGAAAAGTTCAGATAATCTCTTCTTCCCAGTTGGAGACGGTTCGAGTTCAGAACCAGGAGGCCTGCCCTCCGAAGGGTTTTTGTTGGCTTGAGGGGTCCCAGCAGAGAAATTATGGTGGACTGGGGTATTGCCGCGGGAAGGAGTAAAATCTGCAATAACAAAAAAATCACGGAGTTAACACCAGCAACCATTTCTGCACATCTAACATAGATACCATCAAGAATTCGTAGCGTTTCAAAGTAAATGAAATGAAAGAGTGGAGCAGAATTGCCTACTTAACAAGAGACAACATTAAAAATCCTGATTGGTGGTGTTTCATATCTATGCAATCAGTTACAGAACCTACGAACCGACTACTTAGCAGTAAAGCTACTCGGATAGTTCAAATTGCAATATAAGGCCGTAATGTCTCTACAAGACATGCAAGAAAATCCAAAGAAAATTAAGTCTTACCTCCATTCACACTGTAGAAATCATCTTCACAGTCCGAGTCTAACCAGGCTCGAGAATCAAAAAATGTTTCTTCTTTACTACCTGCTAAGTACAATGAACATGCATCAACTTCAACTGCCAGCAAGGCACTGGGACTTGCAATTAAATTAGAATAGAATAATTGAATCATTCTTAGATCTGTAATGCTTATCAATAATTTATGAAAGTAGTCCACCACAGAACCAATTATTTATCTAATATCCAATAATGTCACAATTCCATAGAAGACGAACCTGTAGACCCATAAATAACCAACATAGGACAGACAGTTTTACCAAAACATTACCAGGCCTCCAGCTGGGGAAGACAAAACACAGAGAGCTCAACTAATCAGCAACACAACCACTATATATTGAAGAGAACTAGAACCAAATCAAATTCTATGTCTATCACAATTTAGATCTTTCTTGGAGTTCCAGTACAATTCCCTGCCAGCCTCAGTTTCCCTAAAATTATTTTATCTGATTTTAAGATATCAGCAGTGGCATTTATAACAAAACTAACATCTCGAACCGATTGTGACATCCATCCACACTCCAAACCTTTCAGAAAATTCTTCACCATCTTCCACACGACACAAAGATTTCAATGAAGTGATAAAAAATGGTCCCACCAAACTGCACAGTTTCAAGATGCCATGGCAATACTCACAAATAAGTCAAATATATTAAATATGTTATTGATAAGAACTCATCTGCCTAAAAATGATTTCTCACTGGGATAACTTACCTCAAAGGGCACTAATAATTAAAACATTAATATATTACCAGATTTAAGCAAGGAAATTAATCTTACTCGTACACTCCGCCATTCCTCTTGTTATAACCAACAAGGAATTAAAAAATCTCCTCATGGAGAACCTCAGCTTTTATCCTACAGACTGAACAAATATCACTAATAATATAAATCCTTGCATAAAACACACCATTTCCATTCTTGCAGGCTACCAGCTAATGCACTCCATTTTGAAAATTCAACAGAATGGAACTTCTATTTTAATAATAATAATAAAAAAAACCTTAATTAGGCCATAACACTCTGCAGTCATATAAACTTCAATTTTTAAGCAACCCAATATAGTAACCATAGCTTCATTCATTTCTTTGATCATCTTAGATTAGTCCCAAAGCACCTATCTTCTTTTACATGAGAAAATAAAACCCATCAAGATAAATCACCAGAAACAATACAGCAACAGAGAACTCAATACACCTCCCTTTAAATAAATAAACCAAAATCTTCAACCATATAACGAAACACACACACAATCCTACGCATACTACAAACAGCAAAACCACAAAAAAAAGGCACAATCTTGAAAGATGTCACCAAACACTTACAGCTAGGAAAAAAAAAACATGAAACTTTTTTTTACTTTCTGACATCTTCAAAGTCTATGGTCATATATCTAGACTAGCTCTGCAAGCCCCACCACCACTCATTTCAGATCGCACTATCACCAAAAAAAAAAAAAAGAGCTTAAAAAAACAGTACTTTTATCATCAAGACGTTACTAAAAAAAAAATACAGCAACCCAGTTCACAACTGGTAGAGATAAACCAAAGATTCGGGAAAAATCATAGAAAAGAAGCATACCAAAAGTCTTGATTAGAGGGTTCGCAGTGGACTGTTTATTATCATTGATTGGTGACTTTGGAATCACAAGCTTGTCTTTTTTAGAGCTAAATGACACTCCTAGTTTCATGGCAGACTCCGGTGCAGTAGCGTTATGAACTGATGCACAAGAACCCATATTTTCTCCTTCTCTAAAACAAAACCTTCATCCCTTTATTAATTCCTTCAGGGGGGGGGGGGGGGGGGAGAGAGAGAGAGAGAAGGATTTTGGAGTTATTGTAAAGGAGAGGCGAAGAGAAATATGGCTTCGAAAGAAAGAAAAGCAATCAGAGAGAGAGAGGGAGAGGCATCCGGAGGGACGTATAGCAAGGGAGGGATTTGTACGCATGTAATAAGTGTATAGGAGTAAAAATAAATAAATAAATAAAAGTATGTGGTGTGGGTCCACGTAAATAGGTTTTCAACTCTGAAATCAATGAATCAGGAGAGGAGGTGCCGAAGTGATGAGAAGTGGTTTTTTTTTTTTTCTTTATCGATGACTATTAAATATTTAATAAATAATAATGGGTAGATTTGGATTTTGATTGCCTCTTTGTATTTCCATGTGCCATCCCATTTTCGGTGGCGTTTTCTGTAGGGTTATTTAAGGATATTTATGTAACTGGAAAATGGAGGAAAGAATAAAAAAAAACCTTTTTTTTTTTTTTTTTTTGGAAATGGGGAATAGCTTTGAATGTGTGAGGACTTATGCCTCCAGGAGGAAGAGATGGAGTCCCTAAGATGATTCGAAAGGATCCAGTATATTTGTGTGGATGCATGGATGGATGAATTTCATTGAAGAAATTATTATGTGTGGGTGTTTTTTTTTATTCATAAAAATATCTTATATTATTACAAATTTATTATTATTGCACCTTATTAGGAATGAGTAAAAAAACAAAAAAAACTGATTAAAGCGAGAAAATTAGAAAAAAAATAACTGAAAAAACCGAATCATGAAAAAAAAAATGATTAAAATTTTGAAAAAATTAACTGGTTCGGTTTTATAAGCCTGAAACCGAAAAAACTAAACCGAACCCAAACCGAGCCAAACTAGAAAAAACCAAGTCAAACTAGTTTGAACCGGTTTTTATCCTCAAAAACCAAACCAAAACCGGTCTGTTTGAACCTGTTTCGGTTTTAAAAAAAAATTCAGTTTAGTTTTTTTTTAATAAAAACTGAATCGAACTAAAAATAATCATTCATACACCTCACTAACATTGTTATACATGAAAAATTATCTCTCTCTCTTTTTGTTATATAAGATCTTCTTTGATTCCTGAAATATTTGCAAAATAATAAAAATATTATTAAAGATATGGAGTATTTTCATAATTAAAAAAATGATAGGGATATATTTTCGTAGTTTTATTCTTATATAGATATGGTAACACTTTGATATGGATGCCTTAATTAAGATTGTAGCTCTTAATATAGAATCCAAAACTAAAATAAAATTGCAAATATAGTGGCAGATTAAAGACATGAAGTATTTTCATAAATAAATAAATAAATAATGACATGGATATGTTTTCTTTTTCACGTTGGATCATGATTCTTTAGATTTTGTATATGACTGAAGTTTGAGGTACAATTGGAACTTGGAAAGCCAAGAATCAAGAAGTAATTAATGTAATCCTTTCATTTATCGATGAGCACCATCAGGAAGAAGTAAAAAAAAAAATCACATTATTTACTTCTTCAAGAACTATCACAGGAACCTCAGTGTGAATTATTAGAGCTTAGACGGTCCATTAAAGTGGCCCGCATCTTTCTCAAATTAATCAACAATATAAATTAATCATATTTTTAATGATGAGCATATCATTCATTCATTTTGTCAACATTCCATCTTTATATATATTAGTATATTTATCTGTATTTCATTACGGGACATATTATTTTTTTAAAAAAATAAAAATTATATATTAAAAATATAGAAATTTCTTTTACAGTATCATTAAATTATAAAATTTAATTATCAATTAACTCAATATCAAAAGATAAAATTAAAAAAAAATTCACCAAACTTGTCAATAAACCTATAAACTTTCTAAAATTTAATAATAAAAAAAATTTCTAAACCATTTTCTTAACTATATTATAAAAAAAAAATGATCACATAATTGAATTCAATTGAAAAAAAAAATATTCCGCTAAACCCATGAACCGGGACAACCAGAGTTACCTCGTTAAATTTGTAAATTTAGTCATTAACTCAATAAAGTTTAATAATCTAATTTTTTAAAAAATTATTTTTTATTTAACTAAATTTTTGAAAACGTAGATAATAACTCGATACTATAATATTTTATGATACCAACTTGATGATAAAATATTTTTTTGATACTACGATAACCATATAAAATACAAATTTAAATAAATTAGCAACTCTAAATTCAGATAAACACATCGTATAAGAGCTAAATTAAAAAAAAATCAATATCTAAATGAAAAAATTATTCAAAAAAAAAACCTTTGGATTTCTATTATAATAAAAAATGCTAATGGGTGCGGGGAAAAATGTTTTCTCCGCACGTTTTAACTTAATACTTACTTGATTAATTAATTAATTAATATATTATAAACTTTGTGGTTGTCAAGTAGTGGTTTGGTTAGTAATCAATCACTAGCAGCCATTCTTTCTGGTCTGGCCTCAGAAGCTTTGACCCTGAAACCGGCATTTTATATGCAGTGATCCATGAGAGAATCATGCATGCCATGTCTTGTCCATCACATTGAGGAAAAAATAATTCCCATTAATGGTGGATTCATTGCTTTGAATTCATTCCATACCTTCGAATCTAATGCTTCTGTCAACTTTAGAAAAATGTCATATTAATTTGTTGATATAAGAATTAGTAATCAGGGTGTGAAAAAAGAAAAGAAGGAAAGAATGGTTTTTTTGAATTGTAAGCAAGAAATAGAATTTTACTTTGATTTTATTTGTTGGCTTTAAGGTTGAGTTTTCAGCTCTTTTATTTTTTTCTTTTTCTAACAATATAAAATTTCTATGTAATTTGATGAGTATAGGATCGGGTTTTAAAATTATTTTATTTGTTGGCTCTAGGATTGAGTTTTCAGCTCTTCTAACTTTTCTTTTTCTAACAAGATAAATTTCTATGTAATTTTCTATTTTGGATATCTCTTTTATGCATGTTTAACATTGGGGTATCTTTTATTTTCTTAAAATGATTTTCTAATTATTTTTACCTGAAAAAACACCCAACTAGTTGTAAAGACAGATAGTGATGATAAGAAAAAAGGAGCATCAAGCGAACACTATGTGTGATAAAGTAATGACAAAGTCTTAATCACGTTGATCGTCCAGATTTTGAAGTGGAAAAATGACAATTTGGGAAATGTCGTTGTAAAGCTGAAAACGATGTGATCGTTTTTCATTTATTAATTAATTACAGAAGATCGAACCATATCTCCATGCACTATCGATTGTTTTTTTATATAAAAAAATCAACTAGTAATTATCTTATATTAATTAGTCCTATTAGTTTAGTCATTAGGGATGATCTTCATTTATACGGCAAGGCTAAAAGGGCGATTGGCACTATATTTTAAAAACGTTTTAAAAAAAATTAATTTTTTTGTTTTAAATTAATATATTTTTTATATTTATAAATTATTTTGATGTGTTAATTTTAAAAATAATTTTTAAAAAATAAAAAAAAATATTAATATACTTTTCTGAGTGAAATGTACTTTAAAAAACAATCACAACTATACTTTTAAACACACTCTAAAACAGATGTGAGGATATAAATAAGATATGTTGATTAATTAGGGTGTGAAATAAAAAAGAAAAAGAATGAATTTCATTAAATAAATTTGTGAAATCATTTTATAGAGATAACAACAAAGTAAAATATCTCCAGGCATTTTTTTTAAACAACTTGCCCTAACCCTATTAATTTAACCAAACAACAGTTGCATGTTTAACAATCATTAGTAACATTGAATTAGTATTATTTCTTTTTGGCTTGTGAATTAGCAGTTTTTCTCGTCTGTGGGATGGTTGTCTTATTACCTATTCTTGAAATAGGGATTAGTGAACCTTTAAACTAATTTACACACCCACACACACAGATGTATGTGCGCGCGCGTGGCATATGAAATTACTATAAAAAAAAATTACAAAAAAATATATATATCATGAGAGTAGACTTGGGTACCTAACATAAGAAGATATACACAGGATATGGAACCTTTAAATGGTTGTTAGACAATCTACCTCCCAAAGCAAGAATGTTGGAGAACAGTCATGATTCGAAGAAGTGAGGTTATATCCATGTGAATGAGCTTGCATGATCATTATTTTTAGGGTGTGTTTGGTATTGCGGTAGCTTTTGTGGTTGTGGTTTGAAAAAAATTGTTTTATAAAAAGTATTTTTAGTTGAGGTTGGTTTGAAAAAATAGATGTTTGGTTAAAACTGTGGTTGAAATTGAGGTCGAAGAAAAAGTAGTTTAATGTGTTTGGTTAAAAAAAAATGCTTTTCAAATTGAGGTTATAAAATAATTAATATATATATATATATATATATTAATATTAATGATTTTTAATTTAAATATTGTAAATTTAACTACGGTTATTACATCATGAAATAAATAATATTGATATAAAATATTTTTTATTATTCTATTACACTATGTGCAATGTCATCACATACGAAATCTATCCAACAAGGACTATATTTTTCATGGTTTCTTAAGCGCGCAACAACAAAAACTGAATCTTTTGTTACGTCATCAAGTGATCTCCTTTTAATTTTTTGAATAGAACACAATTAAAATAAAAATAAAAACTGAATTTTTTTTAACTGGGCCGGACCCGACAATAACATAATTGGAATTGCGATCAAATTTCACAAATGCTACGTCATTATAATTTTTTTTAAAAAAATTAAACTCATTTTCATGGTTTTTCAAAAAAAAAAACCTATTCACGTGATTTTAAATTTAAAATAATTTTTAAAAATATATATTAATATTGATGATTTTAAATTTAAATATTGTAGAATTAATTACTCCTATTAAATCATGAAATAAATAATACTTTATATAAAATATTATTTATTATTCCATTAAACTATTTATAATTCCATTACGTACAAAATTCATCCGATAAGGACTATAGGTTCCATGGTTTTTTGAACGTGTAATAAAATCAGGTAAAATATCATCAGAAACAAAATTAGAATTGCGATCAAATTTCACAAATACTCCTCATCATGCGATGCTCTTTTAATTTATGTAGTGTTATTAAATAATATTAAATATTAGTTTTTTTAGTAAAACATAATTTTAAAAAAATTAATTTTTTTTTATCGGATCAGACGCGGTCTAATAAATTTTGCTTACGTGAATAGTGAAAAAAAAGTCACCTTGAACAGTGGCAGATGAATGCTTCTCTTCACCTTCTCGCATTGCAGGTGAATTATCACCTTGACACTATTCACTTTTTGAGTGAACAGTGCCCAGGTGAATTTAATTCACCTGGCATCACTTGGCATGGGCACTGTTATGAACAGTGTCCAGATAAATAAAGAGAAGCAGCTCCCAGCTGCTTTTACAAAGAAAAATTGTGGGCCCATCAAATGAAAATCTACTTTTCTTATGTTACCAAATACTTGGTTTACGCGGTTAATTTTAAAAACAGAAGGTATCGTGTAAACAAACACCCACTTAATCTGTAGAAAAAGATGGTGAACTTGGTTTTGCAAAACAAATTCATTGTTGAACAATGTGCACTCGGATAATTAAGTGAGATTTAAAATTTGATTCATCAAGTAACCAGCATGGAAAAAATCAAGAGAATAAAAAAAATATAAAAGAAATGCTAAGTGTAGTGTTTCATTTCTCTCTCTCTCAAAACATGATAAAATTTTAAAAACTAAAATATAAGAGAAGGGTAGTTCAACTAAGTCATGACTCAATGGTAAAACAAACATGACATATCTTTTTATATGTTTTGTTTTAAAAATATAAAAAATTATTTAAAAAATATTTTAAAGATAAATTTATTTAATATTTATATTTCTTCAACTAAATATATTTTTATTTAATTTAGATCTATTTATTTTATCATAGAATTTATATGTTGCAAAAGAAGGTACATTTAATAGAACTTCACAGTGAATCAGGGACTCGAGAGGATGCAAATTCGTTGGTTAACGAATTACTGATGGATTTTTATCCTTGTAAATTATTAAATTGAAGATAAAGCAGATATTCTATTAAAGCCTTCAGAACTTTCTCCAAGTTAAGGGTTTGGTATATGTTCTTTGTTCGAGCTTTATGTTCATTGGTTCTTTAAATTGTTAAACAATTTTCTGATATTATCCATAAATTATTTTATATTCCAACTGGGATTGATAATCCCACATTGTAGGATGGTAGAGAGAGAATCTGCCATCATATATAAATCAATAAAATAAAAATAGCTGAGGATTTGTATTGTAAAATTTAAAGGTGATTGAGTGCATGATAATAATACTTTTTTAAAATATGTTTTATTTAGAATTATTTTAAAATAATATATATTTTTATTTTTTAAAATTTATTTATGATAATAGTACATTAATATAATTTAAAAACATAAAAAATTTATTAATTTCTAAAAAATTAAATTTTGACTATTCTTCACTTAGGTAGCCAAAGTTGAGCAGTTGACCTTTTGGAGTCACAGTTGAAAGTTGACATTCCAATATCTACACAAAACTCTATTCATTTTTTCTTTACATGGTTATAATTTATAACAATATTTTTATTTAAAAAAAAAAAGAAGGAAGAAATACGGAAAAATAAAAGGAAAAAGGAAGCAAATTAAATTAAATTATGTGAAATATATCTAATAAGATGTCGACGCATATGTCACCCTCATTTTTGTCTTTTAGTGGAAGAAAAATCTGTCTCTCTTTTCACATTTTTTTGGTGGGTAGGACACGGTATATGGTATGTGTTCAAACTTCAAACTTGGGCAGCTTGGCGTCAATAATAATTCTAACAAATAAAGAGGCCCCTATCCAATTCTCCTAAAGCTTCTAGCTAGTTTTATAATTAGAAAACCTTCATATGTAATTTGAAGAACTGAAAATAAAAATATAAAAAAATGTTGTGATCAACCAGATTTAGGTTTAAAAGTGTTTTTTTTTTAAACGTTATGTTGCTTGTGGGGTAGTCTCAAGAATCTATTTTTATTTAATTATTTTGCAATTAAAGTAGTTATGTGTATGAAAGACAACTACTTAAATTGCAAAAATTAAAAAAAATTCAGGTAATTTTATTTTCATATTTATGTGTTTTTTTTTAGTAACATGTTTTTTGAATAAAATATAACCTAAAGGGAGTTAAAATAAATATACAAAAAAAGTTTTAATCATTAAGTAGGAATATATATAGTCAATCAACTTTTTCCTTATTCATATATTGTTTTTTTTTTTGGCAAAATATTTTTTTATGAAAAATATTGTTTTTTAAATGCAAACTTATTTTAAAGTAAATTTCAATAATAAAAAAAATCATGATTCAATAATTCATTTATGATAAAGGAAAAAAAATTAAACATGAATCATAACCATCTTCATGTAAATCCTTTTTGCATGATAAATTTATTACTGTTAAGATCAGTTTTGTTTCGAGTCTAAAAAAATATTTGGCCGATATTTGTTTTATTTATTTTTATTTTCAATGATTTTTTCTTTTATATTTTAATACTTAGATGATGAATTTTTTTTAAAAAAATTGAACTAAATTATAAAATCTTAAATTTAACTAATCTAATATATTTATATTAAACCTTTTAGAGAACAATCTAAAGTTTACCTCATTTTTTTAAAAGTGTGATCTACTTTTTCTTATAATTTTTTCCTCTTTTTTTTTTTTAAATTTTCTTAATGTCAACCTTAAATTTACTTCAATGTAATTAAATGTTAGAATCTTTTCAAACAGTTTGCATACTCATGAGTATATAAAGAAAAACAAATTTCAAACACCGAGAACATAATATGCAAGTATAAAACTGTAAAAAAAATAAATTTAATGATTAAAATGAGACACTATTGCTTGAACAATATTGTCCATGGAACATTAAGAGTGACACACCGTATTTTCACATATTGCTTTAGTTTATAGGTAATTAATTAACTTTCAAAACGCTTAATTGATCGACGTGGCAAATAGCTACTGAAGATATTTTGCCTTGTTAAATAATCTTAAGCAATTGCTGAATAAATAAAATAATACAATAAGTACTAAAAAAACAAGAAACAATATAAAAGAATTTGGGGTAAATCTGCAACCTTAATGACAAATTGGCTTGAAACTATTTAAAAAAATAATTCATTGAGATATTTATTTAAATGGCTATCGAAAATATATTAAAACATTAGAAGTTGATCTTTAAAATGTCTCTCGTGACTTCATGGTCAAATCTCATCCTGCTGAATTTGTGTGGATCTTAGAAAGGTATCCTCTACTTTTTCAAAGCATTAGCAATTTGATGTTTGTACCTACTTGACTTTATGAGCCAAGTCATTTATCTGCTATATATTTTAACACATAATGACGCAAATAATAATTGAGAAATGGTGTGCTAGTATTTCTCTACTTTAATCTATTGATAAATAAAGAGAGAATTAGATTATTGTGTCCTTATATTTTAGTTCATTCTCCAATTTATCATTTTATTATATATATCTTCATGTAAACTCATAAAAACAATCTTATATAAAAAAAATCCAAATCTAACCTTGATTTTTTTAGGAAAAACAAAACCATAAAAAATATGAATTTTAACATCATGTGAATTTTTTTTAATATAGTAGGAGGGGGTTTGAGTTTCTCAAATGAGAATATTTATGTTAGTTTGTATAAAATTATTTACTAAAAGTAATAGAACGGAGAATGAACTAAAATATAAAGATATCTTAAAAGCAATTAAACTTATAGATATAGATTGGAAACTAAGGACATTAAAATTTAAAAAAAGAAAAAAAAATAAAGAGAGAGAGAAGCTACTATACCTCAAGATATATTTTACTACTCACTACAATATTAAAATAATAAAATTCCCTCTAACTCTAAAAATCTTTGAGGTATTGGGAGTGAAATTGTTTTTTTTTACCATGACATAATTGTTTATAATAAATTATATAGGGTTAGATTAGTTTTTTTTTTACACCTAAAAATACTAATTTAACCCTAAAATAAATAAAAAAATAATCCCTATCCCTATTACTAAGGGGCATTTTATTCTTTTTTTTTTTCAAAATAGAGTAATTATGTTAATGTTTTTAAAGAAAAAATCAAAATAACTATCTCGAGCCTTTGTTTTTGTCGTTTTATATTAGTTTTGTTGTAATTTAAAGGTTAATTAGAGGCATATTGGTAATTGAAAAATATTAAATATTATTAAAAACAAATAGATATCATTCTGACAATCTATTGTAAACGACCTCCATATCATTCTGGTAACGCGACAGTACCACCACCAAACATCACCTTCCGAGAAGATGTTAGAAAGATTTCGTTGCCATAACACGATGGAGTAGTAGTGTACCTAAAACGCATCTTGGGTTTGGTGTAGATGGTCTTTTTTTTTTTTCATTTCTCTTTCTTCTTCGCGGATTCAACATCAGCTCCTTTAAAATTTCTTACCAACACATTTAGTTTCTTTTTCATTCACATGTGGTCCATCTCCTTTTGATGACTTTTTTTTTTATTAAGCCATTAAATTAAAAAAAAATCAATTTCACCTACTTTTTTTTTTAATATTTTAGATTTGATATCTATTTTTTTATCATTAATTTTTTAATTTTTAATACGCTATTAAATCACAAAAATAAATTTTCAATTTCACTCTTTTTTTTTTCTTTCAAATTTGGTTTCAATTCTTTTGATTGCTTTTTTACTTTGTTTGGGATCATTTTTTAGGTTATTTGTTTTTGCAATTTCATCATCCATGATTTTTTTTTTCTATCAAATATGATATTCATTCTTTTTAATTCTATCTTTTTTCCTTTGGCAAGTTTTTGCTATTCTTTTCAATTCTAGGTTTTATAAGGCTAATGATATTCTCAAATTAACTTTTAACTATTGTTAATTATGGATTCATCTTTTATTTTTAATCCCATCAAATATTCGGTCTGAGTCAACTGCATTGGAAAATGGGCCTTCACATGGATTTTTAAGATTGATGACTTGAACTCCCCAGTTCCCAGTGGGCCCAAACTCTTAGAATCAATATCCAGCCCATTCTCAATATGATCACTAATATTCAGCGTGGGTTCCTTTTTCTTCAGTTTAGCGTATCAAATTTATTACGCTTTGGAATGATATTATTACCCTTTAATTTCGCTCCTTCCTGTTCCGTTTGACAACAAGCCATTCTCCACGCATTTCAAATTGTACAGTTTACGGGGCTTGATTTTCAGGATTAACATTAATACTTGGGATGCTTGAGATTTTGCCGTTACCGGCCAAAGGAGTGCCGTCGCCGGAGAAGATCCACCATTAACTAGGACCCACATGAACTGCAAATATATATTGTGAAGGCCCTCTTACTCAACTTTGTACCAATGATCTTGAATCCAAACTTTCCCTACCACCGGTTTATCAAAGGTCTCCTTCAATACAGATCCTTGTAAATTCCCCCCTCTCCCTTGTTGGTGTTCGTAAAGCCGAGGCCGAGGGCGTAAGAAAGGTTTCATCATAGAACACCACATTCAAATCCAAGGATATTCTATCCAAAACGAGGGCACGATCGATCAATCTTAGTTATGGACCATAATCTGACAGTTAAATAGTGGTAAAAATCATCCAAGGATATTCATGATCGAATTTCACCATGAAGAAACCGAGCCCAACATGCATTAGATCAAATCCAACGGATAATCTCCATGATTGTTTTAGCCTAAGATTCATCTGTGTGAATCCAATACTTTTTCCAAGTAATTTCACTGTCAATGCATCACTCCAGGGGTAACACAGATCATTAAACACCCTATCATCCAACAACACCCTCGGTAATAAACGATTGCCATCTTCACATTCAAGTAATTTCACCAATTTCTCTTGCAGGAAATCCACCTTCTCCCGTGATGGTGGAGGTGGCTTAGAACCCAAGACTCTGTCTCTTAACTATACCTTGCTACCATGTCCAATATCTGGTGGTTTGCCAGGCATGGGGACATGGGGGCTATGGATTCCAGAGAATTCCACTTCCATTGCAGTGATTTCACAAACCCGGAAAAGTGAAAGCACTCAGTCGTGAAGAAGAGAAAAATACCTGTTGTTTTTACTACCAAAATAGTTATCCTTGTTCATGCTAGGTTTGTGATATATATCAAATCCCATGTCAACTCCATACAACAGTACTAAAACACCGTTGCATGATTACATTTGATAAAGAGAAAAGATATTCCAAAGTTAAGAGACGTATTGCAACTAGATAGGCATAATTAAAGGGTGGCAGTATTAGAAATACATGGGCCATGAGAGCTCCAGGTGTCCTAGAAAATCCAAATGGAAAAGGTGGAAGATGTGAAACCACTAGAACTAACCGGAAAAATCAAGAAAAAGCATCAATGATCATAACAAGTGGATGGATTAATGATTCTCATCAAAGAATGAATATGTTGTCTATATATATATATATATGTGCTTTATTAGGTAGGCCACCGCCAGACACACCTAATTCTTCTCATGTCTCCATCCGGTGGTTTCAGCCATTAGAACTTTACACGTGAAAATACATCTTTGTGACGTGTCGCCTGCGGGCTACAATCAAAGATATTTAGTTTTAGTTGGTAATAGTTAGGTAGTCCGCTACGTTTTTTATTTTAATAAAACAAATATTATAAAAATCTAAGTTTGAGTTCGAGATCCAAAAGTATTAAATTTATGTATAACCTAACAATATTTATAATAATATTTAACTTGTTATATAAAATTTTTATTTTTTTAATCTTTCAAAAAAATTATGGTTTTTCTTCAATAGTAATAATAGTTTTTTTAAAATTTATTAATGATAATAATAATTTTTAATCTTACACTTCAAATTAAATCTATGGTTGTTTTTCAATATTGATAATATATTTTTTTAAATTTTTTTAAATTTTCTTAATTATATCAATTATAATAAAAATAATAATATTTATAACACAAATATTACTATTTTTAATATTAATACTTTTAATTATAATAAAAATTAATACTACTTTTAATATTAATACTTTTAATTATAATGGAAATAATAATATTTATAACACTAATCATATTTTTGATATTAATACTTTTAATTATAATAATATTTATAATATAAATAATTATATTTAGAAATATAAAACCCAAGGACCTTGGGTCTTGACACATGATCCATTAGCTTGGGGACTTGATGTAGGACCTATTAATTATGGGTCCTAATACTGGACCGAACAGAAATGGCACTTAACGTAGGACCCAGGGGAATTGGATCCTAACGTAGGACCTATTAACCTTGGGTTCTGATGCGGAACCCAAAAGCATTGGGTTATGACAGAGCCCAAATAAATTGGGTCATGACGCAAGACCCATTGGACTTGGATCCTGACGACGAACTCACTAGCCTTAGGTCTAGACGCAGGACCTAAAAGATTGGATCTTAACGAACGATCAATAATCTTGGGTTTGGCGGGATTGCAAAACCCAAGGGATTTGGGTCTGCGCTCTAGCCACACCCAAACTCTTTCAGTGAGGCGCTCCTATCTTGCCTCAAGTTTCTTAGGTTTGGAAGGGGATGTCTAACCCAAGTTAATAATAATAATAATTGATTTTACCCTTTAAATCAATTATATGTTTTTTTTTATAGTAATAATATGTTTTTACAAATTTAATAATATTAATTAATATAATAATAATAACAACATTAAACTCGCTTGACCTAATTTCTTATAATATTTATAACACAAATAATAATATATTTTAAATATTAATACTCTTAATTATAATAAAAAATATTATTTATAGCACAAATAATAATATTTTTGATAATAATATTTTTAATTATTATAATAATATTTATAACATAAATAATACTATTTCTAATATTAATAATTTTAATTATAATAAAAATAATAATATTTATTATATGAAAAACCTAAAACCAAGGAACCTTGAGTCATGACGTTGTACTAAAGAGAAATATAATAATAATAATATTTTTAATATCAATAACATTAATTATAATAAAAATAACAATATTTATAACACAAAAAAGAATATTTTTTATTTATTCATTGTTATATTAATAATAATCTTTATAACACAAATACAAATATTTTTTATATTAATACTTTTACTTATAATAAAAGTCTTGTATCCTGATGTAAGACCTAAAAGAATTAGATATTAATACCAAACTTAAGTGAGTTGGGTCCTGATACATGTCCTATTAGCCTTGGGTCCCTAAACTTATTGGGTCATGTTGTGTAACTGGACCAAAGCTATTTTAGGTCTTGCCCTCAACAAGACTCAACTCTAATGAGTCTTTCTGGAAGCAGGAGCCAACACATAATTTATTCATGTATTTAAAATATATATATGATTTAAAACTAATAAATAAAAAAGATAAAGATAATAAAATATTGATAAAATTTTGAGTCTCATCCACCAATATTATAAAATTAAAATATCTTTTATTACCCAAAATAATATTACATTATAATATTTATAAATTATTTTTAATGGATTTTATTGTTAAAAAAATTCTCTTAAATAATACAAATATATAAAGTATATGATGTGAATAAAAATTTTATTGAGAGCTCCAACAACTTTAATACGATAACATTAGAGAAAAAAAATTAAACACTTTAAAATTCTTTTCAAAGAATTTTTGAAACACAAAAACAAATGTACCTTAATAATGAAATTAAACACAACCTCAAATAAAAAAAATTATGATCACCCAACTTTTAAATAATATAAAAAAGCTTCCATCAATTTATTTTCTCTTTACTGTATGAAAACAATTACATGATATAAAAGAAAAATATTTATTGATTGGTCTAGCGGCAGCTGGCCCCAAAACTATTTTGGGTCCTTCTAGGACAGAACCCAACTTAGATCAGCAGGACCAACTTCATATATTCTTTTTGGGTGTGGTTGCGTAGCCATACCCAATCTTAATATATTAAAAAACAAAATTAAAAAAGTATAAAAATATCAAAAATATTAATTTAAAGTAAAAAAACAATAAAAAAAATTTAATTTTCTTTCAAAAATTTTTTCAAACACAAAACCCAACATGCTTAAATAAGAAAATTAAACCCAACTTGAAATGAAAAAAAAAAAATCTTCACCCAACTTTTATATAATATAGAAAAAAGTTACATCAATTTATTTTCACTTTATAATATGAAAATAATCAATAGAAAAAAGACAAAAAAAATTCAAGAGGAAAAAACAATAAAATTGAAAATATCTTAAAATATGTTTTTTAAAAATATATTAAGATAATTATTTTTTTAAATTTTTTAAATCTATTTTTTATATAACCACATCAAAATAATATAAAAATATCTTAATATGAATTAAAAGAAAAAAAATATGAATTTGAAGTAAAGAAAAATAAACATTTGTCAAATTGTTTTCAAAGCATTTTTTCAAACCAAAACCAAACATGATTAAATAAGAAAATTCAACCCAACCTGAAATGAAAAAATAATAAAATATCATCACCATATTTTTGTATAATATAAAAAAAGTCCCACAAAATAAAAAACTTTCAATAAGAGAAAAGAAAAAAAATTCAAAAGAGAAAAAAATTAAAATTGGAAATATCATAAAATATTTTTTAATAAATATATTGAGATAATAGTTCTTATTTTTTAAATATATTTTTATATAATCACATCCAAATAATTCAAAAACATCTTAAAATGAATTAAGGCAAAAACTATTAATTTGATATTCAAATAAATAATAATAATCATAATTGATTTTACCCTTAAAATAAAATTTATGTTTTGTTCTAAAGCAATAATATTCATTTTAATATTTATAATATTAATAATAATATTTAACTTCTTATATTTTTCAATCTTTAAAAAAAAAGTATGTTTTTCTCCAATGGTAGTAATAAGTTTTTTTTTTTTTTAAATCTAGTGATGACAATATATAACAATAATAGTAGTAGTAATAATAATTATTAATTTTACACTTAAAATAAAATCTATTATTTGTTTTCAATAATAATAATATTTTCAACAAATTTATCAATTTTTATATGAATAATATGAATTATAATAAAAATTATAATATTTTTAATAAAAATAATAGTATTTTTAATATTAATAATAATAAAAATCATAATATTTATATCAGAAATAATAATATTTTTAATACTAATACTAATACTATAAATTATAATAAAAATAATAGTATCTATCATGTTAATAATAGTATTGAACTTGTTTGGTAAAAGTTTTGATTGGTTCATTTTTTATCAAAAAACAGTAACCGAACCGAGATTTTTTTTAAAAAACCAAAATCGAACTGGTTGGTTTTTTTAAAATTTTAATCGGTTTAATCGGTTTTTTTTCACGGTTCGGTTTTTTTGGTTATTTTGTTTTCCAGTTTTCTCTGTTTGCTTGGGTTTTTGGTTTTTTTCTCACATCTAATTTTGATAGTAACAATATTTTTTTAAAAAAACTTATTAATGATAATGATAACAACAAGAACAACAACAATAAGTGATGTGTGTGTGTGTGTATTCATTTTTTTTATTTGCAGAGTTTGCAAACCTAGCTGCCCAGGTGTGCAGACCTAGTTGCCCAGGTATGCAGACCTAAGGCGTGGGTCAAAAGAGACCCCGGAGTGCAAGTTTGCATAGTCAAGCGTGTTGGGCCGGAGACCCACTTGCCTTAGTCTGCACCAAACACGTAGGTTTGCATACCCATTCACATGGGCTTGTAGGCTCGCTCGTCTGGTCTTCAGCAAGGCGTGTGAATTTTCTAGCGCCTAGGGCATGACAGCCTCAACGCCATGTGTCTATAGCTTAGTGCTGCTTCTAGGCTCGTTGCCAAGCTCGCTGGTTGGCCCTAGTATAAGGTGTTTGCAGTGCTTGGGGTTTGCAGCCTGGCGTTGCTGCTAGGCTCACTGGCTGGCCCTAGTGGCAGATGTCTGTAGTACCTAGCCCTAGCATCTAGCGCATGGCAGCCTAGCGCCATGTGTCTACAGCCTGGGTTGTGTAGCCCCACTAAAATTCAAACTGACTATTTTCTCCCCAATTCCACTGTAGTTTTTGTAACTCTATGTGACAAGGGCCTCCCTACCATTACGCCTCCCCAACCCATAACAGTTTTAACAAAGAGTAAACCCAAATAGTACATTCCATAATGAAAGTATTTACATTTTACAGTAATTCATGTTATAGTACCGAACAATGCAATTTATAATAAAATCACTCATAGTCTATAGTAACTCAGTCTATAATAAAACACCGATCCCTTTTAGTTATGGTTAATACACACACCTAATGATGTGAGTTAATAAGAGGGGCTAACTTGTTAAAGCTTAGAAGGATTAATGAGGATGGAAAGAAAACTAGTAAGATTATAAAAGTTAGTTACTAATTATAAGCCAATATAAAAATAGGAGGCTAATTTTTAATTATTCTGTTTTAAAATTTTAACATTTAAAAATTTGTAAAGAAATTAATAAAATATTAGCTTCATTCGTCTATTAGATCAATGTTAATAAATTAAGACTTACACAATATATTAACTTAGTTACCCATGAAATTAAGAGTTAATTTATATTAAATTAGATGGGAGTTAATGCAATTAAACTCGATAGACACAACAAGCTATCACTTGAACTGGTTGACTCGATTAAAATTTGAGTGAGACATAGTTTGAATCTTTTAAAAATTACTTCTAACCCAAATCTTGAACTGAATAATAAATCGAGTTAAGTTTAATAACATTAACTTATACAAACAATGGACAAAGAAAAACTAGGAGGGGGGGGGGGTTTCAATTGTTTGAAAATGTGAAGAAAAATCGAGATATTTGATGCTAGTTCACCATTCTCTTCTTTCTAAAACCATGGAACAAGTGTGGAAAAAGGAACAAAAAGATAAATATCATGGATACATGAATTTGCCCTATTTTTTATGCATGCTATTCGAATAAAATTATAATTCTATTTTTAATTAATTTTCCCTATTGCCACTTCCCACATGTTTTTCTGTAGGTTTTTCCATGTACTTTCCCCCCCCTCCCATTTTCTGTTTTTAATTTCATCCCTTCTTAATAAAAGAAAGAAAATCATACCGAATACCATTACTAAATCTCTTTTTTCTTTCTTGAGGGGTTTTTTAGTCTATCTCTATATAATAAGATGAATTCTCAATCTATTCTTACTTTTTTTCTTTTTATTATGTCAATTTAATTCCTAAATAAAGATTTTTTTTAATATATCCTATTTATTTTTTCTATCCAAATTAACAAAACAAGTCACATGTACACATGATATATTTTTATGTAAAAAAGATCACCTTACTCTAAATAGAGTAAGTAGCTCATATATCTTTATATTTTAAAAGTTTTGTTATGTGTATAATTATATCAATTGTATCCTTAATTTTAAGTTAATAAATCCAAAGAACAATAGTTTATATTAAACCTAAACTTTGAAATCATGTGAAATCTTAAATGTTAATACAATATCATTTTAAAAAATAAAAAATCAAACCAACCAGGTCAACTATTATCTAAGCTAGAACAAGTATAGATTTATCTGCTAAGCCAAGTTTAATTTTTGGGTGTCCCCGTGAGTTTTCACCAGACTTGATGTGAACTAAATATGGACATCACCAAAATTTCCATGAGATTATAAAAAATGCAGAGTCATCATCGAAAACCTTCAATATCCAATTAACTGGCGGATAGTTGAACAAAAAATCGGACCATACTGTTCCACATATATATATATATATATATATATATATATATTAATGTGTAGCTGAAGCAGTTTCACAACCTCATGTATGTCAGTTCTTGTAATAAACAAGGAAGACTAATGTGCTGCAAGATGATTTCGAGCTTCAGACAACTGCAAACTGAATTCATCTCTTATTGTTCTAGCAAAATACAAGGGAATTGCTACACGAAAGCAAGCCTGCTCGAAGTTTTTCTTCAACTCGTTGTTGCGCCAGGCAACTTTCTTCCTGGGCACAGATCAAACTTGATAACTCCATAGCGAGCCAATTCAAAGAATGTTTTAATTATGATAAATCATGGAAGTGTAGTATCTTACCTTGTTCTGAAGAACGACTCCATCTGGTATTTCCAATTTCACACCAGATTTCACCGCGATACGTTCTCACTTTTCCCCGCAGAGGTGAGGGAGCAGAAAGACAAGTGTCAGTCATGAAGGTTTTTACCAAGAAAGACAAAGGTAACAAAACTATAATTACATGCAACACGTTAACATGACGGAATTCATATAAGTCGCAAGCTGTTGAGAATCAACACAAGGCTAGGCATAGCGATTAGGGGCCCCTGAAAGATCTCTCTACACAGTAAAAACTGTTAGAAACAGAAATGCAGAGAGTTTGGTTTTCAACAGTTTTGCAGTAATGAGTTTGATAAATATTCAAAGAACATAATAGCCTTTTAAAGGCTTTACAAGGTAACTGAAATGAAACTGGACCACGATTTTACAGCACCTACAATCGTGGGAATTAACTATCCTGAACGTGCAACATTACTGCCTTAAGAACAGGAACCGTTATGCAGAAGAAACAATAAACAAAGGAAAAACTGAAATAAGAGGAAATCCTAACAACTGGAAGTAAAACGTCAATTTTAACATCCTCCCTTAGACTAAATACCATCAACATTTAGTCTACTTCTGGATAAGAACAAACACCCAACATATGTCGCAGCTTTAAGAAAACATCAAGTTTCAGAGGCTTTGTAAAAATGTCTGCAATTTGCTCATGAGTTGAACACTGAACCAACTCCACAATTCCTTCCCTTGTAAGATCACGGAGAAAGTGAAAGCGAATATCAATGTGCTTACTTCGACCATGCAGAACTGGATTTTTTGAGAGCTTAATGGCTGATACATTGTCACAATATACCACTGTAGACTTGCGTTGATCATGACACAGTTCTTTTAGAATTCTCCTTAACCAGACAGCTTGGCAGGCACTATATGCTGCAGAAATAAACTCTGCCTCAGTGGTGGAAATGGTAACCACTGGCTGTTTTTTCGAAGACCAGGACACAGCACCGGAGCTCATTAGAAATACATACCCTGAAGTGCTCTTTCTGTCATTTTGATCCCCTGCATAATCACTATCAGTGTATCCCAACAGCTCCTGATTTCCTTCTTTCTTGTAGAACACCCCAAGGCTACTGGTTCCCTTTACATATCGCAGGACTCTCTTTGCTGCCTGTAAGTGCATTTCAGTGGGATGCTCCATGTATCTACTTATCAGACTCACAACAAATGTTATATCAGGACGTGTGGCCGTCAGATACATAAGGCTGCCAACAATTTGTTTGTAGAGTGTACTGTCAATTCTTACTCCATCTTCATCCTTGCTGAGTTTATGCCCAGGAACGACTGGATTATTCACTGGATTGCATTGATCCATTTTGAACCTGTCAAGCACCTCCTGTGCGTATTTTCGTTGCCCAATGAATACACCATCTGGTTGTTGCAACACCTCAATGCCAAGAAAATACTTCATCTTTCCAAGATCAGTCATCTCAAATTCATTCATCATGGACTGCTTAAAATCTTTGAACATTGCTGCATCATTTCTAGTAAATATAAGGTCATCAACGTAAAGACAAACAAATAATAATGTACCTCCATCCGTTGTTTTGATGAACAAAGTGTGTTCATAGGGGCATTTTTTGAAACCTGCACTTAAGAAATAAGTCTCTATACGGCTATACCAAGCTCTAGGAGCTTGTTTAAGGCCATACAAGGCTTTCTTGAGTTTGTACACCTTGTATTCATGGCCTGTTTTCTCATAGCCAGGAGGTTGGGTGACAAATACTTCTTCATTCAGTTCCCCATTTAGAAAAGCAGACTTGACGTCTAGTTGATAGATCATCCAACCTTTCTGAGCAGCAAGCGAAATCACAATTCGAATGGTGTCTAGCCTAGCAACCGGTGCAAATACCTCAGCATAATCTACTCCATACTGTTGGCTGTAACCTTTTGCAACGAGTCGTGCCTTGTACTTATCTACCTCCCCTTTCTCATTGAGTTTCGTCTTGTACACCCACTTTACACCGATAACTCTGCTCCCAATTGGTAACTCTGTTAGTTGCCAAGTATTATTTCTTTCTATGGCTTCAATTTCTGAGTTCATGGCCTGCCTCCATTTCACGTTCTTTACTGCATCTTCAAATGAAATTGGATCACTGTCAACAGACAATGCTAAATAAGCAATGTTAGAGACTTCTTCCTCAGAGAGACCTTGTCCACTTTCATAGTCTTGCATCCATGCTGGTGGTCTTCTTTGTCTGACAGCATGAGGTGAGTTCTCATTAGTTTCCTCCTGTGATGAGTCATTTTGAGCAGCAGCAGCACCGTGATCAACATGATCCATTTCTTCATTGTGAACTGCAATACCATGATCAGTTGCTTCACTGTCCTCACTTTCTTCATTGATGTTGCTATCGACAGATTCCTCTTCAATAGCACCATTACCTGTGATCTCTTCTTCATCTTGTTCCCACACAAGATCAGTTACAATTTCTGTTCTAGAACAGACCTCCCAATCCCAACATTGATCTTCTTGAAACACAACATCTCTGCTTACAATTATTTTATGAGTAATAGGGTCAAATAATCTGTAAGCTTTTGACTCATCACTTACCCCAAAGAAAATGCATTTTCGGCTCTTGTTGTCAAGTTTCACTCTTCTGCTATCAGGTATATGAACATGAGATATACATCCAAAAACTCTGAAATGACTTACTGATGGTTTGTTGCTGCTCCAGGCCTCTTCTGGGGTCTTATTCTTCACAGCAAATGTAGGACTTCTATTGAGAATGTGCACACTCCAGTTAACGGCTTCAGGCCAAAATGTATTTGGAACCTGCTTCCCAGAAAGCATGCAACGTACCATATTCATAATTGTTTGATTCTTCCTTTCGGCCACGCCGTTCTGCTGGGGTGTGTATGCAGCTGTTAGCTGTCTTCGAATCCCATTCACACCACAAAAATTAGTGAAGTCTTGTGATGTGAATTCTCCTCCACGATCGGTACGTAGTGCTTTTATGCATGCATCTGTTTCTTTTTCAACCTTAGCTTTATAGTGTTTAAAAACAGCAAAGGCTTCACTCTTTTCAACCAAAAAATACACCCAAGTTTTCCGACTGAAATCATCTATGAAAGTGAGAAGATACCTCTTTTTGCTGTTTGAAATTGGATTGATTGGCCCGCAGATATCAGCATGTACCAGCTGAAGAATACCTGATGCCCTCCATGTGCTGACCTTTGGAAATGAATCTCTTCTTTGTTTGCCCACTAAGCAATCTTCACAGGCTTTAGATGGGATGTTAAACTGCTGTGGCATGCCTTCTACCATCCTTTTCTGTTGAAGAACTTTGAGACCTGTCCAGCCTAGATGCCCATATCGACAGTGCCAAAGATGAGATTGGTCTGTGATAAGGGAGACAAGACACCTTTGTTCCTTTGACTCATATTTAGCAATGAGAATAAACATTCTGTTGTGTGACATGGTAGTTTCGATGATTAAGCCCCTACTTGGATGAAAAATCTTACAGGTGCCATGTTGCATGAGAACTGCAAACCCTTTCTCTTGTAGCTGCCCAATGCTCAGTAAATTGTTCGTCAGGTCTGGCACATAAAACACCTCAGTAATCACATGTATAATCCCATCTATCTCCATTCGAATACTGCCTTTTCCTTGTACTTGTAAGCTTGCATCATTTCCCAGCTTAACTGAATCTTTGAATTCTTCATTGAAAACATCAAACAAATCCTTTTTACCACACATATGATTGCTACACCCTGAATCCAGAAACCATATGCATTCACTTCTAACTTGTTTATCATCCACGTATGCCATGAGTAACATTTCTTCACTGGTCTCAGCAAAATATGCCTGCTTCTCCTTCTTAGTACATTCCCATTGAAAATGGCCAAGTCCATGACAATTGTAACATTCAATCATGGATTTGTCAAAAAAAGACCGGCCTCGTCCTCTGCCTCTTCCTCTTCCACGACTCCAATTTCTTCCTCCTGGTTGAACTCCTCCTGGTTGGACTGCATTTGTAACTTGTAGTGCCTGTTCATCCAACGTATGTCTGCTCATTCGTTGCTCATGAACGAGCAAACTGCTTTGAAGCTCGTCAATGGACAAAACATCAATATCATTTGATTCCTCAATTGAGCACACAACATAATCAAATTTTTGAGTCATGGATCTTAAGATCTTCTCAATAACTACCACATCATTCATCTGTTCTCCATGAATTCTCATCTTGTTAATGATGGTGAGAGTTCGTGCAAAATAATCATTCACTGATTCTCCCATTTTCATGTGAAGTCCCTCAAACTCTTTGCGAAGAGCTTGCAGCTGGGCACGTTTGACTCTGGCTGTGCCTTGATACTTCTGTTTCAAGGAGTCCCAAATGTCTTTCGATGTGTCTTTCTTCAAGATTGTCTCCAGTATCGATCGATCAATGGCTTGAAATAAGTAGTTCTTCACCTTCAGATCCTTTAGCCTATGATCTTCGATTGTCTTTCTTTGTTCTTCTATAGGATCCATCCCTTCTGCTGCTGCAGGAATCCCAGTCGCCACCAAACTCCAGTATTCCTTGGATCGCAGGAAGTTCTCCATAAGCATGCTCCAATGATCATAATGCCCATCAAACTTAGGAATGACTGGCTGCACAAAACTGCTTTCACTTGCCATGAATTTCTCTCGTTGACTTATGTTTCGTAAAAAATTTTATCAAGCCCCGTGTGGAGGCTCTGATACCATATGTTAGAAACAGAAATGCAGAGAGTTTGGTTTTCAACAGTTTTGCAGTAATGAGTTTGATAAATATTCAAAGAACATAATAGCCTTTTAAAGGCTTTACAAGGTAACTGAAATGAAACTGAACCACGATTTTACAGCACCTACAATCGTGGGAATTAACTATCCTGAACGTGCAACATTACTGCCTTAAGAACAGGAACCGTTATGCAGAAGAAACAATAAACAAAGGAAAAACTGAAATAAGAGGAAATCCTAACAACTGGAAGTAAAACGTCAATTTTAACAAAAACAATCATCTATGGCGATGATTATACAGAAAGAAATATCAACACCCAGCTAAGGAAAAACACTTCCAAAATGATGTTAATCGAAGAGTTCATTAATGGTTTTTGTAGAATGAGCACAGGATGAAAAGGGTCATTAGCAAAGAGAATGGGAGTATATAAACAGAACTTGAACCAGAGAGCTATTGCGGTAGCGTTGTCTCCCTCAAAATATGGGTTTGTGTTTCTTCCATTGATCAAATGAGGGAGAGTGTTAGAATTCTATACTATAATATTCAAATATTATGTAATAATTGCAAGAGTTTCTTGAGGTCCAATCCAAAGGAATGTTATTGTCATTTACATTAGGAAGTAGAATTGTATATAAGCACGACAAAATGGAAATACAAACAATTAATATGAAAAGCTTCTCTCAATATTTGCATCTATCTTGAATTTATCACATAAAATTATCCACAACGAAGGGGAAAAAATCGATAGCATAAATTAAGATCTTAGTGTTATTAAACCAAAGAGACAATGAAAAATATGATTTCGTGAGGACTTTTTTTCCAACTACTTTAATCAAATCCTGAGACCTCAGTTTTGATTTATGTTAACGTAAAGACAAATTTTGATTAGGTAAATTAGGAACGGAATGATTAGGTTAGGCAAGCCAGAAAGATCATCAAAAGAAATGACTGCGATTTGAATGGAATGGTAAATAGTCTTAAAACCCGGTCGAACTTATTTAAAACTAAAATCTAAGTTAAAAAAAAAAAAAATAAAAAATTAGATTAATCTAGTAATTTAATTAAATCGGTAAGATCTGGTAAAAAATCCAGATTACAATTGATTAACTATTTATTTTATTTTTTAATAAAAATAATATCATTTTATTTTATAAAAAAATAATTAATTAAGAGTTAAATTCTTAATAATCCGGTCAAAATCTGATAATATGATCAAAATAAATAACCTGAATTTTGAGCTGGGTTGAACAGTGGACCGGTTTTAAAAACTACGCCACCACCTACTTGAGAAACTCCTCGCGTTACCCATACAAAATTCGAGAACAACTCCTCTCCAGAATCCGAGCCCGCTATACCGTTTCTAGCCTCTAAATCGGGTCACAAAATCAGAAATGGGTGTGGCAGCAAAAATCGCACCGTCGATGTTATCATCGGATTTCGCCAATTTGGCATCGGAAGCTCAGCGAATGCTCGATTGCGGCGCCGATTGGCTTCACATGGACATCATGGTACGACTCTGCATTAAAACAAAAACAAAATCTATGGATTTTTCTTAGTATTGATTTAATTATTTTTGACAAAGAAACTGATTGGTTTCTTTTTTATAATTATTGTGTTTGCAGGATGGGTATAACCTCAATTATTGTCTCCTTCAAAAACCGTTTATCCTTAATTACTGCAAACTTGTGATCCTCTTTGTATCATCTCTGTTACTTAAGGTTGTTGGGTCTTTTTATTTTTTAAGCTTCGGTTTAAATATTTGGGAGCTTAAAGTTTGCAGCTTTCATTCTATAATGAGTGAAAAAATTGATTTTTGTTAAATAATGTGTTAATTGATTGAGGCCATGGTCATTGAAAGGGGAAAAAGACTGGTTCTTTTGTTTGCGATTTCATTAGAAAGAAAGCTAGTTCACTGCAAAATGGAACATGGGTTTTTTAAAAAATATTATGGTTATAGAAAGTAACATAGAAACAGCTGAGATCATCATGGAACAAAGGAGTGATAGGTGATAACACATGTTTAGGGCAGAAGCCTCTTTTTTTTGTGCGCGTGCAGGCTTTCACTTAGTGAATTTTGCGTGTTATACGTGATTTTAGAGCTTAGTTGGATGGTTTTGTTGTTTGAAAATGTGGTTGTTATCTTGTTCTTGTATGGAATTTGCTTAAAACACTAGAAAAGCTTTGTTATGTTTGTTGATGTTTCTGCATTGGCTCTTTTCATACTGTTATTGTTGAATTGGTATATGTTCTTTTGTTGTTTTATCATAGGCACTTTGTCCCTAACCTAACAATTGGTGCTCCAGTCATTGAGAGTTTGAGAAAACACACAAAGTAAGATCTTTTGTAGCCTTTGCTCAAGCTTGTTCTTTCAATTTTGGCACACCAACATTTTGCAGAGTGTGATGAGCAATGATATTGTTTCATTTAGGGCATATTTGGATTGTCACCTTATGGTCACGAATCCTCTTGATTATGTGGAGCCTTTGGGCAAAGCTGGCGCTTCAGGATTCACGTTTCATGTTGAGGTATCCAGAGGTTGGTTACCATGCTGATCACATTGTTCTTATTTCTCGTGTAGCCTACCTGTTTTCACTTATACTGTTTTTTTTGGCAGATAATTGGGGAGAACTTGTCCAGAGAATCAAATCTAAGGGCATGAGGCCTGGTGTATCATTAAAACCTGGTACGCCGATTGAAGAAGTTTATCCTTTGGTATGAAATTTTTACTCCGATATGTTGCAACAAAATGACGAATAGCGTTTACTTTGTTTTCAATTTTTTGTTTTGCAAGTTAGCTAGACTTATGTTGAGCAACAGGAATATCGGAATTGTTGTGATGTATAAGGTATATGTCGTTCATAACTTACAGGTTGAAGGTGAAAATCCTGTGGAAATGGTCCTTGTTATGACTGTAGAACCTGGATTTGGTGGACAGAAGTTCATGCCAGAAACGATGGATAAGGTATCATGAAATACCTTTGTTGCTCATTTCAATAACATGTAGCTGCCCAGCCTTCTTGTTTGCAGTAACTTTGTTCATTTCCTATTATTAGGTACGGGCTCTAAGGAAGAAGTATCCATCACTTGATATAGAGGTGAGTGGATCGCTATTTGTTGTCCATAATTCAGCATTAGCACGAGTAATCTTGAAATTGAGACAAGTCCATCTCATGAGAAATATCAGATGCCTTTTACTTTTCTCCACGAACACTGATTAAACACATGAAACTTTGGCTTGCAGGTAGATGGTGGTTTAGGGCCTTCAACAATTGACATGGCAGCTTCAGCTGGAGCAAACTGCATTGTGGCAGGAAGTTCAGTGTTTGGAGCTCCTGATTCAGCCCAAGTAATATCTCTCCTGAGAAAGAGTGTTGAGGAAGTTCAGAAAAACAACTGATACTGGTAGATACAAGACTTTTCAGCATTGCATGTTTAAGGAATACATGTCGTTGTTTTGTTTGGCATTTTGGAATTCATAAAATGGCACCTTAATCTCCTCTTTTCAAGTCTACCCATCTCGTCAACACTGTACGATAATGAGATCCGTAGAGGGTCTGAATTAAGTTAATAAATGTATGTGCCTTTCACAACATAATTTCCAATAAAGTTTTTCAATAATCCTTATTTACAGCTTCCAATTTGTGGCATTTTTTTGTGCATAACCGGACTATTCTATTAGATTGGATTACTACCTTATACGCTATCTTCAAGTTTTGTCAACTGCCTTAGTAGGGAGTTGTACTGTTATATATATTTATAGTAATGGAGGTGCACTGCTGATGTTGGATTATGATAATGTTTTTGAAACAATCTTAATTTAAGGAATAAGAAGAAAATGTATATAATCATACAGATTAGATGAATCAGCTACATCAAGGTATCAATTGAGGCTTTCACATATTTCCAGTTGCTCTTTTACCAGTTTACAGCATCTACACATCTATTTGGTCAGAAGGATGAAGATAGAGATAAGGAAAGGGAGGAGAATGGTAAGAGGATGAGAGTAAAATGTCTAATCTGGTACTCCTTCCTTTCTGATTTGTTCAGTGACCGTGAGGAGTTAAAAAGAAAAAGAGCTTCAGAGGGCAAACCCTTTCTTCTAGCTTACCCGTCCATCTCTCCTTTTCTACCCTAGCACACAAACTTGCCATTAATGACAGTAAGTCTTCAATTTCTCTACTGCAAAACGCATCTAAGTTTTAAGACAAGTTAAGCATGAAACATTGTTGTTTTTCTCTCTGGCATGTCCTACGTTTGAGATCCCTTACAGAAGTGGCAAAATAAAGGAGAGAAATTGCTTTCCGAGCTGATTTTCTAGATTAGATTTCCTTCCTACCCTGTATCTGTTGTCTCTCCGTTTCTTCTCCCAGATTAGATTTCCCTTGAATTAATAATTTCCTCGGATTCAAAGCTAATTGTCTAGATTCCACTCACACGTGCCGTAGCATTTCTGCCTTGATCTTGTTAGTATTGCACGTGAGAGACCCTGTTACATGCTCATCGAGAAGCAACCCTTGACGTCCCTCGGCCAAAGCATGTTCCAAGTATAAAACTGTATGCATAGTTTTCTTCTTTTTATTAACAACAAAATCAGTGACCAGCACGTGTTGTCACGTGCTTGTTCGAACCCTCTGCTTTCGGTCCATTCAAGCTCGGACACTTTTTAAACCATAACGAGCAAAAGGGACATTAGCAGGGAGTTTGTTATCTCGGAGGTTAAACAACCCCCCCCCCCTCTCTCTCTCTCTCTCTCTCTCTAAACATGGACATTTAGACCCGTTTAAATACACCCGATTAATTTATAAATCCAAAAAATTAATAATTATATAAACTCAACTGATAATTTTTAAAAAACAAATCTAAAATCTGACCAATTAACCTACACTCATCATTGGAGTTATCTCTTTTTTTTTTTGGTACAAAGGGTCATGTTATATTTTTTTTTTAACAAGCCGGATTAATTTGGGTATCCGGTGGTTTCTTGTCTAGGTGATAAATCTAAACATTCCCAGTCGGAGATGGATGGATCAATCGAGCTCCGATCAAATCCAATGTGATCACTATTTTTTTCACCAATAAATGTAATAAAGGCAACTAAAACTAGAAGTAAGATTTGGAAAGGAGAAGGATTTTTGGTACTTGGGCTAAAAGTGAAACACGTCATTATGGCTGGGAAAGCTAAATCCTAAAGTCTCTTGACATTGACATGCCACCCTCTGATTTTCATAGTGGCGGCCCCCTTGTTTAGATCATTCACTCACGTAGAAAAAATTGCCATCTCCTTTCTGTGTCACACCACTTTAGAGAGCACACATGGCTAGACTCTACTATAGCCTTTTATTGCATTATAAGCTGGATTTAGGTGCATAACCACATGTTCTTTTAAGTTATCATTGGAGTATCTACTCCTCCTGGTCCAGAAATAATTAACTATTTGATTCGTGTTTTCTTATAAATTATAGTTTTTTTTAATAAAAAAACTGAATATATAGGCTTTTTATATATGTTTTTTACATAAAAAAAATATTAAGTGTAAATAAAACAGTTTATACAAGTATTTAATTAAAATAAATCAAGAATCATATGTTTTAATAAATAAAAACAAATTTATTAATAATAAATAATAACATAACAGGAAAAATTAAAAAATAGATGTAGATTAAGATATTTAAACTTGCAATATTGATTATTTACCTGATTGTATTCAATGATCCTATTCAATAAAAAATAATTTTTTATTTAATTAAATGATAGTAGAAATAGATATACACGTAAAATTAATTGAATAAAATTAAAATGAAAAAAATATCAAGTAATATTGTGCTTGTTAGAAATACTATCCAAAAATAAATATTTTTTATTTTAAGAAATAAAATTCATTTGCATAAAACATAAAAAAATATTTATAGATGAATTAGAATAATTTCTTTAAAAATTAAATATTAAATACAAAAAAAATACAGAATCAAAGAGAAGGGTATTAATTTAAATATAAATTATGAAATAATAATAATAATAATAATAATAATAATAATAATGTCTGTTTACTTGATAATATCCGATGATAATTCACAAAAGCCTGTACTTTTCATGACATTGCTGCTTGTCAAACTGGGATATCCATGGCCATGTTGACCTATATATCAACCCCAAGTTTCTCTCTTGTGCCTCCGCTTTACCATACATGGACATCTCTTCGCCACACATTCATATTACCCTTTGTCAAAATACACATCATTTCTATCCATTCTCCCTTGACAAAATTAACAAGCTCAAGCAGTCTGCGTCTCGATCAATCCCATGAGAATATTTATACAGATTTTGTATACGTAGATCTAAAGATATGCCCCGTAGATGTATATCTCCATGCATGCTTTATGTGTCTAATTCGAGGTTCATGAACAGGAACCCTCCTTGAATTTGTTAATCTTGGGCTGTGCTTCCAAGTATGCGGCTAATTTGCCAAAGATAATTTCACATGGTCTGTGTTAGGAATTCCTTACATCATGAAAGCATTGAAGTAGTCATTAGCATCATGATTTACACGAAGGAAAAAGTAACCTTATTCATGCTTCAAATTCACCGAGCTAGATGTGATTTGACGAGGAAACTCGTCACACGCAGGATCGAATTGATGTAGAAGAGAAATGTCTGCCATATTTGTGCATGATTTTAATAATGTACATATGTAGTATGTAGTTATGCTTCAATGTGAGAATGTTTCTGTCATGCATCTACATGTCACTGCCTGTGTATTTTCTGAGACAGGTCCTCAGAAACACCACCTTAACTATACTTAACATGTATGGATATAGCGTAAGGTAGGAACAGGAGTTCTCTTGTCTAATGAGGCACATGCATGGATGGACTGATGTGCATATTTTTGGATAATAAAGCAGGTTTGAAGCCCAAGAAGTGCTTGAAAGAGCGGTGACTATAATCAGCAGCACTTGAAAACTTTGGGATAGATAGCCACCCCTTTGCTTAGGGAATCAAGTCCAAGGGTAGATGGTTACCAAACAGCTGGAACCAGACAAAAAATAAACAAGTTCTTTGCTGCACCCAAGAGTTCTGTCTCTGAAAATCTTGAAATAAATAGCTGCCTCGACGCCATTTTTGTATAGATCCAAAATATTCACCCCTCGGAGTGAGAAAAGCCCTTTTTTATATTTTAATAAGTGTTCTATGTAGAAGTTAGTGGTTATGGGCATGGTTCCACTTATCAGTAAGCTCTACTTTGGAGCTTTCGCCTTTATATTAATCTGTTTACTTGTCTCTGCACTTGGACAGAACTTGTTGAGCTGCCAGACAACATCTCCAGATGCTCCTGGCTACCATTGTAACAGTAACGGATTGCAGGATCGGTGCAAGACATTTGCTATTCTTCATACTAGCTCATACTTCTCATCTCTTTCCAACTTAAGCTTTTATTTGGGCTTAGATCGGTTTGTGATCGCGGCAACAAACGGCTTTTCTGCCAACACTGAGTTTCTGCCGAAAGATCAGCCTTTGCTGATACCGATTGACTGCAAATGCAATGGTGGTTTCTTTCAGGCTCTTGTGACGAAAACTACCATCAAAGGGGAGAGTTTTTACAGCATTTCCAAGTCACTGGAGGGACTCACAACCTGCAAAGCCATTCGAGAGAAGAACCCAGGTATCTCACCGGAGAATCTAAATGGTAAAGTTCAGTTACAGGTACCCTTGAGATGTGCTTGTCCATCCTCTACTGAAGTCATTCTAGCAACTAGACTATTGCTTTCTTATCCGGTAAGTGCAGGCGACACAATCCCGAACCTTGCTATTAAGTTCAATACTACTCCAGAAGCTATTACATCCGCAAATAACAGATCATTGACAACCTTTAAACCCACAAGCCTTGTACCTCTTACATCTCTTTTGATACCACTAGGTGGCAAGCCTACCCTCGGTCTCCTTGCAAAACCTAATGAACCCAATTTGTATATTCCTACAAGTAGCCTTCCAGTGATCAATCCACATAAGAAAAGGTCCAAGATGTGGACGATTGGTGTTTATATTGCTGTTACTGGAGCTGTAGTTGGAGTAAGCATTGCTATTGCAGCAGCTTTCTTGGTGATCCAATTGAAGAAGAAGAAGCAAGTTTTAAGCAAGGAGGCAGATATGGAGCTTCAGCAGCTTAGTTTAAGTGTAAGAACTACGAGTGACAAGAAAGTCTCATTCGATGAATCACAAAATCATTTTGATAGTCAGATCGCTGACATCACACCCGGTAAGGTGTTTGTGGAGACTTACACTGTAGAGGAGCTCAAAAGAGCAACCGAGGACTTCAATTCAAGCAATCAAATCGAAGGTTCTGTGTATCATGGTCGTCTCAATGGGAAGAACTTGGCAATAAAGCGCGTGGAACCAGAAACTATTTCAAAAGTTGAGCTTGGGCTTTTTCAAGATGCAACTCACCATCATCCAAACATAATTAGAGTGGTGGGAACATGTTTGAGTGAAGGTCCTGATTCATTTTTGGTTTTTGAGTACGCTAAAAATGGATCTTTGAAGGATTGGCTTCATGGGGGACTGGCCATGAAGAACCAATTCATTGCCTCCTGCTACTGTTTCCTAACGTGGAATCAGAGGCTGAAGATATGTCTTGATGTGGCAGTGGCCCTACAATATATGCACCATATCATGCACCCTAGCTATGTTCATAGAAACATCAAGAGCCGGAACATCTTCCTCGATGAAGAATTCAATGCGAAGATAGGAAATTTCGGCATGGCAGGGTGTGTTGAAGATGATACCAAGGAGCCAGACTTCAATTCAACCAACCCTGCCTCTTGGAGCCTTGGATACTTGGCTCCTGAGGCTCATCAAGGTGTGGTTTCCTCTAGCACAGATGTATTTTCTTTTGGGGTGGTTTTGTTGGAGGTCCTATCTGGACAAACACCGATAACAAGGCCTAACGACAACGGAGAAGGGAGCATTTGGCTGTCGAAGAAAATCAAGTCCATTTTGCTATCAGAAAATGCGGATGATCAGCTCAGAGAATGGATTGACAGTGCAATGGGGGAGAATTACTCATTTGATGAGGCTGCCACTTTGGCCAATATTGCACGAGCTTGCACAGAAGAAGACCCTTCTTTGAGACCAACTTCTGGCGAAATCGTCGAAAAGCTGTTGAGATTGGTGGAAGAATCCACAGAAGGAGAGCAGATACTAATCTGTGAAAGCTCTTGCAAACCTCTAGTCAAGTCAACAGCAACAAGTGTTTAAATAGCTGATTAAGGGATCCTAAGCAAGGCATAAGAAACACTAGTTCAACTGCTGTTTTAATGTATCATAGCCTCTTGATGTGGGCAGTGGGATCCTGTATATAAGTAAGATTAATTTCTGTGAAGAAAAAATATATCATCAAATTAAGCAGAGAAGGCAGGTCTCTTCTACTTTGTATTCTCCATGTTTCTCCAATAATACTTGAATTCTAATGTTAAACATTTTCTAGTTTTTTTTTACATCTGTTAATGGTAAGCATTTCCTGATGTTGCTTTTCTCTATGGAAGCATGTGCTTCTTTGACCGAATCTGTGAAAGATTAGCTATTAAGAATCGAGCCAAAGTCAATTAAAAATCTTGCAACAAAAGGATAAAGAGATAATTTAGTGAAAAGGCTGTCATAAGCCCATAACAAGCATCATGAGACACAGAGAAAAGATCACTATGGATGTTGGATGAGCATAAAATACAAGTCAGAACCCTGAGGGATTTATGAAGTTAAGAAATATTGCCCATGAAAGAATCTCCATCGTCAACCTTTGCGATTGAAAGCTTGTAGATGCTTTTATGTTGTCAGTCACCAGGAAATTCGAGGGTGGTTCAGCTTCCAATGGAGAAAGAACTGGGTCGTGGACATGGGATGGGCCCAAATATGGGACAGTTTTTACAAGCGAGGTCCAAGGCCCAATATCTACTGGACGCCTCTAGTCCTTCATTAGGTTATTCAAGGCCATATTTAGGATAGAGGGAATAATACTGTAGATTAGTCTCTTTTAATTTTAATTTAATTTAATATGGATTTTTCTTCTCATTATTTCGTGTGGAGCAAGGATTATGGTATGTGTGACCTCAATAAACATGATTCTCAAACATACCCCTGCATGCAATTATATAAAATAATTAATTTTTTAATAATATATATATATATATATATATATATATAAATATAAAACAAATAAACACAAGACAATCTGTGCATCTTAAAATTAACAAATCAAACAAATTGATAAGCTCATAAAATAAACAATCTTGTCTTTTCGATTTTGTATGTCCAAATACGCTTGAAAATAAAATTGTTGTGAAGCAAAGTCATAATTATTTAATCAATTAAAATGTATGATGAAAGCTCTAAACATCAATTTATAAAAAATCAAGATGTTGAAATTCATACCTGGTACACATTTTTTTTTTATTTTTAAATATTGATTATTTTAAATTCTTGACAAAACCTGAGAAAATCAATAAAAAGACCCTAAATTTTTATGTTAAATTATTAATTAAAACTCTATGAAATTGAAAGCTCTTAGATGCTTTGATGTTCTCACTAAGAAATTCCAGGCTGGTTCGGCTTCAATTGCAATTGCAGAAAGAACCATGGAGTAGACATGGGATGGGCTTGAATATACTAAGTATGGGGAAGTTTTTGCATGGGAGGCTCAATATCTATAATATAGTTATTAACGTCCGGGTTACACAGTATTTTAAGGATTTATTTAAGAATATAGTTCAGTTATTTTTAAAATATTTTTTTATTTTAAAAAATATTAAAATAAAATTTTTTTATTTTAAATAAAATATTTTTAATATTAATACATTAAAATGATCTAAAAACACCAAACAAATATTAATTTGAAACAAATAAAAAAAATATATTTTTTAAATTTTTTTCAAAAATATTTCCTATTGAAAATCAAAATAGTTTGTTTGTTATATATATAATTAATTTTTTTTTAAATTTAAATTTAATTTGAATATGGATTTTTCTTCTCATTATTCCCTGTGGAGCAAGGAACATGGTATGTGTGATCTCTGTAAACATGATTCTCAAATCCAACTGTACCTGAAACTATATAAAATAATTATTTATTTTAATAATTAATTTATTACCTAAAAACACTGAAGAAAACATTACTGGTGTTTCACTATTTTATATAAATAGTAAAACATCTTCTTTTCTACTTTAGTCCCTAAAGAAATTTTTAGACACTCATTTATGCTATTTATTTTTTTATTTATTTACTGTACTTAACTTGAAAAAAAATATAATTGAACTTTAAAAAATCTGAAACTTTAACCTAAATTAAAATTTTTTAGAAGATTTCACACAAAATTTCAACTTAATCTGACGACTAGATTAAAAGTTACATGCTACAACATAAAGCTAGTTGGTTTGTGATTTTTCATTAAAAATCTAAAATTTTTAATTTTATTTTTGTACAAATCATATTTATTATTTTACTCAATTCTTGTTTTTATCAGCATCTCTAACTCTTTTATATTGTTTTTATTAGCTATACCTCCGACAAACTAGATACAATCTGTTAATGAGCTGTATATTCCTAATTAGCATGAGCTATATATATTCCTAATTAGTGAGAATCAATTATGTGATTTTGCAAGATTATAGGCTACAAGATTATAGGCTCCTAAAACATTCCTAAATAGTTTCCCAGTCTATGTATATATATTCACGTCTGTTGTTATACTAAACAATGAATAAGAGAATATTACAATCACCAATTCTAATATGGTATCAAAGTAGTCGATCTTGACTGTCTTTTGCCCTAGTTCCAAAAATCGCTTTCGTCACAACAGTCGTCAACACCTTTCACAATAGCAGTGATTTCACAGCAGCAACCATTAGCCACCCTTCACAACCACTATTCATTGTTCCCTCAACCAAATTCCACCAAACAAATTACTCTGTTTCTTCTTCTACTTCTTCCTCTCATCACTTCTAAGTCAAAATCATGGCAGATGATGATGTTTCAGTAAACACCAATAAATCCTTCATGTCAGGGGACTCTAACACTACCACACAAATAGTCACGTTGTAGATTGACACCTCTAATTTCTCTGTAGGAATCAAACTGGATGAGAATAACTATTCTCTATGGCATCAAATCATAAAGATGAAGATAGTTGGGCGAGAAAAACATAGTCATCTGACTGGTGATATCACCCAACCTGCAGTTACAAATCCCACATTTAATGAATGGTGTGCAACAGATTGCCAAGTTAAGAGTTGGTTAGTTGACGCCATGCAACCAAATCAGATTAAAAGGTTTATTCGCTATGGCATAGCAAAACAAGTCTGGGATGAAATCAAACAGACATATTCAGATGGGGCTGATGAAGCTAAGATTTACGACCTTCACAGAAGGTCTTCATAATGAGACAAACAGGTGTTTCAGTTGCCAAATATTATAATGCGCTCATTGAGATTTTTCAGGACCTTGATCAATTAAGTCCAAGCATCATGGAGCATTCGTCAGACATTGAAACTAGACGAAAAGAAGTTGATTGTCTCATAGTTTATATATTTCTTGCAGGTTTGGACAATAATTTTGATCAAGTCCCAGGAGAGATTTTGAGGATGGAGCCAAAGCTAGAACTTGAGGCTGCATACACACATATTAAACGAGAAAGTAACCGATAAAGAACCATGTTTGAAGCTGGTATAACCTTCGAAACCACAGCTCTTGCCGCTGCCAGGTCCAGACAATCTCGGCTGCACAACTACAATGCCGACCTTGCTCGTAAGAAACCTCCAATGAAATGTACCAAATGTGGTTTAGATAATCACACAATTAAGGGTTGTTATGAGGTCATTGGTTATCCAGATGGATGGGTTCACAAAGGGCGCAAGAGGGACTCAAACCGAGCCTCATTTGCATCTGCCCAGTCATTACAGGAGACTTCACCAGAAATCACATCAGGTACAACTGACTCACTAGTGTAACGGTTCATATGACATCTAGTCTTATTAGGGTACACTTTGTCACACCTTCCAGCCAAACACATATTATGAATGCCAATGTCACCACCTCTTGAGTTATAGGAGAATGGTCTTTATCTCTCACATCCTCATTAAGTCTTGATCATGTCTTAGTTGTCTATTCACTTGACTATGACTTGCTATCTGTTTCTCAAATCATTGATTCCCTTAATTGTACGGTGTGTTTTTGGCCATTGTATTGTCTATTTCAGGATCTTCACACCAGGGTCGTGATTGGATGTGGTATTAGGAGAGGAAAACTATATTATCTGGACTCAACAGATGACAGTTAAAAGAATAAGTCATGCACATCATGTGAAAGGAGGCGAGTCTATCAGGATGAAGAAAATTTGGCTATGGCATAGACGATTAGGTAATGCCTCCTTTGGTTATCTGAAACTTCTATTTCCAGAGTTGTTTTCTCAGTTTACTAAACCAGACTTCCATTGTGAAACTTGCATTTTGTCAAAAAGTCTTCGTATTTCTTACCCATTAAGGTTGAATAAAAGTTCTATACCTTTTATGATTGTCCATTCTGATGTTTGGGGACCATCACGTGTTTCCACAATTAGGGGTTATAAGTGGTTTGTGACATTCATTGATGATTGCACCCAGATGACCTGGGTTTTTCCTTTAAGATAGAAAAGTGAAGTAACTGTCAAATTCAAACTATTTTATCACTATGTTGCTACTCAATTCAATAAGAAAATCATGACGCTTCGATCTAACAATGAAGGAGAGTACGTCAACCATGATCTGTATAATTTTTTAAATCAACATGGTATTGTTCATCACACCACATGTGCATATACACCACAACAGAATGGGGTCGTCGAGTGTAAGAATCGACATATCCTGGAAGTTATTCGTGCCTCTTTATTTGAAGCTCATTTACCTCATCATTTTTTAGGGGAGGCTCTTTGTTTTGCTGCTTACCTCATTAATAGAACTCCATCCAGCACTCTTTAGTATAAAACTCCATTTCAGGAATTGACCACTTGCCTTACCATGCCGTCTACACCAAATCTTGAACCACGTATCTTTCGATGTGTTGCTTATGTTCAGGTGTATCCACACCAACGTGGCAAGCTTGATCCATGTGCCCTATGTTGTGTCTTCATGGGTTATGCTGATACTCGGAAGGGCTATAAATGTTTTCATCCTCCCACTCAGACCATGTACATTACTACCGATGTGACTTTTCACGAGAGTGAATTCTATTACTCAAGGGGCGTCTCTGAGCATCCTCTGCTGGGGGAGAGCTCTATCTTTATATAAGATACTCAAATCCAAATTCAACAAAATATTTTAGAGCATTCAATGTCTAAACAACCAGTTACAATGATACAACAAGATCAAGAGGTGCAACAAGATCAAGAGTCATTGAGAAATTCAGATACTGGTACTGGTTCAGATAATCTCCCCTCAACAACTCCTACTATAGTACCATCACCACTCATCCAATCAGGTCCTAAAGATTTCCCACAGGTAATTGAACATACAAACTCCAACTCAATCACTTTACCCGAGTCAAGTAATATAGGAAACACAAGTTATCAACTACCTCCTCGTACAACTAGAGGGATTCCTAGACAACAATATGACCCTGACCCTAAAATAAATGTTAAATACCCTATTGCTAATCATGTGTCCTTACATAGGCTATCTTCATCATGTGCATCATTTGTATGTCAATTATCCACTACATCTATTCCAAGTAATGTGCAGGAAGCTTTGAAAGATCCCAAGTGGACCTAGCAATGAATGATGAAATAGAGTCCCTTCAAAAGAATTCCACTTGGGAGATGACTATCCTTCCAAAAGGAAAGAAAACAATAGGTTGTAGATGGATATATATAGTAAAGTTCAAGGTAGATGGTTCCATCGAACGATACAAAGCAAGATTGGTAGCTAAAGGATACACTCAGACTTATGGGATTAACTATGAGGAGACCTTTGCTCCTGTAGCCAAGATCAACACAATTCGAGTACTTTTTTCTTTGGCAGCAAACCTAGACTGGCCATTACACCAGTTTGATGTAAAAAATACCTTCTTGCATGGCGACCTAGAAGAGGAAGTCTATATGGATTTCCCTTCGGGATGCAATATGGGACTTAATAAAGGCAACATGGTGTATAAACTAAGAAAGTCTCTTTACGGATTGAAGCAATCACCTAGAACATGGTTTGGAAAGTTCAGCAAGTCAATGAAGGGGTTTGTATACAAGCAAAGTAACTCAGATCAAACCCTTTTCTTGAAACATAAAAAAGGTAAAGTCACTGCACTTATTGTATATGTTGATGACATGGTAGTTACAGGAAATGACCTAGAGGAAAAGGCAGCACTGCAGCGCCACTTGGCAAGTGAATTTGAAATGAAAGATCTTGGTGCTCTAAAGTATTTGTTAGGCATCGAAGTGGCTTGTTCTGAACAAGGAATATTTCTATCATAACGAAAATATATCCTTGACATTTTAACTGACACTGGAATGTTAGCTAGCAAACCAGCAGATATGCCAATGGAGTTGAATCATTAGCTTGGTGAGTATCCCGATCAGGTACCCACCAACAAAGAAAGATATCAACGTCTTGTGGGTAAGTTAATCTATCTGGGACATACTAGACCTGATATAGCATATGCCGTAAGTGTGGTGAGTCGGTTCATGCATGCACCAAGTGAAGCTCATATGGATGCAGTAAACCGAATCCTAAGATACTTGAAGTCAGCTCTTGGAAGAGGATTGATGTTCTCACGACATGATCATCTAGATATCGAGGGTCACACTGATGCAGATTAGGCAGGTTCCGTTACTAACAAACGATCCACATCTAGATATTTTACCTTTATGGGAGGCAATCTAGTATCTTGGCGAAGTAAAAAACAGAACGTAGTGTCAAGATCAAATGCTGAAGCAGAATATCGAGGTATGGCACACAGAGTATGTGAGTTACTATGATAGACATTTCATCAAGGAGAAACTCGAGGAAAAAATCATTGAGATATCTTTTGTTAAATCTAAAAATCAACTTGCAGATGTCCTCACCAAAGCAGTCACATGCAAAGTATTTCACAACTCACTTAGCAAGTTGGGCATGAGTGACGTATATACTCCAACTTGAGGGGGAGTGTCAACGAGCTGTATATTCCTAATTAGTATGAGCTATATATATTCCTAATTAGTGAGAATCAATTATGTGATTATGCAAGATTATAGGCTGCTAGGCTCCTAAAACATTCCTAAATAGTTTCTTCCCAGTCTATGTATATATATTCACGTCTGCTGTTATACAAAACAATGAATAAGAGAATATTACAATCACCAATTCTGATACAATCCACCCTTCCAACTTTATCACAGAGTATTGACCCACCCACCCAGGTCCATAAACGCGGAGCTCCAATTTGGAAAAATTGCATGGCGAGCCATGCAATCTTGATGCACGCCTAGGTCAAAAATGTGGAAAAAATTCCACGGATAGGACCAATTTGAAGAGCTGAACAGTTATATAGATTTGGTCAACGCTGACTCTATGTTGGCCGTGTGAAGCCTGTATAACTTGTTGACGAGGAGAGGAGACAACAAGGAAACATCCATAAATTCAATCTATCAAAGAACTAGCAAGAGAAAAAAAGATTGCAAAAAAAGCAATGTCTAAAATTAATTAAATGAAACAAATCTTTTATAAATATATCATGAGTACGAAGTAATTAAATATATATGCCATATATAGGGGAGGCATTTATATCATAAATATCCAACGAATCATCATCCTACACCTATCTAAAACTAAATTAATGAAAAACATCATGTACAAAGAATGAATATATGCGTGTTTGTGTCTGAATTTATGTATCTAGGAATGATCATAACATCATAACCTTAAATTCATCAAAATTGAGGACTCCATCACCATTGAGATCAAACCAAGAGATCATAATTCTGCATTCATCAATGGTCTTAGACTCGCCCAATCTGCTAAGCATCCTCTTCAAACTCTTGGGTGTAATACAACCACTTTCTTCCATCTCATACATTTTGAAAGCCTCCTTCAAATCCTTCACCTTCTCTTCCTCTTCACCTCCGTCAACAAGCTTAACGAAATCCTCGAGCCCCAGCGAGCCATCTCCGTCCAAATCCGAAAACTCCACCGCTGCCTCTGCATCTGTAACGGAAAGCTCTCCACCCATTTTCCTAACGCATTGCTGCAACTCCGAAGGTGATATCTTCCCATCTCCATTCTCATCAAAGTGGTTAAACACTCGCTCAAATTGTTCCCACTTATTCATCATCAATAATCTAATGGATCAAAACTAATAAATAGTAGAATAGTAGCTATATATAAGGTTACGTACTAAAATGAAAATGAAGTAAATACACAAACGCGCACATATATATATAGATACTAGAAATTTTTGGAAAGAAGAGTTGGCATCGAAATCTTACTGTTAGGTCTCGTGAGAAATGGAGACTATGTAGTTATATTCCTCGTATGATGCCGCGTGTCGTGAGTTGACCAGCCAACTTGTGAGACAAGGGGTTGAAATGAACCCAGTGGGTAGTTTCGTAAATTAGAAAAGTAAAGAAGACGGATGATCTTATACGACATGCATGGGTCACGCTATATGGCATCGGATGCCAGATGGAGTTCCTTTCTTTTGTGTTCAACGAAAGACCAAAAGGAATCAACGAAGAAATGACCATTTGGGCATGACAAAACAGACTTTGAAATCTTACGACATAGCGTCTCTGATATGCCGGCATGTTTGTCTTTAAATGTTTTTTTTTGTTAGGAAATATATTAAAATTATATTTTTTTATTTTAAAAATTATATTTATAATATAGAACGTCGTCAAAATAGCGTTCAAAAGGCAATGGGAAAAACAAAACGTTCCTCAAGTGTGGAACGTTCGAGATATATAGAAAGTTCAAGATAAAGACGAAGGAGCTCTCTTTCCGTCTTTTCCACGAACGACTATTCAAAAGACAATAACCATCACCTAATTAGTTAACAACGGCTCTCAGATTCAGACACGTCGGTATGACACAGCCCACGCCGCACGATGTATGTATATATTTTCTATGAAAAAATGTAAATACTAAAAGTCCAGAATGTAATCTAGAAGGGTGTGGCTTTCTGAGGGAGCATAAACAATAAAGAATCATTGAGATGATATGAAAGGGATTAATTGTATATATGGTTTATGTACTTTTGACATTTTTTAATGCGGTCTTTTTAATTTTTAGTTTTTTTGTTTGTTTAGTCGATCCTTTACTCAAGAGATTTTTTTTAATGTAATCATTTATCTAATTTTTATACAATTTTTACTTTAATTATTTAAAACATAAAAAACAAAATCCAACATGTGTCTCTCACGTATCAATCCATTTATAACAAAAAAAATGACAAATTAGTTGCATTGAGGTGTTGTTCAATAACAGAAATCGACTATTACCAGTACATTTACTAGTTAGGAGTTTCATGGGTAATAATAAATAATTAATAAAAGTGGTATATATTAATTTGTATATGAAATTGAGATTTACAAAATTAATATTCCAAATAAATAGGAGGACTAGTGTTTAACACTCAATGAAATTTCAATATAAAAAGAAAATTTCATCTATATGAACATATGAGATAATGCCACTTCAATAAAAGTTTGGAAAACTTTGTAAATGTTCATGAATTCTGAGAGTAGCACAAGGCCTTATCAATACTAAAATAATGTTGAATTTCTGTTTTAGATTAATTGGATCATGTGTGTAGTATTTTCAATTCTATTGAATAAAATCCTGATATAAGCTCTTTTGCCATCATGATTTCTTTAGAGTTTCAAAATGCTTACACTATGATGAATAAATCTAAAAATACTTTTTTTTATGCGTGAAACATGGTGCTACCTAATATTACAAGTTAAATGGAGGATTGTTATTAAAATATAACTTGTATAGTATTTAGTTAAAGAGAGTTTTGTCCCACATTGAAAAGGTAAGAGGTTTTGTTGTATCTTACAATATGAGGGGTATCAAACAGTAATTTTAGCTAAACGTAGCAATTTCATGAATTCTGGAGAATAGAATATTGATATGAATGTGTGAACATCATCTATCCAAACACTAAAAAACCCCTCATTCCTAAGCATATTGAATTTTGAATCATCATCAATTGATGTTGTCTATAAGAATTGATAAAAAAAAAACACCCATCAAAAATACTATACAAGTTGATTTTTTGGGTTTTTCATTGTTTTTTTTTTGTTATTTTTGATTTTTCTTAAAATTTATCAAAAATATAGGTAAAAAATTGGGTAACAACACTTGTCAAGAGGAGCTCCACAAAACTCTTTGGCATTACTCAATTAGGAGAGGAAATGTTCAAGGTGAAGGAATTGATGGAGCCAGTAGCTTTAAAGGCTTTGATAAGTGGAGTGAGGAAATGTTCTTTATAGAAAAATTTGTATGCTATGCCAAAAAGCAACTTATTGAAGTTAAAGGAAGTCATTGAGAATCATATATGGGTGGAAGAAGTTAGTGTAATAAGGCATGGACCTCCCTGTTTTACCAAAAGGTTGAAGATGAGAAACATTTAAAACAAAATCGCTCTCCTAGTAAAGATAATAATTCCAAAAAAGGTCAAAAAAGGCTGGTAAAAGATCATATATAATACCTCGAGAGGAGACATATAACTCCCTTTAATGTCATCCTTACTAAAGTCTTTACAATTATAAAGAGAAGACTTTGTTCAATATCCACCTCCTATGGAGTCACCTCCACACATACACACCTCCAAGAAGTTTTTCTTGTTCCATAAGGTTAAAGGTCATGATACAGAAGATTGCTTCACAATAAATAAGGAATTTGAAAGATTAATTGTCAAAGAGTTATCTAAAGCAATTTGTCAAAGGGCATGTCTATATGGAACGTGATAGATAAAAGCTCAGCTAACTTGTTCAAGCCCTACCCGAGATCAATGTAATTTGAGGAGGCACTTCAATTGGGTGAGATACTTCTAATGGCAAGAGGAAGCATGGAAAACAAGTCCTCACAATGGCTAGAGGAAGTTTTTTTCGTTTGATTTTTTATTTTTAAAGTGATTTTAGGGTGTTTAGGATTGGAAATGGGTTTTCTAAGGTTTCTATAATATTTTTAAGTGACAAGAAGTTAAAAAAATAGGTTTTTAAGATCCAAAAGCTTGGACCTTAATTTTTAAGTGACAGAAAATAACTAGAAAATTATTTAGCAGATGACAAGCAGTCTATAACTCAACCAAAAAATCAATTATTATTATTATTATTATTATTATTATTGTTATATGATAACAAATATAAAAATTGATTTACGATTAACTTAATATTGAAGGATAAAAAAATCTCGACCTGATTAACATTTATTCAACCCGCTAAAACCATTACCCAAGTTATAGAATCCACTTGGTCAATTTATTATTATTATTATTATTATATGATAAGAAATAAAAAAAAATTTGATTTATTATTAAATCAATATTGAAGGATAAAATTCAATAAAAAAACATATTAAATGATGAAATTAAAAGGGAAAGAAATCATAAAATATATAAAAAAGGGCTAAGAATTCTTAACCTGACTTTTTGATTAGTATTTAGTCAAACCGTCAGACTTGATACTCGAGTTATGAACTCCACTAATTCTATTTAACTTTTTAAATGTATTATGATAAAAATAAATAAATTAATTTATAATAAATTAAATATTAAAGGATAAAATTGAATAAAACCCCTATAATAAATAATGGAATAGAAAAAGAAACAAACATAAAAAAATAACTAAGAAAAGAAAAGCACTATTGTGCTGGATTTTTGTCGTTTGTGTTTGATTTAAAAATATAGCAATCATTGGGATTCAAACCCACAACCTCTCCCGGTCACGCATTAACTAAGCAAGCAAAAGATGGAAGTTGATAACGAAAGATTAAATTACTATTTTAACCTAATTTATTGTTTATATGAAAAGTTAAAATGACACCACCCATTTTAGTTGTTTTGATAGTTAAAGTTAATAACTCTTTTTTAAGTTATTATGTTAAACATAAATAATATGTTTTTTATTTTTCATTTTAAAAAAGCATGATATCCAAAAGACATACATAATATTACTTTTTTCTCTTACATTATAATTATGCAACCTCTATTTTTTTAGCTTGAAATTAATTTTTTTGATATTTTTAGATTGTTATGATGTATTGATGTCAAAAATAATTTTTTTTAAAAAATATATTAACTAACCATTTTGAGAAATGGTCTAGCTATTTTGAAAAACAACGAGACCATTTTGAGAAAGGGTCTAATTTTTTTTATGTTTTGGTATTTTCTTGGTTTTCTTTAGTTGTTTTGGGTTCGGTTGTGTGAATATTGCAAGGTGTCTTAAATAAGTTGAGTGCTATTTGGAAAAATCCTATTACAAAATCTTGATTGATGAAGTCGATAACCATTATATTTATAAGTTCTTCATTCTTTACCTTTGTGAATCATTTTCTTACTTGTTTGATCATTTCTTAAATGTTGTTATCTAAACATCGCAAGAGTGTGTATAATACACATATTCACACTTATATGACATAAATTATGTTTTACTTAACAATTAAAATAATATTAATGCATCTGGCATACAAGCATGTTTCATATAGCATATTAGCATAGACTTATTAAATCATTTAATCATTATAGCATGACATTTAAAAGCTTCATGATATATATCATGATTTATCAATATGGCATACTTACAAGCATGACCATGTGTATGCATTCATCAAGACTATATCTAATCAATATTTTATAATGGACATATGAAATATTAGTTAGTTAATAACATCAATATTCGATGTTTATGTTATCATTAAAACATAATGAAAAACTTCATTAAATCATCATTGTAGTTATAAGGCTAACAAAGATATTGCTAAGACTTATAGACTAAAAGGAAGATAAAATGATGTGAATAAGCCCAACAATCCCTATGTCAAACTAATTGTGGGTAAGTGTACTAAATATGGGGACCTAAAGCATCATTCTAATGATTGTATGAGATAAAAATTAATCAACATGATTGAGAAACAATACGAGAAAGAATATTTTGAAGGTTAATATGAGTTATATACACCTGATGGAAATGATGAGCATTTATATAAATCCTAAAGACAAATTATTTTAAGAGTGATGTTTGTGGTGTAGGAATTAATGGTATATTCTCCCAATAAAATAGACCCATGACATTTTATAATGAGAAGTTAAATGATTCTAAATTAAAGAGAGGTCGACGTATGATAAGAAGTTTTATACTATTTTTCAAACTTTGAATAAGTGGAAGTATTATCTCATAGGCAAGAGATTTCTATTATATTCTGATCATAAGGCATTAAAATTCCTAAAGACTGGTTCAAGAGTGATGTTTGTGGTATAGGAATTAAGGGTATATTGTCCCAATAAAATAAACCAATGACATTGGATAGTGAGAAGTTAAATGATTCTAGATTGAAGTGGTTAATGTATGATAAAGAGTTTTATGTCATTTTTCAAACTCTGAATAAGTGGAAGCATTATCTCATAGGCAAGAGATTTTTATTATATTTTGATCATTAAGCATTAAAATTCCTACATGTATATAAGTAAATAAATAATATTATACAAATGAGACGGGTGACTTTCTTGCTGCAGTTTCTAATTAGAATTGTGTGCAGGGCTGGAATCTTGAATAGGGTTGTTGATGTTTTGAATAGAAATGAAGTATTACTAATCACTTTAAGGGAAAAGATCACTAAGTTTAATTATTTTTACATTTCTTGATTCAAGATTTGTATAGAGAAGGCTTAGTTGGTCACTTGAGATGAAAGTAGATAAGTGATGTTGTCATTAAAATGCATTATTGGCCTTACTTGAAATATGATACTGGTAAGTTTGTGTCAAAACACTATATTTGTCAAACTGTCAAAGAGCAAGTATAAAATATAGGTTTATACATTTCTTTTTATATTTTTGAAAATATATAGGAAAACTTGTCTATGGCTTTTATACTTGGATTGCCTTATACATTAAAAAGAGTATTTTTTTTTTTTTTTGTAGTTAACATGTTTTCAAAGATGGCTTATTTTATTCCTTGCTAGAAGATGAATGATGATTTTATAGTTGCTTGACTTTTATACTAAGAGGTGGTTTGTTCGCATGAATTTCTAAATACCATTACTTTTTATTGAGATAATAAGTTTATTAGTCACTTTTAGAAAATATTATAAAGGATGTGTGATTCATCTTTACTATTCATTAACATAACACACACACAAACAAATAGGTAAATAGAGTCGCTGCAATAGACACTTAATAGTTTAATTAAAAGCACATGTGGTAACAAGCCAAAGCATTAAGGGGTTGTGCACTTACACGATAAGGATTTGCATATAAAGTGTTAAACATAATGTTATAGATAAAACATCATTCTAGGTTACTAGATTGTGTTAGTTACAATACTACTACTGAGAAGATGGCTATACATGTTAATGTAAGACAAAAGTTGTAGCTACTAATGCTAAATATAAGAAGATTGTCAATGAACATTATTATGTTAAAGTGTTCAAGGGATGAGATAAAGGTGATGGAGTTTTTACATAATAAGAGATTTTTGGTAAGGATGTAAAGCAAGTTACAACAAAAAAAATATGATCTTTATATCATAATAAAAAAAAAAGATCACATACCATACTTATATTATCAAAATGCTAGATAACATGGGTATTTTTAAAATCTTTAATGTTTATAATATTTATTTTTATTATGATGATGAACTATTATATCCAGATATGATTGTTGACTCGAGGTTAAGTCTACTAGTTAGACATAGCAAATTCTAAAAAGAAGTTTTGATAAGCAAGATGATTATTTAACAAAAACAACCATAATTTTTTTGTCTAATAGTTAGATCTCATCAAATTTGAGGAGGAGCTTCTACAAGTCTTGTTCCTTTTTTTTTTCTTTTTTTTTCCTAGTTAATTTTGCTGGCTCTAGATAAGATAATGAAGGCTCTCAAATTAGGCACAGAATATGTATTTATTATTTTTCTTTATTTTGCTAGCTATTTTTGGATTTTCCTAGTTAGTTTGGTGTTTTTTTTCCCTTTCTAAATAGACGAGGTCGGTTTAGATATTATAAAAATGGTTGATGTGTTATTTTTCAGAAGAGTTTTATGAATTATTGACCTTTCAGAATATATCAAATTTTCCCTATAATTTAAGCATGGAGTTGCTATTTCAGCTGTTATCTTGCCTTGTTGGACTGGCTACTCAACTGTGTTGTTCACAATAGAGGATATATATATATATATATATATTTTTTTTTTTGTTGGAAGTCCCTGCAATATCTCTTTGGATATTGTTCTTTTCTAGCTATTAATTAATGTTTTTTTTTTCTTTTTTCTTTTCAGGGTTTATATCTTCTGTCTCTGATAAGGTTGAAATATGTTTAAATGGAACTCTACGGAGAACCTTTTTGTCACTCTTATATGATTTGATTCCCGTGGTTCCCATCATACAAGCTAACCCTACGGAGATCTTGATTCATATATATACTAAGCAAAAATGGCAATATGACTAAAGGTACCAGTCACTTCAGTTAGTAATCTTGCTTGCCAATAAATAAGATATCTAACCCTTCATTTTGCAAACCAATTGGGAAATGACTTCAAGATTATGCTGAACTACTTGACGTCAAGTAAGTGAAAGTTTAAGCAGGAAATGGGCAGGAAATCTATTTACTGTGGAAGGAGTGGCACGGCCAAATTTGAGCAGATAAAAGAAGGAAAATCATATTCATGGATACTAGTAATTTGAAACACCAGGACCTTTGAATGGAAGTTTGCATCTATGCAAATATGGTTTCTAGCTACAAAACGTTCTGCCATGGTTCTCTGTATATAGCCCATGTCAATTTCTAACAAGTGCTTAAATTCTGTTATGTTCTTCAATAAGATTAAAAAAAGTACGGACTTCTGCTGTGAAAAATAAGCAGGAACTTTAAAAGGGAGCGTATCAGTTGTCTGTCCTTTGTCCAAAACGGCAAATCTATTACCATTAGAATAGTCAAGTCTCTTGTTTTGGGAGGAATTCCAAGTGAATTTATCCTTTACTTCGAATGTAATGTATGATAAAGAAAGAATGTCTGCAAAAAGTATTAGTGATATCCCAAGTTTCCAATAAACAAAAAAGAAAAAGAAACGCTATAGCTAATTGATCTAGCCTGCCTTTAGTCGGAGATCAGATCAAGAGTTATGGTTCTTTTCTTCAAGGGTACGCTAGCAGCTATTCAGTGAGGACTGTAATTTGAAGTTTTCTCTCTGCATGTACAACTCAAAAGTACTGTAAATGGACATTTCCTTGATCAGAAAGCAATTATAATTTATTTAATATACTGATCTTATCAGTCCATGAAAAGGTTACACAACACTGTGGAGATTACATGAAAACCTGCTCTCTCAATCTGCTCCACCAAAATCTATCTGGCATGCATGTCCAACAAGATCAAAGGATTTAAAACTTATTTAATGATGGTAAATATTGTCTGAACCATAGTGAGAATCAAAAGAGTAGCAGCCGCAAATAAAGAAACAATTGCCCATGGGGTGCCAAAGTAATTGCTCACCAACAGAGCACGCCATCTTGGCAACCTGCGCCGGTTATACCTGTTCACCTCCTGGCACAGTTTTAGATAATAGTATTTTTTCAAGTACGCATCCTGATAAAGCTTGTTGAAGAATTGCGTTGCCTCATCTGGATTCAACCAATTATCAATGATTCCACTACTGGTGAATTTATCCATATCTGTGGTAGTGTTAATGAGGTTGTCTAGGAGGACGGCATATGAAGTGATTCTGTCAGTGCATTTAGGACAAGACTGCTCATAGCTGATGAGGTTTCGAATGATGACTTCAGTTGTCTCCTGAACTAGCAATGGAGGGATTTCCAGGACACCATTTTGGAATTTTATATCCAAGATGCTTCTTGACTCACCCACCTTCAATTTAATTCCGGCGTCTACAAGATTTGTGACGGAAGGAATAGGTTCCCATCCGGTTCCACCATCTTCCTCTTCTCCAGATGACAAAACTAACCAATTTCTTAAGAGGTCAAGCAGATGTTTTTTTCCCTGGTAAGAGGAAAGTATGGGGGGTGGATTCGATGAAAAAATGTTCTCAAAGAATTGAAGGGCAAGTTGTGCGAGGGCTGTCGTGTTTCCAGGTAACGTGGTCATGCTGAACAAGCGTTCAAGGACAAACCAAGGTATTTGGTTTTCTACCAATATCAAGTCATGATATAGGTACTGCAACATACAAGACATGTTGAAGATAGGATCATCAACATCTCTAATATGATTATCTTGATACTTCCTAAATAGCTCAATAAGAAAGCAACCATCTATTACCAACATTCTGACAAAATCCTCTACACCGACATCAATTGGTCCGGCATAACACGAACGTGCCTCTTTCTCGATCCCCCTGGTGAATGTGATCAACTCCTTCAGTTTTATGCTCCCAGATCCTCGGGAGAGAAGGCCTTTGAGATACTTCACTTTAATTTTCTCTGTAGACTTCATCAGTGGATGGTGACGATGCCAGGGGCCAATTGAAAATGCGTTGGGGGTATAAGCTTTTTCGCTATGCCTTCGGAGAATGTGGGGCACTCTAAAGATGCATACTTTATCAGGCATTATCAAATTCTGGGACATCATACTTTCAACGGAAGAGGTCAATGAATCAATATCAACTGTGACCTGATCATCTACTCCATGAGAAGGATCGCATATATCAGCACTCCTTGGACCACCATCCCTTTCGGATCTTGCCATCGTTTCTATGTGAAGAAGAAAAGAATAACGAGGACAAAAAACAAAAATAGAAACTACTTGAAGAGAAAGAAAAGGAATTATAAGCTAAGTGTGAAAAGTAACCCATTCAACGAATTCTATATCTCTTTTAAACCCATAAATTCTACAGGCCAAGCTCAACAAACCATGATTCGAGTACATACTCAGAACCCAAACCCTTAATCCAAATCCTACCTGGTTGTGTAAACTTATCCTACACAAAGAAAGTTTTCTGCAAGTTTTTGAACTCAGTTGCACTCCAAACATAACTCTGTTGGGAGTTTAGAAAGGTTTGTGATTTTTCAATCCTTCTGAAAAGAATAGTACTTTCCTAGCAATTTTCCAAAAGAGCAATCAGAAGGACCTATGAAGCTAACGAGTGTGGTGTAAGGTACTGTAGGAGAACATATATTAGCATTAAGCTTCTTTCATACCTGACAGAATGCAACTTTCCTGTAGATCTTCTCACTCCTCAATGATTTTATTTTGTTACCTATGTTGAGTTGTTGACTGCTGCCTGCAACAATTTGCAAGAAAAGTTTTACATGGTATCATCGAAGTTTGCTGCTGAAATTCCGAACCATTTCAGATTGCAACCCTACAAAGTTTACAATGATAGTCAACTGTGCAAAGATAAAAATGGTGAAGCATTACCTTTCTCGATTAGCCAAAGCCTTGATTCGTTCTTGATGCTCTAAAAGTGAATTCTTCAGGGTTAGGGGCATGCACGTTTATTGTTTATGGAAGAGCAGATTGAGGCATTTGAAGACAACTTCCTTGGAATCTTCCTTGGAAGAGCAGATTGAGCAGATTAAGGTATCAGTCCTTTTCTTTTCTTTGGTAGTAATTTATCCCTTGATTTGGAGACAACTTCCTTGGAATCTATCTTTAGAATTTCTTAAGTGTGATATAAACAACGTCGGGAGTAAATCTATATTTTATATTTTATTACTGAATGCAACTAGTATTCAAAGAAACAACAGTAAGCACATGTAACATTTGAACTCTCTTCATCATATAAAAAAAACCACAATGAGTGCAGCTAGTATCTTTCGAAGAAGTTTACAACTCATTAAATAAATGTAAAAATCAATCTAAACCCGGGATTAAATCTGAAAATAAAGAGAAAAAGGTAACAAGACTAACCTAAACAACATATTCTTGACTTGATTTATAGGTCTTTCAAACCTCGACAAGTTATAAAAAACAAGATTCAAGTTATTTGGGTCTGGGTATCATGTCAGACCTAAAATTTTTGGGCCTGACAACAATGCTAAGTCAAAAAGCATTGGATCTACCAACCATGTTTAGTGCCAGACCTGGGTACAGGTCTGGCATGGTTGCCAAAATCAAGCGTGGGTGTGCCAATGTTTCCAGACCTAGGGGCAGGTCTGCCGATGTTGTCAGACCCAAGTGTGAGTTTGGCTTGGCCTCAGACTCACAGCTCTTAGGTCTGGCATGGCTATCAGGGCTAATTGGCTATAAAATCCTGCATTGCCATCAAAAACAAGTCGTTTGGGTTTGACATTGCTGTGGGATTTAAGGGGTTGAAAATGATTTCTATCCTTTAAATATTTTTGTTTTATATATTTAATAAATAATAATATTAATTTGTTGTAGAGCAAAAAATAATATTATAATATATATATTATGGATGATGAAATTAATGAATTCCAAAAGACTTGTGTGATTTATGTAATCAAACCACACTGCTCAATTAACCAGCTTTTTATGCATTTAGGTAAATTACACCAAGTCCTATTCAATATTATAAAATTATAAGTCATTAAAAAGTCCAAGTTTTGATAATAATACAAAAACCCTTTATTATGTCTAAAACACTCTTAATTACAATTTGTTTTAAAATAATTAAATTATAAAAATAATATTGAAAAATAATATTAAAAAGAAAACTCAAAACAAAATTAAATATTGCACGTGTGCTAAAAAAACATTGTGCCAATTTTTTATATTCTTTTTTGTAATTTTTTAGTTTAGTTACTTTTTTCCAAATGGTAATGGAGAACATTTTGGATAAAAAAAGGAGGTTAGGTTAATGTAATTATTAAAATTATAATTATAATTATAAATAAACTAAAAGAGTTGGGTTATTTTACTATATATGACACTATTCATATGAACAATTCAATTAATTTTTTTAATTTCGGTCCACATAATGTTCATATGAACAAAGCAATTTTTTTTGTGATTTTTGTTATTAATTTTGTTTTTCTAATTTTATCATCCCATGTTATATTAACATGGTTTTATGTGGTTGGATTTTTTTTCAATGTACATGCTCTCGCTTTTACAAAGTGTTGAAAAATATTCTAATAATTAATCAAAATTAATTTTATAAAATATAACTTTAGGTTACAATTAAAAAAGAAATTAAAAGAAGAGGTACCAATTAAGACTTTGACATAGAAAACTTTACTTTGATCCCTAAAGTTTCAGTTTATTTATTTATTTATTTGTTCCTTATTATTTTAGAAATTTATAATTCAACCCCAAACCTCATTTATTTTACGTTTCAATCCTTACATGTTGAGAGAGGAAAGTGACAGTCACAGGAAAATATAGAAAGGAAGGAAAGCGCTTGAAAAGCCATATTTCAGCTTCAAAAAAATAATATTGATGTCCATGAGTTCATCTTCTGAAGGGATGCTTAATGAATATGGTGTTTCTATTCAATCATACTGGAAAAAATTGATTTGGGTCCATAAATTTTCTTTTCGAGTGATTTTCAGTCCTTAAAGTGATTAGAAGGTATTTGAACTTTAAAGTAGATTTATTAAGGTTTCCATAATGTTTTTAAGTGAAAAAAATTGAAAAATAGATTTGTTAGATCAAAAGCTCGAACATCAACTTTATAGGGATCGAAGATTAATAGAAAATTGTCTAGTTAAGTAGTTTACAATTACAAACAACATATTTTTTATTTTTTAAAAAATAAAGTAAATGATGTGTTGTCTACTCTATTAATAAAAAATTCAGTCAAGCAAGCAAGCCTAACCATAGTTTTAAGACCCGGCCCGGTGGTCGGCCTAGTCCAAGGCCCGGGTTCCGGGTTTTGACCAGGTCACCGGGTCTCGACCGGGTCGCCGGGTCGGCCGGGTCAAAATTTATTTTTTAATTTTTTTTAAAAAAATCAAAACGACGTCGTTTTACCAAAAAAAATAAAAGTCAACGGGTTTGGGCCGGGTGTTGACTGGGTCTTGCCGGGTCGATCGGGTCTGGCCGGGCTAATTCTCAAGCGGGTTTTGGCCTTCACCCGGACCGATCCCATACCCGGGTCGGCCGGGTCCCGGATCGACCCGCCAGGCCGGTCTGAGTTTTAAAACTATGAGCCTAACCTTCTATGCCTGAGCGTACTAGAGCTTTTTAATTCCTAGGCTGGGGTGCAGGTATGACTACTAGGCCAAAAGCATTTGGCCTCTATTTTTTTAACTTTTGAATTTTTTTTTGTTTTAATTAATAGCTCTCTCTCTGTTTATTTTTTTTACTTTTCATTATTTTTTTTATTTAAATTTTAATTAATTCCTTCTCTTTTATATTTTTTATCTTGTTTTGTTCATTTTTTTAATAACTAGTTTTTTTAATTGTTTTAATATTTTTTTTAATGTTTCAAATAGATTATAGTGATTTTTTTATTTTTTATTTTATATAAATAAATTGTATTTGTTTAATGACATTACAAGAACAAAAATTGGTTGTTCTTGACAACCAAAATTAACCTTTAAGATAAAATAAAAAATATATATAAAAAACAATTGAGGTTAAATATTTGCATGTGCATGCATATTTTGTTTTTTCTAGAAAGTTATCCTTTTGTTTTAGTTTTTGACGTATTTATCACTCATGCTTTTATTGCGGATTGATGTAAAATTTTGGAACATAAAAAAATCTCATATCGTCAAAAACGTTTTGGCATTATTATTATATTTAGTATAACAATTCATACTTAAAAACTATAACTCGACTCTTTGATTATTATTTAGTTAATTTACTAAACCGGCAACATGGATTACAGATTTCACTGACTCAATTTTTTTTTTATTAGATGATAGAAAATTCAGAAATTAATTTACTATCATCCTAACACTCAAGAATAAAATTCAATAAAAATCTCACATTAAATAATAAAATTGAAAAAAAAAATACAAACAAAAGAGCCAAAAAATCTCGACCCGACTCTTTTATTAATATTTAATTAATCTGTCAAAATCATGATTCGAGTTATGGACTCTAATTGATCAATTTTGTTTTTATTTTATTATATGATAAGAAATAGGAAAATTGATTTACTATTAATTCAATACTAAAGTATAAAATTCAATGAAAATCACACACAAAATGATGAAATTGAAAAAAAAAAACCAAAAGATATAAATAAAATGGTAAAAAATCCAACCCCGACTATTTGATTAATATTTAGTCAAACTCGTGACCTGAGTTATAAACTCTACTAGTCTTATTTATTTTTTTAAAACTTAATATATGATAAAAATAAATATAACAATTGATTTACCATTAACTCACTAATAAATAATAAAATTGAATAGAAACCCATTACTAAATGATGGAATTGAATAAAAAAACTAAAGATAAAAAAATGGGCCAAGTGTGAAAAGTATCCCATTCGGATCTTGCCATCGTTTCTAAAGAATAATGAGGACAAAAAAATATAGAACCTACCTCAAGAGAAAGAAAAGGAATTCTAAGCTAAGTGTGAAAAGTATCCGGCCCATTCAACGAATTATATATCTCTTTTAAACCCATAAATTCTTCAGGCCAAGCTAAACAAACCATGATTGGAGAATCTACTCAGAACCCAAACCCTCCAAATCCTACCGAGTGGAAAATTTTTACATGGTATCATCGAAAATTTGCTGCTGAAATTCCGAACCATTTCTGAGTGCATCCCTACAAAGTTTACTATGATATTCAACTGTGCAGAGATAAAAATGGTGAAGCATTACCTTTCTCGATTAGCCAAAGCCTTGATTCGTTCTTGAGACTCTAAAAGTGAATTCTTCAGGGTTAGGGGCATGCACGTTTATTGTTTATGGAAGAGCAGATTGAGGCATTTGAACACAAGTCTGTGAAAGCATAGGCCGAGTAGGGAGGAAAAATTTGATGTTTCTCATGCAACTAGAATCAGAAGGAGGGGATGAAAAGAAGTAAGAACTACATCACTACCAGAAATTTGGTTAATAGCAACGAATTTTCCGACGGAATATTTCTGTGAGTAATTTGAGGTCGAAATTACCGACGAAAATTTTTCTGTCCGTACTTCATTTGGTAACTACCGACTGAATTACGGACGGAAAATTCAAAATTAAAAAAAAAAAGGCGGTTCGCTGACGTGGAGGTTTTTGCGGGTGATATTTACCGACGGATTCAAAACAGCAGCTCCATATAGTAACATGACTGGTTCACCATTTAAAATGCCGATCGAATCACTGAGGGATTTGAAATGGCAGATCTATACGGTGACATGTCGATTTTTCCATCAGAATAGCCGACGAACTCACTGACGGAAAAAGTTAATATATGCCCTCTCTGTCGACCCTCTCCTCCCCTATTTCTCCTTCTTCTTCCTAATCCCAACTCTCTCCGTCTGCAAACAACCAGCCCCCCTTCCCTCCCCCCAAACAAAAATCTCCCTCATCTCAGCATAACAAGTTATATTTCTTGAAGTTTTGTGGTCATAGGATCCGTGTTCTGATTTACTGACGGCTTTTATCAATTTTTGTAAGTAATTCTATCTTTTTAAATTTTAACATTTAAATGTCAATTTTATTATTTTTTTAGTATATGTATTTTGTTAGTAGATGTACATGTTTTATTGTTATTTCTCAAACAAACTTGTAGTATATGAATGTATAATTTTATACCTGTTATGGTTTGTTTTAGATTTTGTAAGATTGTATTTGTTTGTAAATTGTTAAAACTTTATGGAATTACCGAATTACATGTGTTGTTTTGAAATAATTAATAGCTTGCTTAATGGGTCCGTTTTAAGTTTTATTAATGGTATTGCAGAGTAATAATTTCCGTAAATTTATATATATTAATTTGTATGAACGTTGATAAATGATAATGAATATTTAATATTTATGAGAAGTTGTGATTGGTTTGTTGGATAATCTCGAGGTAAAGTAATATTTTTGCAAGTTTATTTACCTAACTTAGTTAATTAATACATGATGTCATCATAATTTTATAGAGGTTTGATATAAGTCATGGATGATCGTTGTTCATGGATGTATCGAGAATCACCCCAAGGATTGTGGAGGATGGATTATTGTAACGGGGTTCAGGGTTTTATTAATTTCACAACATCTATTCCCAGAAATTTTACTGGAGGCAGTATTAGGTGTCCATGCAGAAAGTGTCAAAATAAAAAGTATATGCATCCAGATGTTGTAATGATGCATCTTTTACACCAAGGGTTTATGAAGAAATTACCAGTGTTGGTATACACATGAAGAAATATTTGTTAGCAAGAGGAGAATGAGAGAAATAGTGGTTGGGTCAACTTCTAGTGCTAGCAACGTGCATGAAACGACAAATGACAACACTAATCCTTATAGAAATATGGCTATGGATGCAACGAGAATGAATCAAGGTAATGTCAGTCAATGTCCAATCATAAAAGAAGAACCTAATGTAGATGCAGCTAGGTTTTTTGATTTATTGAAAGATTATGACGAACCATTATGGGATGGCTCCACAAACCACAGTAAATTATTGGGCATAGCATAGGTGTTCACCATCAAGTCAGATCATGGGTTGAGTGAGCCCGGCTATGACAAAATTATTGAATGGGCGAGAAGCATTTTACCTGAAGGGAAAAGACTGAAATAGAACTTCTATGTTGCGAAGTCCATAATGAAACCCCTCAGTTTAGGATACCATAAAATTGACATGTGCCCTAACTTCTGGATGTTATACTACCTTGAAAATGCTGAGATGACTAAGTGCATGACATACGGGCATTCTCGTTACAAACCCAGAACTAGTAGGGGAAAGACTCTAGTGGCATATAAAAAACTTAGATACTTCCCAATCACACCTAGACTGTAGAGGTTATTCATGTCACCAAGGACTGTTGAGCACATGACATGGCATCAGGCACATGATGCAGTTGATGGAGTGATGGTGCATCCTTTTAACGGCGAAGCGTGGAAACGCTTTAATAGTGTGTATCCCCACTTTTCAATTGTATCAAGGAATGTGCATCCTTGGTTGTGTACAAACGGATTCAATCCATTTGGGTCATTTGCTGCTCCTTGTTCTTGTTGGCTGGTCATAATCACAATTTATAACTTGCCAACAGGAATGTGTATGAGCCCGGAGTTCATGTTTGTCTTAAACCGTTGATTGATGAGTTGGTGCAGTTGTGGTCCTTTGGAGCTCTGACTTATGATATATTAAGGAAACAAAATTTCCTTATAAGGGTGACTTTGATGTGGACTATCAATGATTTTTCAGCTTATGGAATGCTTTCTGGTTGGAGAATGCATGGGAAACTAACATGTCCATACTGTATGGAAAACAACAAGGCATTCACGCTAGGAAACAAAGGTGAAGAATTGCATGATGTTGTATCAGAGTATGATGACATTGTGTTTGGCCTTCAATTAGGTAAGCAAAATTTTTCTAGTTTTGGTTTGACCCATAATTGAGTAAAGGGAAGTATCTTTTGGGAGCTTCCTTATTGGAAGACCAATCTGCTCCGTCATAACCTTGACATCATGCACATTGAAAAGAATGTGTTTAAGGACATTTTCAACACCGTCATGGATGTGTAGGGGGAGACAGAGGATGACATCAAGGCTAGATAGAATATAGCCTTATATTGTAACCATAAAAATATGGAGTTGGTTTATGATGAGTCACGGGTCACAAAACCAAGAGCAAGCTTCATGTTAGAGAAAAACACACAACTGCTAGTCTACAAATGGCTTAAGAGTCTGCGTTTTCAGGATGGACATGCATCGAACATATCAAGGCTGGTTAATATAGAGGACTGCAGATTGTATGGAATGAAGACTCATGACTGCCACGTGTTTATGCAAACACTCATCTCATTAGCTTTTCGTGATTTGTTGCCAAAGGAAATATGGGATGCACTCATAGAAATTAGTCATTTCTTTACAGATATATGCTCCAGCAAGTTGAATGTTGAGCACTTTGAGAGGCTTTAAATGAATATCGTTGAGACACTATGCAAACTTGAGATGATATTCCCTCCATCATTTTTTGACTCAATAGAGCATCTCCCTATACATCTACCGTTCGATGCAAAAGCTGGAGGACCGGTCTAGTATAGATGGATGTACCCATTCGAACGGTAACATATTACAGTTGCAATGTAATTCATATATAAAAGTATTTTCTATGTTTTTCTTCATTAAAAATACTTGATAAATTCAATGCAGGTACTTGTTTAATCTCAAGAAAAAGGTTAAGAACAAGGTGCATGTTGAGGCTTCAATATGTGAGGCCTATATTGTTGAGGAGATCTCAATATTTATCTAGTACTATTTCGACCCTCATCTGAGAACGAGAATCAATCGCGTTCGACGACATGATGATGGCGGTGAAGTGCCTTCTAGTGGGAACTTGTCAATATTCTCCAATACTGGACGACCCACACCTAAAAATGTCGTAAGAAGAAGATATTTTTCGGAAATAGAGTTCAAACAAGCACACAACTATGTTCTATTTAACTGTGATAAACTGAGACCTTTTATTTATTAAGTTTATATATGTGTAATACTAATTAAACTTTATCAGTAATATACTGTTAATTATATATTGTAATATCATACACTCATTATCACTTGCAGGCAACATCGATAATATTTGCTCTTTAATAACTCACAACTGACCGAATCTCAGATCTTTCAATTACAAGATGAACAATTTGCCATGTGGTTCAGAACACATGTAAGCACTATCACAAACTCATTTTAACTTGCAAAATTGAAGATGAAGATGATGATATCCATATTGAAGATTGCGATGAGGGTGATGACTATTCAATTGATGATAAAGAAGAAGAAAATTATAACTAACTATCAGAATGAAGCTCTGTATAAAACCCTTTTTTCATGTAATATAGATTATGGATGATATATTTTGTAACACGAAATATTTATTGTTTAAGCACTGTTGTTTTTGTTTTGTGTGATGGACATTTATCATTTAAGTTTTTGTAGGAAAGTAAATAGGCAATACAAGTACAACCTTTCTTGTATAATGCCACAATCATCGACATCCATACCGATGGAATAAAGTCCGTCAGCATTTCACAGAGAGTTTGAAAATAATTACTTGAAATGCCACAATCACTAATGAAAATACCGACGGATAACAGTTTGTTAGCATTTCATAGAGAGTTCGAAACTAATTACTTGAAATGCCACAATAATCGACGTCCATACCGACAAATTGTATTTCGTTTGCATTTCACAGTAGCATCACTGGAAATGCCACAACTATCACCGACGACTTTCCCGACGGAGTTAAGTCCGTCGCCATTTCACAATAGCGTCACTGGAAACGCCACAACACCGATGACTTTGCCGATGGATTCATGTCTGTCAGTAAGGTGTCGGCGGGTCAATATTACTGACGGACTGTGCGAATTCCAAAGGGTGGTGTATTAAATGCATCTTTGACCGCGTCTGCTTGCTGACAGAATTACCAACAAACCACACAAAATGAGGGTAATTATAAATGTTGGTGCGAAATTCAAAAATTACTGACAGAGTTTTAACACTTCACTGATGGAATAAATTAAAATAATAATTAATTTTTATTTCCGTCGGTGAATCCATCGGTAAAACTGCGCTATAAATCCCAGCGACCGCCTCTTCAATTCATTTTTTCATCTCCTCCTTTTTTCACCTTAACTTTCAATTTTTTTCCTCTCAATTCTTCAAAGCTTTCACGTACAATCTCTAGCAAGTTTTCTTGTGAATCTTCATTACAGTAAAAGGTATGTGTTTCCTCTATTTCATTTTACTTTAAGGGTTTTTTTTTTAGCTATTTTTTTTTTGTTATGTTTTTTGTTTTGGTGTATTTTTATAATGTAGATAAAGTCTTGAATTCAACACATTATTAAGGTAAGCATATTTCATTCCTAAAGTCTATAGTTTTGTTTTTGAATTTATTGAATATTTTTCATTGTTGTATTGGCATAATTATTGAATAATTTGTTGAATTGTAATTGTTAATGTTGAATTTACCTTAGAATTAGTAATTGAATATGTTGGAATAATTAGTAATTTTACTCTATTATTGCATGATTTGTGTTAAATTATTTCCATTGATTTTAATTGTTAGTCTAGAATTTTTTTTGAATTTATTGTATTGTTGTATTGGCATAATTATTGAATAATTTGTTGAATTGTAATTGTTAATGTTGAATTAACCTTAGAATTAGTAATTGAATATGTTGGAATAATTATTAATTATACTCTATTATTGCTTGATTTGTGTTTAAGTTTTTCCATTTATTTTGATTGTTAGTCTAGAGTTTTTTTTTTTAAATTTATTGTTTTGTTGTATTAACATATTTATTGAATAATTTGTTGAATTGTAATTGTTAATGTTGAATTTACCTTAGTATTAGTAATTGAATATTTTGGAATAATTATTAATTTTACTCTATTATTGCATGATTTATGTTTAATTTTTTTTATTTTAATTGTTAGTGTAGAGTTTTTTTTAATTTATTGAATATATTTTATTGTTGTATTGGCATAATTATTGAATAATTGGTTGAATTGTGATTATTAATGTTGAATTTACCTTAGAATTAGTGATTGAATATGTTGGAATAATTAGTATAGATTGGGTCAATTGGTTGTGGCTATTGTTAATATTTACAAGTTTGTGAATTTGGGTAGTATCCAATATAGGGGACGTGCTGTCGATTTTTTTTTTTAACATTTGAATTTAATTATTTGTATAAAATTATGTAGATGCGTAGAATGAAAACCAAAGTTGGTCGCTTACATATGGTCACAGCTAGTTCGTCTAGCAGTGAGGATGATATTTCCTTAGGTGCCTCTCCAGAAGAGGCACCTACACCACTTGCGCCGTCAACCGATGCTGTCTCTTCCAGTGCTAGTTCATAGCACAGAGGCGGCGTGTCTTTGCAGCGAAATCAATTTACCCGCAAGTTCGAGGCACAGTGGAAGGACGACCTTTCAATATAAGTTTGTTAAGGTTTTAGTTTTTTTTTAAAATTATAACATAATTTATGAAGCAATCACTATTTCATTAATTTCATTTATTTTCAGATTCACAAACATGGAGGCCGCCCAAGTAATATCATCGGCGTTTAAATCGTGGATGGAGATTCCATTGTTTCAACAGAGTCAGATATCCATGCATCCTGAATGGATGCCTGAAATCAATGCATGGTTTAACAGATTTGAGGTTGGTGTTAATTTATAATTTTCAGTTTATTTATAATAAATCATTAATATAATTGTAAATAAATTATTATTTTTATTTAAAATTAATTATTTATACACATGAAAAATTCTGCTAGGACAGTGAGCATAACACTATTGTGAGGAGGGTGTGGGAAAATCATGTGGCAAGTAGGTAACATCGAAAACAATACAAGATTTTTTTTAGACAGAAATTTATGTTTCGAAATGTAATTTTTGGTTGCATGAAGTAGGTTGCGTGATTTTTTGTATGAAGCATAATAAAGGGCAAAACAAACCGCGAGAGATAAGGGTTTTCAAGGCTGGAACGATGTTGCAATTTGGAGGGATTTCAAACCGATATACATCCCGAAAGATATATGGCAGCTCTATCTTGAGCACGTGACGTCTGAGCGATTCACACGACGCTCATAGTCCGGTGCTGGCAACCGGAATCGACCAATACATAGCTCGGTGACAACGCACACCGGCGGCTCAGTTTTGTTTGCAGCACATGCGAAATGGATTGTAAGATTAATTTAAATGAAATATATCATTAAATTAATTTGTTGTTAATAAATATTTTTTCATTATAGGCTACGTCTCTTGGACGTGAGCCGAGCCCGATGGAGCTTTTTATGGAGATGCACGTGCAGAGTCAAGATCGTCAAAAGAGGGCGCAACAGTTCGTTGATTGCTCGTGATATGTTTGTTCAACCTTTTTATTTTATAAATTATTATGTTTATTGAATTGAATATGATAATTACTTTTTTTTCTTTTCAGGAGACCTATAATAATCGGTTGAGAGAGAGACACGGGGACGATCCTTTGACCCATCCGGAATTCGATCCAGATTTGTGGATGGAGGTTGGATGTCTGGTTGACCCAATGAAATCAAGTTTACGGGTCCTCCAACACTACGGCTGACAACTTGCGGTCAGCCCGTAGTGTTTCAACCGTTGTGAGCTCTCAATCAATACCGTGCTACCAATCTAAGGAGTTCGTGGCCTTGCAGCAACACACAGCTTAGCTCACTGAAAAAAATGACCACCTATCAGCGGAGTATGCACAACTCAAAGCGGCTCATGCACAACAAAGAGCAGAGTATGCACAACAAACAGTGGATCATGAACAGCTTCGTGAAATGATCATGAACATGGCATCACAGAATGGAACATGTGTGCCTAATCCTTTTTGGCCGTATAACCACCAGCCTCCTCCTCCTCCTCCAGCTCCACCTTTATATTAATTTGTAATAAATATTATTTACCTTTAAATTTTCATTCAATATTTTTTTTGAAACACATTCAGTTTGTAATGAATATTATTTAACTTTATTTTTTTATTTTTGATGTTTAATAGAAATTTTACTTGCATAATTGGTTTTTATTACCATTAATTTATATAATTTTATATTATGTATTCTAAATAATTTTTTAAAAACAAATTTAAAAAAAAAGTATTACAAAGGGTTTTACCGACAGAATGAGTTCGTCGGCATTTGACAGTAGCTGCCACATTCACCAATGAATTTACAGACAGATATATTTGGTCGGTATTTCATATATACACTTACCGACAACTTTACCGACAATATATTCGTTGGCATTTGACAGTAGCTGCCACAATTACCGATGAATTTATAGACGGATATCTTCGGTCGGTATTTCAAACACTCACTGACAAATTTACCGATGGTATATGGCAGTCGGTAAATCACGCTATCACCGATGGAATAAAATCCGTTGGTATATTTTTCAAGCGGGAAACTTTTTTTTTTTGTGCGCAAATTCCGTTTGTAAAACCATCAGCAAATGATTTTTTTTGTGTTTCCAACCGATATAGCGACGGAATGTTGAATTACCAACGAAATGAAAGCCGACGGACGTATTCCATCGTTGATGACGTCGGTAAATAAATTACCAATGAACTCGTAATCACAAACCGACAGAATATTTTCGTCAGTAAAATTGTGAAATCTTATAGTGCATATTTCTGGATGATACTGAGACATCTTAAGGGCATTGTATGAAACTTTGCATCTACAAAAACATGGTTATGATAAATTGCTCTAAAGCTATGTTATTTAAATTAAAGGTATCAGTCCTATTCTTTTCTTTGGTAGTAATTTATCCCTTGCTTTGGAGACGAAACTTCCTAGGAATCTATCTTTAGAACTTCTTAAGTGTGAAATAAACAGCGTCGGTGGAAAAGCAATAAAGTAAGCAGTGTCTTTTAATTTCCTCCTGCTAAGTTCATTTGACTGCTTTGCGTTTGTATAGCCTGAAATTTTACGTGGTGTAAAAATCGCTATTAAATGTTTGGTAATATATTAAATTATGTTTTATATTCTGGAGCCCATCAAAAAATTAAGTTTGAAAATTAATTTTTATGAAGTAACTTTTACATATTTTTTTAACTGAAATTCATAAAATTCTGTTTTTTTTTAGCATTTTAAAAGTACTTTTCTCAAAATCTGAATTTTTTTAATTTTTTATTTACTTCAAATTAATTTCTTTTATATATTTTCATATCATCTTGATGCGCTGATATCAAAAATATTTATTTAAAAAAAAATTGTAATGCATTTTCAAGTAAAAAAGCATTTTTAAAAAACAACCATAACCAAACATTTTATATACATATTTTGCTGCATATAAACCTCAAACATAATTTTTACCAAATACGTATCTAATTCCAACTAATTATACTTTTTAAAAACTTACTTTTAAAAATTTTCAGTCACAAAAGTTACCTAAAAAATAAACAAACATGTAAACATGTCATCAAGTGGTTTCTATTCCTGGAATTCAAATTCAGATGGTATCCAAGGTTTCCATTTTAAGCTTCTCTCTTTGTTCAATTTCTTTGGAATATTAGGCTTCCGTTTTAACTCTAGTTCTCTTTTGCAATGGTGATGAAGTTTTAAGTCCAGCCTCTTATAACAAAAGTAAAATGGTTTGGATAAATTATTATAAAATAAGAGACATTTTACTTTAACTTTAGATTGTAATAGTAGTTTCACTTGAAAATCACTATCGATCTATATACATTATGGATGATGACATTAATGAATTCCAAAGACCCGTGCGATTTACATAATCTCTAAAGTTGATTTATTTATTTGGTCCCTATTATTTTAGAAATTTATAATTCAACTCCAAACTTAATTTATTTTACATTCCAAACCCTAATTAAATATTAAGAGAGAAAAGTGATAGTCACTAGAAATAATAAAAGGGAGAAAAAGTGCTTGGAAAACATATTTCGGCTATCAAAACAATTAATATTGATGTCCATGAGCTCATCTTCTAGAGGGATGCTCAATGAATGTGGTGTTTCTATTCAATCATGCTGAAAAAACTGATTTGGGTCAGTAAAGTTTTTTTTGGAGTGATTTCCGGTATTTAAAGTGATTAGAGGGTGTTTGGAATTAGAAATGGATTTACTAAGGTTTTTATAATATTTTTCAAATGAAAACAAGTTGAAAGAATAGATATGTGCGATCAAAAAGCTCGAAACCTTAATTTTCTAGTGACTAAAATTTACTAGAAAATTTTCTAGTCAAGTAATCTACTATAACAAATGACATATCGTTCATTAAAAAGAATGGATGATATGTTATCAGCTCTATATAAAAAAAAATCAATCAAGTGAGCAGGTCTAACCTTGTTAGGGGCACATATCTAATTATTAGGCCCAAAATCGCTTGGCTTCTCTTTTTTATTTTTAATTGATTTTTTATTTTAATTGTAATTAATAACTCCTCTCTCACTGTTTATTTTTTACTTTTCATGATTTTTTTATTTAAATATTAATTATTACCTTTTTTGTTATATTGTTTTGTTCATTTTTTTAAAATAATAACTATCTTCTTAATTGTTTTTTTTTAATGTTTCAAATAGATTATAGTGATTTTTTTAGATTTTCTTTAATTTTATATTTTATATAAATAAATTGTATTTGTATAATGAAATTACAAGAACAAAAATTGTCTGTTCTTGACAACCAAAATTAACCTTTAAGGTAAAGTAAATAAAAACAACATATAAAATAAAAAGGACAATCAAAGTTAAATATTTGCATGTGAATGTAATTTTTTCTTATTAGGAAGATTATCTTCTTCTTTTTTAGTTTTTAACTAACTTATCACTCATGCTTTCATTGTTGGTTAGATATAAAATTTTGGAACATAAAAACATACCCAAATCATCAAAAACAATTTTGTATTGTTATTAAACTCGATACAACAATTCAAACTTGAGAATCATAACTTGAGTCTTTGAATATTATTTAGTCAATTTGTCAACCCCGCAATCCAACTTATGGACTTCGTTGACCCAAATTCATTTTTTTATTTTATTAGATGATAAAAAATACAAAAATTGATTTACTATCAACCCAATACTCAAGAATAAAATTCAATAAAAATCTCACACTAAATGATGGAATTAAAAAAAAAAACCAAAGATATAAACAAAAGAGCCAAAAACTTTTGACCCAGCTCTTCGATTAATATTTAGTCAACCCGTCAAACTCATGAACCGAGTTATGAACTTCACTTGATCAATTTTATTTTATGATAAGAAATATGAAAGTTGATATACCATCAACTCAATACTAAAAAATAAAATTCAATGAAAATCACACATTAAATGTTGAAATCCCAACCCGACTCTTTGATTAATAAATTCGTGACCTGAGTTATAAATTTTATTAGCTCTAATTATTTTTTAAAAATGTATTATATGATCACAAAAATATAAAAATTGATTTACTATTAATTTAATATTAAAAAATAAAATTAAATAAAAACTGAATAGGGATTGAATAAAAAAAATTAAAGATAAAAAATTAATGTTGATAACAAAGCCACACATTAACAAAGTCAACTTATGGACTTCGTTGACCCAAATTCATTTTTTTATTTTATTAGATGATAAAAAATATAAAAATTGATTTACTATCAACCCAATACTCAAGAATAAAATTCAATAAAAATCTCACACTAAATGATGGAATTAAAAAAAAAACCAAAAGATATAAACAAAAGAGCCAAAAACTTTTGACCCAGCTCTTCGATTAATATTTAATCAACCCGTCAAACTCATTAACCGAGTTATGAACTTCACTTGATCAATTTTATTTTATGATAAGAAATATGAAAGTTGATATACCATCAACTCAATACTAAAAAATAAAATTCAATGAAAATCACACATTAAATGTTGAAATCCCAACCCGACTCTTTGATTAATAAATTTGTGACCTGAGTTATAAATTTTATTAGCTCTAATTATTTTTTAAAAATGTATTATATGATCACAAAGATATAAAAATTGATTTACTATTAATTTAATATTAAAAAATAAAATTAAATAAAAACTGAATAGGAATTGAATAAAAAAAAATTAAAGATAAAAAATTAATGTTGATAACAAAGCCACGCATTAACCAAGCGAGCCAAGGATTGAAATTGACAACAAACGACCAAATTAATATATTTACTTAGTTCAGTGTAGCCTAGTTTATAAACTATTTGGGTGGTTTGAAGGTGACTTGTCTCGTATCCTGCATATGTATAACGTTGGGCAAAACACCAATGTCCGCGTAATTGTTAAACGGTTTACGCCCTTTGAACACCCCCCCCCCTCTACAGTTCAAAAATAGAGCTACAAGGGTTTAGATTTTTCTAATGATGTTTATGAATATATTCAGTTCAGTTTTGGGTTTGTAATTATAACCAATTTAATTTTTAATAATTTACAAATTATAATCTTAATTCATTTAATTTTTTCGAACTCAAGTGAATTGAATATATCATTTAAGATTAATTTTGTTTATAAATATTTATTGGAGACCAAACACAATGTCAGTGTACTCTGATATAATATCATGCAATTCTTCACCAGAAAGACGCGAGAGTGCAACATCCTTTTCAACTATGCCAATAAAGAAATCCTTTATGTTCTTTCTATACATGTGATTCGGTGACAAGAAACGACGGTGATAGTAAAAAAAAGAAGCTTTACCTCCGTTTGTTAGCGTTAAACTTGTTGTTTTCCATGCAATATGGACAAGCTAGTTTTCCATGTGTACTCCAACCAGAAACCATTTTATAAGTTGGAAAATCGTTGATAGTCAACATCAAAGCCGCCCTCATAACAAAATTATATTTTCTCGATATATCATAAGTCAAAGATTCGGGGGACCATAACTGCACCAACTCATCAATCAACGATCGAAGACAAACATCTATATTCCGGCTCGGGTTGCTTGGACCAAGTATGACAGTAGATAAAAATATGAATTCTTGCCTCATACACATCCTCGGTGGCAAGTTATAAACCGTGAGTATGACCGGCTAACAAGAATAAGAAGTAGTAAAACCCGAATGGGTTGAATCCATCTGTACACAACTCATGACGCGCATTTCTTGATTCGGCTGAAAAGTGAGGATGCACACTATTAAAGTGTTTCCATGCTTCGCCATTAGAAGGATGCACCATCACTCTATCAACCGCATCATGGTGATTAATGCCATGTCATATACTCAGCAGTCCTTGGTGACATGAATAACCTCTACAGTCTAAGTGTGATTGGGAAGTATCTAAGTTTTTAATATGCCACAAAAGTCTTTCCCTTGCTAGTTCTGGGTTTGTAATGGGAATGCCCATATGTCATACACTCGGTCAGCTCAACATTTTCAATGTAGTATAACATGCAGAAGTTAGGGCACATGTCAATTTTCTAGTATCCTAAACCGAAGGGTTTCATCATAGACTTCGCAGCATAGAAGTTCTCTTTCAACCTATTTCCTTTAGGTAAAATGCTTCTCACCCATTCGATAATTTTGTCATATGCGGCCTCACTCAACCCGTGATCTGACTTGATGGTGAACACCTATGCTTCGGCCGATAATTTACTGTGGTTCGTGCGGCCATCCCATAATGGTTCGTCAGAATCTTTCAACATATAAAATAACCTAGTTGCATCTACATTAGATTCTTCTTCTACGATTGGACATTGACTGACATTACCTTGATTTATTCTCATTGCATCCATAACCATATTCTTGTAAGGATTACTGTTGTCATTTGCAACTTCATGCACGTTGCTAGCACTAGAAGGTAACTCAACCACCCTTTCTCTCGTGCTCTTATTACAAACAAATACTTCTCTGTGTGCATATCAACACAAGTAATTCTCCATAAACCCTTTGTGTAGAAGATGTATCATTACAACATCTGGATGCAGATACTTTTTATTTTCACGCTTCCTGCATGGACACCCAATACCGCCCCCAGCAAAATTTCTAGGAATAGATGTTGTGAAATTAATAAAACCCTGAACCCCGTTACAATAATTCATCATTCACAATCCTTGGGGTAAATCTCGATACATCCATGAACGATCATCCATGACTTCTATTGATCCTCTATAAAATTATGATGACAACATGTATTAATTAACTATGTTAGGTAAATAAATTTTATGGGGTGGAAAATTATTGATATTCCACATCAAAGTCACCCTCATAACAAAATTCCGTTAGCAATTCTGATGGTGAATTGGTCACATCACTGTACGGAGATCCCTGTTTGAATCCCTCAGTGATTCCGTTGTCAATTCTGACGGTGAAGTGGTCATGTTACTATACAGATATCCCGGTTTGAATCCCTTAGTGATTCCGTCGGTTAAATCACCCACAAAAAAGTTCCACATCAGTGAACTGGCTTTATTTTTTTAATTGTAAATATTCCGTCTGTAATTCCATTGGTATATACCGACTGAATTATGGATGTAATAGTGTCCATTGGTAATTATCACCGTAAATTACCAACAGAATTATTCTGTTAGTTTTAAGCGAATTTCTAGTAGTGAATAAGAACCTATTAGAGGAAAAAGAAGAATTCCTGAAAGTCACTATCTAGAAAAAAAAAAAAAAGCACGTATTATGTGCATATTTGAAAGAAGGGATGGGAAACAAGATTACAAATCCAAAGAAATATTATAGCTGGAGAATTCAAACCGCTAAAGCAACTCACGTGTATTAGAGAATAATATAAATTATATCTTGGAACCTCACCTAACAACTTAAGCTTTTCGGTTGAGATGGTTCTTTGACATGGTATCAAAGCTTTAATGACCAAGCGATCACGATTTCGAATCTTACCATTCCTATTTATTTGATAAAATTAAGCATAAGGTAATGTTGGTCTGTGCAAGTTTCCAGCCCAAAGGGCTTTTACTTGAGGGGGTGTATTAGAGAATACTATAAATCATATCTTGAAACGTCACATAACAGTTTAAGCTTTTAGGTTGAGATAGTTCTTTGACAACATGGAATCACAAGTCAGGCGATTAACCTTCATCCAAGTTCCCCAAGAATGTCAAAGCTAGAATCAGGGCCTTCTAGGAGCTTCAACTAGGACTTTTCATGCGAGCACAAAAGAAAATGCAGTGAAGGAGAATTCATATGAACCCGTTTTAAGGTGGAATCTATTACTCATGTTGATGTCCTGTTCGGTTGTATCATCTAAACAAAAAAATAGTAGTGCATCCCTTAGCAGTTTCATATTCAAGGAATCGCATAGTTTGCAGTGATTCTTGTGATCTGGCTGACCAAAAAAATAGTAGTGCATCCCCTTGTCTTCTACATCATCTCATTCTGATAGTTATGTTGCACTCTTGTCTTCTACATCGACACCAACTGCCATGGTTCGTGAGTAATGGTTGTGGAGAATCAAGTTTGGTATAGAAAGTATAGAGTAATAAAGTAGAAGATGACTATCCATACGCATCCTCCGACCTGTTGCTGCTACAATTTCTATCCAAGTTGCTATAAAGATGCAATATCTTTGTGGTAAAAACAATTCAAAGTATAAAACCGTGGGTTTAATTACAATATTTTTCTACACATGCACATGCATTTTTAAATGTAATTGAAAAGGGTTATGGGTAGAAACAAAAACATTTCTACTAATTCAATTTCACCATGTGTTATTTTTTATTTTATTTGTACATGAAAAGATAAAATAAAATTGAAATAAATGACATAAAAAATAAATGAACCTTCATATATTTCATGACTAATAAGATGTTGACACTTGAAAGAAGATATTCAAGATATTTTGTCACAAATACAATATATCTTATCAATAAAAATCAACCTATATAATCCAAAGTTGTTAATACCGTTCTGTTTTGGCTGGAATGCCCGGAACGTCTCGTACTAGTTAAAAAAACGAAATAAAACGGAACAAGTTTCACCTCTCTTAAAATCTCGGGTTGATCCGGAAATTCCGGTCAAATTTCGACCGGAACGTTTCGGCCGAAATCCAGGTGTTCCGTTTCGGGTTAAAGCCATCGAGTCAAAGACTCGAAATTAAACTTTGGCTGCTGGACTCTGAGTGGGTGGCCAGAATTGCAGATTTTGGGATGGTAAGTGATAATGACAGGGATGCAAATGGAGATGTGGAAAGTGATGTATATAATTTTGGCATTGTTCTGCTGGGGATGTTAACTGGAAGGAAGGCATACGATAGAGATTACGAACCTCCAGGCATTGTTGAGTGGGCATTGCCTTTGATAAGGAGGGGCAGGGCAAATCGAGATTGAAGATGTTGGATGGGATGAGATTGAAGACGTTGGGAGTAATGATGAGAGCAAGGTCGGAGCTGCAGGGAGCAACAACAAGTGCTGGTACAGGCAGAGTTGAAGACGAAGATGATTTGCCTGTGAAGTGATTGTTTATATTTTTACGATTTGAATCTTCCTGCTCAAGTAATTGGATGTCACGGTGTTGTTAGATTTCATAGATGCAGATGCAAATTGATCTGATCGAAACTGGTTGCAGATGCGGTTTTTACTTCTTTTGGCAGAAATCACATCACATTTCCATTGCCTTTGTTTCTTTTGTTCTTCAACTTTGTTGTCTGCTGCTACCATGTCCAAATTCCAAAAATTCGATCCAAGTTTCTATACCATATGGCCTAGAATGGTTGATGAGCTTCACATATATTTTAAATTCCGAAAATTATATTTAATCTTGACTATTTAGAAATATCTTAAATTTTAAAATTATGTTGCTTGACATTGTGTTTGTACTTTGTAATGCATAATTTATCTTGAATTTGAATTATATTTGTTGAATATATATATATATATATATATATATGAATAGTACAACTCCGAAACGGCATGCTGAAACACTCTGAAATCGAAACATTCTGTTCCAATTGAAAAAACAAAACACCTGCCGAAACGGAATTGACAATCTTGATATAATCATGTCATGTGGTATTGAAAAAGAACCTGAGAGCCCCCTACAAACCTCTATAAATAAAAAGCCTCAGTCTAGAAACAAAAAAATATATTCTTGGAGATACAAATTTTTTTAAAGCAATGAAACTCTTTAAAAAGTTCGCAAGTCTTTTTTATTTACGCTTAAAATATTCAAAGAATAAAGTTCTTTTGGATCAAACTTAAACGCCTTATAAGAATTCTTCAACATTTTGAAGACAAATCAAAAATACTCTTCAAATCATCAAATCACTGAATCTTGCTTCTCAATACAGGCCTAAATTCAAGTTCTTGTAAAGCACAAATCTTGGTCTAGTTTCACAAATAAATCAAGTCATCATATATCAAATCCAAGAGAAAAATAAAAGGATTGTCTTATTCTTTTGAAAGAATACTTTAGATAAAATTGTATCCAGTTATATATTTAATAATATCATATATTTATACATGTACACTTGTTTAATTTTTGATAATCAAAATTATATCTATAATTATTATATCTAGATTTGGTTGTTGACTCGAGGTCGAGCCTTTCCCAAGTAGAAGGTATCAATGTGGAACATTTTATGAAGGTGTTTATAGACCAATTAGACATAGTAAAACTTAAGAAGAAGTTTGAAAAAAAGCCAAATGATTATTCTAACAAAAACAACCATAATTTTTTTTTTCTAATAATTGTACCTCGTCAAATTTAAATTTTACAAGAAGCTTCTACAAGCCTGGTTCCTTTAAGATCATGGGTGTGTTTAGGAACGCGGTTGCACCGTGTTACTAAAAATTTTGATTTATATTTTTTTTGCTTAAAATGAAAAAAAATTATGTTTTTAAATTGTTTTAATGTGCTAATGTTAAAGATGATTTTTTTTTAAATGAAAAAAAAATTAATATATTTCTAAGTAAAAAAATACTTTAAATCATCACCGCTACTACATTATCAAGGAGCACTTTTTTCTTTGCATATTGTTCATTTATATTACTGTCTCTATCTTAAATTGGAAGTTTACGGAGAACCTTTTTGTCACTCTTCTGTGATTTGATTCCGGTGGTTCCCATCATGCAAGCTAACTTAAATCTTATATGGAACAAGTTCGACTAAAATCTCAAACCAAAAGAGATCTTGATTCATATATATATATATAAATAGAGAGAGAGAGAGAGAGAGCATTACATTCTAAGCAAAAATGGCAATATGACTTAATTTAGTATATAGCAAATATGGTTTCTAGCTACAAAACGTTCTGTCATGGTTCTCTGTATATAGCCCGTGTCAATTTGTAACAAGTGATTAAATTCTGTACTTCAATAAGATTAAAAAAAAGTACATACTTCTGCTGTGAAAAATAAGCAGGAACTTTAAAAGGGAGCGTATCAGTTGTCTTTCCTTTGTCCAAAACGGCAAATCTATTTCCATTAGAATAGTCAAGTCTCTTGTTTTGGGAGAAATTCCAAGTGATTATAATTTCTTTAATATACTGATCTTATTAGTCCATGAAGGGGTTACAAAACACTGTGGAGATTACATGAAAACCTGCTCTCACAATCTGCTCCACCAAAATTTATCTAGCGTGCATGTCCACCATGTATACTTTTGCATCTCATCATAACATTCAACAAGATCAAAGGATTTAAAACTTATTTAACGATGGTAAATATTGTTTGAACAATAGTGAGAATCAAAAGAGTAGCAGCCGCAAACAAAGAAACAATTGCCCAAGGGGTGCCAAAGTAATTGCTCACCAACAGAGCACGCCATCTTGGAATCCTGCGCCGGTTATACCTGTTCACCTCCTGGCACAGTTTTAGATAATAGTATTCTTTCAAGTAAGCATCCTGATAAAGCTTGTTGAAGAATTGCGTTGCCTCATCTGGATTCAACCAATTATCAATGATTCCACTACTGGTGAATGTATCCATATCTTTGGTAGTGTTGATGAGGTTGTCTAGGAGGACGGCATATGAAGTGATTCTGTCAGTGCATTTAGGACAAGACTGCTCATAGCTGATGAGGTTTCGAATGATGACTTCAGTTGTCTCCTGAACTAGCAATGGAGGGATTTCCAGGACACCATTTTGGAATTTTATATCCAAGATGCTCCTTGACTTACCCACCTTCAATTTAATTCCGGCGTCTACAAGATTTGTGACGGAAGGAATAGGTTCCCATCCCGTTTCACCATCTTCCTCTTTTCCAGATGACAAAACTAACCAATTTCTTAAGAGGTCAAGCAAATGTTTTTTTCCTTGGTAAGAGAAATCTATGGAGGGTGGATTGAATGAAAAAATGTTCTTAAAGAATTGAAGGGCAAGTTGTGCGAGGGTTGTCTTGTTTCCAGGTTCCGCGGTCTTCTTGAACAAGTGTTCAAGGACCAACCAAGGTATTTGGTTTTCTACCAATATCAAGTCATGATATAGGTACTGCAACATACAAGACATGTTGAAGATAGGATCATCATCTTCTCTAAGATGATTATATTGATCCTTTCTAAATAGCTCAATAAGAAAGCAACCATCTATTACCAACATTCTGACAAAATCCTCTACACCAACATCAATTGGTCCGGGCGCATAACACGAACGTGCCTCTTTCTCGATCCCCCTGGTGGATTTGATCAACTCCTTCAGTGTTATGCTCGCAGATCCTCGGGAAAGAAGGCCTTTGAGATACTTCAGTTTAACTTTCTCTGTAGATTTCATCAGTGAATGGTGACGGTGCCAGGGGCCAATTGAAAATGCGTTGGGGGTATAAGCTTTTTCGCTATGCCTTCGGAGAATGTGGGGCACTCTAAAGATGCATACTTTATCAGGCATTATCAAATTCTGGGACATCATCCTTTCAACGGAAGAGGTCAATGAATCAATATCAACTGTGACCTGATCATCTACTCCATGAGAAGGATCGCATATATCAGCACTCCTTGGACCACCATCCCTTTCGGATCTTGCCATCGTTTCTATGTGAAGAAGAAAAGAATAACGAGGACTATAAACAAAAATAGAAACTACTTGAAGAGAAAGAAAAGGAATTCTAAGCTAAGTGTGAAAAGTAACCCATTCAACGAATTATATATCTCTTTTATATCATCGAAGTTTGCTGCTGAAATTCCGAACCATTTCAGAGTGCATCCCTACAAAGTTTACTATGATATTCAACTGTGCAAAGATAAAAATGGTAAAGCATTACCTTTCTCGATTAGCCGAAGCCTTGATTCGTTCTTGAGGCTCTCAAAGTGAATTCTTCAGTGTTAGGGGCATGCACGTTTATATGAAACTTTGCATCTACAAAAACATGGTTCTGATAAAATGCTCTGGAAGCTCTGTTTATTTAAGGTATCAGTCCTTTTCTTTTCTTCGGTTGTAATTTATCCCTTGCTTTGGAGACAACTTCCTAGGAATCTATCATTAGACCTTCTCAAGCTAGATGAAGAACATGGGTGAAGGAAGCATCCAACTTCAATCCTTTGATGAGGCTACAAACAGACGTTGCATCCAATTTCATAGACTTTTGAATCAAGATAATTTGGGATGTCTCATGAGCTTTGGTTAAAAGTTTAAAGGTTATTTCACTTCACAAAAAGACTCAGAATCGGGTCCTTGTTTACAGAAGAAAGAAAGGCAAGGTGAAGGAAGACAAAAAAAAAAAAAAAAAAACCTGCAGTTGCAAAACAAATGATGAATGGAGACATGCATACCTGCTATTTGGTGGAGACTATGCTGACGGTAAAGGAAGAAGAAAAGGTTGTGCTATTTACAGCAGAAAGAAAGGCAAGGTAGTGTTCTTTTATAGTCACACTTCCTAACAGTTCCAAATGCACTCTTGTCTTCTACATCGACACCAACTGCCATGGTTCGTGAGTAATGGTTGTGGAGAATCAAGTTTGGTATAGAAAGTATAGAGTAATAAAATAGAAGATGACTATCCATACGCATCCTCCGACCGGTTGCTGCTACAGTTTCTATCCAAGTTGCTGTGAAGTTGCAATATCTTTGTAGTAAAAAACATTCAAAGTATAAAACCGTGGGTTTAATTACAATATTTTTCGACACATGCACATGCATTTTTAAGTTAAGTGAAGAGGGTTATGGGTAGAAACAAAAATCTTTCTACTAATAATTAAATTTCACCATGTGTTTTTTTATTTTATTTGTACATGAAAAGATAAAATAAAATTAAAATAAATAACATGAAAAATAAATGAGCCTTCATATATTTCTTAACTAATAAGAGGTTGACACTTGAAAGTAGATATTTGTCACGACCCGAATCCCGGATCCATGACCGGCACATAGGCAAGGTTCCCCTCCAAGGTTCCAAACCTATGCGAACCCAAACTTACATACAATCCTTTAAATAACTCAATCAGAGTTTAACGCAGCATTAACAACAAAACAACAAACTAACTTCATAATATAATGTAGTTGTCTTAGTACAAGAGTTAATATCATTTCATAGTTTTGGAGCACTAACTTGACACAAAAGGAAGGTACAAATTACAACCAAAAGGCAGGTTCGGAAGGTTCAACAAAAGTAACCTGCTATCAAGCTATAAGCCTGAAAAGGATAAATAATGAGAGGGTGAGTTCAACAACTCAGTGAGTAGATAACGTTCAATATACACACACGAGGTAATATAGCAATGAGAAATATATATACAAGTATGGCTTTAGTTCTTATACGAAAGTTTATCAAATAGGCCATAACAAGAATATCATATGGTAAAACTCGTCAGAAAATCAAAATGCAATGAGCATGAGGCTCCGTACTGTGGGATGATCAGTCCACACAGGTTGGTGACTCCCCCGACCAACTAGGGTTCAGATACGATGTGCACAAAGACTAACACTACCCTGTTAGCATGGGCATTCTGACTGACATACCATAGGTTCATAATCATAATCAAACAAACATATTCATATCTCAAAGCTCAACTCATGACATCCATCAAATGAGGAGCTATCAATTCAGAAGTCAAATCATATTGGTTCATATCAAGAAATCAGATTCAATAATTGATCATGCTTTATCATATCAAGGATAATAATCAACATATATATTATCAAGAAGCATGATCCAATTCATATTAACAAATCAAATATTTATAATATTTCTCATGCATATGGAAAATTATCCACTCACCTGACTCAAAAGCAAACAACACACACAAGCTGAAACCGAAGGAAATTCTACTAACGTCCTGCCGGTAGAATATCAGGATTATCTGAATACAAAGGAGACATATTCAAAAACGACTCGAAATAACATTTAACCTATTTAATACACTTAACTAAGGGTGTCTTCTATAACCCTATATGTTTTTGAACTAACTAGTCAATTTTCTTAAAAATCCAAAATCTAACGGTTTTCCCGAAATCTAATCCATAATAAAAACAACTAATAAAATTGGTAATAATTCACTAAATAACCCTTAATTATTCATCAAACTAATCTGCAAAAGCTAATATTACAGCTAGAGACTAATCTGGAATTTTTTTATATTTTTAGGGCCAAATTGTAACTTTTGTCAAATGGAGGACCAAACTGAAATTTGTCATAAATCCATGAATATACTGAAATTCTGACCTTAATTAATCCTCAATTCTGTCCAGGATGTATCATTATGCTTCAAGGATCATTCTGGAATTATACTAAATTTTTAGGGTCAAATTGTACTTTTTGTCAAATTGGAGGACTAAATTGAAAGTGTTAAATTATCTTATCTATACAGTAATTATGTCCATAATTCATATGTTATTCTGTTCAGAGTCTCGGAATATGCTCCTGGGACCAATTTGTAATTTTCCAAAGTTCGGGGACTAAACTGTAATTTTCGGAAATTGAGGGACCAAATTGAATTTTCGTCATCTTCAACCTCAAACCCAGAATTTCAACAGATCACCTACTGTTATCCCCTGATTTCTAACAAAATTTCACCATTTAAACAAAATCATAACTCAAAATCATTATCCTTCAATTCAATCTCTCAAAATCAACTAATTAATCAAATACCCACAATAATCAACTCCTAACCTTCAAATTAATTCATCAATTAACCAAAAACACAAATTCTCAAAACCCTAACATTCATCAAAACCGAAATTTAAACTTCAATAACACATATATATACATAATCTTACCTTTTTATTTATTTCCTCCAACTTATTTCTATTTCCTTTCCAATTTCCCTCTTTTCTCTTCTTCTTCTTCTTCCTCCCTTCTCTCTCACGGTTCTGCTCTCTAATTTCAGATCACTCTTTCCTTTTTTTCTTTTTTTTTACTTTCTATTTATATATATCAACTATTTATCCAATTACAACTATACCCCTCATTCATTTATTCCAACCTTTAAGCCTTCAAGGGCTTTATTGTATTTTCCAACTCATTTATTTCAAAACATTACAATCTCCCCACCTTATTAGAGTTTCGTCCTCGAAACTTAATAGAAAAGATTGAATACTTACCGAGATTATCGAAAAGATGAGGATACTCCTCACGCATCTTATCCTCGAGCTCTCATGTCGCTTCCTCACGTGAATGACCTTTCCATTTCACTTTCACTGAAGCTGTGTCCTTCGACCTAAGCTTCCTCACTTGTCGGTCGACTATAGCTTCCGGTTGCACCTCATAAACCATATCATCCCTCAAGTCAATGGGATAAACCTCTAATACATGTGATGGATCTGACATATATTTCCTTAACATGGAAACATGAAATACCGGATGAATAGCAGACAAGTTTGGTGGTAATGCTAACTTATAAGCAACTGCCCCAACTCTCTCCAGAATCTCATACGGTCCAATGAATCGAGGACTCAACTTGCCTTTCTTCCCAAACCTGAATACTCCTTTTGTAGGTGATCACCCACTGAAAACTCTAAGTCACACCTTCTTCTATCCGCATAACTTTTCTGTCTACTCTGAGCTGTTTGAAGCTTCTTTCTAATTACCTCAATCTTCTCTGAGGTAATCTGAATCAACTCCGGTCCCATTAGCCTCTTCTCACCAACCTCAAACCAACAAACTGGTGATCTACACTTCCGACCACACAAAGCCTCATAAGGTGCCATCTCTATGCTAGCTTGATAACTGTTGTTGTAAGCAAATTCCACTAATGGTAGGAACTTACTCCAACTAACTCCAAAATCCATAACACAAGCCCTTAACATATCCTCCAAGGTCTGAATAGTCCTCTCAGACTGACCATCTGTCTGAGGGTGAAAAGTTGTACTCAACTGCACCTTAGTACCCATAGCTTCTTGAAATTTCACCCAAAACCGCGATGTAAACTGTGGACCTCTATCAGACACTATCGAGATTGGCACTCCATGCAACTGTACAATCTCACTAATAAACAATTACGCCAACTTTGCATATCCATAAGTAATCTTAACTGGCAGAAAATGGGCTGATTTTGTCAACCTGTCAACAATCACCCATATCGAATCATAACCCTCCTGACTCCTAGGCAATCCTGTCATAAAGTCCATTGTGATCCTTTCCCACTTCCATTCTGGAATCAACAATGGTTGCAACAATCCAGGAGGTTTCTGGTGTTCACCCTTTACCCTCTAACAGGTCAAACACCTAGAAACAAAATCTGCTACATCAGCCTTTATCCTATTCCACCAATAACACACCTTAAGGTCTTTATACATCTTGGTGGAACCTGGATGCATTGTGTAAACTGTCTGATGTGCCTCTATCATCAATTCTCTCCTCAGATCATCAACATCAGGTACACAAAGCCTATCCCTATATCTCAGCACATCATCATCACCAATCACAAAACCTACAGCTTTACCCTGCTCAACCTCATTTCTAATCCTGAGTAGGGAATCATCTTTCTTCTGAGCTGCTTTTATCTTATCAAATAAATCTGACTTAACTTGAAAATGAGCAATCATTGCTCCAGCTTCACTAAGATCAAATCTGACTCCTTCATCTACTAACTCATGCAGCTCCCTAATCAGATGTCTTCGTACTTCCTGAATATGAGCTAAGCTCCCTGATGATTTTCTACTCAAAGCATCGGCAACTACATTTGCCCTACCCGGGTGGTAATGTATGGTACAATCATAATCCTTTAGTAGTTCCATCCATCTCCTCTGCCTCAGGTTTAGATCCCTTTGCTGAAAGATGTATTTCAAACTCTTGTGATCTGTAAAGATCTCACAAGTTTCACCATACAAGTAGTGCCTCCAAATCTTCAAAGCAAAAATTACAGTCGCCATCTCTAAATCATGTGTAGGATAGTTCTGTTCATGCTTCTTCAGCTGTCGTGAAGCATAGGCAATAACCTTGCCATGCTGCATTAGAACACATCCTAACCCCACTCTCGAAGCATCACAATACACTGTGTAACCACCAGAACCTGATGGTACTGCTAGAATAGGCGTTGTAGTCAATCTCTCCTTCAACTCTAAGAAACTTTTCTCATAAGCTTCAGACCACTGAAACTTAACATTTTTCTGCGTTAACTTAGTCAATGGTGTAGAAATTCAAGAAAAGTTCTCCACAAACCTCCGATAGCAGCCGGCCAAACCTAAGAAACTTCTAATCTCTGTCGCCGAAGTAGGCCTAAGCCACTGCTTAACTGACTCAATCCTTTGAGGATCAACCTCAATCCCATTCCTTGACACTACATGCCCAAGAAATGCTACACTCTCCAACCAAAACTCACTCTTTGAGAACTTGCCATACAACTGATGATCTCGCAGAGTTTGAAGCACCATTCTCAAATGCTGCTCATGCTCCTCTCTAGACCTCGAATACACCAAAACATCATCAATAAAAACTATCACAAATCGATCAATAAATTGGCCAAACACTCTATTCATCAAGTCCATAAAAGTTGTTGGAGCATTCGTCAACCTAAAAGACATCACTAAGAACTCATAATGACAATACCGAGTTCTAAAAGCTGTCTTTGAAATGTCCTCCTCCCTAATCCTCAACTGATGATACCCAGATCGAAGATCGATCTTAGAAAAGAATTGAGCTCCCTATAACTGATCAAACAAATCATCAATACGCGGGAGTGGGTATCTATTTCGAACTGTCACCCGGTTCAATTGCCTATAATCTATACACAACCTTAATGACCCATCTTTCTTCTTCACAAACAACACCGGAGCTCCCCAAGGGGACACACTTGGTCGGATGAACTTTTTATCCAATAAATCCTGCAGCTGCTCCTTTAACTCCCTCAATTCTGCTGGCGCCATTATATATGGTGCCATTGATATTGGTTCGGTACCCGGAACCAAATCAATACAAAACTCAATCTCCCTATACGGAGGCAATCCAGGTAAGTCATCAGGAAAGACATCGATAAACTCTCTAACTATAGGGACTTCATCTAACAGGGGAACTTCTTTCTCTACATCCACTATATATGCTAAGTAGCATTGTACCCCTTTTCGGGTCATTTTCCTCGAGATAGCCGACAACATAATTGATGGAGACCCAATCTTATCTCCTTGAAATACCAACCTAACTTCTTGATCTAGATCAAACATTATTTTCTTACCCCAACAATTTACCGAAGCCCTATGCTTAGCCAACCAATCCATTCCCAAAATCACATCAAAATCAACCATATCTAAGACATTTAAGTCTCCCATAAAGATCTTATCTCCAATCTCTATTTCACAATCCAGATACACATACTTTACTAATATCAACTCATCTAAGGGAGTGGAGACTGAAATGGGGGATTTTAACAAGGTTGGTTGTTTATCTAACCTCATGGCAAAATATAGGGACACAAACAAATGAGTTGCACCCGTAACAAACAAAACTTTTGCTTCAAAAGAGCAAACAGGAAGAATACCTGAAACAACTGTGTTGGATGCCTGAGCATCCTGCTGAGTCAAGGCAAAAACTCTGGCATGCCCCTGACCCTGCTGAATCTGACCTCTATCACCTGCACCCCGACCTCTTTGACCACGACCACCAAAACCTCTACCCCCATGAGCCACAAACTGGCTCGTCGATGGTGCCTGAATAGGATGTTGGACTGAAGCAGATAACCCTGAAGTGGACAACTATCTCCTCGGGCACTCTCTAATCTTATGACCTATCTGGCCACAACTAAAACAAGCCCCAGTCCTTCTATAGCACTCTGCACTAGTATGACCTCCTCCACAGTGCTGGCACAAAGAATTATCCTCAGATGAAACAAATGAACTACGAGGTGTAGTCTGAACTAAACTCTGGGTACCACTACTGCCACTCTGACTGCTTGAGCCACTACCTGACGGTCTCTGTCCAAACCTCCTCTGAACCCATGAGCCCTGACGGCCACTTCGCCCCCTAAACGGACCTGCACTTAATCCCTGTTGCCTAAAAGACTGACCCTCTTCTCTAGGCCTCTTAGACTGGCCAGCAGTCATGTCCTCTATTTCACGTGTCTCTAGCAACCTGGCGCTATCAACAGCTGAGGAGTAGGATGGAAACACTTGTGGCGCCAATACCATATACATAGAGGATTTGAGTCCTCTAATGAATCTCTTCACCCTCCACTCCTCAGTGGGTAGAAGATGTTCTGCATACCTAGACAGCTGAGTGAACTTCAGATCATACTCATCCACTGTCATGCTCCCCTGAGATAGCCTCTCAAACTCATAAAGTCGAGCATCCTTGATGCTCTGAGGGAGAAACCTGTCTAAGAACATGAAGCTAAACTCCTTTCATGTCCACTGAGTCTCTACTGGTCTTGCTCTTTCCCTAGACTCAAACCAAGAGATTGCCACATCTCCTTCCAACCTGAACGATGCCAAACTCACTGCTCGATGGTCTGTACATCCCAAAGCTTTACATTGTCGCCAAATGTCATCTAGGAACCTTTGAGGATCCTCTGAACTGTCTATCCAGTAAAAATAGGAGGTGCCAACTTCATAAAGTCATCCAATGGCACATTAACTCCCTGAACAGTGTGGGATGTCAAGGGTACATCTCTATCCCTCATTTTGTCTCTCTCCATAGTAAACTCTATCCAAGTCTGCACAACCTGGCTAAGTTGCTGAACCTCTGTAATAGGCTCAGGGTCAGCTACCCCCACACCTGTTTCATCAACCATATCTTCCTCTTCTATCTCCTGAGGCTCTTCCTCCACTGGTGGAGGTACCTCATCAACATGTTGAGGCACAGGTGTACCACGCCTCCTTCTCTGCCTTGCAGTTATCAACTGCATAATAGGGACATCATCCTGATCATCATCTACCCTAAGAGTATCAGTTCTTTGTCTATTCCTCGGCATTTCCTAAAATAAAAGTGAGAGCACTTAAGTCATGCTAGAACAATAGCATGATAATTATCACAGAATTATAGGAAAACATATCTATCACAAGGAAAAAGACATACTTGATGAGAATTTAAAATTTCAAAAACAACAAACAAGACGATACGGATCCTAATGCTCCACTTATTATGAAATTAATTATATTATTGTTTCTTTAACCTAAAGCTCTGATACCAAGTTTGTCACGACCCGAATCTCGGATCCATGACCGACACATAGGCAAGGTTCCCCTCCAAGGTTCCAAACCTATGCGAACCCAAACTTACATACAACCCTTTAAACAACTCAATCAGAGTTTAACGCAGCATTAACAACAAAACAACAAACTAACTTCATAATATAATGTAGTTGTCTTAGTACAAGAGTTAATATCATTTCATAGTTTTGGAGCACTAACTTGACACAAAAGGAAGGTACAAATTACAACCAAAAGGCAGGTTCGGAAGGTTCAACAAAAGTAACCTGCTATCAAGCTATAAGCCTGAAAAGGATAAATAATGAGAGGGTGAGTTCAACAACTTAGTGAGTAGATAACGTTCAATATACACACACGAGGTAATATAGCAATGAGAAATATATATACAAGTATGGCTTTAGTTCTTATACGAAAGTTTATCAAATAGGCCATAACAAGAATATCATATGGTAAAACTCGTCAGAAAATCAAAATGCAATGAGCATGAGGCTCCGTACTGTGGGATGATCAGTCCACACAGGTTGGTGACTCCCCCGACCAACTAGGGTTCAGATACGATGTGCACAAAGACTAACACTATCTTGTTAGCATGGGTATTCTGACTGACATACCATAGGTTCATAATCATAATCAAACAAACATATTCATATCTCAAAGCTCAACTCATGACATCCATCAAATGAGGAGCTATCAATTCAAAAGTCAAATCATATTGGTTCATATCAAGAAATCAGATTCAATAATTGATCATGCTTTATCATATCAAGGATAATAATCAACATATATATTATCAAGAAGCATGATCCAATTCATATTAACAAATCAAATATTTATAATATTTCTCATGCATATGGAAAATTATCCACTCACCTGACTCAAAAGCAAACAACACACACAAGCTGAAACCGAAGGAAATTCTACTAACGTCCTGCCGGTAGAATATCAGGATTATCTGAATACAAAGGAGACATATTCAAAAACGACTCGAAATAACATTTAACCTATTTAATACACTTAACTAAGGGTGTATTCTGTAACCCTATATGTTTTTGAACTAACTAGTCAATTTTCTTAAAAATCCAAAATCTAACGGTTTTCCCAAAATCTAATCCATAATAAAAACAACTAATAAAATTGGTAATAATTCACTAAATAACCCTTAATTATTCATCAAACTAATCTGCAAAAGCTAATATTACAGCTAGGGACTAATCTGGAATTTTTCCATATTTTTAGGGCCAAATTGTAACTTTTGTCAAATGGAGGACCAAACTGAAATTTGTCATAAATCCATGAATATACTGAAATTCTGACCTTAATTAATCCTCAATTCTGTCCAGGATGTATCATTATGCTTCAAGGATCATTCTGGAATTTTACTAAATTTTTAGGGTCAAATTGTACTTTTTGTCAAATTGGAGGACTAAATTGAAAGTGTTAAATTATCTTATCTATACAGTAATTATGTCCATAATTCATATGTTATTCTGTTCAGAGTCTCGGAATATGCTCCAGGGACCAATTTGTAATTTTCCAAAGTTCGGGGACTAAACTGTAATTTTCGGAAATTGAGGGACCAAATTGAATTTTCGTCATCTTCAACCTCAAACCCAGAATTTCAACAGATCACCTACTGTTATCCCCTGATTTCTAACAAAATTTCACCATTTAAACAAAATCATAACTCAAAATCATTATCCTTCAATTCAATCTCTCAAAATCAACTAATTAATCAAATACCCACAATAATCAACTCCTAACCTTCAAATTAATTCATCAATTAACCAAAAACACAAATTCTCAAAACCCTAACATTCATCAAAACCGAAATTTAAACTTCAATAACACATATATATACATAATCTTACCTTTTTATTTATTTCCTCCAACTTCTTTCTATTTCCTTTCCAATTTCCCTCTTTTCTCTTCTTCTTCTTCTTCTTCCTCCCTTCTCTCTCACGGTTCTGCTCTCTAATTTCAGATCACTCTTTCCTTTTTTTTCTTTTTTTTACTTTCTATTTATATATATCAACTATTTATCCAATTACAACTATACCCCTCATTCATTTATTCCAACCTTTAAGCCTTCAAGGGCTTTATTGTATTTTCCAACTCATTTATTTCAAAACATTACAATATTCAAGATATTTTGTCACAAATACAAGATTTTATCAATAAAGATCAACCAATAAAATCATGTCATGTGGCATTGGAAAATAACTTGAAAGCCCCTACAAACCTCTATAAATAAAAGGCCTCAATCTAGCTAGAAAAAAAAAAAAAGAATTATTGGAGATACAATTTTTTTTCAAGCAATGAAGCTCTTTTAAAAGTTCTCAAGTCTTTTTTATTTACGCTTGAAGCCTACAAAGAATAAAATTATATTGGATCAAACTTAAACGTCTCATAATAATTCTTCAACAACATTTTAAAGACAAATTAAAAATACTCTTGAAGACATCAATTAAATTACTGAATCTTGATTTGCATTACACGTCTAAATTCGAGTTCTTGTAAAGCACAAATCTTGACCTGATTTCACAAATAAATCAAGTCATCATATATCAAATCCAAGAGAAAAATCAAAGGATTGTCATATTCTTTTGAAAGAATACTTCAGATAAAAATTATATTCGGTTATATATTTAATAATATCATATATTTGTACATGTATACTTATTTAGTTTTAGGTAATCAAAATTATATCTATAATTATATCTAGATTTTGTTGTTGACTTGAGGTCGAGCCTTTCCCAAGTAGAAGGTATCAATGTGGAACATTTTGTGAATGTGTTTATAGACCAATTAGACATAGCAAAACTTAAGAAGTTTGAAAAAAAGCCAAATGACTAATCTAACAAAAACAACCATAACCTTTTTTCTAATAATTGTACCTCATCAATTTTAAATTTTAAATTTTACAAGGAGCTTCTACAAGCCTGGTTCTTTTAAGATCATGAGTGTGTTTAGGAACATTGATACACCGTGTTTTTAAAAATTTTGAATTTGTTTTTGTTTAAAATGAAAAAAAAAATTATGTTTTCAAATCGTTTTGATGTGCTGATGTTAAAGATGATTTTTAAAAAAAAAATTATATTTTGATGTATTTCTAAGTAAAAAGCATTTTAAATCATCACCGCTACTAGAATCTCAAATAACCTATTTCTCTTTGCATATTGTTCATTTCTGTGTTTTTTTTTTTTTCTTTGCAGGGTCTCTATCTTAAATTGGAACTTTACGGAGAACCTTTTTGTCACTCTTCTATGATTTGATTCCGGTGGTTCCCATCATGCAAGCTAACTTAAATGTTATATGGAACAAGTTCGACTAAAATCTCAAACCAAAAGAGATCTTGATTCATATATATAGAGAGAGAGCATTACCTTCTAAGCAAAAATGGCAATACGACTAGAAGTACCAGTCGCTTAATATAGCAAATATGGTTTCTAGCTACAAAACGTTCTGCCATGGTTCTCTGTGTGTAGCCCGTGTCAATTTGTAACAAGTGATTAAATTCTGTGATGTTCTTCAATAAGATTAAAAAAAAGTACAAACTTCTTCTGTGAAAAATAAGCAGGAACTTTAAAAGGGAGCGTATCAGTTGTCTTTCCTTTGTCCAAAACGGCAAATCTATTTGATCTAACCTGCCTTTTCTTCAAGGGTACGCTAGCAGCTATTCAGTGAGGACTGTATTTTGAAGTTTTCTCTCTGCATGCACAACTCAAAAGTACTGTAAATGGACATTTCCTTGATCAAAAAGCAATTATAATTTCTTTAATATACTGATCTTATTAGTCCGTGAAGGGGTTACAAAACACTGTGGAGATTACATGAAAACCTGCTCTCTCAATCTGCTCCACCAAACTTTATCTGGCATGCATGTCCAACATGTATACTTTTGCATCTCATCATAACATTCAACAAGATCAAAGGATTTAAAACTTATTTAACGATGGTAAATATTGTTTGAACAATAGTGAGAATCAAAAGAGTAGCAGCCGCAAACAAAGAAACAATTGCCCAAGGGGTGCCAAAGTAATTGCTCACCAACAGAGCACGCCATCTTGGAATCCTGCGCCGGTTATACCTGTTCACCTCCTGGCACAGTTTTAGATAATAGTATTCTTTCAAGTAAGCATCCTGATAAAGCTTGTTGAAGAATTGCGTTGCCTCATCTGGATTCAACCAATTATCAATGATTCCACTACTGGTGAATGTATCCATATCTTTGGTAGTGTTGATGAGGTTGTCTAGGAGGACGGCATATGAAGTGATTCTGTCAGTGCATTTAGGACAAGACTGCTCATAGCTGATGAGGTTTCGAATGATGACTTCAGTTGTCTCCTGAACTAGCAATGGAGGGATTTCCAGGACACCATTTTGGAATTTTATATCCAAGATGCTCCTTGACTTACCCACCTTCAATTTAATTCCGGCGTCTACAAGATTTGTGACGGAAGGAATAGGTTCCCATCCCGTTTCACCATCTTCCTCTTTTCCAGATGACAAAACTAACCAATTTCTTAAGAGGTCAAGCAAATGTTTTTTTCCTTGGTAAGAGAAATCTATGGAGGGTGGATTGAATGAAAAAATGTTCTTAAAGAATTGAAGGGCAAGTTGTGCGAGGGTTGTCTTGTTTCCAGGTTCCGCGGTCTTCTTGAACAAGTGTTCAAGGACCAACCAAGGTATTTGGTTTTCTACCAATATCAAGTCATGATATAGGTACTGCAACATACAAGACATGTTGAAGATAGGATCATCATCTTCTATAAGATGATTATATTTATCCTTTCTAAATAGCTCAATAAGAAAGCAACCATCTATTACCAACATTCTGACAAAATCCTCTACACCGACATCAATTGGTCCGGCATAACACGAACGTGCCTCTTTCTCGATCCCCCTGGTGGATTTGATCAACTCCTTCAGTGTTATGCTCGCAGATCCTCGGGAAAGAAGGCCTTTGAGATACTTCAGTTTAACTTTCTCTGTAGATTTCATCAGTGGATGGTGACGATGCCAGGGGCCAATTGAAAATGCGTTGGGGGTATAAGCTTTTTCGCTGTGCCTTCGGAGAATGTAAGGCACTTTAAAGATGCATGCTTTATCAGACATTATCAAATTTTGGGACATCATACTTTCAACGGAAGAGGTCAATGAATCAATATCAACTGTGACCTGATCATCTACTCCATGAGAAGGACCGCATATATCAACATTCCTTGTACCACCATCGCTTTCGGATTTTGCCATCGTTTCTATGTGAAGAAGAAAAGAATAATGAGGACATCAAAAAATTAGAATCTACTTGAAGAGAAAGAAAAGGAATTCTAAGCTAAGTGTGAAAAGTAACCCATTCAACGAATTATATATGTCTTTTAAGCCCATAAATTCTTCAGGCCAAGCTCAACAAACCATGATTCGAGTACCTACTCAGAACCCAAACCTTCCAAATCCTACCGGGTTGTATAAACTTATCCTACACGAAGAAAGTTTTCTGCAAGGTTTTGAGCTCAGCTGCACTCCAAACATAACTCTGTTGGGAGTTTAGAAAGGTTTGTGATTTTTCAATCCTTCTGAAAAGAATAGTACTTCCTAGCAATTTTCCCAAATGAGCAATCAGAAGGACCAATGAAGCTAACGAGCTGTGGTGTAAGGTGTAGGAGAACATATATTAGCATTAACACCTGACAGAATGCAACTTTCCTGTAGATCTTCTCACTCCTCAATGATTTTATTTCATTACCTATGTTGAGTTGTTGACTGCTGCCTGCAACAATTTGCAAGAAAATTTTTACATGGTATCATCGAAGTTTGCTGCTGAAATTCCGAACCATTTCAGATTGCATCCCTACAAAGTTTACTGTGATATTCAACTGTGCAAAGATAAAAATGGTGAAGCATTACCTTTCTCGATTAGCCAAAGCCTTGATTCGTTCTTGATGCTCTAAAAGTGAATTCTTCAGGGTTAGGGGCATGCACGTTTATTGTTTATGGAAGAGCAGATTGAGGCATTTGAAGATTAGTCTGTGAAAGCATAGGCCGAGTAGGGAGGAAAATTTAGATGTTTCTCATGCAGCTAGAATCAGAAGGAGGGGATGAAAAGAAGTAAGAATTACATATTTCTGGATGATATTTAAGGCATTGCAATACTGAGACATCTTAAGGGGCATTGTATGGAACTTTGCATCTACAAAAACTTTGCATCTTAAGGGGCATTGTATGGAACTTTGCATCTAGAATCAGTCCTATTCTTTTCTTTGGAGACAAAACTTCCTAGGAATCCATCTTTAAAACTTCTCAAGTGTGATATAAACAGCGTCGGTGGAAAAGCAACAAAGTAGTGTCTTTTAATTTCCTCCTCCTAAGTTCATTTGACTGCTTTGCGTTTGTATAGCCTTAACTTTTGTGTTTATAGTGTAAAAAACACAGGTAGATTTTTAGTAATATATTAAACTATGTTTTATACTGTAGGGTCTATCAAAAAATTAAATTTGAAGTGTAGTTTTTATGAAGTAATTTTTACATGTTTTTTTAAGTGAGTTTCGTAAAACTCTGTTTGTTTGTTTTTTTTAAGCACTTTTTTCAAAATCTAAATTTTTTTATTTTTTTTCTTTACTTCAAATTAACTTTATATATATATATATATATATATATTTTAAGATCATCTTGATGTGCTGATATCAAAAATATTTTTTAAAAAATAAATAAAAATATTGTAATGAATTTCCAAGTAAAATGTACTTTTAAAAAACAACCACAACCAAACATTTTATACATATTTTGTGCTGCACATAAATCTCAACCATAATTTTTACAAAACACGTATCTAAATCCAACTAACTATACTTTTTAAAAACTTATTTTTTTTAAATTATAACCACAAAAACTACCTCAAAAACAAATAAACTTGTAAACATGTCATCTTGTGGTTTCTATTCCAAATCCAGATGGTATCCAAGGTTTCCATTTTAAGCTTCTCTCTTTGTTCAATTTCTTTGGAATATTATTAAAGGCTTCAGTTTAACTCTAGTTAATTAGTTCTCTTTTGCAATGGTGAATTTTTAAGTCCAGCCTCCTTCAAGTCATATATACATTATGGATGATGACATTAATGAATTCCAAAGACCTGTGCATTTTACGTAATCCCTAAAGTTTCGGTTGATTTATTTATTTGGTCCTATTATTTTAGAAATTTATAATTCAACTCCAAACTTAATTTATTTTATGATCCAATCCCTAAAAATTAAAAGAGAAAAGTGATGTTGTTATTGTGGAATTTCAGAACATGCGGAGGACATAGCTCGATACTCAGATTCTGTGGAAGATTTTGAGATTCGGTCTTGCTTTTTGCTTTTCCATGAAATCAAAACATTTTCAAGAAACATACACCACCCAGTAACAGACCGACATGTATCCATGCACCTTGCCCAATCTGCATCATTATAACCTGTTAATTGTAATGAATTATCAGCAGGAAAAAATAATCCTCGCCAAGATGTGCCTTTAAAATAGCGAAGAATTCTTTGGACAGCAGTTAAATGAGGTTGACGAGGAGCCTGTAAAAACTGACTGACTTGTTGTACTACAAAAGAAATATTTGGCTGAGTAATGGTTAGATAATTCAAACTGCCAATCAATTGCCTGTATATGGAGGGATCAGGTAACAGGTCACCATCATTCTAACAAAGTTTTAAATTAATCTCGAGAGGTGTAAGAACATTATTCTCTGATTCAAGATCGCCCAAGAGAAGAGTCTCTTGGGTGTATTTGTGCTGATGTAGAGAAATCCCATTGGACATAGAGTGCACCTGTAGACCAAGAAAATAGTGAAGGTGTCCCAAATCCTTCATATGAAATTCACTGTTAAGAGAACACTTAAATCTTCAATAAGTGAAATGTCGGATCCTGTAATGATAATATCATCAACGTATACCAGAAGAGCAACAATACCAGTAGTAGTTTGCTGAAGAAACATAGAGGAATCATATTGGCTCTGAATAAATTTAAGTTTCAGAAGAGTAGTGCAAAAATTTTCAAACCATGCTCGGGGTGCCTGTTTTAGACCATACAGGGACCGTTTCAACCACTAGACTTTATCAGATGGGTGAGTAAACATACCAGGAGGAGGAGTCATATTAATATTCTCTTTTAGGTCTCCATGTAAAAATGCATTTTTTACATCCATTTGACGAAGTGGCCATCTTTTGGAAGCAGCAATTGCCATAATGGTTCGTATAGTAGTCATTTTAGCCACAGGTGCAAATGTCTCCTCATAATTAATACCATATGCCTGAAATTTCCAAGAGCCACCAACCGTGCTTTATATCGTTCCACAAATCCATCAAGTTGGAATTTAATAGTGTATACCCATTTGCAGCCAATAAGTTTAATTCCAGTAGGACAAGAAACAATATCTCATGTGTGATTATCCTGAAGAGCCTGAAGTTCCTCTTCCATGGCCTGTTGCCAACAGTCTTGGGTAGAAGCCTGGGCATAAGTCTTAGGCATAAAAGTACTATCAATAGTAGTTGCTAAGTATCCATACCTGTTTGGGGCACGTGAAACTCGAGTTGATCGTCTTAGTTGAGGGGAATGATCAGATGTCGGTTCCGTGTCCAGAAGGGGCAAAGTGGATGGTGGATGACATCTTTGATATACAATTCCTGGCTTAAAACGTTCAAAGATATAAGATGGACTATCATTATCAAATGTGGGAAGCTAGATAATAGTGGATTCTGTAGAGGGACAAGAAGGGAAAAAATTCTGATTTTCAAAGAAAATCACATTTCGAGAGATACGAATTTTATGAGCATTTGCATCATAACACACAAATCCTTTATAAGAATTATTGTATCCTAGAAAAGCACAACGAGCAGCTTGGGCTGAAAGTTTATTACATTCAGTAGATGGTAAGTGAACAAAACAAACACACCCAAAAACATGGAGAGAATCATACTTAGGAATAACACCAAATAAAATAGAGTATGGAGATGCAAAGTTTAGAACTTGAGAAGGCAAACGATTAATTAGATGAACGACTGTTGACAGAGCTTCTACGCAAAATCGAGTAGGTACCGAAGAATCAATTAATAAGGTGCGAACAACATCTAAAAGATGACGATTCTTACGCTCAGCAACTCCATTTTGTTGAGGAGTGTGAGGACAAGATCTTTGAGAGAGAATCCCTTCGTTTTTGAGATATTCCTGAAATTCTTTGGACACGTATTCCCCCCCCCCCTCCCGGAGTCAGAATGAAGTATTTTAATATGAGCAGAAAATTGATTTTCAACAAATACAATGAAAGCCTGAAATGTTGAGAATACATCAGCCGTAGATTGGAGAAAATATATCCAAGTGAAATGACTGAAATCATCAATAAACATGACAAAATATTTATATTGAGCATGAGAGATAACAGGGCTTATGCCTCATACATCAGTATGAATAATTTCAAAACATTTAGAAGCACGACTACCATGTGAAGGAAATGATAAGGCTTTGCTTTTACCCAATTTGTAAGAACTACAATCCAAAAATTATATTGAAAAATAATTTTTATTCCCCGAATATCTATGTTTCATAAGATGAATCAATACATTAGAATTGGGATACCCCAATTTCTTATGCCAAAAATGAGGTGAGGATTATTAATGACAGTAGAATAAGCACAAGAATTAATACTATGAATAGAAAATTATATTGGAAATAAACGCCCCACTTTAGGCCCCTTCGCGATCACCTTCCCCGACACTTGATCCTGCACACAACAACCATGACGATCAAAGTGAATTTCACAGTTATTTTCTACCATTTGACCAACAGAGAGTAAACTTGTTGATAATTTTGGTGACACAAAAATATTATTGAAATAAGACCCCAAATTACCAATCGACAAAATCAGCAGATTATCACCATTTGCTACCTGTATATGATGATTACGCATGTATTTTCGCACATTATACAACCCATTTTCACTGCTGGTCATGTGATTCGACGCTACCGAATCCATTAACCGTTGTTTATTATGTACCGAATCCAAGGGAAAGTTAAGTTTATTTTTCTTACGAGAAATCCCGAGTGCAGAGAAGGCAGATATTATCATCTCCTGCACCATCTCGGGAGTGAGAGTGCTCGACGAAGAGCTCACTAACGATGAAGATTTTGGTGTTGACGGTGAGGACATGACTGCGGCAGCCATAAAAGCAGCCCCCAATTTTGATTACACAGTAAACCCTTGTCAATTATGTGGTCGCAAACGACATTCCTTGATTACATGCCCCTCTTTCTTACAATAATTACAGAATTTCTTGTTGCAATTTCTAGAAATGTGCCCTAATTCTTTGCAATTAAAACACTGCACACTCACACCTCTTTGTCGTCCCCTTCCTTGAGCCATGTAAGCCACATTCATCTCTGTGACAGTGTCCTGAGTCAACTCGTGTTGAGTGGCGAGTCGTTGTTCTTCCTGTAACAGTTCCCCCAAACATTCATCCAAAGTGGGTACTGGACTTTGGTTGATCATGTTAGCTCTCACAGCCTCAAATTCTGGCCGGAGCTTCATCAAGAACTAGTCCCTCTAGCTCTCGGCATAAACAAGGTATAGTGCTTCTAAACTCTCCTTCGGTATTTTAGAGTAAATTATGCCAGTATATTCACTCCATAGGTTTAGAAATCCAGCATAGAATTGTTCAATTGAGAGATTACCTTGTTTGTAATTGGCAATACCCATTTCGACTTGAAATTTTTTAGTCGAATTACTCTGAGAATAGATGCGTCTGAAGTAGTCCCAAATCTCCTTCCCTGTGCCAAACGATCGAAGATTGTTGATCATATGGGGTTCAACATACCCCAGTATCTAAGAGACAATTTTTGCATCCTTGGTAGTCCATATACTCAGCTCCTGTGGATCGGTTGGTGCTGGTGAAGAACCATCGAGATGCCCCCATAATTCCTTCCTTTTAACAAACATACGAAATTGAAACTCCCAACTGGCATAGTTTTTGCCATTGAATAAGTAAGAAAAGTCTGTCCAGACATTCTAGGAACCCAAAACAAATCACTGAATACTGAAGAATTCAATATGCAGACTGAAGAGAAGAACAAAGGTCTAGATCAGAATAATTGGCTCTGATACCATGTCACAAATATCAAATTTCAATGTAAAATTGTTCTCTCTTTGATAGCTTTTGGAAGGAAGAATTCAATCCTATAAATACATGTAATAATCCCTAATTTACCGTCTCTAATCCCTGATTTGTAGTCTATAATAAATAGAATAAATACAAGATATTCTGTTACAATTTGGTTGCCATATATTGTTGATATTCTTGCCATAATATACACTAACATTAGTGATGTCCCAAGTTTCCAATAAACAAAAAAGAAAAAGAAACGCTATAGCTAATTGATCTAACCTGCCTTTAGTCGGAGATCAGATCAAGAGTTATGTTCTTTTCTTCAAGGGTACGCTAGCAGCTATTCAGTGAGGACTGTATTTTGAAGTTTTCTCTCTGCAAGCACAACTCAAAAGTACTGTAAATGGACATTTCCTTGATCAAAAAGCAATTATAATTTCTTTAATATACTGATCTTATTAGTCCCTGAAAGGTTACAAAACACTGGAGATTACATGAAAACCTGCTCTCACAATCTGCTCCACCAAAATTTATCTGGCATGCATGTCCAACATGTATACTTTTGCATCTCATCATAACATTCAACAAGATCAAAGGATTTTAAACTTATTAAATGATGGTAAATATTGTCTGAACAATAGTGAGAATCAAAAGAATAATGGCCGCGACAATAGAAACAATTTTCCATGGGGTGCCACAGTAAGTGTTCATCAACAGAGCATACCATCTTGGAATCTTGCGCCGGTGATACCTGTTCACCTCCTGGCACAGTTTTAGATAATAGTATTTTTTCAAGTAAGCATCCTGATAAAGCTTGTTGAAGAATTGCGTTGCCTCATCTGGATTCAACCAATTATCAATGATTCCACTACTGGTGAATGTATCCATATCTTTGTTAGTGTTAATGAGGTTGTCTAGGAGTACGGCATATGAAGTGATTCTGTCAGTGCATTTAGGAGAACACTGCTCGTAGCTGATGAGGTTTCGAATGATGACTTCAGTTGTCTCCTGAATTAGCAATGGAGGGATTTCCAGGACACCATTTTTGAATTTTATATCCAAGATGCTTCTTGACTTACCCACCTTCAATTTAATTCCTGCGCCTGCAAGATTTGTGACGGAAGGAATAGGTTCCCATCCCATTTCACCATCTTCCTCTTTTCCAGATGACAAAACTAACCAATTTCTTAAGAGGTCAAGCAAATGTTTTTTTTCTTGGTAAGAGGGAAGTATGGGGGGTGGATTGGATGAAAAAATGTTCTGAAAGAATTGAAGGGCAAGTTGTGCGAGGGTTGTCGTGTTTCCAGGCTCCGCGGTCATGTTGAACAAGTGTTCAAGGACCAACCAAGGTATTTGGTTTTCTACCAATATCAAGTCATGATATAGGTACTGCAACATACAAGACATGTTGAAGATAGGATCATCATCTTCTCTAAGATGATTATATTTATCCTTTCTAAATAGCTCAATAAGAAAGCAACCATCTATTACCAACATCCTTACAAAATCCTCTTCACCGACATCAATTGGTCCGGCATAACACGAACGTGCCTCTTTCTCGATCCCCCTGGTGGATTTGATCAACTCCTTCAGTGTTATGCTCGCAGATCTTTGGGAAAGAAGGCCTTTGAGATACTTCAGTTTAACTTTCTCTGTAGATTTCATCAGTGGATGGTGACGGTGCCAGGGGCCAATTGAAAATGCGTTGGGGGTATAAGCTTTTTCGCTATGCCTTCGGAGAATTTGGGGCACTCTAAAGATGCATACTTTATCAGGCATTATCAAATTCTGGGACATCATACTTTCAACGGAAGAGGTCAATGAATCAATATCAACTGTGACCTGTTCATCTACTCCATGAGAAGGACCGCATATATCAGCACTCCTTTCGGATCTTGCCATCGTTTCTATGTGAAGAATCGTTAAAGAAGAAGAAAAGAATAATGAGGAAAAAAAAATTAGAATCTACTTTAAGAGAAAGAAAAAGAATTCTAAGCTAAGTGTGAAAAGTATCCCATTCAACGAATTGTATATCTCTTTTAAACCCATAAACTCTTCAGGCCAAGCTCAACAAACCATGATTGAGGACCTACTCAGAACCCAAACCCTTCCAAATCCTACCGGGTTGTATAAACTTATCCTACACAAACAAAGTTTTCTGCAAGGTTTTGAACTCAGCTGCACTCCAAACATAACTCTGTTGGGAGTTTAGAAAGGTTTGTGATTTTTCCCAAATGAGCAATCAGAAGGACCTATGAAGCTAACGAGCTGTGGTGTAAGGTGTAGGAGAACATATAATAGCATTAAGCTTCTCTCATACCTGACAGAATGCAACTTTCCTGTAGATCTTCTCTCTCCTCAATGATTTTATTTCATCACCTATGTTGAGTTGTTGACTGCTGCCTGCAACAATTTGCAAGAAAATTTTTACATGGTATCATCGAAGTTTGCTGCTGAAATTCCGAACCATTTCAGATTGCATCCCTACAAAGTTTACTGTGATATTCAACTGTGCAAAGATAAAAATGGTGAAGCATTACCTTTCTCGATTGGCCAAAGCCTTGATTCGTTCTTGATGCTCTAAAAGTGAATTCTTCAGGGTTAGGGGCATGCACGTTTATTGTTTATGGAAGAGCAGATTGAGACATTTGAAGTTTAGTCTGAGAAAGCATAGGCCGAGTAGGGAGGAAAATTTAGATGTTTCTCATGCAGCTAGAATCAGAAGGAGGGGATGAAAAGAAGTAAGAATTACATATTTCTGGATGATATTTAAGGCATTGCAATACTGAGACATCTTAAGGGGCATTGTATGGAACTTTGCATCTACAAAAGCATGGTTCTGATAAAATGCTCTGGAAGCTCTGTCATTTAAAAGGTATCAGTCCTATTCTTTTCTTTGGTAGTAATTTATCCCTTGCTTTGGAGACAAAACTTCCTAGGAATCTATCTTTAGAACTTCTCAAGTGTGAATGAAATAAACAGCGTCGGTGGAAATGCAACAAAGTAAGTATTGTCTTCTAATCAATTCAGATGGTATCCATTCTAAGCTTCTCTCTTTGTTCAATTTCTTTGGAATATTAGGCTTCCGTTTAACTCTAGTTAGTTCTCTTTTGCAATGGTGATGAAGTTTCTAGTCCATTTTTTTATATTCTTTTTGTAAATTTATAATTTAGTTACTTTTCCAAATGATAATGGAGAACATTTTGGAGAAAAAAGGAGGTTAGGTTAATGTAATTTTTAAAATTATAATTATAAAATACACCAAAAGAGTTGGGGTTATTTTAACACTATTCATATGAACAATTCAGTTTTTTTTTTCTAATTTCGGTCCTCACAATTTTCATATAAATGATTTTTTTTGTCATTTTAGTTATGGATTTATCCTAGGTTATATTACCATGGTTTTATTTTTTTGGATTTTTTTTTTCAATTTCAATTTACATGCTATCACTTTTACAAAGTGTCAAAAAATATTCTAATAATTAATTAAAATTAATTTTATGAAATAGAACTTTAGGTTACAGTTATAAAAGAAACTAAAAGAAGAGGGACCAACTTTAAGATAAAAGAAAAACGGAACAAATACCATTTAGATTTTGGCCTAGAAAACCTCACTTTGATCCCCAAAGTTTTCAGTTATTTATTTATTTGGCCTCTATTGTTTTAGAAATTTATAATTTAACCCTAAATCTTATTTATTTTACGTTTCAATCCCTATTTACTTTTTAGAGTTTGAAATGGAAATGCACCTTCACACATGGGAGAATAGCAAGTTCTGGGTTTGAGATGCAGTAGAATTTAGTTACTTTTTCAGCAGCTGGTATACGTAATTCAGCCTCATTATCACGAAGTAACCGCATATACGCAAGGGCCTAGTCCATCCTTAGAAAAAATTACCATAAATCACAGATTTTGATTACAAATGACAAAATTCATCAACAGATGAGATCACTGTCAAACACAAAATTGGATTGGAAGTTAAAAAATGAAAATGAGGACAAAAGTATATACATGAGTTGGGTCGAGTTGAGCAGTTTTTAAAAACCCCAACTCACATTCAACTTGTAATATTTTTTTATTTAAGTTTTCTAACCTGATTTATAACATTTATATTATCTAACTTTAACGAGTTAAATCAAGTAAGTTAATACAAATATTATAAATGAGTTGATCTTTTTCAACACTCCTAAATTTTCCCTCCAAAATAGTTTGCTTTTGAATTATTTCTCGTAAGGCCCATATTTTTTTAGCCTTACATTCTCTCTGATCCTCACTCAAAACAGCATGGGTCACATAGGCCTGATAAAATAGGCTAAATTCAAAAAATCAATTAATAAAAAATGATAAATTAAAAAGATGTGAGATAATCCATATTTTATTAAAAAATAATAAAGAATCATATAGAAAACAAAAAAAAAATTGGATCCAAATCTCTAATTAAATAAAATCTAAGGATAAAACTGAAAATATAAAAGGGAAGGGAAGCGCTTGGAAAGCTGTATTTCAGCCACAAAAAATTAATATTGATGTCCATGAGTTCATCTTCTAGAGTGATGCTCAATAAATATGGTGTTTCTATTCAATCATACTGGAAAAAACTGATTTGGGTCCATAAATTTTCTTTACGGGTGATTTTCAGTCTGATTGAAGGGTGTTTAAAATTTGAAATGGATTTATTAAGGTTTCCATAATGTTTTTAAGTGAAAACAAAATGTAAATTTGTGAGATCTAAAAGCTTAAACCTCAACTTTTCAGGGATTGCAGATTAATAAAAAATTGTCTACTTAAATAGTCTACTATAACAAACAACATATTTTTCATTTTTTAAAAAAAAAAAGAGTGTATGATGTTTTGTTTGCTCTATTAATAAAAAAAAAAAAATCAGTCAAGCGAGCAAGTCTAACCTTCTAGCGTACTAGAGCTTTTTTATTTTTGTTCAAGGGTGCAGGTTTGACTACAGGGGCCAAAAGCGTTTGGCCTCTTGTTTTTTAACTTTTGATTATTTTTTTAATTTTGTTTTAATTAATAGCTCCTCTCTCTATATATTTATTTTTTTTTATTTTTCATTATTTTTTTATTTAAATTTTAATTAATTCCTTTTCTTTTATAATTTTTTATCCTAGTTCGTTTATTTTTTTTAATAACTAATATTTTTAATTGTTTAAATGTTTTTTTAATGTTTCCAATAGATTATAGTGATTTTTTTTATATATATAAATAAATTGTATTTGTCCAATGACATTACAAGAACAAAATTTGTTTGTTCTAGAGAACCAAAATTAACCATTAATATAAAATAAATAAATAAACATATAAACTAAAAAGAACAATGGAAGTTAAATATTTATATGTACATGCATATTTTGTTTTTACTAGAAAGATTTCAATTTATAACTAATTTATCACTCATGTTTTCATTATTGCGGATTGGATGTAAAAGTTTGAAACATAAAAAAATTTCATATCATCAAAAACTTTTTGGTATTATCATTATATTCACTATAACAATTCATACTTGAAAACTCTAACTCGACTTTTTAATTATTATTTAGTTAATTTATCAAATTGACAACCCGGGTTATGGACTTCACTAACCCGAATTCATTTTTTATTTTATTAGACGATAGTAAATATAGAAATTAATTTATTATCAACCTAAAACTCAAGGATAAAAATCAATAAAAATCTCACATTAAATGATAAAATTGAAAAAAAAAAGATACAAACAAAAGGGCCAAACAATCTCAACCCGACTCTTTAAATAATATTTAGTCAATTTGTTAAATTTATTATTTAAGTTATAAACTTTAATTGATCAATTTTATTGATTTATCATTAATTTAATATTAAAATATAAAATTCAATGAAAATCACACACTAATTTATCCCTTGCGTTGGAGACTAAACTTCCTAGGAATACCTTTAGAACTTCTTAAGTGTGATATAAACAGCGTCGGTGGGAAAGCAACAAAGTAAGCAGTGTCTTTTAATTTCCTCCTTCTAAGTTCATTTGGCTGCTCAAGGCATCCAAGGTTTCCATTTGAAGCTTCTCTCTTTGTTCAATTTCTTTGGAATATTAGGCTTCCGTTTTAACTCTAGTTAGTTCTCTTTTGCCTCGTTAAAGTCCTATATATATTATGGATGATGACATTAATGAATTCCAAAAGACCTGTGCGATTTACGTAATCGAGCCACACTCCTCAATCAACCAGCTTTTTATGCGTTTAGGTAAATTACAGCAACTCCTATTCAATATTATAAAATTATAAGTCATTCAAAAGTCCAAGTTTTGATTAAAAAAAACCCTTTATTATGTCTAAAATACTCTTAATTACTATTTTTAAAAAAATTACAAAATATTTTATTAAAAAGAAAACTCAAAACAAAATTGATAGTGAAATTAATATTGTTCGTGTACTAAAAAACATTGGGTCCATTTTTTTAATATTCTTTTTTATAAATTTTTAATTTTTTTTCCAAATGGTAATGGAGTACATTTTGGATAAGAAAGGAGGTTAGGTTAATGTAATTATTAAAATTATAATTATAAAATAAACTAAAAGAGTTGGGGTTATTTTAACACTATTTATATGAAGAATCCAGTTTTTTTTTGTAATTTAAGTCCTCGCAATGTTCATGTTGTTACCTAATTTTTGACCATTTATTTAATAAAATTTTTGAAAAATTCAAAAATAGCAAAAACAAAATCCAAAAAATATATATTTTTTATATATTTGCATCATTTTTAGCATTTCCAACGTCATCTAAAAAAAAATTAAAATTTTTAAAAAAATTTCGAACGCGTTCGACTTTTTACACGTTGTTTTTAATATCCATGATTTTCCTCGTTGAGTCGACGTTGATATTGCTTGTTTTTAAAAAATACAAGAAAAAAACAAGAAAAATCAAAATTTACCAAAAACCAAATTGAGGGACCAATTTTAAAACCCGAGCAACATTTTACCTATAAATATAAGTTCACAACTCAAGAATAAAAAGAGGGTAATTTTGAATATTTAGGGCAGGCAACACAAAAAAGGAGAAAACCCTAAAAGCTTAACTTTTCTTCTCCCTCACCCAAAAAAGCAACTGCAAGTTCTGGAAATGCACCTTCACACATGGGAGAATAGCAAGTTCTGGGCTTGAGATGCAGTAGAATTTAGTTACTTTTTCAGCAGCTGGTATACGCAATTCAGCCTCATTATCACATATACGCAAGGACCAAGTCCATCCTTAGAAATAATTACCATAAATCACAGATTTTGATTACATATGACAAAATCCATCAACTCAAACACAAAATTGGATTGGGACTTAAAATGAAAATGGGGACAAAAGTATGTATACGGGAAGGGTTGAGCGATTTTTAAAAATCACAACTCACATTCGATTCATAATATCTTTTTATTTGAATTTTTTAACCCACTATTATCTATAATATTCATATTAACTGATTTAATGAGTTCTGACGAGTAAGATAATATAAATAGGAGTGTTTTCTTTTAACACTCCTGCATTTTCCCTCCAAAATAATCTGCTTCTAAATTATTTCACGTTAAGACTTGTTTTTTCTGAGGCTTACATTCTCTCCGACCCTCACCCAAAACAAAAGGGTCCACTCAGTTTGCACATAGGCCTAATAAAATAGGTTAAATTAAAAAAAATAATAATAAAGAAAAACAAATAAAAAGATGTGAAATAATCCATGTCATATTAAAAATTAGGGAAGAATCATATAGAAAGCAACAAAAAAAAATGGATCCTAATTAAATAAAATCTAAAAGATGAAACTAAAAAAAATATAAATTTAAAAAAAAATAAAAAAAAAATAAGCAAACTTAACGGATCTCCTAAACCTGTATTAATCTCTAAAACTTGCAACTAGAGAGATTTTAGACCCGGATTCAATTAAAAAAAACTTAATTCTCAATTAACTTAATATTAAAGGTTGAGATGGGAAATGTATTAATTTAAAAAATTTATCAAAATAAAAAAAAACAAATAATAATCAAAAGAATAAAGATCAAATCTAATAAGAAAAAAAATTAAAGGAAGAAATCATTAAAAGAAAATCAATTTTAAAAAGAGAAAAGAAAAGGAAAAGGTTATTGAAGTTAAATCAGAGGGTTGTTGGTCACACGTGCTGCTCAGGGATTGAGGGGTTGTCAAGACAATTCTAACGTCGCTTGATAAACCATCATATGTTCAACCAAACACCTCGTTACACACTAACCATATAGCGTTAAAACAACTAACATGCTGACACGTGTAATGCACACAACAATCTTTTTTTAAAATTAATATTAATATTTATTGAATTATAAAATTGTTCCTTAGCCAATTTAATTATAACTAAAAACAAGATGAAAAAAAAAATCATTGAATGTCAATTAAAGAATTTTGCTTTTAAAACTAATTTAATTATTTTATTGTATTTAATAAAAAGTAAAAAGTCAAAAAAATTCCTAGACTCCAGTTAAGTAATATTTAATTTTAAGACTATGGTTCAAAAAGTTGAAATGACCAAGTTTCTCCTAATCAATTTAATAATTATTATTGGACTCTAAAAAAAGAGTTGTATGACCCCAAATAGTTAGTTCAATGACTTTTACTTGAAATGTCAAAATAATCATTATAATGTTAAATTCACAGTATAATATGTTTGGATTTATAGTAAAAAACTGATTCTTATTAGTTTTTTTTATAAAATAGATCAAGTTTGTGCAATTTGATAAAATCCAGGATGACATAACAAAATACAAGTGAAATAATTTGCTTCTAAATTATTTCATGTTAAAAAATTCAATTCTTAACTAACTTAATATTGAAGGTTGAGATGGAGAAAGTATCAATTTAAAAAATTTGTCAAAGTAAAAAATAAATAACAATCAAAAGAATAAAGATCAAATCTGATAAGAAACAAATTAGAGAAAGAAATCTTAAAAAAATCAATTTTAAAAATTATCTCAAATAAAATAAATAGATATCAAAATAATGAGGATCAAATCTAACAAATAAAATAAATAAAGGAAGGAGCAATTGAAAATAAAATTCAATTTATAAATAATTTCAAATAAAATAAATAATAAAAAAAACATAGATCAAATATGGAGGAAAAAATAATTTAAAAGGTTGCTTTGAAAATTTAGAGAGTCGGGTGTGGAAATCAAAGATGAAAGAGAAAAGAAGAGAAAAGAAAAGGAAAAGGTTATCAAAGTCAAACTAGAAGGTCGTTGGTCACATGCGTTGTTTAGGGATGGAGGGGTTGCTAAGACAATTCTAATATCGCCCGATAAACCACCATATGTTCAACCAAACACCTCGTTACACACCGGCCAAATAGCTTTAAAACAACTCATGCGCTAGCATGTGCAATGTATACAACAATCTTTTTTAAAAATAATATTAATATTTATTGAATTATAAAATTGTCCCTTAAACAACTTGATTATAACTAAAAACAAGATGAAAAAAAAAATAGAGACACCATTGAATGTCAAATAAAGAATTTTGCTTTTAATTAAGGTTAATTTAATTATTTTATTATGTTTTAAAAAAGTATAAAGTCAAAAAAACCCTAAACTCCAGTTAAATAATATTTGATTTTAAAGATAATTTAATCACTTTAATATGCTTCAAAAAGTTGAAATGACCAATTTTTTCCTAATCAATCGGATAATTATTAATGTACTCTAAAAAAAGGGTTGTATTACCCTAAATAGTTAGTTAAATTACTTTTACTTGGAATGATAAAATAATCATTATAATGTTAAATTCACAATACAATATATCTTTGTTTACAGTAAAAAGCTGATTCTTATTAGTTTTTTATATATATAAAATGGATCAAGTTTGTGCAATTTGATAAAATCCAGGAAGACATAACAAAATACAAGGAGTTTTAGAGATAAATTAATATTTTAATTTTAAAAAAAATTGGAGTCATATTTAGAAATTTTTATTCAAATATAATATTTATCCATCTAAAAAATTAAAATACTAGTTTTTTTAAAAAACTACTGTGGAAAATATATTTTAGAGGTTCTTCATTGTTTACTAGCTTTTCATATAAAGAAAATATATACAAGTTATTTTTAGTAATGTAAAAATTAATTTTTTTTGACATTTTTATACTTAGTTAGTAGTAGAAGTTTAATTTTTTTTATTTATAAATTCAATATAATTTTTTTTTTCAAGTTAACAATATCACTCTTACATGATGACTTTTAATTTGAATGAAATAAAATTAATATTTTATAATTATATTATCATGAATATAAAATATTAAAATGACTATTATAAATTATAAAAATAATTTCTTATAAAAATAGTTTTTATCTTGATGTATTTTTATTTTTTTAATAAAAACTTTGTTTTCTTTTTCAATAAATAAACATGTTTTCTAATTTGTTTTATTAAAATAAATAAACAAAAACTAAAAATGAAAAAAAATGTTAATGAACATATATGGAATTATAAAAGATGCACTAAAGCATTTGGCTAGTTTATCCTGTAGAGTAGGTACATTACAGCGTGGCGCAACGGAAGGAAGATAGTATAAAAGTCCCGTTTAACTTTTCGAGTTTATTTTAAAATATATTAAAATAATATATTTTTTATTTTTTAAAATTTATTTTAAATATGAAAACAATTTAAAATAAGAAAATTAATTTAAAACTTAAAAAAATTATAAAATTATAAAAACACAATTGAAGCATAATGAGACATGAAATTTTATGTTTAATAATAATATAAGTACTTTTAATTTTTTAATTATAATATATTAAAATATATATTTTTAATATCAACCTATTAAAATAATTAAAAAATATTAAAGAATATTAATTTAATAATTTTTAAAAAATAATTAAAAAAACATATTCTGCCCCATAAACAAACACTCAAAACCACAACGCCATGTGTCGTAATTCTAAGCGGCTCCACGTCTTGTGGAAACCTCGAGTCGCTCCGACCCCACCGTTAACCAAAATAAACACAGCTCCAACTTTCCCTCTTTAAGCTCCTCAAAAGCTACAATCCCAGCTCTGACGTCAAAGTTAAAAAACCTCTCAACCAATCAAAATCAAACCCTACTAACACCATCTTCTACGTGTCGCACTCTTATTAGCTGTAATGGTATTACCGTAATTGCTACAAGTACCAAGGGCATTTCCAGATCAAACCAGTCTCCTCCTCTCTTCCTCTTAAACCCCACTTTTTTCCTCCTTAGAAACCCTCCTCTTCTTTTTGCTCATATTTGCAAAAGAATCTCTCTCAATAGCCGCCATGGCCTGGCTTAACCGATTAGCCATCACCGCAGCGCCATCACTCCGTCGTGTTAGCCGATTCCCCGGCAGTCGAGGTTATGGATCAGCAGCGGCAGTCCAATGCGACTATGATTATTATGATGACTATTATTCAGAAGCCGTAGAAGACTATGGACAGCTTAATCGGCTAAAGCCGAATTTGGAGTCGGTGGCTGGGTCGGCTTCAGGGAGAGGAGTGCAGTGGGTGTTAATAGGAGACCCAGGAGCTAAAAAGCATGTTTACGCAGAGAAACTCTCGAAGCTTCTAGAAGTTCCTCACATTTCCATGGGTACCCTTCTTCGTCAAGAGCTTAACCTTAACTCTTCTGTTTATAAACAGGTGCTTTTTTAGGGTTTTTTTTTTATTATTGTAAAGTCGTGGTCTTTATTTTTTTTGGTTAATGGGATTTGATATTTATTGGTTTTTGGAATGTTTTGTTTTTAGATTGCAAATGCGGTGAATGAGGGAAAATTAGTGCCTGAAGATGTGATTTTTGGGTTGTTATCAAAAAGGCTTGAAGAGGGTTATTATAGAGGTGAAAATGGGTTTATTTTGGATGGAATTCCCCGAACGAGAATTCAGGCTGTAAGTTTCTCGTTTTCTGATTATTGACATTTGTGTTTCGCAAGCAAGTGGATGATTGTGGGGTTTTGTTTTAATTGGTAGAATTTAAGGACTGTTGAAGGAATGGAAGTTGAATTGTTTTTTTTTTAAAATATTATTATTATTTCGCATCTTTTGGTGGTGTTTTTATATGTAATTATGGCATTTTGTCTTATGATGATTGAGGAAATGGTGGGATTTTTCTTTGCAGGAGATTCTTGACCAAATTGCGGATATTGATCTAGTTGTTAATTTTAAATGCGGTGAAGGGAATGTGGTGAAAAAGAATCTTATAAGTGCAGAAAATTCTAGTTACTCTGTTGCTGATGCGGGAAGTGTGTCAAATGAAAAGTCTCGAATATACGCGCAGGAGGTACAACGTTTTCTTTTTCATTTCTGAAGTAGATTTCGCATTATTGGTGTTTTGAAGTGTTCATTTAGTGATTATGAGTTTTTGTTTGTTCAAAACAATGCTTATCTATGTTCTTACTTCTGGCATCCTAGATGCCTCTGAAAGGGCTGTATATTTTCGCCTAACTAAATTACAATTGCATTTTGCCACTGATAGCAGTTTTCATGGCCCTGTGCTTTGTATACCATTGATATTTTCCTATTCTTCGTTATCAAACTTCGTGTAGATTTTGGATATTGGAGCGTTTATTCAGTTCTCTGGTCATCATTATTGGAATATGGTTGCATCGTAGAAAAATGATTTATATTATCTTACGTTTGCTGCTTGAAAGAATATACCACAAAATGTCTTTTCACATTGTCAAACGATTGTTTGAGTCCTTTTGGTTCAAGTTAATATTTTAATCAGAGGAATTCGGTAATTTGCTCATTAAGTATTTGTTCTTTTATTAGGGAAAAGCGTTGGAAGGATACTACAGAAAACAGCAGAAGCTTCTTGACTTTCAAGTGGCAGGTGGATCTGGAGAAACATGGCAAGGCTTGTTGGCTGCATTACACCTCAAACACCTGAGTGCTGTTAGTTCTTCACCAAAACTGGCTGCCTGATTTTTCTTCCATGCAAACTGCTGACTGCTTCGGTTTCATTCCCAAGCAGGCATGGTATAGTAAATATTTATAATGGGAGCACCATACGAGTTTGTGTGGCGATTGTCCAATTGGATTTTTGAATCTTTCTTTTTGAAGTTTAGCTTATCTAAGCAATTGCAATTTTGAGAATGTATGGTTGTAAGGTAATTTTGGCGAGAGAGATATAAAACAAAGAACACCGGCAAGTGTATTTTTGCGTCTTGTATCTGATTTGTGGTCTCTATTGTGTTTCAATTCAATCTGGCCGGTACACGAATTTAGTTCTGTGGAAGTCATATGCTTGTTCCCTTCGTGTCTTCTCTTCTTTTCCTCAACTTTCAGAAACTGGGACGGCCTATGAAGCTTTGATTCAGTGATGATGGGACTCCACGGTCAAGGCTGGAGCTCCAGGAGTTAAAAGGTTTCTAGATTCAAACCCCGCACTCCTAGAACGATAATGACGGGAGAAAAGAAAAACAGTAGCTACTCAAATGGCGGCAGCTGAACCTTGATTTGAACTAATTGTTCGCATCTGCAGGCTTGCCAGGTCTTTTTGAACATCTATGTCGTTACATGAGTCTACAAAAAGACTGGCGCTTTAATAACCCTAACACCTTGTCGTAGGAATATTGAGCTCCTTGAGAACTGTTCTGAAGACCAGCTTCAGATATAGGTATGCATAGTATGTGCAAGCTAATACACATGCCTAAAATTCAGGAATTAATTAAAACAAGCAATGCCTGTTTACTTGACCACTTTCATGAAGCACTTTATCAGTTGAGATTTAAGAATCACAATGAAGGTCATGAAAAGAGAAATTTATCTTCAAAATGCTAAAACAGGCACTCCATTTCTACATGAAGGTTTGAGATGTTCTCTAAAGCTACACGATTTGCATTTTCCTTTTTTACAAGTACAAGATAACCAAATGGACCCAAAACTTGACTGCTGATTTACTACTATAAAGCAAACAAAGCTAATCATACATTATTTGTATAGACATGTGAATTTACATATATAGTTACTCACTGTTCATCCATATCTCTCTGAGAAGTTCATATCTGATGGTATTGTCAATGCCCTTCTTTGATTTCCAGCTGGGCTTTGTTGGGGCAGGTGAAGACCGCACCCCATCAAGTATGATCGAAGCCAAAGGTGAATTCAATTCATCAAGCTCATCATCACTGGTGTAGGATTTTCTGACAATTGAGGAGCCACTTTTTCTCAGCTTAGATTGACTTCCAAACTCTCCAATGATTTTGGCAATGGAAGCTGTTGAAGGTGGTAAATAGATCGGAGGAGCTGCAATGCATGGTACCGTTGTGACAGACTCCTCTCCAGCCTCAATAGCATCCTAAATGAAATTAAAAAAAAAAAAAAAAGAGATGATTGCTTATGATCTCGTAATGAGCTGATTCCTGGTGGTGATACCACAGTACTCTTAAATCAGCTAATTCATGGTGGCAAGAATACATAGCACTCTTAAAATGTAGTATAGACAAGAGGATGCAATTTGATCCATGTGGTTCTAGCTAGCTTTAAAATAGAGCTAATTCAAGATAGGCTTGTGGCCAACTCAAAACCAGCAAATTAATCATTGGAACGGAGGGCAACAACTAATGCAGAATTCCAGGGGTCCAATTTTTTCTGTTCTTGTTTTAAGATCTTTTTCTGCGATTCTTTTATGCAACGTTTCAGTAATAACTAACAAGGATTTGGTCCCAGTTAGATCAATTACCAATTACAACCAACATTAAATTGCTTGTATATTTTTTAACCAATACCAACTCACTAACAACTTGCACCCTTATAAAAAGATTCATGCTAAATGTCATCAGCCTCCAGGAACATGCCTGAGTAGAACCATTGATGAGTACAGAAGTGAAACATATCCATTCATTTTGAATGTGACTAACCTCAGTGTCCAAGGCTTCAAACACAACATCTGGAATAGGATCTGGACAAAACTCGTCTAAGACAAAATCATCAAGAACCCTCTTGATCAGTGGTGCAGCGAATGTGGGGCATACCTTCAAAAATAACATGATGTTTATTAAGGATTGAAAACATGGCTCATGCAAGTTTGAGATGAATGAAGGGTGTGAGTATGTCGAGCTTGCAATGAATATGAATAAATAGCGTGAGTATGTCAAACCTCTTTTCTGATGGATTTACTTAAGAGCATGTCCTTTGGAAGCATCATGAGATCACTTAATGCATTAAGGAGATGGAAAGGCTTGAATGTCGTGTCTGGTCTCTCATCAGTCTCATCGTTTTCATTGTCATCTTCAAGCAAGTCGTCATCATCCATACCAAATAGATCAGTCAGCCATCTTGACCAGTTCCCAATCTGATATTTTCAAAAAGTACCAAGGAAAGTTACTACATTAATGGCAGCCATAGAAAACCTTAAACACCCTCTCCAATGATACAGGTTAATGGGTTTCAAATTGGTGTCTCTTATCATCAAGTCTAGTCTTTGGTATGAATAGGATTTACCAACTTGTGAAGACAAATGGACATGCAGCATCAAAATATCATATGCATGCACGGTATGTAGATGTTTTTCTTAGCATGAACCTCTTTTCCCTTTCTTTCTGTCTTTTCTTTTTTTTTTCCCGAGAGAAGCATGACATGGATTATTCAAATGTGGAAATAAGAGGAGAAAAACAGGTCACATCTAGCACAACTTTTGGAGATGTCGGATGGTATCTGAACTGTCCTCCCCTTCAATTTTGAAAAAGGAAAGGAAAAGGAGACGTGTTTGGCTCCCATTTTACAACTAAATGGTTGCAAATTTAAGAGAGGTAGCAATAAAAGACCAAAATGAAGGTCAAACTCTAAAAGATAACAGCAAAAAGTTCCCTTAGGTTAGGCTTCCGTGTCAGAACTTTATCCTCACCACATTTTTCAGTTGTGCACCAGCCCCAAAGCTCGATGACCCTGCTGGAATTGGGAGAATTTTTGGATCACTGATGGGATCAGATACTGGATCGGTTGGGATCTCATCAACAGATTCACGAAGGATAGCATTGAACATTGCCACATCTAATCTAGCTACGCATTGCTCCATTATCTAGAAACATAATAGTAATATATTATCATGCCATATTGTTTGCAGAAACAAATTATCAATAGTTGGAAAAGCATAATCAAAGACAACTAATATTAGTTAACAAATGAAAATTAGTTGAAACAAATATCAGCAAACATGCTGTCAACAACCATATGAGTTCAACAATTCAGCACTCTTGTTTTCAGATGATATTTCAAATATTCCTCCATCTACACAGTAAAAGCAATACCATATGTTGTTCACGTTCAAAGAATTCCATTGTAAGTTATGTTGGTTGCTCACATGCTATAACTTGTCAGTGGTATATAAAAACACATTAACTTCGATGACACCATTGAAATTTATAGATTTACCAGTCTTGCCAGCACAGGTAAACAGCCACATTCATGGCCTCCAGCTCGAACAGGACAAAGTCTTTCACAGGCATCTTTGAATGCCTTCTTCCAATGCTCTAATGAAATGTTCCCTTGGTCTTCGTGAACCAACCTTGATGTCCTTCCAAGGTTCTTTGAGCCAGAACTATCAAGTTGAGCAATTTCCTTTGTTGCAGCAGCTTGCATGTGTGGGGTCAGAGTCTGGTGCAGAACCATGAAAAAGATTCATGTCAAGTAATATTAAAGAAGCAGAGTTTCAATATTTTAAAATAATAGTGCAGTTAATGAGAAATCAACAAAGAAAAGGAGAACAGGATGAATTAATGAAGAACCTGCCACCAGATTGATTCAATGGTGCGGGAGAAGATCCAAGCTTCAACTCTTTCCAGTGCAGATGTAAATACATGCGGGTCCTCCCAGTCACTGGAATCTTCATAAAGACCATTCTTATTTCCCTTTCGGCTGGGAGATACCTCTTTCCATTTCAATGAAGATGATATGATCTTGTTTCCCTTCCTTTCCGCATGTTGTCCTGAAGAAATTTTGCTTTCTGTATCACCAATAGTTTGGCTTATAATTGTCCTCAAAACAACTGAGTTTGATAACCAAAATGTCAACCTGTATTTAGAGTAAAAGCATGAAACATGAGCTTGCAAAATAATTTTGAGAATATCAGTTAGATAGTAAAGAAAGTAGCAGTAGAAAGAATAGTACCACAGGTGACATGGTTTTTTAAACAATTATATTTCCACCACATGATGTTTTCAGGTTAAAAAACAGATCATGGTTCATGGCCAGGGTTGTGGTGTTCCAGTCAAAATAAAATGATTTTCTTTTGTCCTTTGGCACCAATATTGTTGTGGAGTCGGGTCAGGTAATTTAGCCTTTGTAAGGAAGATACTATATTCACTTGGTCAAACCAGAATAGATAACTTCTTGGGTCCAACATGTAACTTTGATGGGAATCCAACTTCACATACTTTAGAATGTCAAAATAAATGATGGTTGCATGGTGAAAGATGCCTGGAGATTTAGAAATGGATGTGAATTAGAAATACCTAGGGACGTCATTTCCACATGCTTTTGCAACCAGAACTAGTCCTGAAATGGCACTTCTTGCTGCAGTAGCTCTTCTTGACTGGAAACTTTCTCTACAAGCATGAAGATATAGTCTAGAAAGGCGGCGAGCCGGAGCATGAACCTTACTCATGGAACTTCCATGCTCAGCAACAACAGAGTAAAGAGAAGCCTCAATAGCAGCAGCTTCTTTCAACTCTCCCTCGAGCATCTTTATTTTGTGTTCCAATTGCTGGATCTTGCCATCTAAAATGGTTGTTCGGGTATCTTTCGGATAAATCTTTGCATTTTTTCTTTCATTGAAGCCAAGGCTCCCAGCACTGTGATGTACATCTCTCATCAGACCAACTTCATTGTGCTGATTTCTGCTACCAAATCCATTGCTCCTCAGTGAGTCTGATGATGACCTAACAGATTTCACATGCTTTAATCTATCAATTTTGAGGATATTTCCCTTCATATCAAAGCCCCCGGGTGAAGTAAATGTATCACTCCCCAGTGAGTCGTCATCTCTAGCATCATATGGAAAATTATCAATTGGTTCATCTTCTGAGAATTGCTTTTGCTCTTCCCCATTCTGACTACGCTCTTCATTTACTTGAAAATCACCAGAGATTGTATTGCCAAGCTTTGCACCCACATGGGGATTATCATCTGAAGATGTATTCTCATTATTGTTCTGGAAAATATCACCTCTCCTAATTGTGGTGATGCTATTAGTCACCTTTCCATGAACTTCCTGCTGTAAATCCTGATGGCCATTGCTTCTCTTGCTGGTATTAGCCTCTTCATCTTTGCTTTTGTAAGTGAAGGATGGGGAAGAAGAATGAACACTTTGAGCAACATCATCTTTCAGAATTGACGATGGACTAGAGATAGCAGAGTTCATTACAGAAGCATGACCATTGACTGGGCTCCCAACATCAGATGATAAATCTAAGGATGACGAATAAGATGAACTTCTTTTCAGCTTTTCTTGTGGTGCAGTATGTTTTTCCATCTCAATCTGTGAAGCTGCAGCAGGCTCCTTGTTAACAACATGCTTGCTCTCTGTCATTCTGACTGATCCATTCTGCAATTCAATATGAAGGGTTAACTTATCTGTTAGTTACAATGGAAACTAATTTCACAGGATGGCCATCCAGATGCGGAAATGCAAGAGGCTGTTCCTTTTACAGGTCCTGACAGAGGAATAACATGTTGCAAAACATAATTGCTGAAAACTAGAAAAAAGCCATCTTGACAGGATTTGATAAGAACCTGAAGATGATTGGTAATTATTCGAATCTGGTTCATTTCTGAAGTTTCTGGATAATGGTGGATCTTATTGATTGAACACTGTTATTATTTTTTAATGGTAGCAGTGATGGTAAAACCTTTTTTGTTTGTTTATTTTTTTGAGGAGTCATAAAAGTAGAAAGTTGATGAAGGCCAAACTGGTTAACTGATAAATAGGTTCAAAATTGAATACTTGATTTGAAAAGTGAATCCAAAGAAAGAAACTGAGTACCTCATCATTTTGAGGAGGCAAACCCCCATTTGCCAGAGATGAGTGAGACGAAACATCATCGTCAGTGAAAGAGGCAACCTCGGCTTCTTCAGCATATCCTTCATTCATTAATGCTGAAAATGATTCACTGCCATTCTTGTCCATTGATACCTCTTTTGATAAGGATGAGGAGGTTGTGCGGCCTTTATCAATTGGCTGGATTTTAAAGTACAAAATAGGCTGAGGTGTGCTCCTAAAGCTCCGCTTGCTGTTTACTGGAGCAGTTAGGCTTATAGTTTCCTTGATGACACCATAATCTGCCAAGTCTACAACAGCAGTTGCCAGCAATTGAGCCTTATCCCTTCGAGGCTCATACAAATTGAATTCTAAGCAATTCTTCTGGAAGGTATCAGTATCCTTGCCTTTGACAGGCACTTCCCTCAACAAAGTCACAGGTAATCTAAAAGACTCATTGAACTCAATTTTCCCCTCACCAACAACAGTCCCAAGTGAAGGAACAACAGTGTTGGTAGACCCAGAATTGCGATCGCCATTTTCCCACTGAATGAGGACTGAACGAAGGGATCTCAGAGACTGAGATGGAGGCCAAGGCTTAATATCCTCAATGTGCACTAAATAATTAACCTGAACTGAGGAGCTTCTCCTGTTCTTTCCATTCATACCTAGAACCATTTCTGAGCATACACTTGAAATCCACCAAATCCAAACACCGTGGCAATGTGGTTATGGTTGTTTAATTATACAGCCTAGAACTCCAAGATCCTAAAATTCCAGAAGGCATATAAAACTCAGATGTTAAAGAATTTCACAGCTTTACAAATATAACGGTAAAATCAGAACCAGACAGTGTACAGATTAATGACACAAAAGAATTTTTCTATTCAATTGCTAATGAAATGAAAGAAAAGGAACTGAAACATTTTATATCATTTTTTTATTTCTTAGTACAGAAAATTGTGAATCTCACTCAAGCTTAGATGAGCTTAACTATTCCCCTTACTTGAGTTTAAAACCCAGAAATTAAGAAACACTCAGAATGTTCTAATCTTTCATTTCACAGCATTTTCTCAACAACCAAGCAGAGCAACATGCACCTCCTACCAACAAAGTTTAAGCCGAACATTGTAAAGTCTCATTAAAGATAAAAATTCACAACTCCAAGGCTATGAAGACAAAAACAAAAATTCCTCACAATTTTTTTTTAACAAAAAAAGCAGAGCAAGATATGTCTTCACATCCTTGAAAGAACTAATTGTGAATAATATCTGCATGGTAAAATTTCCAAATAATGGAAGAAAAAAATAGTAACAATTAAAGCAATTACTGAACAAAATTGAAACTCATTTTTAGCTCATTAAACTGCTGCAAGTAAAAAGAACATTAAACATGAAGAAAATAAATAAATAAAACAATACTACAAAGAAACGTCGAGTAATCCTAAACAAATCTAACAAAACCAAAATGCAACAAGTTTCTTAGTCAATTTATCATGGTTACACTACTAGATCCACATAAAAACACATACCCAAAACTTATCCATAAAAGAAATATCCACAAAAGAAATGTCAACTTTCAACAAGAACTAGCAAGTACGAAAGGGAAACATTAAAATGCAGGTATCAAAAAAAAAGAAAAAAAGAAGAAGAAAGAAACCTTAGTATAATAGTAAATTTGTATATATGGAACGGATGAAAATGAAATTACAAAAAAAATTAGCATTTTGATGGACTCACCTACTACCAGAGATTTCGCAGGATTTAGAGAAACTACAGAATCTTCTCTTTCGGATTTTTTGTCATTGGTCAAGCTAGTTCTTAACTCTTTCTCTCTGTTTGTGACTGTCAGAGGAAGCTTGTGTGTGTTTCTGTGTTGAGTGAGCAAGGCAGATAAAAAAAGAGAATGTCTTGTCTGGTAATAAGACATTCATAAAAATAAATAAATAATAGAAAGCAAAGCCGACACCAACATACAAAATTTACCTAATTATTTATATATGTGATAAATTATATTCGAAGGAATTAGCTTAACAATGGATAGTTGTTTGCTATCATTTACGGTTTTTATTTTCTCTTTAAAATAATAGAAATGAAAAAAAGAATTTTACTTGCCTTAGAAAAACTGTAAACTCATGCTGAATCTTCTAAAAATCAATTTATTTTGTTTTGATAGATTTTAATAATTTGGTTGCAGTTTTTGGTTTCAAGAATAACAAATATACTAAAATATATGGGAGAATCACAATGGTTCCTGTAATTTTTTTTTAATTATTTGTTTGTATAGAATTTACTATTAAAATAATATTTTTAATTAAAAATATGAACTCTAACAAGTAGGACACGCTATGTTTCTTGGGCGACGAGTGGCGTCTTTCAATAATCAAAAAAGAGATTTCATCATATAAACCAATTCCTAGCTATCTCCTCTTTCATCATACGTAACGCATGTAGTCTAAATATTCTTGGTTTATTGTCGATAATTTTTTTTTCTCCTCGTTTCTTTCTCCTACCACGACAAATATATTATAGTTCTTAGTGTTATTAGTATTTCAGATTCGATCATCTTAGTTTTATTTTTATTATTTTTTTGTTAAAGTTTATGTGTTTTTATTTTAACCCTTAGTTTCTAATTTGTATATATAATGATTTTTGATTTGATCCTTTTACTTTTAATTTTGTATTTTTGTCTCTTTATTTATTTGACAAAGTTTTTATGGTTTTCAATCTTATCCTTCAAATTAAATCTATAATTTTGGTTTTTTCAATGATAATAATAATGATTTCACTTTAGTTCATTTTTTTTATTTTTTATTATTTTTCTTGGTATTTTTGTTAAAGTTTTTATTGTTTTTAATTATGTCTTTTTGATCAAGCTCAAGGTTTTTATTAAAAAACTTAATGATGATGATGATAACGACAATGATAACAATAATAATAATAATAGTTGTTAAGAAAATAATAATGATGATGATGATATATTATTTATTTATTATATAAATAACATTCTTTTTCATATTGAAGAGACATATTTAATCTTACTTGTACAAAAAAATAGATAGATATCACATGGTCATGGGAAAAAAAAGGATTAAAATATGTTTAATAATATGATTCAATTAATTTTTTAAACTGTATTTTACTTAAAAATATTAAAATAAAATCTTTATAAAAAATTATTTATAATTTTACCTTGTTAATATAAAAAATAAAAATATTAATCTATCATATTTTTAATTAAAACATATTTTTTCCATATAACCAAGCACACTAAAAGAAGTGTTGATATAGATGCCGGACAGCCTCGTTCATATTAGAAGCGTTTTGTCGTTTATCTCTTTGTTTACAGAATGATACCTCGGGACTAGATTCACTTTTCCCACATAAATTAACTATTTGATTAAAAAAGGTTAGCTAAGGAGTATACGTAACGTGTTTATATGAGAGTTTGTAAAGCACGCACGAATCATGCACCGACGGCAGTAGGGCCCGGTGGGTTAATGATGACTGAGAGTCTGGTAAAGAGCGATCCAACTTAACGGCCGCGAGTACAAGAGTAACCTAACTGGAGTGAATTGACAACTCACGTTGAGTTGCTGCGCGTGGGGGTTACTGGTTCCGTCGCTTTCATTCTTGGCTGTCTGTATTCGCCGACATGATTTATTTAGGCGTCACCGATGCTGTTTCAGTCAAGAACACGCGCCTCCACGCTAGCTCTAATTAGCAATAGAGGATTGCATTCATGTGTTACAAAAGTAGGATGGAAGTTTCACTCAATCCATACGGACATCTAACTTCTTCTTTTTGTTTCCAAACTAGCACAGTAAAAAATAATAATTAAAGATTTTTTTTTTTTGTAATTATTTGGTATTAGAGGTAATGTGGTTATTTAATAAATAAAATAAAAAACAAAAAAAAATTAATAAAGCGCGTGTTGTTGCTCCGCTGTTTTCGTGTTGCATGTGCAGATGACACTGACAGTTAAAAATTGATGTCCATGGTGTCATTGCATTCCTTGAGGCATCATCTTCCTCAAGTGGATTAATTTATTTTATTATTTAAGTTAATTTATAATTATGAATATATGATCATTAATTAATATTATTAAAAAAATATGTAAAATTAGTATGTTAATGTCTTTTAATATTGTATATAATATACCTTTATCAAACACTAAGTGATATATAATATAAGTCAAGATGTTGATGTAACTTTGTTGAAGTATATGATGTAAGTCAATTTAAAAAAAAAACAAACAACAAATATTTAAATTCAACAGCATATATATTATTTCTTAATATAATATAGATCTTGAATAATAATAATAATAATAATAATAATAATTTATTATTATTATTATTATTATTATATAACCATGCTAATCACTATCTATTAATTATTACATATTATTATTGATGTTTAGTGGAATGATTCTATATTTTTAAATTACATGTAGTATTAGAAAAATGAGATTATTAAATATATGGGATTTTTTATACTAATTTATTAGGGATGTGATTTTATGAGGTGCTATGAAAAATTTAAAGAGAATTTTTTTTTTTTTTTTTAAATCCAGGACAGGTCGAGTCGGATCCTTCAGCTCATTTGATCCTATATGAGCGGATGCAAGTGATGATTATGAGTATACCTAGCCAAGTGTGGTGCATACAAAACCACTTCGACCTAACCCTAACATAGTCAAGTGATGATCTATTGTCATTCCCTAAACAGATTCAACTTCATTTTCACAACTCCTAACATGCTTTGCTTATAATTTAGAATAGAAATCAGCCTCGGTACCGTGTTTTGCGGCAGGATTGGATTATTTTTTGGGTAAAAAATAACATAAAAATCCATCATGACAAGCCTATAAATACAACAATTAGAGCTAAGCTAACCCAATATATTCCACTAAACTCGTTGCTCATAAGATAAAAAATTAAAAAGAATTAAAAAGCTTTTTTTATAATAAAAAACATCATCTTAACTTTTTAAATTCATGACTCGAGTTATTAGATTTAAAGTATTCAATCTAAAGAAATCATGAAATCTAATTCATAATCAATCATATATCGAATGATGAAATTTAAAAAATAATTTCAGTTATACAAAAGGATTTTTAAAAAATAACAATTAAAAAAATAAATATTAAAATTAAAGTACAAAATAGATTTTATACTTAATTGAAGGGTCAAATTAAAAAAGAAAATAATTTGGTAAAATAACAATTTTTTTTTAAAAAATAAGGCTTAAAATTGACATAAAAAATAAAAATAAAAATAAAAATAAAAATAAAAATGATGTAATTAAAGGGTTAAATTAAAAGGAATAATATTTTTTACAAAATGATCAAAAAGAAAATTATAAATCAAAACAATGAGATCGAAGTGAAAAACATAATACCATCAATTTGAATTAAAAGATGAAATTAAAAACTAATAAAACTTTTACAAAATAACTAAGGTAAAAAATTAGAAATCCAAAAAATAAAGACCAAATTAGATAATATAATATTTGATAAATTAGGTTTAAGAATAAAATTAAAAAAAAATAAAACTTCTAAAAAAAACAAAAAATTAAAAATTAAAATAATAAAAACTAAAGTTGAAATACTAAGATGTCAAGCTCTAAGTTTTAAGAAAGGAGAGAGAAGAAGAGAAATAAAAAGGCTTATTAGCTCAGACCACCACTCCATACCTGTGCCATATTAATAAAAAAAAAAATGTGATGATATTTTTAAAAATATAATAAAAAATATTTTTAGATATTAAAAGGGGCTTCTCACGCGTTTTCAAGTGAGTCGTGCTTGTATATCATTTTAAAAAAAAATTAGGGCCGGTCAGAATCCGACTCGAAAGTCACATCATCTCCACCCTCCTATACTTAAGCTCACAATTGAAGTTGAAGGCACAAAAATCAGTCTGAGATGGAGGGTTAATTTTACAGCAGCTTGAGAATGACTTGTGCTCTGCCACTCGTGACCCAGCTACCTGTAAGGTGCACCGACCCATTCATAAAAACTTGACCAAGATGTAGCTCCATGCATCTACAAGGAGGTCCGCCTTAAACTCAAAGCAAAAATGGTTCAAGCAGCGGTTGAAAAGTCTCTGCCCAGATGATCAAAGATTATGCATTACTCCCTATTTCTCTTATCTATTGTGATTATAATGTATTATAATCTCTTGGGAAACATAAATTTCCTCATTTGTATTTGATTTTAAGATTAAAATTAGTAATATATTTTTTTTCAGGTAGGATTTGACAGCTCTCCTTTCCCTTATTTTTAAAGCTTCACGGGTATGTCTACCTGATGACAAAATCTCCACAGCAACCATCAACATAGGAACAAAAAAAAAAGGTGGCTGCAACCGACACTTTTGACTCCTTTCTTTGATGATACTTGTACAAGAGGCAACATGTTCAACATAAATTAGTAGAGCAACCTTAGCTTAAAGTCGAGCCAGTTGGAGATGATGTTTGAAATCAACATAAAATGGGTTCTTCCCACATGTTAAGCCATGGCAGGTCAAGACTCAAGGGACAAAGATCATGTCATGTCAGAAACCACCAAGTGTAAGAGCTTTGGGTGCATTTGAAGTCAACATTTCGACCAGAAACCAGTGGTGAATAGGAAGGATTTGTCTCTTAAGACACAAGCTACACTGCCAATACCTCAACATGGATATGGTATAAGTTCTCCATGACAGGCTTCAATTCTCAAAGAATACATATAATTTCTATTCTTGTTTTGTTCTGGTTTTACAGTCAGATGGTATAATCAAATTGCTATTTCAAAGAATGTTGAAGCAGCACCATCCCTTGAAGATTACTAGTTACAGTCCATTTCAGTCCTTAAATTTCCCATAACCAAATATTTGAAGCTTTGAGCAGCTGGAATTGCTATTTCAAAAGGAAGAATTCAGCTATGCTTAAGGTCAACCACTCAAGTATGACATTTACAACTTTTACATTTCTAAATCTGAAAGAAATAAACCTGCCTGAACATATACCTACCTTACGTGTTTACAGAGCCCCTTCCACATGGCTGTATTTGTTTCTTATCAGCTAAAGCTTAATCTCAGGTATAGCACTGCACATAAGTAACAACTATGACGTCGAATCTGATTACTGATCAGCATCAGCCATGGCTTGGACTTGAGCTGCGTACTGTAAGTTCCAGAGGACGTCCTCGAAAGATGGACGAGTTGATGGTTCAGGAGATATGCATTTACTCGTGATGGAAACCAAAATTGATAATGACTCCTGTGAGCAAGTAGTTAAGACAATTGGATCCACAATTTTTCTTCGACCATCCTGGCTTCCAAAGGATGCCTGACATTTGCAACACCAGATCTCAGAGATATGTCATCAAAACAAATTCAAAACAAAATAAAGGTAAGAATTCATGGGCTTAAGCAAGAGTGACATTATGAAGAATGGAGGAAAACAAGATCCCTTTCCATGCCAAGAACCATCAATTGTATGTTTCTCACAATGCATAAAATGGAAACTTCAAAGAAATGGGAAATGGAATGGCAGATTAGAACTAACCACTCAGCTGAATGGTAAAAATGGCAAGCAAAGCAATTTTAACCTTTAAATCGCACACGCTTGCACACACATATATAATAATGTTCTATAAAATAGAAAACTCGTGAACATAAGAGATTCTGCAATACCATTTCATTTAGCAGAAATGCTTCTCCTTTCCCTGTTACTATAGGCCCAACGAGTGATTCAAGCAGTATGAACCCAAAGTTGTAGACATCATCCTCTAAGTTTATCTTGTGACTGCAGCAAAAGGATGGAACAAACTATTAAAGATACTGCAGCAGCAATTCAACAGTCAAGGAAATTTCAAACACTTCTTAGGCAGTGAATATTTCTTCCATGACCTAAGCATGTCGTTTTACTCATTTATGCTGCCTAAATATGTCTTCAGTCAATTCTCACTTTTGAACTATCACTCGGGAAATCAAAAGAGATAGCTGCTGCATGTAACTATAATTGTTCCACTCAACTGCAATATATGGTGAGCAACAGCATTGTGGTGGGTACATTTCATTGTCAAGGGAATAATAGCAACTTGGATAGTAACAGCAATTTAGTAGTAGCGATGGACCGGTGGCTGAGCAACAATCCTGGTTGTTCAGAGGAACAAATGCCAGTGAGTGCAGTTTGGATATAGTCAGCATTAGTGGACTCATAACAGAACCCCGTCTCAGCTATAAAGATGACTAGATGACTGAGGAGGTAAGTTAAGGTGAGCAGAATCAATGGCAACTGCAATCATGGTAGCAGAATCAATAGCTGAAACAGTGGTCGTAGGTGTTGGCATTCAGTGATGGTTTCAATTTAAGAAAGCATCATCAGCTGGGGACATTTCATTAAAAATTGTCAGGAATCAACTTAACTCAAGAAATAATGGGGGTGGAGAGATTCAAACTCATGACCATTTAATCAACAAGTCAAAGAACCATCTCAACCTAAAAGTTTAAGTTGTATTACAAATCTCCAAGCTAAGATTTATTTGAACAATTGAAGTTAATACTGAATCTCCAGAAAACAAACTTCAAGCTTTAAATTTTTTTACATGAACCACTTTTTGTGCATTCTATCTAGAACTTAATGCTTAGCAAAGTAGAATATATACCTTGATTTCAGGACATCTCCCTTTGCCTACAAAACAGATGAAATGCATCAGAATACATTCAGAAAATAGATACCATTACAAGTTAAATAATTTAGCATGCGTAGCTGCCAAATGTACCTCAGGTTTTTCAATCTCATCTGTGATGATGGACATTCCATAGTCACTTAGCTTCGCAATCCGATGCTCGTCAAGCAATATATTATCTGTTTTCAGTCTATTGTTAAAAGCACCAGGAATCACCCCGGTATGTAGAAAATGTACAGCCTTGGCAACACCAATAAGAATTGCCAATCTTTCTGGCCACCCAAGGGCTTTCTCTGGACACATTTCTGGACATAGATAAGCAGCATTAGTAGTTGTTAGAGACTAGAGGCGATTGATAAAGCTATTGTGGGTAAAATATGGTAATAGCAGCAGCTTGTTTGTAGCAAGTCCTATAGGGTCATCCTGCTTATAAATTGGAAAAACCATGTGTGGTGCAAGCAAACACACACAAAAGTCTATGTGCTATTAAAAGGATGTGATCTTATGCTCTGAACCCTGAAGAAAGCAATACTGACCTGAGAGATGAGCACGATAGTTTCCATTGGACAAATATTCATAAACAAGGAAGACTTTGGTGCTACTAGAATCATTTTGTATGCCACTGTCAACGCAATGACCCAACAGACCAACCAAATGTGGATGGTGTAGCTTTGAAAACAAATCCAGGCGAACCTTGAGATTTTGAATTGAATGCTTCTTCAACAAAGACAGAGATCGTATAGCAACATAGGTTCCGTTCTCCAATCTCCCTTTGTAAATCTGACAAGTAAAAACAGATTAAATTGAACAGGCCCTTTGAGATGGACAAAAAAACTAGTTCAACAAAAACATGCAACAAATGTTGTTCTCGGTGATAAGTGAGAGTGCAAAAAAAGCTTAGAAATTACATCAAATATTGTTCAAGAAGTAGGAACTAGATTTTAACCATATGCAATTCATGCTCATGGCTGTAAAAGTTCAAGATACGTTTTTCCACTAAATTTTCGAAGAATAGTTGAGTTCTCATGAAGTACCTTCCCAATTGAGCCTTCTCCCATAAATGACGATGAATCAAAGTTGTTTGTGGCTTCCTTTAACTCTTCCAAGGTAAATACACGGCATACTGGGGCTCCTTGTGTCCCTAGCTTGGCTGCTTCAGAAATGAATCCTGAAAGGAACAGGAAGGTTACGAATTAATTAATGCCCCGAGAGATTCCTTATGAGGAAATAACATTATAGAAAATAGTAGCACGCGTTGCAAAGGGACATGCTAAAAAAGAAAAGGTTACTTGACAATGCTGTATGACTTACTGGCATTTGCTAGGACTTCAGAAGAAACACCAGTTGGTATGTTATCTTGTTCAACCTTGGAAATTATATTCTGCTTGAATGTCCTTCTAGAACGGTATCTTCTGCTCAAAAAGACAACCAACAATGCCAAAAGACTGATAACAAGAACAGCTCCACCAATGGCAGCAACTAATATTCCTACTGCTCTGCATCTTGATTGTTTCCCCTCCTCATTAGCCACATTACAGTACGACTCCTGATGCTGATTTTGGGAATCAACGGATAAGCAATTCCCTCCGAACTTAACGACTCTCTTATCTAGCATGCTTCCCAAGCAAGAGGGAAGTCCACCGATTAACTTGTTTGAAGAAAGATCGACAAACCCTAGTTTGCTGCCACAAAGAAGATGATTTGGAAGTGGCCCACTCAGCATATTTGATGCTAAATTCAAGTAACTGATGTTTGGCAGAGAGAACATGGAAGAGGGAGGTGTTCCGCTGAGATGATTTAAAGACAAATCAAGGTGTTGAAGCTGATTCAGCTGGCCAAATTGCCCAGGAATTTTTCCCGAGAAGGAGTTATTGCTTAGGAGAACTGTAATCAACTCTTTTGGCATTCCAGGTAGGTCAGAATCTAACTTGTTCTCTCTTAGATCCAACATATGTAGGCTACTTAAGGTGCTCAAATCAGGCAATTTACCAGTAAGATGATTGTGAGACAAGGCAATATCAGTTAGTGTTATGATTCTGCATATTGAAGAAGGAAACTGCCCATTAAACCTGTTACTCTTCAAGCTCAAAATGGTGAGATTTGACAATGAATCCAGCCAATCAGGGACACTTCCATTGAAGTAATTGCCATCTAAAGTTAGAGAATTAAGCTTAACCAGTCTTGATAGCAGGGGTGGAACTGAACCAGAAAAAAAATTTGAGCTCAAGTCCAAAACTTCAAGTGAATACAACCTGTGAATCTTATCAGGAAGTGGTCCCCAAATCCCCAAAGACACTAACCTAAGAACTTTCAAGCTAGTTAACCTTGTCAGTGTAGTAACAAAAGAATCAATTGAGAAACTTTCAGATAAAGTCTGATTAGGAATTGCAAATCCATTGAAGTCATTACTAACCTTGACAAGCTTGTCTCCCATAATTTTGAGTTCAGTGACAGTATTTTCCAGGCAAACAATACCCAGATTTGGACTTGAAGACAAGTTACAAAGGTCTCCATTGTAGCCTTCCAAAATATCCAATTGGGGAGGATGCTCTAAATGCTTCCTTAGTTGCTGAAGAAGCTGTAGCTGATAAGTTTGGGACTCATGAGTACTTGAAATAAAGAAACTCCATGAAAGATAGAAAAAAAGAAGCCAGCTTGACCACCCCATTGAAGACAAATTTCAAGTACTAGACTCTAAATTTCACAGATTGTTGAATTCAAGACAAAAAAAAGGACCCTCATTAAAATAGAACTTCTATTGCAAGTCCAAGAAGAGAACTTCACTAAATTCTACACTTGAAAACAAGGTGAAATCTCAAGTAAATGTCAGGGAAAAGCAAGGAAATTCTCCCGGGAAAATCAAAAGGGAACGCTTCCCAAGAAAATGCTACTAAACCTTGAAAGCAAGAGGATCAAAACCCCCTGAGCCAAAACAAAGGAAAATGAAGAAACGAGCAAAGTCAACGAACAAAAAATGTCTCTGAACTCTGGAGTACAGCCCAGAAAAAACCCAGGAAGAAAAAAAGTAGAGACAAATGCAGAGGGAGTAGTAGTGAGAAAAAAGATAAGGCCTTGAAGAACTATAAAATTTGAGAGGTAAGTGTCATTGTTATGATAAGAATACCTATGCAATAAGTGCCTGCGGTATTATTAAATGAAAGCTGGACTAGATAATGCAAGAGGTAGTTGAAAAAGGTATGTACTGTAAGGAAAGAAACTGATAACAAGCATTTACTGTTGTGTTCAAGGCATTAATGGGGTCGGTTTTCTCGTAGAGAAAGACAAGCCAAGTGGGATTTTGGTGTGTATTTGTAGGTTGTAGCAGAGAAGAGTAAAAGGGAGAATGAAAGAAGAAAAATCAGTGGTTTGCTTTGTTCTGTCTCTGTAATGTATATGCTTCTGTAGATTCTGTACCGTTGAGTGGTTAAACTGAATGCAGGGTTGTCTGTTTTTTGGCCTTTTTTCTTTTGGAGAAATTTCTTCACTGTCTTGGGATTCTTTTGGTAATGGCAGCAATGCCATCACATGCTAGACCTTGTCTTCCGTTCCCTTTCTGTTTGCAATTGATTGGCTCTTGTTTCTTTTGACTCCTTTGACCTTTGATCTTTTCTTCTTATGTTTTTGTAAATTGGCAGTGATGACATGGAGAAGATGGCACTGGCATCAGCATCAGAAATGGCTTCACTTGGTGAATGAATGAGGGGAAAAAACACAAAATCCTGCAAAATATAATGATATTTGATCCAATGCAAAATCATATTTACCAAGGAAAAACCATGTAAATAGTGGAAAACTAAAAATGCATTGCAGAGCTTTTTACCTTTAAGAATATAAATGGAGTCTATCCTATCTCATTAACTAAATTCTTAAATGCTCTATAAGATAAAATCCCATGAAAAGTCCTAACAAGTGGGACCATTAAGCACTGGCCAGCCTGTTCTTGAGTGCAAAGCCACGTTCTTTGAGAGAACCGTTGCCTTTAAAATAGAATCCCATGAAAATGCGAGCCCAAACTCAAATAAAATAAACATTAAAAAAACAAAAAACAAAGCTGTGTGCGGCTTTTTCTGTTCCTGCCTAGACATAGAGGCATGTTTGTTGGGGGGCAGTAGCTGGATGCTGAGATTTTTATATTAGGATTTGGTATCTGACTCAGTCAATCCCAATCTCATAAGGCCAAACCAAATAATAGAGCATATTTTTCATGTCAAGATGAAACCCTAATGTAAGATAGAATTGGATCCACTCCCTCATCTTGATATGGTCATAATTATATTTTCTGACACCGAGTTCTGTAAGAAAAGATGACAACAATCTTGGATTTTGGGAGGTAGAAAATGTCAATTCAGGAATGTCCTGCCCGTGCATAAGAGAGAATAAGAGAGAATGTCTTGTACACAACAAGCATTCAGAAACTTGATCAAGAGATACTGGCCTAAGGACCATATCTCAAACATTTTGTTTTTTAACGGTTAAAAATCAATGTTAACGGGGCCACTTAGATTCCGTTAGTGTTTTTGAATTGTTATAATATTTTAATATTAAAAATAAATTTTAAAAAATAAAAAATATATTATTTTAATATATTTCTAAATAAAAAATACTTTAAAACTTAATTTTAACTCCATTTCTAAACCGTACTAAGGAAATCTCATAAACTAAACTCCACTGTTATGGATAGATGGATCATGGATGGTCGTAGTGTTGTAAGAAATAAACTCTTCATGAAAAAAGCCAGTGTATTGAACAAGACTTGGCTTTTGAAGTTTACTAGGAGTTGCCTGGTCTCACAGGAGAGCAAAAGGAATAAAGTGGAGAAAAAGTACTTGACTAGACGTTAGCGGAGTAATCATACATGCAACCTCCAAAGTTCATATATTATTGAAGTCAGCAATGATTTAGCACCCAAATCTTAAGGGTTATTGCGCATTATTAAGCTTTATGTGATCGAAGATGATTCAATTTTCAGTGAAAATGATGTTAAAATGACAGATTCACAGTTCCTTCCTTCACTTGGTGCTTCTCTAGTTGCAACCAAAAGTAACATCCAGGCAATAGTGAAGTCACTGTAGCAGAAGCTAACACAATGTTATGGCCTGGAATCTGCAAAAAGTAGAGAGAAAAATGCAGAGAACTCCAACTACCTCCCCATGTTCATAGTAATGAAATCATTGCCTCCTTTAGTTTCAGCACACCTAGAGGATGAGCTTTAGATTGATGATTGTTTTGCTCGATTAACATAGCATATGATAGAAATGTACAGTGGCAATCATGCAGTAATGATCAGTCAATGAGCAAAGTGACTTCTTAGATTCTATTCCAGCAAGGGAAAAGGTAGACAAGAACAGGGACTCCTATTTTCAGGCAATATACATGCTGTTGGTTCCAGTGTAAGAAGAAAATTAGCATCTACTGCATGACAGACAACATTAATATGCTCAGGATACATTAAAGGAACCAAAATAAAGAGGAAAGAGGTGCTGGAAAATGTGTAAAAGGAAAGGACAATGATATGAAGGGGACCAGATAAGCAGTCATTAAAGGGACCAAAAATAGTGAGTTGCCTTATTCTGTCCATCTATCAATTACAAGCCCATCTTCTCCACCCTCCCACCCCACGAGACCTGTCTCAATGATTTATCCTTGGACCATGACCCTTTTTGTCACTAAATTGAAAGCTCTCAAGCTCTATTAAGAGTTACTGCTCTTCTTTTTTAAAGCCAATGATAAGCAGTAAGAGTGAATGCAAAAGTACCAGCAGTTTGAGACGTGTTCATGGTATCCCTGCTTGTATTTAGACTCATCAATTCATGTTCTTGATCTTCTCCTTTAGACTCGGACTCACTTTCAAATCCTTTTTATTATAATGCATGTAGAAGGACCCCATCCTTTAATCTCTATTCAAGTTTTCATTGATGATGGCTTCTCTCCCCTCCTTTTTTCCTCCCCACTAGACACTGCTTGAACCGGATTTACCACAGCAATCTTACTAATATCCTGCCCACTGCTTAGGAGGTGTGAGTGTGAGTGTGTTACTAGTGATCTTTACAAGGCTTGCTGGACTCAATTACACTGCTGAAATCTCTGGCCATCTTAACATGGTTAGAGAACCCTGTAGTTCTTATTTTTTAACACTAGAAATTCGAGACCTCTTTGCTAACTGTGAAGCAAGGATTGAGATGTATTGGTCCCCAGGACATTTCTTTCCTTTTAATGGTAGAAAGTAAGGGACCATTTGAAAACCTGGACTTCAACTGGAACAAAGAAGGGAGAACCACTCAATTCTCTTCTTCTACTTCCAGAGTTCAGTGGCTTCCAGCACTATCATATCAATGGCATCTGTTGCGCAAACCTCATCTACATGCAGGCACCTGCTTCCTTAAACCTCTTAGAGCCAAAACTATCCTTGTAAATAATGTTCATAATATTGAAGATAATAAATTCTTGATTTTTTGCCATCAAATTAACTGGAGAAACAGTAAAATTACACAATAAAGAAATGCAGGGATCAAATTAGTCTCAAATCAAACAAGCTCTACGAAATAGGTACACGACAGAAGACTTGAGAGTCGAGTCGAACCAAAACGTTCTGCAAAGCACTTTGGATGCTTTGTGGGCTTAAGTTGAGGTGAGAATACCATTAAGCAACTAATATCAAATTTAGTACTCATAAGCTAATGATGAATAAATAAACTAAGCATGAACTGAGCAAAGAAATTTGAAAATACTTTTGCAGAATAAGTGAAGAACCGAGAAGCAGAAAAATAAAAGACTTTGATTTCTATAGTGACTGTTTGTTACTATAGATCAACACCAGAAATTTGAATTTGAACAGGGGATGTTTATTGCATGAAAAACTGGATAATGATAAGGATAATTGCCTATTTTTACAGCAATCAATTACACTGATTTATAGAAGGAAAATAAACAGAAAAACTAAAATTAAGCAACATTACTGCCACGTTTGGTTTACATTTCGCCACTACTAACAATTCACCTAAGGACTTGTTCAATCCTTTATTCTAGCAAAGATAAAAACAACACGTGAGCTGAACTGGTCTTCAAGCAACACGTCAGCAACTTAAGGCAATAAATTTCAACACTCCTCCTTGCATTAAGGGTTGCAAACCCCAATCATCCTGGTTAGAAATTCAAACCGATTTGCAGGGAGTGCTTTGGTAAACAAGTCTGCCAATTGATCTTCGGTTCTGCAATAAATCAATTAAACATCACCATTTTTCTGCACATCACGAACAAAGTATAGCTTGATGTTGAAATGTTTGGTTTTCCCGTGGAACACTGGATTGTGAGAAATTGCTATGGCTGCTTGATTGTCAACTGAAATTTTAGTTGCTTCTTGCTCCTCCATCTGTAAATCACATAACAATTTTTTAATCCATAGTGCTTGATTGACTGCTGCAGTTGCAGCTATGAACTCAGCCTCCGCAGTTGATTGAGCGACAATGCTTTGCTTCTTAGATGACCATAAAAACACAGCTGATCCTAAATTGAAACAAAACCCCGAAGTACTTTTCATGTCATCAACAAATCCACCCCAATCACTGTCAGAGAAACCATGCAACTTCAGCTTTTGACACCGTGTAAATTTGACTCCAAAATTGCATGTTCCTTTGATGTATCTAAAAACTCTTTTGGTTGCCCTCATGTGCAACTCGCTTGGACAGTGCATGAAACGAGCAAGAAGATTGGTTGCATATAATATGTCAGGTTTGGTTGCTGTTAAATACAGCAAGCAACCAATTAAGCTTCTGAATCTCTCTTCATCTACCTTGGCAGTACCATCATCCTTGCTGAACTTGTCCTTCTGATTCATTAGAGTTGCAGTTGGCTTGCAATTTTCCATTTGAAATTTCTTCAAAATTTCCTTTGCATATTTTTCTTGTCCAATAAAAATTTCTCCTCTGTCTTGCTTGATCTCCATGCCGAGAAAGAAACTCATGAGCCCAAGATCACTCATCTCGAAAGCTTGCATCATATCCTGCTTGAACCTTTCGATTTGCTGCAAATTACTCCCAGTCACAAGAAGGTCATCAACATACAGTGACACAATTAGAACATCACCTTCAATTTTGTTCACATAGAGAGTTGATTCAGAGGGGCTTCTCTGGAAACCAAAACCTGTCAAGTACTCATCAATTCTTCCATACCAGGCCCTTGGTGCCTGTTTTAATCCATAGAGTGCCTTTTTCAACAAATACACCTTGTCAGCTTTACCTTGAACAACAAATCCAGCAGGTTGTTCAACGTAAATTTCTTCTTGAAGAACACCATTCAAGAAGGCAGATTTGACGTCCAATTGGAACACCTTCCAGTTTCTGTGTGCTGCAACAGCAAGTAGCAATCGGATAGTGTCCATCCTTGCTACTGGGGCAAATGTGTCTGAATAATCAACCCCATACACTTGAGCATATCCCTTGACAACGAGCCTGGCTTTGAATTTGTTGATTGAACTGTCAGCGTTCAATTTGGTTCTGAAAATCCGTTTTACGCCAATGATGTTTTTGTCTCCAGGTCTGTCAACAAGTTCCCACGTCTTGTTCTTCTCGATCATGAAGATTTCTTCTTCCATTGCCTTCTGCCATGATGGATTTTGTTGAGCTTCTTCATAGTTGTCAGGTTCGCATACAGCAATATTGCTCCTAAATTTCTTCAATTGATCGAGTACCCTGACTGGTTCATCATCAATTGATTCGGAGTCAATTAATTTATCTTGCAAGGGCTGAATTTGATTATTAATCAGCATGCTCTCCTGTGAATCAACCCACTCCCACTGTGCATCTTCATGAAATGTGACATCCCTTGTAATAGCAATTTTCTGACTTTGAGGATGATAAACCTTGTAGGCTTTAGAAATTGTGCTATAGCCAACAAAAATTCCTTTGATGGCTTTCTTGTCAAGCTTGTCCCTCTTAATCTGTGGAACATGTACAAAACATACACAACCAAATATTTTGAGGAAACGCAAGGAAGGCTTATAATTATACCAAATCTCAAAGGGTGTCATTTCTGTCAACACTAGTGTTGGAAGTCGATTATGGATGAACATTGTTGTGTTAGCAGCTTCTGCCCACAGCATTTTGGGTAGATTCGTCTCATGCATCATGCTTCTCACCATCTCCATGACATATCGATTACGCCTTTCACTTACCTCATTCTATTCTGGAGTATAGGGGGTTGTTAGCTGGTGTTCAATACCAGCATCTTCACAGTAACGGTTGAATTCGGCTGAGGTATACTCTTTGCCATTGTCAGACTGTATGGCTTGAATGCTGCTGCCACTTTGGTTCTCCACGTTTTTCTTGAATTTCCAGAAGATGCCAGCCACCTCTGACTTGAACTTCATGAAATATATCCAGCACATACGGGAGTAATCATCAATAAATAGCAGATAGTATCTGCTACCATTTAGTGATGGTGTGCTTAAGGGGCCAGCTACATCCGTATGAATTAACTGGAGCTTGTGTGTTGCTCGCCAAGTTGATCGTGGAAATGGCGTTCTATTTTGCTTCCCAAATTGACAAGCATTACAGTTTAATTGGAGATCAGTGAATGATGGTATACCTCTGACAGCTTCATGAACCTTCATGGTGAGCATCCTCTTTTGATGACAGTGTGCCAGCCGTTTGTGCCATAGTTTATTGTCACTAAGAGTGACTGGAAATGCAGTATGCTCTCCTTCAAATGGAACAAATGAGAAGCTTTTGCCTCTCATTTTAGCTTGAAGTATTTTATGCCCAGCAGCATCAAAAATACAACAAGTGTGATTCTCAAAAATCACCTTCATTCCTTTCTCAATCAATTGCCCCACACTCAGCAAATTTTGATCAATATCAGGTACATAAAGAACATCTGCTATTGTTTTTGTACCTGAGTTTATTGTAATGGCAATTGTTCCCTTTCCCTTAGCTTCAATGCATTCACCATTTCCAATTCTGACTTTTGCAACATCTGTTGGCTGCAGATTTCTGAAGAGACTTTTATCAAAAGTCATGTGGTTTGTACAACCACTGTCGATTAGCCAATGATCTGAGGTAGTTTGTACTGAGAAGCATGTTGCCACAAACATCTGGTCTTCATCATCCTGATTTGCAACTTGAGCATCCTCTTCTTGTTTCTGATTTTTTACTCTGCAGATGATTGCCTCGTGCCCAAGCTAGTTGCATTTGCTGCACCTTGCATCAGGCCTCTTCCAGCACTTGAATGGTGGATGACCCATCTTGTTGCAATGTTGACATGGTGGAAAATTTCTTTTAATGAATTTTCCTTTATAGTAACCTTGACTGGTGGGTTTGGCTGCAACTTGGTGTTTTCTGCCAAATTTCCTTCTTTCAGAATCTGGAAATTTGGCTTGCAAGGCACCTTCAATGACATGATCTTGCCTCATAAGCCTTCTTTGTTCTTGGGCTTGTAAGGCATTCAAAAGTTCTGTCAAGGTAATACTTGACAGAACTTTTGTGTTCTCCAGAGTGGTGATTGAAGCTTCATATTTTTCTGGTACTGTGACCAGAATTTTCTCAACAATTCTTGAGTCTAAGAATGAAGTTCCCAGCAATTTCACCCTGTTTGCAATTCCCAGCAATCTATCTGAGTACTCCTTGATAATCTCAGAATCCTTCATCCTCTGCAGCTCAAATTCACGTATTAAATTGAGACTTTGCATCCCACGAATTTTCTCATCTCCTGCATACTCTTCCTTCAAATATTCCCAGACATCCTTGGCTGACTTCAGGGACATGATCCTGGTGAAGATCGTTGTTGAAACAGCAGCAAAAAGAATGGCTTTTGCTTTTGATTTCTTGGTCTTTCTCTCCTTATGACTCTTGATTTGAGTCATGGTTGGATTATTTAGCAGTGGTAGGATCTCGTAATCCTCTTCAACAGCTTCCCATAAATCCATAGCTTCTAAATATGTTTCCATTTGTACTGGGCAAAGTTGGTAATTTTCTCCATTGAAGATTGGAGTTGAGATATGAGAGAAGTTAGTTTCGGAATCCATTACAGACCCTTCAAGAAATAAGCTCTGATACCAATTGAAAATACTTTTGCAGAATAAGTGAAGAACCGAGAAGCAGAAAAATAAAAGACTTTGATCTCTACAGTGACTGTTTGTTACTGTAGATCAACACCAGAAATTTGAATTTGAACAGGGGATGTTTATTGCATGAAAAACTAGATAATGATAAGGATAATTGCCTATTTTTACAGCAATCAATTACACTGATTTATAGAAGGAAAATAAACAGAAAAACTAAAATTAAGCAACACTACTGCCATGTTTGGCTTACATTTCGCCACTACTAACAATTCACCTAAGGACTTGTTCAATCCTTTATTCTAGCAGAGATAAAAACAACACGTGAGCTGAACTGGTCTTCAAGCAACACGTCAGCAACTTAAGGCAATAAATTTCAACAAAATTTATAACATTTCACATGTTTCTTCAAGAACAAGATGTCACTGTCATTCTCACAGAAATACATACCAGCAAAAATCATTGCTGGGACAGCACTAAGTGGTGGAAACTGACAGAAGAATAAAACTCATCTGATCTCAGTGAATCCTTGAGACAAAACTATAAGAGTACAAAGAAAATTTACCACTCCACTCACTTCCTAACTTGCTACAGCGCAAACCAATAGCAATTGCTCATCTGTTTCAAAAGTTGAATCCTTGATCAAATAATGTGTCGCTCTCATTTAACGAGTCCTTGAAATTCAATCTCGCCCTCGTATGCCTTGATCACTTCAGAGCAATCCTCCTCATGATAAGCCAGGAACATCTTTTCAAAATCATTATTGCATATATTTAAAATCCAGGTGACATTAACGTCCTTAAACATCAGCACATTCAAAACTGAGCGTCTTGGACTGATTCTCTTCTCCAAACTAATCTTCAGAAGATTTGGGCGTCTAGCAACATCTGATGGCCTCAGGCCAACCTTTTTTACGTAGAAATTCATTAATTTCCTAATCTTGTTGAGGTTCGAGTACAAAACTCAAAATGTTTAATATAGAAGTGTAAATGGGGGAAGATTGATTTATGTTTGGTTTGATGTAAAAGATAAAAAAAATTAATTGAGATGAAATTCGGGAAGAGTAAAATTCTTAGAAACTTGATTGACAAGTTAATTTGATGATCCATTATCCAAAACTAAGATCAATGATCTATTAAATCAAAGCTAGGCCTAGGCTAGATTTGCTATTTATTTTTATAAAAAGTTGTTAGGAAAATTAGGAACAAATAATCGAATCAATTCAGCGGAATACAATTCACAATTCACAAGTCCCAATCCTTTTCCTTATTTGTGAAATCAAAATTAGGATAAAAAAATAAACAAGATAATGTAAACAATCACACAAATCAACACTAAGATTTTACGTGGAAAACCCGATGCTGGAAAAACCACGGGACCGTAGTCCACCTAAAAACTTCCACTATCAACAAATAATGGGTTCAACTGTTCTTCCTCAGATTTAACTAAGGGCTATAACATACATATCATCAAGAACAATCTATTCTTGGAATACAACAAGATTAAAGAGAGAAGTATTTGAGAAAAACTCACAACACTAATAGCCTCGTTTCCTATCAAAACGGCCAGCTTCCACACAACCAATCTTCGATCCAACCGTCCAAAATGAAGAGTAACGTGTCTAGAAGCTTTTGTCCAAATCTCAACCCGATCCAACGGTTAACGAGCTAGAAAACGAAGAATGCAGACAGACAGTGTAGCTGCCTCAACTTCCTTTCTTTCTCTCAATTTTCTCTTCTCTCTTTTGTTCAAAAATGCAACTACTGCCATCTACATTATCACACACATTTTAAATCAAAGAGGCAGCCAACTGCCTCTCTTTTTAATTAATGTGGTGGTCTCACCATCACATGGTGCGGGACCACACACAACAATTCTCCCCCTCACGCACCATGTAAGGAATTCGTCATATTGACGATCAACATGTAAGCTTCAATTTAGAAGGCTCTGCCAAGCTTGCTTCCCTTCTGCAAAGCTCAAACTTCTCTCTCAATAGAGGTTTGGTCATCATGTCTGACATGTTGTTATCGGTATGGATCTTCTCAACAAAAAATGACTTCATCTCCATAGCATCTCGAATCCATTGATATCTAACCTCAATATGCTTTAATCGAGAGTGAAAAGTAGGATGCTTACTGAGATGGATTGCACTTTGACTATCACAATGCAACACAAAGTTCTCTTGAACTAGGCCAAGTTCATGTAAGAACTTCTTCATCCATAACAACTCTTTGCCCCCTTTAGTAAGAGCAATATATTCAACCTCTATAGTGGATAATGCAACACATTTTTACGACCTTGATTGCCACGAGATTGCTCCCCTGTAAACTTCATCAAGTATCCTGATGTGGACTTTCTAGAATCAACATCACCTGCCATATCTGCATCGGTGTATCCATCCAACACAAGTTTATTATTACCAAAATATAAGTTGAAACTAGAAGTACCTTTAAGATACCTGAGTATCCATTTCACTGTTGACCAGTGTTCTTTTCCAAGATTAGAGAGGAACCGACTAACCATACCAACTGCATGAGCTATATACGGCCTGTGTAAACCATGGCATACATCAAGCTACCAACTACGGATGCATAAGAAACCTTTTTCATTTCATCTCTTTCTTCATCACTTGAAGGACACTGCTTAGAACTTAGTTTAAAATGGCTTGCAAATGGAGAACAAACAGGTTTGGAGTTGCTCATGTTGAATCTCTCAAGTACCTTTTGAACATATCTCTCCTGAGATAGCCAAACTTTCTCTTTCTTCCTGTCACGTGTGATCTTCATGCCAAGAATCTGTTTTGTCAATCCTAAGTCTTTCATTGCAAAAGACTTGCTTAACTCTTCCTTTAAAATCTGAATCTTCTTAGCATCATGGCCAACAATTAACATATCGTCCACATACAACAGGAGAATAATAAAGTTTCCATCTGGAAACCTTTTTATAAATACACAATGATCAGAAGTGGTCATGTCATAACCATGATCCATCATGAAAGAATCAAACTTCTTGTACCATTGTCTTGGAGCTTGCTTTAACCCATAAAAACTCTTTTTCAACTTGCAAACTAGCTGCTCTTTACCTTTTGCTTCAAACCCTTCAAGTTGTTCCATGTAGATCTCCTCATCTAAATCACCATGAAGAAAGACAATTTTCACATTAAGTTGTTCAACTTCAAGATTCAAACTAGCAGCTAAGCCAAGCACAACTCGAATTGAAGACATCTTGACCACTGGTGAAAAAATTTCTTCAAAATCAATACCCTTCTTCTGACCGAAACCTTTCATAACCAATCTTGCCTTGTACCTTGGCTGCGAGCAATGTTCATCAATTTTCAACCTGAACACCCATTTGTTCTTGAGTGCTCTCTTACCTTTAGGAAGCTTTATTAACTCAAAGGTATGGTTTTCATGCTAGGATTTCATCTCTTCTTGCATTGCTTTCAACCACTCACTTTTCTTCTCATGTGACATAGCTTCATCAAAGCATTCTAGCTCTCCCCCATCAGTAACCAGCACATACTCATGAGGAGAGTATTTGGTGGAAGGTTGGTGAGGTCTAGTTGACCTCCTCAATTGTGGCTCATCTGGAGCTTCTTGCATAACATGTTCAGGAATAACATCAATATCATCATTAGCTGATTCAAGATCTAATGGCTCATTAAGAAAACCACCATTATCATCATTTTGCAAATCTCCCTCATGATTAGCAGGCATCAAAGGTAACTGTGGAGTAGGTCTTGGATTTGAATTAAATGGAATAAAAATAATAGACTTTGTTTTCTCCTTCTGTTCAAAGTCTTCAATGGTTTGATCTTCAAAAAAGATAACATCTGTGCTTCTAACAATTTTCTTCTCCTTTGGATCCCATAACCTATAGCCAAACTCATCATCTTTAGATCCCAAGAAAATATATTACTTTGTCTTGTTATCAACCTTAGACCTTTCATCCCTAGGAACATGTACGAATGCTCTGCATCCAAACACTCTCAAGTATGCATAAGAGACATTCTTTCCTTTCCAAACTCTATCTAGAACATCAAAATCAAGAGGAACTGAAGAAGAAAGGTTGATCATGGCAACTGCAGTCTTCATTACCTCACCCCAAAAGGACTTAAACAGCTTTATTGAGAGAGCATACATCTAATTCTTTCAACAATGGTTCTATTCATTCTCTCAGCCACTCCATTTTGTTGTGGAGCCTTGGGAACTGTCTTCTCCAATTTGATACCATGTTCCCTACAATACTTCTTAAAAGGACCCTTGTATTCACCTTTATTATCAACTCGAATACATTTTAGCTTTCTACCATTTTCTCTTTCAACTCTGGCATGGAAATCCTTAAAGACATTAAGCACCTAATCTTTAGATATCAAACAAGTGGCCTAAATTTTCCTGGAATGATCATCAATAAAACTGACAAAGTAAAATGCACTTTCAAGAGACTTATCAATCATAAAGCAAACATCAGTATGGATTAAATCAAGAACATATAATCTTCTATGTGAAGGTGATCTTTGAAATGCAACTCTATGTTGTTTACCAACTAAACAATGAGTACATGTGTTCAAGTTCATACCTTTTAATGGAAGGTAGTTCTTATTGGCAAGGATGCCAAGGCCTTTCTCACTTAAATGTCCAAGCCGTTTATGCCATAAATTAGTAGAGCAATCTTCAATTCCATTCACCTCCCCTTTGATCTCCTTGGCTTGTGACATGTAGAGACCCATCTTCTTCCCTTTAGCAACAATTAAAGAATTTCTGGAGAGCTTCCATTTACCATCTCCAATGTAATTGTGATAGCCTTCTTCATCAAGAGTACCTGTAGAGATCAAGTGTGGGCGCATATCAGGCATATGCCTAACATCTTTGAGTAGCAACTTGCATCTAGTATTGGTTTCCAACCAAATATCTCCAATGCCAACAACACTAGCAATCCCTTGATTTCCCATCCTAACTTGACCAAAGTCATCAGCAGTGTAGGATGTGTAGAAATCACGTCGAGGTGTAACATGATAAGAAGATGCTGAATCTGCAACCCAAGTGGTATCCTGACATGCAAGATTAACACAATCATCATCACAAACAATGGCAACATCACCATCAAATACAACTGCAGCTATACCATTCTCTTCATTCTTGTCTTCATCTTTACCCTTTTTATCTTTTTTATACTTTCTACAATCTTTTTGAATATGCCCAGGCTTGTCACAATAATAACACTTAAAACCCTTCCTTGATTGAGATCTTCCTCTTGGCTTCCATTTTCCTTTTCTATTGTTGGATTCTATATCTTGCTTGTCGTGAGAGAACCTACTTTGACTTCTCCCTCGACTTTATGTAACAAGTGCATGAGACTCGGAAGTGTTTGTTCCTTTCCTTCTCTTCTCTTCATTGATGATAAAATACTTCACTGTTTTCAAAGTGATCTTTCCATTCATAGTAGAATTGTTAAGCGACACCACCAAAGTCTCCCAACTATTCGGCAATGAACTCAATAGGATTAGTGCTTGCATTTCATCGGCTAACTCAAGATTCATCAATGACAGCTGATTCAAAAACCCTTAGAATATATTTATATGCACCGAAGCATCTTCACCATCTATATACTTCAAATTCACAAGGTCTCTAATTACAAAACCTTGTTTTGTGCACTCTCTTTAGCAAAGGTTTCTTCCAACATCTTCCAAACTGTATAGCAGTCATGTTATTGAGAAATATGATTAATAGACTTAGAAGATACCCATTTTATAACATTAGTGGTAGCCTTTCTATTAAGCCCATTCCATTTTGCATCATCCATTTCATCAGGCTTTATTCCTTTACATTCAATTGGCAAAGCCAAATCATTGCAATATAAGTGATCCTCCATCATTGTTTTTCATAGAAAATAATTGGAGGAAGTGAGCTTTATCATGCCCGAATCTTTCTTTTCTATTTTAACTGCACAAGAAATTCAATCTACACAACTAGTGCTCTGATACCACTTTGTTGGGAAAACTAAGAACAAATAACCGGATCAATTCAGCGGAATACAATTCATAATTCACAAGTCCCAATCCTTTTCCTTCTTTGTGCAATCAAAATCAAGATCAAACAATAAACAAGATAATGCAAACAATAACACAAATCAACACCAAGTTTTACGTGGAAAACCTGATGCGGGAAAAATCACGGGACCGTAGTCCACCTAAAAACTTCCACCATCAACAAATAATGGGTTCACAACTGTTCTTCCTCAGATTTAACTAAGGGCTACAACATACATATCATCAAGAACAATCTATTCTTGGAATACAACAAGATTAAAGAGAGAAGTGTTTGAGAAAAACTCACAACACTGATAGCCCCGTTTCCTGTCAAAACAGCTAGCTTACACACAACCAATCTTCGATCCAACCATCCAGAATAAAGAGTAACGTGTCTAGAACCTGTTGTCCAAATCTCAGCTCGATCCAACAGTTAACGAGCTGGAAAACGAAGAATGAAGACAGACAGTACGACTGCCTCAACTTCTTTTCTTTCTCTCGGTTTTCTCCTCTCTTTTGTTCAAAAATGCAACTATTGCCATCTACAGTATCATACACATTTTAAATCAAAGAGCCAGTCAACTGCCTCTCTTTTTAATTAATATGGTGGTCTCATCATCACATGGTGTGGGATCACACACAACAAAAGTTAACTTGATATACTATTAATTAACTCGGTCAAACTTGAGTATGACTCAAGTAAAGTCCAAATATTTTTTTAAAACATTATGTTTAAAATAATGTTGTTGTAGTTATTTTATTTCACTTTTTTTTTTTATCCCAAATAACATCATCTTGGGAAAATTATAAGTTGACCTGCTAACTTACTAGTTGGCCTACTTAAGCCTTGTCCGAGTAGAGCTTTGAATACTCATGGCTATAACTCAAAATTATCAGCTAAAATTAGGTTTCCTTGAAATTAGTATCTCAGATAAAAGTTCCAGTTTTTTTTCTTTAAGCAAATTTTGGTTCGTTCTGAACTACAAAATTGAAAAATCCAGGGCACATGCTGCTATCCACCAAAGAAATCAGTCCGAAGTTATTCAACACAATTATTTTAATTCAACCTTTGCCTATTAGCACTTGAATCATTCTATTAGGGAAGTAAATAGACCTAACCATAATTAATAACCAGCAGGAAAACCTCCTTTTCTAGGGTCGCTGACACCCACAAGCTCACCCCTACCTTTATTTTTCCTGCTAGTTTCTACATCAACAAAAATGAATTGACAAATACTCCCACCAGCAAGGCTTTGTAGGACATGGCCCCTTTTATGAAGGAATGCTCTGACATTAGCAGGAACTTCATAGTGTTCACCATATGGTGTCGTCCAATTCTCATACTGCACCACGTTAGGTATCAGCTGCAAAGACAACATTGTAGGAAGAATGTTAGAAGCTTGGATTGCTGGCTGTTCAAATTAACTACTAAGTCTGTGAAAAATGGATGTTAATATACCCTTGGTTGCAGGCTTGAACCCAATATCCAAATTCTAAAACTCATATCAGAAATAAATATGTTGAAGAAATCAAGAACAGTATAAAATGCTATTACCAGAGCTTAATTCCCATCATGAGGATATATATATATATATATGGTCAAATTACTCATGAGTCATTGAGCTCAGAATACATTTACACAAATATAGATTAAACTGAACATAGGAACTTACCCAGAAGCCAAACAAACAGCTAGAAACTGGAAAGTGTAGAGCTTGTAAATCTTAATAAATACGGGGAAGACTAATAAAGCAGTTGGGAACAGAATAAAAAATATTAATGAAGTTAGCACCGTGGACATTAATAAAAACCTGATGATAAACTCTTGGAGCAAGCACAGAATGGAGTGGATCCATGCCCCTCAAATGATTTAAGATAACCTCTGTAGTCCCAGCAATGATCATGGCTCCTCCACTTGCACCTACCACGGCTTTCAGTTTCTCATCCTGAAGAAGCATAGGAAGACAAGGAAAGATTAAACAGTAGTGTTAGGTATAGAGGTAATGATTTCATGGCAAGCATGCACAATATCGGTCCAAAAATTTAGGAAAAGATACTGGCAAAACAAGCTTTGCAATATTAGTTATCTATGTTCAGAGGCCAGTAATGTAGGGTATGCTATCCTAGCCCTTTGTGAGTTGTGACCCCACTCAAAAGAGCATATTATCTGTAGGAAGATATTGGGATTCTGTTATCGACCAGCACAAAATTGAGTAGAGGAACCATGATATGTTGAGTAGAAAAATCTCGAAGCAGAATACCTTCAAAATGATAGTAGGCGTCATGGATGATAATGGCCTCTTCCCTGGGCGGATGAAATTGGGAGGTGCTGGAGGTGGAACGTCTCCATTGTTCATGGGGATAGAGAAATCATCCATTTCATTGTTTAGGAGTATTCCCGTACTCGGAGACAGTATATTCGAACCAAAATATGCGTTCACAGTATTGGTCATGGAGACAGCATTTCGTTCAATATCTACAACTGAAATATGACTGGTGCCGTGATCATGGATCTGGTTCCACCTGACAGAAAAAGAGTTCAGTGAAGATGATAGTTATAGATGCTGTGAGATACAAATAAAATATATCTAGTGCTTATAGTTATAATCATGTAAATCATCCAGACCCTCATCAAAGACCCTCATCAAAGAAGGAGCGTACCTGCCACCATAATGACGAGGATCAAAAGTCATATTGTCATTTATGGTTTTCTTTAACGTTTCAGCAAATTTGGGAGACAGCATGTCAGATACGACTTCAGTGACATTGATAAAATCAGGGTCACCAAGATTCATTCTAACAGCGAATGCATGTTTTAGAGCTTCAATTTCTCGATGGATCCCAAGAGGGCCCGAAATGCCAGCAGGGGCTCCGTATTGGGCAAGAATGTTCAAAATCTGTGGCAGTGAAAACTATTAATCGTAGTCTCTTTTTCTGCGAAGCATGAAGAAAGTAAAGACAAAGATACACACTTACAAGCATCATTGAAGCACCTCCAGAAGAAGGAGGGGGCATTCCAAGTATTTTGAAGCCTAGAATATCAGCAACGATTGGATCTCGCATTTTCACTTGATATCTCCGCAAATCCTCTCTTGTCAAGATCCCTCCAGCCTTCTGGATATCCTTAACCAATTTGGATCCTATTGATCCGTTATAGAAGGCCTCGATGCCATGCTTTGATATCTTCCTGAGTGTGTGTGCTAGTTTCTTGTTGTGGCAGATATTTCCTGGTTGCAAAAGTTTGCCATTGGATGTAAGCAAGTCTCGAAGCCCCTTGTCAGCCAGAATCCCTGATCCTGTTTTGACCATCTGCATATGAAGGTACGGTGAAATTTTGAATCCTTTGCAAGCAAGCTGCTCAGCTGGCCTTACAAGCCTTTTCCATGGAAGCCTTCCATACTTTCTCCAAGCTCTGTGAAGACCAGCAAGTTCCCCTGGAACTGCTATTGAGAGCGCGCCTCTAGCTTTTTTAGTAGCATTGCCAGCATACATATCCTGAAAAGAGAGAATCAATGTGATTAGAGAGGGAGTACTGGTGGATTGATTCACTAGACAAGGTTTCCCTTGATAACTCTATGTAATCATGCATTTCCCTCGTATTGTCTGAACAGAAATTGGTACCACCGGTGGAATTGTGGCACCTGAAGAGATCAGCTCTATGAAGGGCTATGGCATGTCTCGTATGGAACACCAAGTGCATATAACTTTTTGGGTGAATGATCTCAGTAAAGTTCAGCACCATAAAAAACATAATTATTGAAGCAAATCGGAGCACCTCGGAAGCTTTCATAGGAGCAGTTTCTCTCATATCAAAGGCCTGTGCCTCCCCGCTAGCTAGCAAGATCAACATAAAGGATCCTCCCCCCATACCACTTGACGCTAGTCCGACGACTCCCAAGCAAAGAGATGCGGCAACTGCAGCATCAACTGCATGACCACCTTCACGAAGAACATCCATCCCAATTCTGGAACATCTGCCATCATCAGTAGCAACAACACCATGGCTTGCCACAACTTCATGTCTTTGATGGGTTGGACCACCCAGATTGCCAAGACCCGAAGTAGGCAGCAGTGGTGAACTGAAGAGAAATGCAAGAGTTGTCCATAATAAGAGAAAAGCTGCAGACCAGAAATAGTGTTTAGATCAGCAACAGAGAAACTAAAAGCACATTTTTTTTTCTATCAACTTCGATGAAAACAACAAGACAGGCAGCCTTCTTGCTTTAAGTTAACATCTTGGATAACAGATGTAAGCGATTTTTATCCATATCTACATCAAGCAATCAAATCAAATCAGACTACCAACTAAAACGCTTCGAATTTAGTAAAATAACTTGGGGGGAATGTGCCTCGTCTAGTTCCAGTTTCTAGCAAAACTGACACTCTTTTTGTAAGAAACAAAATTGAACTAACAGCCGCAGCCATCAATAATCCACCAAGACTAATAGCAAAATGAAAAAAACCGATCATACCACTCATCCAGATGCGTATGTGAGAGATGGAGGAGGTCACAAAATAAACGGCAGAGTAGGATTACTTACATGCAGATGCCATTGAGAGTAGCAAGCACAGGCAAAAGGAGATGTATGTCCACTCTCACCCAACTCACTTGGAAGGAGAGACTATCATGGGAAAATTAGGACTCTATATTCTCAATTAATTCATGAACTAATCTATATTATAACTTCCATCAAGGGAAAAGGACAAGTTAACCTTGGCATGCTAAATTAGGAAGCAAATAAATTTCACAGTAATAAATTTATTTGCTAAACCTGTCAGATTCTGTCAATCTTCATTCTCCAAATACCAGCATGTGCAAATCCAATCAAAATCTATCTGCCATAGTTATCTCAGAAAGAAAATTTAATGAAAACGTCACTCCATAGAGCACACATTTATGATCTTTATTATCCATCTATCTGGCATATGATGCCAAGCCAACGCACAAAAAATTAAATGGCATGCTTAACGCATTTCCCAGATTCCTTTTAAAGGAAGAAATTGGATAACTACATTCAACACTCAAAAACTCTGGCATAGAAGGCCATGTCAATGCAAAAAAAAAAAAAAAAAGGCAGCTTAGCCGAAGTTGTTATTGTCTTCAAACATTTCCCAGATTGCTTCTACACAGAAAACTCGACTGTTGAGAAAACAAATTAAAACAGTATATTTATATTTTGATGGTAATCCAATCAATAAAATCACAATTTAGTAAACTTGTTTTTTTTATATCCAATAAGATTACTATCAACCTATATTTGATGAAGTAATTAAAACTCCAATAATTCTACGGTTTAATAATCTTGTTTGTTTATTAATGTCCTCGGAATCACAATTTAAAAGTTATTTTTTTATTATAACTTTTATGACATTTCTTGAAGTATTAATTTCGTGTTACAAATAAAAATAAAGTTTGATAACCTTTTTTTATATATAATATAAAGAGTTAAATATTATCCCATGGACATTTTTTTTCTTTATTGTTATTGACTTGAGTAACTTTTGCTTTTAAGGTTTTTTTTTAAATAATTATCAAGATTTTAATATTATCTTTAAATATAAATATAAAACTTGTCAAGATTTTTATTTAAAATCTTAATAAAAAAACGTGTGGAGAAAAACAATGAAGGCGTTATATTTATCCAAGCAATACAATCATCAATTATAAAAAAAAAATCAAGTAATACATGATAAAATTAAAAATATTAAATAATTAAAACAACATGACATATAAATGAGGGAACTAAAAAAGAACACTCACGTCAGATGAACAAGAAAAAAAAAATCCCTTTTCAGCTTCTTCTGGTGCGAGTTCATGGAATGCACTCCTGCAGTGAAAGTGCAGTTAAAAGAACGTTGCCTGCATGCACATGTGGCAACCACCCATTTGCCTTTAGAGAAACTGGTCTCTGATAAAGACACTGAGTTAGTTGTCTTTTCGTAAGCTTTCAGTTTTGAGACAGAGTTCAACTGCATGCTGTCTTCTTTGACTCTCTTTGTTTGCACTCTGCCCTTTTTGGCCTCCTATAGATGTTGGACCAAATTTGTTATACGGTGCTTTAAGATGTATTTTCCTATATTTGATTTCAAAAGAAAAAAAAAAAGATTTGGATGTTAACAATAAATTGATGAAGGGGTGAAATTGTCTAATATCGATTAAGATTGAAAACAAATTGATAAAATTAAGAGATTAGGGACTCAATTGATAATGGAGGCATTGTTTGGGAGTAGAATGAGGCTTTCCCATAATTCGAGGGTTAGGTACTCCAGAGAGGCACTGCTTGAGCACATGCATGTAAATACTCATGGTATTCTTACAATCATACAGTATGATTATTGGATTCACCTTGCGCTCTTATTTCTCAGGATTTGTTCTTGAGAAAAATTTGGAGTAAACATGATTTGACTGATATATTATGCAGCTAACAAGGTGCGAGGTCATATAAACATAGTTTTTTAAAATTTGATCTGGCCAACAAATCTACTTGAGATCCGGCTAATCTAGAATTAAAACTAGATCGGGTTTAAAAAAAATCAAAAAAAAATCAAAAACCCAAATGACCTAATAGGTTAACCTAAACAAAAACCTACTTGCGCCGAGTTTAAATACTCTGGTTAGAAGTGTAGTACTCAAAAATTGACCATCTAGTGCCAAAAAAAAAAACAACTAAAATCCATGTAAGCCTAAGCCTAACTTGCATTAGATGATTACCAGGTGTAGTAGTAACAGATGTTATAGAGGCTTAGTATTCTGACACATTAACAAGAAGAACTTAATCTATATTCATACAGCTAAAAGCAGTTCTTACATTTTTTTATATATATATATTGTGAATATTCTTAGATCAATGAGAAGCGATCAGCATGAGAAGAGTATCGTTTGCATCAGCTAATAGCCAGGAAGGCAATTCATGTTCCTACGATTGTGACCCTGTTTTCAGCACCTTGTCATCAGCCGAAGAATTCAAATAGGAGATCACAAGATCAGCTGCTTTGCATCCAGAGGCTACTGCTTTGCCCACGGACAATCCACCTCTGTGGTTACCTGAAGATTTCATCATTCATCCAAGAATAAGAATTAGAATAGGAATAAGAATTCAAAAGGAGCGATGAAACTTCTCACATGTGGTCAACATAACCCATTTGCCTTGTCTCCAGCAAAATTGCAGGGATTGGAGATTCAAATGAAATGCTACCAGTTTAGAATAGCACCAGCTTGAGGGGGGATCTTAGAATTACATGACTGGAAGTTAAATCCCAAATTTCAATCAATAAGCACTTACCTGCGTAGAAAAATCCAGGAAGCTTTTTCTCCATTCTCTCAATTCCTTCTAACACTAAATCATAGTTCTTTCCATACAAAGGAAATGCTTTACTCCAGTAGTAATGACTGCAATCAAGTACAGTTGAAGCTGTAAGAGTATGGATCACAGTAAACACAGTAACTCATTGCTCTTACTAAATTACTGCCAGCTTCAACTTGGGAAAGAAAATAGACTAAAGTAATATAATTAGCAGATTATAAATGGCTTAAGATTTAAAATACTTCACAAATTTCGGCTCTCCCTCCACCCCTAACAGCTGTCTAAGATCAGAAGTAACAATCGCTTTCAAATCATCCCTGAAAAATAAATTATTGGAAAAAGGTTTAGTTGATCAAAATTTCACCACGGTAATAATTAAAATCCAGAGTAGATAAGTGATCTTGTGTGTGAAACCGAAAGTTGCTGACAGGAATTACGAAATGAAAAGTTTGGAGCTTTTTATACGTTGAAGCTTTTGCTAGTTCCTTGTTTCGGCTCCCACCAACAAAGGTGGTATAGAGATACAAGTCCTTGGGTGCACGATCTGGAAACATCATAGATGAGAAGAGTGTACCTGTGCAAAACAGAATTCAAGCATGGTGAGTGCAAGAGAGTATACGTATAGCTAACACATAGTGAAAATTATCCAAGTTCCCCCACCGTGGTGAGCCTAGCAAAGTATTACCAAGAGTTTTTAAACCATTTTGTTGCTCCTTAGAAGGAACAAGAACTCCAAATCCTTCTAGAGGCCTCTTGACGTCCTCTTTCTTAAAGGTAGTAATTATGACTGAAAGTGGCATGTAACTCATCTGCATAATAACATGGAAAAGAATGATAAGCATATGAATTTGACAGAGAAAGACCAAAAACTTAAATACAAAAAACATTTTCGGCAATAATGCATGCAACCATACTGTGCATTTGATGTTCTGCAGCTATTTGAACAATGATGCTTGCATTTGTATACTACACCCCATGTGTAAGTAAATACGTATGAAGATATGTAATCAATAAACAAAATTGTTGGTACCTGGGGAAGAAAGTCCAGCGAGAAGCGATTTCTGCCTTTATTAATATTAATTTCTTTAACATTGCACAATGGTGCCTAAAATACAAAAGTTCACTGTTAGAATGTGAAAAAAAAATTCTTCTAAAAACAGTAAATGGTATTAGGAGTTGCATATGTGAATGTTTATGCACGCCAATGCATTTATGAGATAAAGAGGGTAAGATGCCATCCAACTCCTAAAAGCAAAAGGTAAATGCAGATGCACAAAGAGTATTCTTACAATGGTCATAATGGTCAGTCAATGCAGAGATATTCAAACAATAAAACAAAGGATCAAAGTTTTGGAGTTACGAGTTCAAGTTCTTGAGAAACTTGACTTTTTTCACTCCAACTGTCCAAGTCAGTCTTAAGAAGTGGGGCAAGTGTTTGGTAATCACCGTCTCAGTGTACAATTGTACTGTCTTTTGTCTCTTTCTTTCCTTCTATCTTGTTTATTTCTTAATCAACTAAGCAGCAGTTGAATTCTTTCTCAGCACTAGTCACATTTTAAAGATGTAGGATTTCATTGACTGGATGACTCAGTTATGCAGTATCACAATAAGAGAAACTATACTAAACAAAACCACCAAAAAATAAACTCAATTAAAAAAGAACTAACCGTCATGATGACAGCATCATAAGATGATGCTTGTGCACGCTTGCCACCCTTAGAAGCATAAGAAACTGACCAGTTCTCAAAAGTTGACTTGCCATCATAACCGTAAGACAATGACAAGACCTTTGATTCTAGTTTAACTCCATCTTTCCCAAGCTCTGTGCACAGCGTATCAGTGAGTGTCTGCAAAAATACATAAACAAGAAAATAAGGACCATTTATTTGGTTTACAAGCAAAAACGTACGTGCAAAGGGTCAGATTTCAACAACACTATCAGTAAGGATACCACTTAAGTCTCTGCATATTGAGAGAACGAGAGAGAGCAAAGAGAATTTTGAGTAGAGCTCAAAGGAAAGGTAATATTAAAATAGCTAATGGTGACCATAGATAAAATCTGAATGATATGAGGAAATATGAACCTAAGGTCTATAACCTGGAACTTAACCATAGATTTCTGTTGCAATTTTGCTTCTGCATGAAAATCAAAATATTCATAAGGATGTTTTCACCTGCAGTGCTGTACGCAATGAAAAGCTGGTCAAACATCTATATCCTGAAGTTTTGGGTGTGGAATGATTTTATTCCTATCATTTCAGGCAATCTACTCCCCCAAATAAGAAGCTAATATTAGTGAATGCATCTTCATGACAGGAAATTCCATTATTAAGGATGTGTTTCAAAGCATGTTAGGTTCTATGGCCGCTGGTTCAAAATATGCTAAGTGAATGAAGTAGAACTACACGCCTATTAAGCTGCAAATATGAAAGGGGCTTGACTAAAGTAATCTGCAGGTGTATTTTGAAGGACTCAATAGCAGCCTAGAAAACTTATCCACAATTATTATTCAACGAAAGCAATAGTGGTAGCATCAGATCTGAACGGGACATTCCTACTTCCTACATGTAAAGGTTATAAATAGTTCAAACCACGTCTTCTTGGAAAAGAAAAGAAACAGTACCCGGAATAACTACCTGCATTCCACCTAGAAAAGAAAATGAACCATGTTGACGTTTCTTTTTTTCTGAAGAACCTTTATTTTCTCCATTCTTCTCCTTTTTGGCAGATAGCTTGGCTTTAACTGCCCCAGCTATGATAGAACCAAACCTGGTTGAATAGAAAAGGTTTGCATTAATAAACAAGCAGATATCACGCAGCAAGCATTACTAAATTAATAGAATGTCAATCATTGATCTGTAGTACTTCATCAGTGTCAGAGTCGTTCATCAAACTTTAACAATTTAGCCTAGAAGACTGCTTGCATCTATTTAAAAATGCAACAATAACATGGCTGAACAAAAATACAAGCTCGCCCATTATTCATCTATTGATGAATAATGGGTGAGCTTGTAAGCAACCAAACTGCAGAGATTCAGCATAAAAATACAACTAGATTTCAAGCATCACTAAAACCAGACTAAAACTAAAGAGGATTTGCTGAACAAAAACCTTACCAACACAGAGACAAAAATATGGTTTGCTGTATGAAAATTAAAATATTCAGCTTTATATTTTTCATCAGTAACTAAGCAGTTAGGGTCACTGTGTGGATTTAAAACAAGTTCGCCACAGATCTCAACAAGCATCATACTGAGCCAAATAAAAAAGGCACGTCTAATTTCAGAATGCTAATAGAATAGAATATCAAGTTCAAATGTATTATGGCATCCAGTAAGAATCTTCCAGCGCTGTAAAAAGGCAACAATATATTGGTCTAGCCAATAACTTCACTAAATGTGGGATTTGCAAAGGACAGAAACTGCAAGAGAATGAATCAACTGCAGTCCAATTCAAACTCAAACAATGCAAGGAAAAATGAATGACAGTATATAAAAAGAAGCATAGAATATACCGCTTCTCTAGATTCCACAGGTCTGGAAAATTGTGGCGTGCCTGTTTCAGGTAAAGACAATACTATCAATAAAAATCCAGAACGAAAGGAAAAGAGTTGACGCTAAGTAGACCATATCATAACTATTAAAATAGATGTCATAGTTCTTAAGAGCAGTTCAATAAAACTTTTAGTTTCAGTATCCTAAAGCAGATTCCATTCTTCCTATCACAATCGAATATATTCAGATGCATAGAACCAGCAGAATCCCAGACCAAAGAACATTTTCCAGTGGTGTGCTAATAAAAAGATCCCATAACTTATACAAGTGGTCCAAATATCTTGGCCATTACTTACAGAAAGAGATTCAGGATCTCCAGCACTTGTGCCAGCAACAAAAGGATCGATAAGATAATCAACAACCTTAGAAGGAAGAAACAGAAAAGTAAGATCAATGATAATCAAACACTTCTATATAAAAATCTGGTCTCATTCAAAATTTAGACAAAATATAAAAGATCTTCTGCTGGTTAATACAGCAGGTATAAATCTGTTGTTGTAAAGAATGCAATACCTCTTTCCCGAAATGTCGCTGAAAGAACTCACCAACACTGCAGGGTAAAGGGGTGAGTGAGGTGAATATCAAAACCTCATGATGTAAATGAGACAACGAACAAGTGTGCAAGAGATGAACAACCTCAATAAGTTGAGTTTATCACCTTTCTTGTATATCAGTGTCAGTCACTTTTGAGGACTCATTTTTCTTCCATAAGAATGGCTCCAAAATGATTTGCAACTGCAGCCAGAAAAATGCATGCCCTTAAGAATGCACAAAAATGAAAAGTTGCAGCTTGTTTATCAAGCTTGAACATCAAACTGAATCTTTGTGCAAAGAACCAACGGTTATTTTTTATTTTTTTTTGACAAGAGATCCTAGTTAACTTTTTAAATTAATCAGAAGATTTCACGTTTACAAAATCATGTATGTCAGAAATGGTAGGCAGACAAGGTAATCCTACTATCAATAATGAAACTACCAGCCAATCCTTCATATTCCTAGAAAACAAGATGCAATAGCAGGATTCCCAGAGCCCACCATTCAAATAAGAAACAGAGCAGCAAAAAGTGGTGGCTTTCAAGATTCCAGGAGCTTCCAGGTTGCAAACCAACAATCCTTCTATATGCAAAAATAAAGTTACGTGCGGCTACTGTTGATGAACAAAAAATATTCCATCATGATGACAAAAACAGCGGTGGGATGCTTCTAATTTATTGGATGGTCCTCAGACTTGTCCCAGAAAGACAAACCTTTGATTGCGCCGAGAGAAAGTTGCTTTTGATCAGTGCAACTGGATTTGTTGGTAACTGGCACAAAACATGAGAAGAGCATATGCTAACAGTAAGACAAACATAGCTGCAGATAGAAAAAGGATAGACAAAGTACAATAAGCATGTTCCTTTCGTCTAAGAAACAAGGGAAGTAAACTTATTAGTTGGCAACAAAGACACCATAAGATAGATATACCAGTACAGGCATTCCATTCCTCACAATATACCGTTTGTTCTGTGCAATTGGCTGCAAAGGTAGACATCAATAAATTAAGCCAACAAAAAAGAATCCACCACGAACTCTCAAGATTCAACTAGAGCACACAGGAAATCATTTCATAATATGGAGCACTGATAACCTAAGCATTTGAAAAAAGAAAATGGCATTAGGCTAAGAGATAAAGTTAAGAACAATAAGCCTTACAAATTGTTGCTTAAAGAAAATGGCAAAAAGCTAAGAGATAAAGTTAAGAACAATAAGCCTTACAAATTGTTGCTTCTCTCTAAGCCCAAGATCATCAAGTAAGCTTTTGACCTCCACTTCACTCTCAGTCTGCACAGTATTGGGAAAAAAAATCAACTTCACCAAACAAAAAGCACCAAAAACCAAAACAATCATTATCAAATGTTAATGAAGAAAGAATCCATGCAGCGTGCCAAAATAAACTCTCTGCCCCAAGAAAAGTTTTTTCCAATTACGCGCACTTGTGATTCACAAAGCAAGAAGCAAAGATTAACACGAAAGATTGAAAAAAAAAACTTGGACAAATAAATGGTAACCATGGTATTAGCTCCTTCATCCCAAACAAGATCATGATGGGAGACACTTCTTAATTTGCCTCCAGCTCTTCCTTCAGCTTCAAAGACTGTCACTTTCACCCCATTTGATTTCAGCTTGTATGCAGCAGCAAGCCCACTTAAACAAAAACAAAAATACAAAAGTGAGAGCACAATCACACACACACAATTAAACTACAGAAAGAAAACCCAGAAACCAAAAGTCCAAAAACAAATGATACCTGACGCCTGCACCTATAACAGCTACATTTTTGCTTTGCTTACTACCAAAATCGTCGTCTTTGGTAGCTGTAGTCATTTCAGAACTATCAGTCAGTCCTAAGGTGGTAGCGTCAACGGATAGTAGGTGGTGGAAATGCAAAGAAGATGAACCAGGTGATGGTAGTTTACTTTATGGGCTTTGCTTTCATGTTTTAGAAGAAGAGAGATCATTTGAGCCTGGCCCGTCATTTTTACAGGCCCATTGGACACTCCAAGGTTATTCTTGTTATCCCATCCACCTTTTTCTAATGATCTAATTAGTAAAACTTTAAAATATATGAAAAAATATCGACTTTTAATTTAGAGATTTAAAATAAAAGATTTAATATTTAAAGGTTTAAAATAAATTTTATAAATTTCTAATTTCTCAAAAATATCATTTATATGAGATATTTATACTATGATGTATTCCCTAGAAATTACTTCTCTTAAATTCTTCACTAGGATGCGAAATTTGGATTTGAACATGGAGAGCAAACCTTCATACAAGTCAAACACTCTCTTTAATTAACTTATTATCAAAGAAGCAGGAAATACATGCTTCTCTTATAATCAATCTTTATATGCTTTTTCTAAGATAGCATGCTTCTTTCTTCTTTTTATAAAAGAATATTTTTGAGGTTAGCATGACTGTGACTGAAAACATTATTCAATAAAATAATGTTTTCATGGTTTTATCTTTTCCAATAAAAAAAACTTAAAACTAGTTATTTTAAGATATTATAATCTTTTCACAAAACCCATCAGTTATTATCAAAATGATTGGGATAAATAACTTTTTTTTTATTTTAAAAATATAGTAAGATAATCAAAATATCCTTAAAAAAAACAATTAAAACTGATGTCAAATGGTATTTTTATAATGATTTTTTTATTATTATTATCATATTAATTGAGTAGCAATTATATATATATATATATATAAATACTATAATAAAATGATGAAAATATTTTTAAAAGCAAAAAAATGATATTAAAGGGGTTTTTTTGTTTGTTTACAATGATTTCCTTATTATTATCATATTGTATCCTCCTCTTCTAGTAAATACACTAAAATCAAACGTGAGTCTTCAAAGGTAAGATCCCTATTCTTCTGGTGTTTGAACTCATGATCTCGCAAAAATAATTATAATTAAGATGACCACTACACTAGGGAGGTTTTGTGATGATTACACCTTCGAGAGATATGTATTTGGTCATGTAAATAAGATGTACAAGTTATTTTGTTAATAAATTATATAATTAATTTAATTATAAAAATTTATTAATCATGTTTATTGCAAATCAAAGAAATCTTCACCACCTCACCCAATGGTGTGCTTGATACCGATTGAGAATATCTCATCTTATGTTGGATAGCCTAGGTTTAATTGGCCGCATTTCTGCTTAAAATCATAAAGCAATTTCTCTTAAATCATTAGTAATATGATATAGTTCAATATTCTCTTAAAATAATTAGTAATATGATCTAGCTCAAGTAAAATTGATCTTTTGAACCCACCCTTGTTTTGTTATCCAAAGCCATGACCACACCAAAATTAAAGAAAAAAAGGGTGTTTGAGAACGTGATAGCAGTTGTGGTTTAAAATGTTTTTTGTTTGAAAATATATTAAAATATTTTTTATTTTTTAAAAAAATATTTTCAATACCAGCATATCAAAATGATCTGAAAATATAAAAAAAATAATTTTAAATAAAATAGTGTTCCTTGACAATCAATTATAACTCAAGTAAAACTGTTCTTTAACTCACCCTTGTTTGGTGATCCAAAGCCAAAGCCATGACCACACCATAATTAAAGAAAAAAAAATGGTACATAAAAGGTTTCTAATGATTGTAATTCAAAGCGTTTTTTACTCAAATACTTTAAAATAATATATATTTTTATTTTTAAAAAATTATTTTTAATATTAGCATTTCAAAATAATCTAAAAATATTAAAAAATTTAAATTCTTAAGAAATATGTTTTCAAACGTGTTCCAAACACTTTTGAAGAAGAAGAGGAGGGAAAAAACAAAAGTGTTGAATTCATTAGTAAATCGTTTAAGTATTGTTACTTGTAATACATAGTTTTCCTCGACATCGAATTGATCATGTAATCCATCGCTTCTGCGTTTGTTAGATCGAACCCACGGTTGAGAAAGACGTTCCCTGTCGATGATGGTAAAGCCCTATCACAAACTTTTTGGCTCACCCTGGGGGCCCAGGCTTCCCAGAGAGCTTGGGACATGTAATTATTAAACCTTTTTATTCTTGTAATACAAGGAAGCTTTAAAAAAGTATAACGTTGGTATGAGAAATGGGACATCTCAGGCTGCTTTTTTAGAAACAATTTACAAGGTTAATTAAGTTTGCTTGAATTATTACTTTGGATTAAAGAAAAAAAAACGAAAAGCCACTCATGGATCATTACATATATCATCAAAGTCGAAAATAGTTATAATAGAGAAGATGGAGTTTTTGTTTTGAAAATATAAAAATTTATTTTTTTAAAAGTGTTTTTTATTTTACCTTTATTTTCTTCTTTTCTTCAACTAAACACATTAATATTAGATAATAATATAAATCATATTATGGAACTTCACTTAACAGCTTAAGATATTAGGTTGAGATGATTCTTCGATATGGTATCAGAGTCTTAATGACTTAATAGTTATGAGTTTGAATATTACCATCTCTATTTATTTGATAAAAATTAAGCATAAAATAATGTGAATCTGTTCAAGTTTCAAGTTCAAATGACTTTCGCGTAAAAACCTGAACTTAATTTCAATGATTGTTCAAAGGGCATCCAAATTAAATATAAAGTGCTCTTATCATGCATGATTTCGGATTGAGCTTACCGACCATCATTTGGGAATCTATGATGGCATGATAAACAAAGAAGCGTGTCTCTTAATACAAGTAATAATATCCCTTTCACTGACTTCGAAGGTTGGTTACCAGTTCTTTGAAATAGGGTTATATAGCTAGAGAAGGAGCACTTGTCCCTTCCAGGACCCTAAAACCCAAGAGGGACAAAATTAATCATATTTGCTTCGAGTTTTGGAACTTTGAGACACAAGCGAGCTCGATGATTGATTGAACGTCTTCAATGGAGGTTGTTGGAGCCTCGAAGACAAATCTCTCTCTCTCAGACTTCTTCTAGAGGGATTAATTAAAATAAAAATAAAAATCCGTATCATATTATACTTTAATTAAGACTAAACCTCTAATTCAATACAGTTTTTTTTTTTTTTTGGCTCTTGTAAATGCCTCTCATGGAATCTCTCGGTTGAATCTCGAAGGGGGGGGGGCATCGAATTAACTAGAGGAGGAACAGGAGTGATTAGGGTATGTATAAACTTGGAGCCAAAGCGATTTAAAAGGTTACAATGATTGGTTTGTGTCTTAGAGTACACTAGGGTTTGAAATTTGAATGAGATTTGCCTGTTTTTTCTTGACCACTTAACGGGGCCTGATTTGCCTGGGCATGTCAAGACTTGATTGTTTATTTGGAAATTGATCTCAGGTGGTTAAAAAAGGCATGTAAGTGGGCACTAGCAGCTCTCTCCGGTCTCCACTGTCTCCGTCGAGGACGACCACATGAATTGATCACCAACCAGACCAGATTTGGGCTCAAATTGTGGGGTCCAAGTCTTGTGGGCTCTACTGAAACAGCCTTGATGATATAAAAAAAATATAGAAAGTAGGTCACCCACAAGCTTCTGCATCTGCAATGCACCAAGGCTACGTGTAGTTGAGGTTTATTAGTTTTTTAAAAGTATTTTTTAATATATATATATATATAATATTTTTTATTTTTTTAAATTTATTTTTAACATAGTGTATTAAAATGATTCAAAAGCACTAAGAAAAAATAATTTTTTAAAAAAAAATCTTTCAAAAATGTAGTTAAAAACATCCTTTATCTCATGACTAGTTTGAATTCCCTTTTCAAAATGTTTTTAAATTGTTTCTCGCTTAAAAATTATTGAGTTGATATTAATTATATTTTTTAATAATTTTAATGTGTTGATATTTTTAAAAAATAAAAACATCATTTAAGAATATTTTTAATTGAAATGTATTTTTGCAAAGAACTCAGTAATGTAATACCAAAAACACAATAAGCAATGCATTTGTTGCATTCACAAACAAAGCGTAAGTATGTATTTGATATTATGATGTTTTTTTTTGTCACAATTTGAAAAAACAAGTTTAAAAAAAGTTATAAATTGTAGTTTTATTCAATTCAAGTTTCTCGTAGTAATTTGAGATGAAAAACAAGTTTAAACTTTGAAATTAAAAATCATTCTGCACCACCATGAATACCAAATAGAGTCTAATAATAGAAAATTGTTGGTCCAGTTAGATTAATTCTTGATTTACTAATTAAACCAAAGAAAAGAAATAGTAAAAATAATATTGATTTGATAAAATATAGCTTACTCAAAGTTAATTTATAGTAGTGAATTTTTGTAGCAACCGTTATAAAAATATTTTATTTTTATGTTTTAAAAGTATTTTAAAAATTTTTATTTTTTATTTTAAATTAATATTTTTTTAGTATTTTTAAATTATTTTAATGCAATAATATTAAAAATTATTTTAAGTAGTTGACTGTAGTCCAACCCTCCTCCAGCTACTTCAGCAGTACTATAATCCACCCCAGAAAATGGCCATCTGCACTGATCAGACACCAGGTGGCAAATAAAGGGTCGTGCACAATAACAAGTAGGAAGGTTAGGTAGCTACGTCCTTCCGTACCTTGGTAGAAACTGCCAGAGTGGTGGAGGAACCCAAGAAACCATTAAAGAACCTCACATGAGCTGCTGCTGCTGCTGCCCTTCCAGCAGCCTTCCTCAGCCTGTGAAGATAGACAAAGAGCACAAGGAAAAGAGAAAGTCTAGCTCGATTCCCCATCACGTTGCCCTTGCATGTTGACCACGTCCATAACTTGTACAAGAAACAAGGTTCTCACGTTTTACATGCAATGTGTGTATGTGTATATATTAAATCTCGAGCTTTTTTGGAGTTTCGGTTTTTTTTTCTAGAGCTTCTAAATATTATATATATATATATATATATATATATATATATGCGTGTGTGTGTGTGTGAGAGAGCTTTTTTGTTTAGTTTATAATGTCAAGTTTAAACAAATTAATATCAGCATTTGACGGTTAAATATTGCACAATTATCATTCTTAAACAAAGTTTTTAATATGTATTTCTTTTTTGGAATAAAAGGATAATCATTTTTTATTGTGTATATATTCATATATACAAACTAATATTGTTCAGATATATGATTTTATATTTAGCTTATGTCTAAAATTTCTTTGTCTAAGATTGGATAATTCTTTTTTTCATGTTATATCATGCATAGTTTTAAGATCCGGTCTGGTCCAAGGCCGGAGTTCTGGGTTTTGACCAGGTCGTTGGGGCAGCCGAGTCAAAAAAAATTTTAAAAAAATCAAAACGACATCGTTTTAGTAAAAAAATAAAAAAACAAAAAAAAATCAACAGGTTTGCAACTGGATCTTGCCGGGTCACATCAGATTTTCCCTTCCTTTATTTTTTCTTCAACCTGACCTGGTTCCAGCTCCGGGTTAGCCGAATCTCAAATCGACCCTTCAAACTGGATCGAATTTCAAAACTATGATATTATATGTCTGGAAAAAACTAATTCTTTATCGAGTCTTAAATTATAATTTTGGAGTGCTAGAGAGACATACTTGGATAAATCTTATATATGTAATCTTTAAAGATCTAATTTGAGTCTCAATATATTTTGAACTAGGTCCTCAATGTATAGTAATATTCTCAGTTATACCCTCTTATTCACATCTTCAACGAAGTTCCTTTCAAATATTCAGAGAGTGTTTGGAACGTGGATCAATTTGTGTTTTTTTAAAAATTATTTTTTTTAATTAATAAAAAAAAATTATATGTTTTGAATTGTTTTAATGTGTTGATCTCAAAAATAATTTTTAAAAAATTAAAAAAATATTATTTTGATATATTTTAAAATATAAAATATTTAAAAAATAACGTAACTACATTAATGAATTAGAGATTGCGTTTTATTGGATGAATTTTGACATTTTTTAGTAAATGATTTTATATAAAAGAGAATTCTCCAGATTTTGGAGATTCGTACAAGGGCCTGACAATGTCATTGATTTTGCTGCCTTAAAATACTTAAGAATCTAGATTACAGTTGGATTGTGCGGAGAAGGATCTCCTTGTCTTGAAGCTGAAAATATATTTTATAGAGAAAAATTGTAAAAACAATGCAAATGCCCCCTTTACCTCCATATGTTGACTGCCACGTAGTTATTCCTGTCTCTGATTAGAACATGACAATTCTGATTCGCTCACTTAGTTGTGAGTTCTAACTCGGCACAAATCTAGAAAAAAGAAAGAAGAAGATGGGGTTATTCCGTTATTATATTATTGGATTAATTCATGAATCATTGATATTTGGATTAATTTAAATTAATATTTTTTTATTAAAACAATAATATTTTATTTTATTTTACTATTTACTTGCTGAGTTAAATCAATATTTTATTTAATTCAATTTAAAATAAAAACAATCTAGAAAATTATCTAAATCATTTATTAGAAGATTAATTCAGGTTTATTTTATTTTATTTTATTTTTTAAAAGTAAATAAGTCAAAATAATATTGTTTTGTAAGAAATATTTTTTTGAAAAAATCAATCAATTAGGTTGGACTGGATTAATATGGATTTTTAAATGAATTACCGAGGTTTTACCTTTCTTTATTTAATTTAAATCCAGACACCGGGGACCACTCCAAGCCGCATTTTATAACAATGCAAGACAATAGCTGTAACCGTATGCATTACCGTTCTACTTTCTAGATCTGCCACGTGGTGCTTCATGAAGCCGGAGCTCGTTGTTGGCTACGGAGCTGCATGCGGCTTAGCTCGTAGCAAATTACAGTGGGGTCTAGGAGATCTACTGGGATCTTGTATTGAGATCGAATTCTGGTACATCCAGCTGTACTGTGATGCATTCCGTCAAGGGGGTCCTGCTCAATGTGGGCCATGATGATCGCGTCCGTTTGTAGTATGATTATATTAAATCAAACGGTGACGGTCGTACGGAGTGGTGCAGTTGAGATGTTTTGCCCGTCAAAGTACGGTACCTCAAGGTACTTGGATTCGTGGAAGTAAACTCTAAAAAATATAATTTGTGATTAAAAGATTATTTGAAAAGTTTTTTTTTATAATATATTAAAAAGATAATTTTTTTTAATTTGAAGTATTTGAATTAATTATTTTTATCACAGATTATAAAAAAAAAAGTTTTTTTTCTTGTAAACATAAAGAATGTATATTAATAGAATTTTAATCTCACATTAAAAAATTAAAAATCTCTTCTAGCTTTTTTAACTTTGATACAAATTAATGACCAACAAATAAAGGATCTTGGGTCAACTGCAAGGCCAAGTTTAATAACTATATACTTGAAAATTATAGAATTTATTATTGGAGTGCAGGATATTTCAGGTATTGACTAAGATAAATTTATTATCATCGGATGATATGGTAAAAAATAAAAATACAAAATATTAGTGAAAGGAGATTGATTAAAGCAATAGACATGAATTGTTAGCTTATCAAGTGCTCGTATTGACCATAAAGTATGGAATCTGTATTAAAAGGGGTAACTTTTTACAATCCTTTTCTTTTCACTATCCAGAAAAAAAAAAAAGACACGTAAAGAGTATAAGTATAACCTTATCATCATCGAGGGACAAGGATTTCCTTGGTAGAGAAACTCTGTATCCTAATTATATAACTCATCTTGGCTGTACGGACCAATCTAGTAATCCGTATGGATTATGACTAGTTAAGCTGGCATAGTGGTTATGTATCACGGTGAGATGCACAAATAAATAAAATATTTATAAAGATGCATCATGTAATTACTGATGAGTAGCATATGATTTGGTATATGAATATAGCACAACAGATCATTACTCCAGATCCCAAGTAGGTCTCTCCACCTGGATATACGTGGTATAAGCAATATACCTAACGGATTCAACATCATGTAAGTAATAAAAGTTTTTCTATAATTAATATATGTTAACCGTTAAATTTTATGTATTTATTTTTTAATTCAACATTGATGTTTTTATTAATTTTAGGTTGGTTTCTTGCTATGGGAGAATCAAGAGATCACATCTTATCTTTATAGTATTAATGAAAAAAGCAAAGTTCACACCATAATGTTCTGAAAACATTTGAAGAGAGTCTAACTCTTAATGATGTTGTGGTAGATAACGAGGTTACTCAGGCAGGAACAGGAGCTGGATTTAGTCATGCTATTGATGAGTCTATGTCATCTAACAGACGTAGATAGATATACTAGTTATGTTTATATAATCTGGGATTAATTGAGTATTATATTATTGAATTATTTTTTATTTATTTTGCATGTATATATGTTTTTTTATTGAGTTTAATTAGAATATATTAATCGGGGTTACTGTGATTTTTTGTAGTTTTTTTTAAGCGGGACAAAATTTTTAAGTATAGTTTCTATATAGAAGAAACTCTATCCAAATTTTGATAAAATTGTAAAAATTTTAATTCTTTAAAATCATAAAATAAATTTTATTTTGATCAATAAATATTATGATTTTATAAATTTTTTCCGGCTTAAAACACGAAAATAACCCAAAACTAAACAATAGTAAAAACGATTTGACCGTTTTGGCTAATGCTCAATCTTTTTATCAAATGTCTAGTTGTTTCTCAAAAGGATCTTATTATAGATGTAGTATTTTGAATCACGACAACTGATATTATTATTCACAACCGTGATATATATCAAATGTTGCGGTTCTGAACCGTGAAATTATTAAAATATTATATTTTTAAACCATGATATCTTTATACTATGCTATTTTATCAAAATTTCTCATCTTATGCTATTTCATCATAATTTTATATCTTGGGTGATAAATACCCAATCTTTCCTTAATTAACCCATCGATAACAGTATAGTATGTCAAGATTCCATGGTGGTGTGATATTCAACTTTTGTAGCTGGTTCCTCCTGATGCCTTGTTACTTGTGCTCTAATGGTAAAAAAGAAAATAAAAAAGATAATAATGGAAAAGCGGCTTTGTTGAGAATTGAGCGTGGCTGAACCGTGCGATAGTGATTAGTGAAATCATGCATATCACATCAATTCAGGAATTCAGTAACTACCAAAATCATTCCTTAAGCGACATTAGTGCACGAATGTTTCATTAAAGAACATTCTTCCGCATGCTTTTGGACTCGGCCACTTCATATAATAATAATAATAAAAAAACAAATATCTAACTTTATTTATTCATTTTTTTATATTTTAAAAATATTTTAAAAAAATTATTTATTTTTATTTTAAATTATTTTTTGATGATTTTAAATCGTTTTGATGTCTTGATGTTAAAAATAAATTTTTAAAAATAAAAAATTTATCGTGATATATTTTTATATGAAAAATACTTTGAAAAACAACTGCTGTCACAATATCAAATGTACTTTAATTGTTAACATATTAGGATTTTTTAATATGAAAAAAATAATTTTGAGCTTTTATAAAAAAAAAATTTTGATTAGCTTTATATAATATTTATTTATAAGATTTTATACTTACATTATTCAAATATGTATAAGATAAATTTATATTTATAATGATTATATTACATGTGCAATTATGTTTGCATACAAAATAACACATACAAGATAAAAAAATTATTTTTTCTTCAAATAAAAAAATTTGTTTAAACATCTATTCTAAGTAAATACCTTGTGTTTTACTCAGTTCGGCCATAACCCAACTGAGCTTAAGCTTCATTCTAATAGATATAGCTCACACGTTCACTATTCATTAGTATCCATAAATATTACTTTCGCATATAAGTCTCCAAATATTTTTCTAGATATTTTCATGTTTTTTCAACTATATATTCCATGTTTAAGAAAGAGAAAAGATGATTTTTTTTCCAACAATATAAAAACTAAATTTCAACCCTCTTTAAAGTTCTAAAATCATTTAATTATAGGAGAGTTAATTTACAGGTAATATCTATATTCAAACTCAAAATTATCAATATTCATTAAATATATTTTGAAATTTTATCTCAAATTCATAATACACACACATGCGTGTGTGTGATAAAAGATATTTTTATAAGAGAATTTTTGTAATCATTGCCATCAAATTAATATTTATAATTGAGTCTTTAATTCTCACTTTTTGTTTTTGTTTAAAATCCATCCAGATTGGGAGAGATAAAAAAAAATTGACATAATGGTTTGCAAAAATATCATCTAAAAACATGGCTTAGAGTTATATGAAGAATAAAAACTATTTTCTATAAATAAACATGCTAGTAGGTTTTTCCAATTTCGTAATTCTCACCCCCACATTACCTCCGTAACTTCGTCGACTTCGCCTTGATTTCATTCAAAAGATTGAGATTTGTATTTTTTGTTGCTGGTATCCATGTTGTCCATTAATTAGAATATTTACATTGTTTAACAAGGAAAACAAATCTACTTCTTCTTTCTTTAAATCTAAAAAAAAAAAACATAGACATAAATTAAGGAGCTTTAGAAACGTGTTTGGAACGATGTTTTTTAAAATGTTGATTTTATTTTAGAATTAATTATTTTATTTTTTTGGATCATTTTTATGTATGATTTAAAAAAAAAAACTATTTAATATATTTCTAAATAAACATACTTTAAAAATAACTAATATAGCACTCAGACACACCCTTTAAGCTATAATATTACCTCATATAACCTCTTAAAAGTCAAGAGTTAGTGATTTTCTTCTGAAATCATGCAAAACAATAAACTTGGTGACATGAATTTGGGCTTTCTTGAGACCCTGGATGAGGACATTTCCTCGTTTGTTCAAGCTTCCAAATCTATATCACCTACCCTATATCTCTTCTTCAGTCAGTCCAAACCACCCCTACTTCCTTCCCATCCAACGATCCTGATTGCGATTTCCATTTTCACCAACGGCTCTGATTTGACTTCCCAACCTTATCTTCCCCAAGCCAAAGACCGTCTCCTAAGCCGAGCCAAGCTTGCCGCTTATCCATTAACAAACAACCTGGCCCCACAGGCACAGTACACAGGTTTTAACCACTCCAGGCTAGAAAACAATAACAGTTTAACCGCAGTTAAAACATAAATTAAAAAAACAGTAAAAACCAAGCTTCCTAATAAATAACCCACTTCCTCTCTCTGTCTCTGGCGCTCACTCCTTTCAAGTTTCAAGTTTCTCTCTCGAGCCTCACGTCTCTCTTCTCTCTCTCTGCAAAAACTAAACTCCAAAGTAAAATCAAATTTGGCACCTACCTTGACTAGATTGACTTGCCACGTGCAAACAATGACTGTCTTCTCCGGCAAGCAGGTAGTCCCGGTGGACTACGAGTCGGAAGCCTCACAACGGCTTCTAGAAGCATCACTCTCCGGCGATCTAAAATCGGCCTTAGAGTGCATCGCCGATCCGTTTATTGATGTGAACTACATTGGAGCTGTTTGTTTGAAGAGTAGAAAGAGTGAGGTTGTTTTAAACGATGAGTCAGCCAGTGAAGTCTCTGTTGATTATCAAGAGTTAAAGACTGATGTTACTGCGTTGTTTCTCGCTGTTCATGCTGGAAATGTTGCTTTCGTCAAGAAATTGCTGGTAATGTTAGAGCTCGTGTTTGCGTCTGATGTTGTTTTTAGTGTGTTTTAGTCGCGTTTTTGTGTTTGTCTAAATTTGAGTGAGTTAACATAGAAATGATTTTTACAAGCCTAGATTTTGAAAGAGTATTTTTTTTCCCTTCTTTTTTTTTTACCAAAACTGAAATTTTTGAAATTTCAATTTTGAATCCCTCTGATACGGAAAGCGGTGTTTTTTCAAAAAAATAAAATGAAAAGGACATAAATAGATATTTTTTGTATTTTTATTCTTTAAAACAAAAACCAAACTTAGCCTTTGTCAAGATTAGCTATTCTGGAAATTTTGCGGGTTTTTTTGGTTGCTAGTGATTAAGCATTTGATTTTTTTGGATTAATCCGCTTAAGCTTAGTTTATACTGTGATTTTCTCGAACTTATTGTCTTTTTCTTTGGCTGCCTGTCACTTTCGAACTTAATAAAGTTGCTATGGTTTTGGTTTCTGCGGGTATTGTCTTTGAAATTAAAGCTGTTTATATCTTTTTTTAAGGATTCATTGTCTTAATGCCGACCCCCCATAATTAGAAATTTAATTGATTAAATTCGAATACGGAAGCTTTTTTTTTCCTTGTTTACTTTTTGTTTCGAAACACTGGATATGAATCAGATTCGCAATCTTTTGCAGTGGCTTTGCTTTGCTTTGTTTTTTCTTTTATGGGAAAATTCTCTGAAGTTGATTTTCATTTAATTAATTTCATAATGTTTTCTTCTTAAGAAATTTGATAACTCGTTTACAAAATTGCATGAACCCTCTACATTGTTCAACCTGTTAGTTTTCAGTTTAAATGTCTAATTATTACTAGTATAATAATACATAAGCACCTATTAATAAATCTTAATTTGATTAATTAATGCATCAAGATTTGCTGTTTCATGTTCAAGAATGTGTTTATAATTGGTTGTTGCAGGAATTTTAACTACTGACCTATCTTTCTGAATTTGATAGAAGTAAAAAACAAATATTATGTCCTAGATATTAGTGCACAAACAGAATGCCCTTTGGCATTTTCCTGATCTTTGTCCTTCGACTGCTATGCTTATTTATTCGTAGCAGCTACCATCAAATCCAGTTTGGTGTGGATCTAAATGACTGTCTAAAATTACAATGATCACTGGAATCTTTGTTTTGTGAAGTTGGGAATTTATACCCATGTCATACTGTTTGTTCATATTCATATCCATAAATAATTGCCATATCCTCTGCACATACCATTCATTATTTTGTACTGTTCTGTTCACTGGAGAAATTATTTTTTAAGTATACAATCAAGAAGCAAAAGCCATACACTGATAACATAAACCTTTTTACCTAACAGACATTGGATCAGGGAGGCCCATCATGAGTTGTCTCTTACGATTGGTTGGAGAGTAAAGTACATTAGAGCATATTAATGAGTTTTTTTATTACAGTTCCATGTTCCTTTGTCGATCACATCAGTACTGTTCCCTGTGTTTTTCTGTGCTTTACTGTGTCCTCCTGTACTCCGTGAAAAAAATGAAACCTATTAGACTGCTACTAGTTTTAACTTCTTGTTGCTAAACTCATTAAGATTTTTATGAAAACAAAGCAACAGAAACTTGGATTTAGAATGATGCGAGTCTTTCAATGATATTTGTTGAAGTACTAAAAGGATGGATTTTCCAATTGGCAGAGTGTTGGAGCTGATGTCAACCAGAAACTCTTCAGAGGTTTTGCAATTACAGCAGCAGTGAGGGAGGGCCACCGAGAGATTCTGGAGATCTTGCTTAAAGCCGGGGCATCTCAGCCGGCTTGTGAGGAGGCTTTGCTTGAAGCGGGCTTCCATGGGCGAGCTAGGCTTGCAGAACTGCTCATGGGTTCTGATTTGATTCGGCCCCGTGTTGCTGTGCATGTTCTTGTCACAGCATGCTGCAGGGGGTTTGCAGATGTGGTGGACACTCTACTGGAGGTAAACCATTTAGTTGCTGATTCATGTCTTCTGTACAACTACATCTTTAAGCTTCAATCAAAGCTACTCTTGCAGCGAAATGTAAATGGCTGTTATTAATCCTGATTTGCGTCAGTTTTTGAAGCTGTTGAACGTGTCATTTTGCTCTTCACTACTTTGAGTTTTGGTTCGACAAAGTATGACCTTGCTTTCTTTGTCGTGAACTGCTTTTTTACTTGTTCTCGGTGTGGTCTTATGAAAGTGGGATGGTTGATACCATAGATATCAACCCTGGCCAAGCTGATGTGTTGATCCACTGACTTGAGTCTATCTCGGGTTGGATTTCTTTTTTAATTTTTTTTAATTTTTTTAACTTGTTCAAATAATGTTGTTTTGGGATAGACTAGGTTGATCTGGCCAATGTGAACAAGCGTTGGGTTTGATAACTATGGATGATACCAAAGTTCTTTTTGCTTGATTTACCACGCTTTTGGCCTTTTGACCTGTTTCTACAAACATTTACCAAATCCCTGAATTTTCCAAAACCCACGGGTTTTTTTAAAATACAATTGGCTAAACTTTCTGGACCCACAGAGCAGTCAGCGTTGTGTTAAATGAGATAATTTCTTTTATGGGTTCAACAAATCTCCTAGAACATCTAGTTGATCTGATTAATCACAGTTGTCTTCTAGTTAATTGCAGGAGGTTTTTCCGTGTGATTGACGTTGTTCATTCTTGTTTAATGGCAGTGTGGTGTTGATGTTGATGAAACGGATAGAATGATGCTGTTGTCATCTAAGCCTTCTCTGCATGCAAATGTTGACTGTAATGCAATTGTTGCTGCAGTAGTTAGTCGGCAGGTTGCAGTTGTCCATTTGCTTCTCAAGGTAACCTTCTCATCTCTTACTTCTAGCTTGAGTCTTAAAAGAATCAGGATGAACCATAAAAGGTTCAAGTTTGGGGGGTTCTATTCTTTGCTAACAATTTTTTACCTTTGTATCAAAATTAAGGCGAAGTGAAATTATCCTTCAATTAGAAATGAAAAAATCTGCATATAGGGCCACATTTCAAATAGGTTGGACCCCCTCCATGGGGTTGGTGTAACCACTGGTTCAGCTTGCGACTTTGTATGACATCTCAAAATATAGGATCCAATGCTGTAGCTTAAGTGAAAAACAATTGTACTGAAGATGATTGGACAATCAGTTTGAGATTGAATTGGACGGTGAAGTGGCGGCACATTTTTTGTCATTTCTGACTTGAAATTTTTCCTGCTGATCCTTTTTTTTTTATTTTTATAAATGCTTATCTTGGTTGTTATCAAAATGATTAAACAGGCCGGTGCAAAGACAGATTTCAAAGTTAGACTGGGAGCATGGTCGTGGGATGCAACTACAGGAGAAGAGTTTCGAGTGGGTGCTGGACTTGCAGAGCCATATGCCATCACCTGGTGTGCGGTTGAGTATTTTGAAATCACTGGCACTATCTTGCGAATGCTCCTCCAGCATCTCTCTCCTGACACTCCTCACCATGGAAGAACTCTCCTCCACCATGCCATTCTCTGTGGAAATGCTGCCGCCGTCAATGTGCTCCTAAGCAGTGGAGCCAATGTAGAGGCCTCTGTTAAAACCCAGAAAACAGAGTTCCGACCAGTACATATGGCTGCCCGTTTAGGCTCATCTAAAACCCTCCAATGCCTCATTGACTCAGGCTGTGATATAAACTCGAGGACTGATTCTGGAGACACTGCTTTAATGATATCCGCCAAATACAAGCAAGAAGATTGTCTGAGAATACTGGCTATGGCCGGTGCTGATTTTGGCTTAGTTAACACTGCTGGCCTATCTGCAACTTCATTCGCTGGTTCAAACCAGTGGTCTCTTGGTATCCAGCAAATAATACTTGAAGTTATTAGGGCCGGAAAGATTCCCAAATCCAGCAGCGCTTCTGTTTTCTCCTCACTAATCTTTGTAGCTCAAGCTGGTGATATAGAAGCCTTGAAAGCACTCATTAAGTGGGGAGAAGTTGATGTTGATTATCAGGATGATAATGGTTTCTCAGCAGTCATGTTTGCAGCCTTAAATGGTCATGTTGAAGTATTTCGACTGCTGGTCTACGCCGGGGCTGATGTAAAGCTTTGTAACAAAGCTGGCGAAACTGCAATCACCCTTTCTGAACTGAATCAGAATCACGATCTGTTTGAGAAGGTGATGCTTGAATTTGCTCTTCAAATGGGCAACCGCAATGCTGGAGGGTTCTATGCATTGCACTGCGCAGCCCGTCGTGGGGACGTGGAGGCGGTCAAATTATTGATAAGTAAAGGTTATGATGTAAACGTCCCTGATGGGGACGGCTACACTCCTCTCATGTTGGCTGCTAGAGAGGGCCACGGGTCCATGTGCGAGCTCTTGATCTCACACGGGGCTCGATGTGAAATCAAGAACGCTAGAGGTGAAACGGCACTCTCACTTGCAAGGAGACATGTTGGTGTAAAAAACGAAGCAGAACAAGTAATACTAGACGAGCTCGCTTGCAAGCTGGTGTTAGGTGGCTCACAGGTACTGAAACACACCAAGAGAGGGAGTGGTGTTCCTCATGGAAAGGAGATAAAGATGATCGGAGAAGCTGGCGTTCTTAGATGGGGAAAATCAAGTAGGAGAAATGTAATATGCAGGGAAGCAGAAGCGGGGCCAAGCCCAACCTTTCGAAGGAATAGGCGGAGGAGGGGTGACGGTGATGTTCCTGGTCTGTTTCGGGTTTTGACTACTAAGAACAAGGAGGTGCACTTCGTATGTGATGGTGGGCTGGAGATGGCTGAGCTCTGGGTCAGGGGAATACAACTCGTGTCGAGGAAGGCTAGCTGCGGTTAAGTAGCACAATGGGACATGGATTGGAGGGTCATAATGTATAGAATTTTAGGAGCACTTCATCTTGAAGGAGGCCGTCACATTTCGTGACAAAACTCCTCCTGCTGAATGGAAAGGCCATCCATGGCTGAAAAGCGAGAGGTGACTTGAATTGCTGGATCTGGCTTAGTAATTAGATGTTTACAAGATACTTCAACTTGAAGTAGGCTGTTGCTTTTCATGCTTAGGTTTTGATCTCAATAGCTGTAAATGTTTCTCTCTCTTGTTTTTTTTTTTCTTTCTCGTTCAAATTAAAATCAGCAGCATTTGATCACCATGCAGTTTCAAGAGCAGTATTTTGATGCTCGTAGTTCAATTCACTGAAACCGGGCCCGGTACACAACCACACTCGGACATGGGTTAGATAAGTCGATAAATTAACTACAAAAAACCGAAATATATTGTTTTCAATATATATATATATAAATTTTATCTAGTTTTAATAAGATTGTAAGTTGACCCACGGGTTCATCTTGACTCGGATCCGATCCAGCCTAAGCCTTAGGCTGGGAGACACCGAGTCAACCCGTCAGCCAAGTGTCAGAATTATGCTTTCACCTTTGCAACTGAACTTTTGGATAGATTTGAGAGCATTTAAATGGAGAGAGGACTTGTCATTCCGGGCCAAAATACAAGCCACAAAATTATTTCACCATTATGTGCACTGTTTATAGATTTTAACGGTTATGACCAAACCAACAAATGGCAGAAGAAAAAGTTACAGAGGGAATTTATCGCTCAGTGAATTCTGTGACCTTCACCTACGTCCTTGAAAATCATGATGATAGACATTCACTTCATAATACACTTCCAATACCTTCATGGATTGGAAACGCTTTGGATACCTATGCATGGTAATGTCTCTTAGCTATCCACCAAAACATAGCATATAATTCCATGCTAGCTATCATCAAATCAATAGCACGCATGTTTGAAACTTCTATTGAAACATTTTACTAAGAAACTGATCAATGGAATTTGTAATTCAATTTCAAGTGCATCTCTCTTTAAGTGATTAGAAGAGTTTAATTGTGCATCGTGATATTCCAGCAATTAGCCAGTCTTAATTTCTTTTTCCTTTTGATTACACATGTCCTCTGCTGACTTGACAAACTTTTTCGTCATCTCTTCAATCTGGCAAAGAGGATCAAACATCAGAAAACATTCAAATCATTTCAAAACTTATACTTTCTGAAAAAGAATAAAATTGTTTTAACCCTAAACTCACCTCTTTCTCTAGTTTCTTGGCATCATCCTTGGCGAAACTTGAACCTGCTTTTTTCACTGTATCCATTGCCTATAATGCCAACCAACAATGTGCTTAAATAACAGAACACTGAAGCATATTATATTGCACTGGAACATGAAATTCTACTTCTCTGATACCAGCACCTAACACAGCCGTACTTTAACACACTTTGTTATACAGCCACTAGTTAGGAAGTCACTAATAAGACGCTATGAAAATTGTCCACTTGTATTGTGAATCCCATCTTCGAACTGTAAATGAATTCCTGATTTGACGGTCTGTGCTCTTATCACATATAGGAAACATGAAACATCTAGAAAATAGTAGGACATCTTTCAAGATTTTCCAAAACCTAAAAGATCCCAACTTCCATGATTATAGAACATTGCTTATAGGAAAAATTATTGCATTCGGAATGCTTAACACGACTATGCAATCGCAATGACAAATCTAATGTTAAAATATTTTAACTTCGATACCTTTTGGCGAGCCCTTCTTATACTTTGTCTACAATCTTCACAAGACTTTGCAACCACCTTACACATAGCCTAGAACAAATTTCCAGTGATGAGTTGTGGATCACATTGCATCATTGAAAAAATAAATGAAAGAGACATTCAATCATAAGCAAACCTGGGTATGCTCTTTGGTTAATCTGGTACATGCAAAAGCATGGAAAAAGTATATCAGTTAGCAGTCCAGGAAATCCTCAACATTTTATGCATTCGCAATGTTTAACTAGTTTGGCAAGTATTTTTATGTCATCTTAAAAGAAAGATCTTGAAAGTTTAACTCAACAATAATTGCCCTTGTGTCAGCCAATGCTTCATGTGAAACAAGTATTAATGTTAAGTTAACAAGAGCTTACGGTGGTATAACTGCAATCAATCGATCACCATCCCTTTGAGGATTTAATCCCAACGGAGATGAAACAATGGCGTTCTCTAGCTGCTTGAGGGTCTGCAAAATTCATAATGGGTATGATTCTCAAGGGTACAATAACTTTAACACTACACTAGTAAAACACAGTTAAAGAAAGGAAGAGAAAAATGCATCACGGACTTAACTTTTATAAAGTTTATAACAGGAGACCAACTTGTTTCAACAATGGTGTTATTCAAAGTTCATTTGAGTTGTGCACTGAATGCAAGCATTTGAATAGATGCACAAAAGTTATCACCTTGAAAGCCACATTTTTAAAATTGGAAAACAAGCACCATTGAAACACTGCAGAGCTATTGGTAGTATAAACAAAATAAAGGGACAAAAAGATCAAGTACCAAAAAAAAAATCAAAACTTTACAGATAGGATTAAGATCATTACATTTGGATCATATGGATTAACGGATAAGGTTTTAGCATCCATGACTGAAACAACAGCTGATCGATTTAATGGCAGCTTCACACCATCGGTTTCGACAATGATGTGATCAAGCATTCCTGCAAAGCATACAATTGATGAACACTTCAACAAAATAAAACCAGCTGTTACGGATAATCAAACTAAAGCAAACAGAGGGCCATGATAGGATACCTGCAGATGCCCTTCCAGTTCTTAATTTCTGGAGTTCTCGAGATAATGCAACTACAGCCGCATCCATCTGCGAATTAGCAGTTGCCTTAACAGTAGGCCCAATATCCACAGATTCAACTGTACCCCCAGCAGAGTCATCCTCTGAAATACATATAAGAAAAGAAATGATCTCCCAATTTGGCATACATTGATGGCATTCAAATAAAGAAATTAGGGATATTGAACTACGACAAACACATAACGGGATTTTTAACTTAAAAGAGACCACACTCCACATAGCCAAGAAACTGTTCTCTATACTATATTTTCCATCTTTAAAAATCAAACCCAAAAACACCAACTTCACAAGTGCAATACGAGAAGTGCAAAGTAGAATAGTCCGCCTCAAATTAAGCAAAACCCAGAATTAGCACAAGCCAAGGATATCAGATCCTCCGATTATCACAATTTCACAACATATTAGCCATCAATCAGAAATGGGTAAATCATAAAACAGAGAAAAAAAAGGAGCATTACTTGATTTATTTTTGCCTTTAGCAAAGCCACGACGAGACTGTTTGAGGAAATCAAAGGAAGGCAAAGTTGCTGATGGGAGTTTGTGGGAAACAGAGTTTGAGAGAAGATGGGGAGAGAACAGGGTGGTGGTGTTAGAGAAAGTGCGGGCTTTGGTGAAACTAGTGGAGCTTCGTAGAAGAAAGAGAAAAGAGTTTCGAGAAGAGATTGTGCGTCTTAGGTGCAGCAGAGCCATTTTCACTCTTTCTCCTCCGGGTTTTTATCTTTTGGCTGTCCTCCTGTCTTCTTCTCTCTATTTCATTTCTTTGCTGGGGAGGGTTTAGGGTTTTGAGCAGTGTCTTTAAAAAAACCGGCTTATATGTAATATTTGTCCTACCCTATCAAATTTTACCCATTAAATTTAGATGATATAGATATCAATGATGGTAGGTTAAAAAAATCTAATAAATAAATATTTATTTGGTTTGTTTTTGTATTTTAAAATATTTTTAAAAAAATAAAATAAAAATTATTTTTTTATTTCAAATTAATATTTTTTGGTTTTTTAGATTATTTTGATGTGTTCATATCAAAAATAATTTAAAAAAAATAAAAATATTATTATTTTGATACATTTTCAAGTAAAAAATACTATGAAAAACAACCGCAACCACACTCACAAACACATTCATTTAACCCAACTCAACTTATATAACTTAATATAAATAATCATAGTAGTTGATATAAATAATATTTTTTATCATGATTTTTGTTTTGTTTTTTTATGTGGAAATTGTGATAGTTTTTATGCTGTGGATGATATATGTATTTTAGGGGTCTTATCTAGTTTCAATAGTTGTAACCCAACATTTTTTTAAGATCGTCAAAGAATAAGGGAATTAACATGCTCAACTAGCGAATATCTTTAATATCCATAAAAAGTTCAGCCCAACTTAATATATCCAACCTGATCAGGTCCAAAAAAACTAAATGAATCAGGTTTATATTTTATAAAATATAAAAAATTAGGCTGGATATAATTATGGATCAAAACCTGACTTGCTAGATCCATGAATTTGAGTGTGAATTATGACTTTATTTGAGGTGTGTGTTTGATAGTATTTTTAAAAAATATTTTCAAGAAACTCCTTAGGTGCACAAAAGAATTGAAGAGATGCTTTTTTATTTTTCTTGATAACTATATTAATGGCTCGCATCATACTACAAGGTTTTTCTTCTGCTGAGATAGACAACGCTTTATTTGATCTTACATAGAATCCAATTATTGTGGTGGCCAGAAAATTGAGGTTGAAGGGTTTTTTACTCAAAAACATATTTCCCACCCATTTTGACTAAAAAATACTTAGAAAATACTATAGGAACCATGATAAACCTATCAATGGCCTAAAAAACCATTCTAAAACCTAAAATCAACCATAAACAAAATATATTCTTGAGCTTATATATGTTTTTTAGGCACCTCAAGGTAAAAAAATCACCTAATATGAATTGTTCTTGTCAAATGAAACCATCTTATACAAAAGTCGATCGTTCTGGTGTCTAAATAAGCATCAACAATATTTCTCTCTCTCCATGCCAAAATTTGGTGATCTCTCTCAAACCAAGAACTAAGAAATAATAAAAATAAATTTTTTGTACCAAAATTGAATTAAAAAATATTAAGGTACCAAATATTTATATTTTTAAGGTATAGAGACTAAATTAAACTTTTTGAGTGAAATTTGAAACCATTATCTATTTATGGAGCCTCTTCTACTCTAGTTTTTCAATTTTATTATTAGCCAACAAACTTGATTTAATTACTCTTAAATTTGGTTTAAAAAGATACAATTGCAAAATAAAATAAAAAAATTTAAAGATTAAATTAAAAAAATTAAACAATAATTTCACATTAAAATATAAGACGGTAAACAATGTAATTTGAAAATCTACAAGTTTTAGGTTTTTACTTAAACTTAGTTTGAAAACGCGGTCGAAACCATGTTTTTTTAATTTTTTTTTATATTTTTAAATTATTTTGATGTGTTGATCTTAAAAATAATTTTTTTTTTTTAAAATATTATTTTAAAATATTTTTAAATTAAAAAACATTTTAAACCACAGACACTGTCACAATCCCATACACCTTGTAGTCTTGTACATTCTAACCAAGTAGCAACTAGCCCATCGTAGCCTCCCGGTCCGACCTACTAGGTCTGGTCTTGTATCTGACCGTCTCTTCCCCTAAACCCCTAAACCCACATAGACAGCCCTCTTTATCTTTCATTTGGTTGATATTGAATTCCCTGCAATGGCTTTCTCCTCATCTTGCAGGAGATTTATCTCCAAATCATCTCTATCGTCCATCAAATCAGCCATCAGGTCATCCAACGTTCCTAAATCTCCCTCCATGCCCACCAGATCTGCTACTGCTCTCCCATCATCCAAACCACCAACCTCCCCTCAGTTCTCCTTTTCCAGGTAAATTCACGAATATTTCTGCAAACAAATTTATGTATTTATGGGAATGGATGTGTTTTGGTTTTCTTGTTTTGAATTTATTAATTCATTGATTTTGTGCGTGTAGGGCTCCATGTGAGTTGGGATGCGTTCTGTCGCTGCTGCCACTACACAGCGCGGTGGCGGCGTCGAGGATGACATCATGCTTAAGCACTACATCCAGGAGTTGCCGTGCGCTCTCTCAGGGTACACTCTGCTGCACTCTTTTATTGCTTCTCTAGTGACTAGCGAGTAGCTCTTTTTTTTTGTACTGTCGAATTGGATTTTGCTTCTTGCTTTTGAAAATGTTCACTTCTTCCTATGAATAGTGTACTGTTGATCCAGTTCAATTGAATTCCATTCCTCTCTGTTTTTTTTTTAATTGAATTCCATTCCTCTCTGTGGAAATTGGGATAGAGACTGAAATTAACAACTGAAAATTGAAATTGCTGCCAAGGGATGTGATAGGCATTTTCGCAGTTTTCCGGGGTTGTGTAAAAGACTTGTCAAGTTAAAGCTTACTAATTTAAATTTGATCAAGGTGTTAGAAATTGAAGAGTCCAGTGTTAAAATTAAGATTTTTTTAAATCTAGATAGTGTCTTTGCATGAGCTTGCTGGGCTCATGTACACGGAGCTGGAATTACACGTTGGTTAAACAAATTGAGGGTGCAAGTGGGATGCGACTTGAGAGTGCTTTAATTGGGTTTAACGCAATCTGACCGGGATATTTGGTTCCTGCAGGCACATAATTCAAAGAAATAAACTGGGGACCTGTTGTCTGCATCTTTTTCAAGTATGAAACCATGAGTGCTTTTTTAATCATCTTAAGAATATTTGGTTATATCAAAATGGAGACCTTCTTGCATGTTAGTGAATTTAACATATGTCCATGTCAGAGCTGTTCTCCATACTTGCTTGGATGATGCTAAACTGCCCCCAAAACATAAAATGCCAGGCTTTCTCATGTCTAGTGTAATTCGGGAGCATTCAATGTTCTGATGACATGTTGTAACAATCCGCCTTTTGTTATATTGGTAATTCTTTTTAGGGAATAGTTTGCCATGTATTCAGCTGAACTCTGTTTTAACTAACCAAAACCACAGACTTTGATGATTTTCAGAACAATTTAGTCAATCATACAATGCACTGGTCAGTGGACCTCTTTAGCGAGATTCTCCTCTTTAGTGAGATTATTATGTTGATTCTGAAACTTATATCACAAAAAATTTGTTCCAATTATGGGATATATGATAAGAGTAATATAAAGAGCGATTGACGGGCTAGCGTGTGGTTGGAATGTGAAGCTATTTGGACGGGTTCAAAGAGGCCATTTAGGCTATCATTGAGTCATTTTTCTTTTTCTTTTATAATGGGCTTGAACGTTGTGCACATCAAGTAATGTATTTGTCAGTATTTTAGAATACCTTGGTAACATAACTGCTCCTTGTCCCAGATGGAGTTGATGGTACGTGAGACATGTTTGCTGTTATTGGAGGTGGGCCCTGTCATCAACTATACAATCTATGACCTAAAACAATGTGGAACTTCTTTGGATGATGTTTCTCATTACAGTTATTAGATACTATTCGGTTATTCATTCATAGAAACTTATGAAAGGAAGTTCTATGATGACTAGGGAAATCTCATAGGATCGTCACAGATGTTGATCTTGCAATGCAGAAAGAGTTGTTTTGTTAATTTATATTTGGAATGTTATCTATATCTTGTTCTTTTGTTATAGAGTACGCTTTTCGCAGTTGTCTGTTATCTGATTCCTGTATTTGTGGTGTTTATTTCTTTAGAGCTCGGTCTGTCGGTTCCAAGGTGACCTGTTAAGAGAGATCACCATGACTGGAGGTTAACTTCACATGATTGGAGAAGCAAGTCTGCAGCTTTTCATTTTTATGAGGAATTGTCTATTTATAAATGCTGCTTGAACCTGGTTTGATTCTTTGTAACGGGGAGCCCCAAGATGTAAGAATTAAAAGCTCTTGTTTAATAATCTTAACCCATGAACGATTCATCAAAAGGTTTATTGCGATTTATCCACTTTCTGTTCTTTGGTAACCCTTGATCCAGAATCAACAGTCTGTTTGGAAATACATAGCAGGCTGCAGCATGGTCCTCATAGTCTAGACAATTTCACTCGAAAGATAGTTCCATATGAATAAATTTATTTCTTTGTACTCTCCTACCTGACCACGAAATATCACCATTGAATTCTTACAATGACTCCATGGATGGCAAATTTTGGGTCTTCAATGAGAAAATTATCTATTCTTGCCTTTTATAGTTAGGTGTCTCAATCATTATTTTTGTTGTTTAAATTATGTAAACAACAATTAAAAAAAGATACCAACAGTACAATTTATAATAACACGCAATATGCTCAAATGTAATTTAAATCCGCGTTCCAAGATGGAAGAAAGCTGTTATGTATATGATAAAAAGGTAAGCTGCTGCTTCTGCTTCTGCTTCCATGAAAGGCGATTCGAACACACAAAACCTATAAATGTTGTCTTCATCATTATAATGAACACAATATTGAGAATCGTTTAAAAAATAAAATTTATATTTCCTATAAAATCATATATTTTCTCTCTGAAATTTTTATATATTTTTTAAAATTATTTCTTTGATTTTAACCTAAATAAACCAATTCAAGAAATTAAAAAAGCAAAAGATTCTCATTATGAAGATTATTAAAAAATAATAAAATTAAAAAAATAAAATCATTATGAGATATGATATTATAGAGAAAAAAGTGTTATTTTTAAACAAGTTTAGTTATTTAAATCCACCTAACTCTTATCAATCTTTTAAAATTGTTTGACTAATTTTGATAAGGTTTAGAATTTCGACATGTAAAGGCAAAATTGAAAACTTTGACTAAGTTTACAATTTGATAAATAGAGATTTAATTGAAAATATTTTCATTCAAGAACTAAATTATTTTTATTATAAAATACAATAACTAAAAATTCTAATTAAGGATTTATTTAAAAATAATATAGTGATCGAACCAAGTTGATTAAATCAATTTTTATCTTTTTTAAATAAAAAATTAAAAAAACAAAGTGTAACACAAACACAAACCAGCACAAGACCTTTATCTTTTTTAAATAGCTTGTCGCCACGTCATGCTATTGCTATATATATCTGTAGAAAATGTGGAGTCTTTATCTTGTAAAAATTCAGTTTGTAAAATACGTACCCTTTTCTTTTCAAGTATAGTATATGAATTGTCGGCTGATTAATTTAATGCATGTTTTTGATTGAAAAGTGGGATTTTTCTTCTCAAAAGTATTAAAAAAAAGTGCGTGTGAGAGGTGGGGATAATGGAAAGTTGTTAACAATATGATAAACCCAAACATCACAATCTTGATTGAAAAGTGATGACCACAAACATAATATTATATGTCTTGCCACGTTCGATTCAATTAACGTGCCAATAGCAAGCTTGTTCAGTTGTCGGGACACCATTTTCACCCATTCAAAAACATGAACAGATTAATATTCTACTGGGTTGGATGATCTACACTCTTTGTCCTGCTTGACTTTCTGGTATTTCAAACTTGGCAGAGATCCCTTGGGAGATTCCGAACTTCTGCACTATTTCATTTCGAGACTTCATAATCCATCTGAAGTTTAATTCCCGTTCTCTTGGTAAGAAATTCTAACATGATTCAGGATCTCTCTCTTGATGTGAGTGTGATTGGAAATTCATGTCACAAGTCCGGCCGATTCTTATTCTTCTCTTCACATTTGCAGGATTCCAAGTTGCCATCGATCGGCTTGTAAAATGAAATTCCTCCGGACTTTTTGGAATAGTCCTATCGGTCCCAGAACAACTCATTTTTGGGGTCCTGTTTTCAACTGGAGCCTTCCTATTGCGGTATGCTCCTCCGATCTACCGTTCTATTTCTTGAATTTCAATTCTAGTGCTACTTATTTATTGCTTCACCTATGGCGACATATATCTTGATGATATTCCAAAAATTCAATATGTTTAAAGAACAAGTTTTTTGATGTTTGAATAGTGGTTAATCAAATATTTATATATTTATTTCCTTTTTCTTAGCTTAAAAAGAGCAAAAATTGATGATATTAGTCTTGGTACTTGCAAAAAAGATCATTATCAGTGAGACTTAAAGACTTTCTAATGATAAAGTCGGTAATTTTTAATGGAAATTATAATAAATAAAAGAAAAAGCTTTTAATTCTAAGAACAAGGGTGTTTGTTCTTTGTATTTTGTGATTAATGTTATGAGATATATAAGCTTTTATAGTAGGAAAAGTGAACATTTACCTGAGTAGTCTAGATGATATTTATAATCTCTGGACTTGTCGTTTTTAGAAAATAAAAGACTAGAAAGTTTTTTGTTTTTAATGGTATCAATGAAGGATAAATATATCTTATACATCATAAATGAGATGAAAAATACGGTAGGCCTCTTGACATCTTGCTAGACCCACAATGATTTTGGCATAACTTATTGCTGAACCCAGGTATGTTAAGTTTTACAGGATGTCAAACCCATTTTTGATTGTGCTAACATCTTATTTATATATTTGGACTTTTTCAAAGCACAAGAATATTGAGTCGAAAATAATAACTCATCTTCTTTTTCTTTCTTGTTTTTTTATTTATTTTAAGAGTGGCGTCTAGAAAAGGTAAAAAAATCATGTCTCTTAAGGGAGATTTTAGTTTTAGATAATGGTGTTCACCAGGGATCTGAGACCATTAGAATTGGCCCAAGATCTAAAATCGATGCTGCTGAACCTTTTCCACTAGAAGGGGGAGAAATAAAAGTCCTCAAGAGGTTTCAAACCTTAGTGGACAAGAAAGGTTGTCAAGGACACCTCCATATAAGGCTAAAAACATTTTGTCTTTTGACCATGTGTCTTTGGCCAATTCTAAATAGCAAGGGAGTTACATGGTTTTGATATCGAAAGCTAGTGACCATGTTATCTAGGTCACTAATAAGCCTATTTGTAAAGGATATTGTCTGTTACTACAGCATAAGCCTTGCTTAGCTCTATCCTAATGGGTGGACTAACTTGTCTGCTTTTGACAAGTTGATGAGGGTTTAGGGGAGGAACCCATGATCAAGGTGTCCAAGTATTGTTACACCTTGATCAGTGGTGATAAATGGGGATCTTTTATCTTTTAGTTCTGTAATTTCTCTATAGGTCAAGAGGGCCTATGAAAAACACCTTCAATGGGAAGCCCTCTCGGTCAAAGAAGTGGAGAGAAAGATGGGTGATAGTGAAGCATAAAGGCATAACTAGACCTTAGGATGGGTACAATGCCATATAAAATTATTCCCATTTCTAGAGAGTATCCTCTACTAGGGTCAACAAATAAGCCCTTCCTTTATGAGGAGGAAAAGAGGATATGAAATATATTATGTGATCTCCTCACCGAGTACAAGGTCAATTGCATGGCATAATGGTTTTATAACGCTTCTGGTAATTTTAATATCATGTGTTATTTTTTTCTTGTGTTATTCATCTTCTAAATTTTTCCTTGTGCAAGATCCTTGCCAAGGGAAACTCGATCTGAAGCCGGCGAGTCAACGTTATCCATGCTCCATAACATGACCATACCTTCACTCAATCGTGCTTTCTCCTCTCAAGACAACCTACATTTGATACATGGAAAAGGGTTAGAGGAGCAATTTTTATGAACTTTAAGGAAACCTCAGCAGTTGTCCATATTGAGGATATCCTAACAATTATCCCTTCTCTAAGGAGGTGCATCAAAAAGTGGTAGCGGGAATTCGTTCTCTCATATGAGGCGGGTCCTAGGGTGCCAACCCCAACTTTAGTTATCCTGGATGCTACTTAATAATGAAAGAGAATAAGGGTCATGGTTAACTCATATTCTAACGTAGAGGTGATCCCTCCACCAACCAGTACTCATGTTCCAACGAGCTCTATCAGCATGCTTCCTAGGTCCTCTAGGTAGACACCTCAATCTACCGAGATTGGGGATTTCTTTTCCAGGCTAAACTTAGGTCGTACCCCTCTTTGCATCCCCGTACCAAGTGAGGAAAATAGGGGAATAATAGAGACCATTCTATAGGAAGGTCCACTTTTAGGCTTAGAGGACTGAAAGTGATGGACACCTTAGACAATCTCCTCACATTTCCTTTTGAAATGGTCACATTAATTAACTCCAGCTACCAGTGCCATTTGGCCATCACTCGGCACATGGCTTTCCAGGTATAAGAAATCCTTAAGTTTTTTCATTATTCTAATGCATTAAGTAGTTTTAAGAATGTGAACTCATTTAGTCTTTTTTTTATTATTATTATTATTTAGACCTATATGATGTGTGTCTACTTAAAAATTTAATAGGCTAAGGAAAGGAGGGAAATGAAAAAAGTAATAGAATAGTATCGTACCAACAAGACAGGGGTGCAGAAGCTGAGGGATAAGAAAGCCACCCAAGATGCTAAGATGAAAACCCTTAAGCCTGTTTATACTTAGTTGCAAAGGGAGCTCAAAAAATAACCTTCATTCTAGAGTCCACTTAGGAGAAACTTAGAGAGGTGTATAACCGAATAAATTCTTTGAAGAAGGACGTGGTTGAGCTCAAAGAATCCAAGGAGGCCTTGAAAGAGAGTTAAAAATGGCTAAAGAGGAGGCTGAACTCCTGTGCGAAGTTCTATGCTGAGTTTAGAAAGTCTGTCTATCTAACAGAGGCAATATGAGATAGACTCTTATTACTCATATCCAACTTGTATTTCTTCAACCTTTTAAAAGAAGTACAAGTGGACTTCAATGAGTCCTTCCCCAATGGTCAGGCTCCTGACTTGGAAGACGTTTTCCCTACCAGGGCACCTCAATAAAAGAAGAGGTGTAGTCTGGGATGGATATGTAATCTTTCTTTTATTTGTTTTATTTGTAAAAAAATATCTTGGTTTTCAAGCCTTGAATTTGGCCATGAGGCCTTTAGATATTTGTTATTTGTTTTAAATTACTATATTTTTCAAGTCTTTTAAATTGTTATATTTTCTAGTCTTTTGGTAGGCCTTTTTAAGTAACCATCATAGGTCTAATACCCATACTTAGAAAATATTTTGTATGGATCCAATGCTTATACTTAGAAAATATTTTGTATAAATTAAACACTCATACTTAGAAAATAAGTTGTATAAGCCTAATGCCCATACTTCAAAAATCTTTTTGAAAGGAAATTACAAATGAGTTTTAGTTTGATAAGGGTCATATACCTATACTTGAAACATATCCAGCATCCATGCTCATGAGAGATTTCCAATTACAAACTTTTTGGGTTCAACAACCATATTATATCGGTGAGGTTGGTAATGAAGTTGTCTGGCTTTGGTCATGTAATGTTGTCATTACCTAGGATATAGAGGAATTCTCAGTGGTAGGTACACTCATGAGTCCTCTAGTCCGACTAGCCATGATGTGGACTTATATCTTTAGGTGGGGACAACACTAGAGGTTATAGGGATTACTGCCATTAGAGAGACCACATACTAATCCCTTTGGAGAAATATAGGAAAAAAAGATGAGACATTCATGGATGAAAATATACATTTTTATTCACAATGATATAATTTTAAATGACTTGAATGCTAGGCGTGGGAGATATTCTTTCCTTTCATATCTTGTAAATGATAAGTATTCACCTTAACTACTTTTATGACTCTGAAAGGAACATCCTATTTCGGGGCCAACTTGCCTCTACTTTCTCTATTTCTTATATACTTGAATCTTCTATTTTGACTTTAGCATTGTGATACCAGGTAGTTTTGAGATTGTAAGCTTTATTTCTAACTGCAACAATCATACGATATTATTCTAAAAAGTCAAGATTCGTTCTAAAACCTTGTTCATTGCCTTCTAAGGTATAGTGAGCCACCCGATGGCTTGGACATCCAATATCAGTGGGGATCATGACTTTAGTCCTATATGTGATGAGAAAAAGGAGTTTCATTAGTGAATATCTTCTGAGTTGTTCCGTAGCCTATAAGATTTTATTCATAAGCTCTACCTATTCTAACTCGACTTCTTTTATCTTTTTTCTTGAGTCCATTAAGCAAGACTTTATTAGTTAATTCAACTTGATCATTGATTTGAGGATATGATATGAAGAATAAACAAAGATCAATATGAAGTATTCGATAATGATTTCTCATTTTATAGTTTTCAAACTGTGTTTCATTATTTATAATCAAGATTTTGGGGAGCCCAAATCGGCATATGATAAGAATGAAAGTACTTTGTTGGTGGTTATATTTACTAAGGCCTCTGATTTAACTCATTTAATAAAATAATCAACAACAACTAGGACAAACTATTTTTTATTTGTGGCCTTCCTTCCCCCATTATACAAAAGGCTATGGGGAGTTTATGATGGCCATTTCTGCAAATAATTAATAGAAGACTGAGGCAAACCTCTAACAATGATTATATTTCTTCATTACATATATAGTATTATGGAGTGTAGTTAGCCAATAAAAACCTGCTCGTGTGACCTAAACAGTGAGGTCTCTAAAGCCTATGTGTAGACCTTATATACCATCATGTATGTTTTTCAAAACATAGGTGCCTTTTATTATAGGGATAAACATTTTAGTAGTGGAGTTGAGACATATCTTCAATACAAGATGTTGTCAATTATATAATACCTCACTCCTCGTTCAATTAGATGAATGACTTTGTTTTTGTTTGAGGGTAACTCATTGATAAGCAAATAATGCATAATTAGGGTCCTATGATCTTCCTCAATGTAAATGGGAAAAGCCACTAACTCTTCTTCACTCACATTTGGTTTCTCTAAAACTTTAACCTAGATATTTGTAGGGAAGTCAACAGGTTTTGAACTTGCTAACTTATAAATGAGGTTTACCTAGTGATTGTCTTCCCTTGAAACACGGGTGATTAACACTCTTATCTCTAGCTTTCATATAGGGCTGACCCTTTTAAAGATATTATTGCATGGTTGGCTATCTAGCTTCATACATTTCTTGGCATTGACCAACCGCCAATTGTGAGTCACTGCAAACTCAAAGTAGGAATGAATTTAAAGCCTCTGTAAGGCATGCTTTTGTTAGAAAAGCTTCATACTCTGATATATTATTCATAGCTGGGAACTCAAAACAAACTCTATATTCAATTACTTGTTCTTTAGGACTGATAAGCATTATTCCAGCTTCACTGTAATTGATATTGGAAGATCCATTAACATATATTTTTCAAGTAGGTATCATTAGATGTTATTTTACCGGGGTCTCTAGTTCAACAAAAGAAGTTGTGGTTAAAGGTGGAGATTTATATATATGTATGGGACCTTTAAAAGAATATTCAACAATAAAGTTTTTCAAGGCTTGACCATTTATAGTTGGTTGAGGTATGTATTGAAGGTCAAACTCTCCTAATTTAATAGCCTATTTAACTAGATGCTCCGACATCTCTGGCTTATGGAGGATCTGTTGTAAAGGTTGATATGTTAAAGCAATGACTTGATGGGCTTAGAAGTATGGTTTCAACTTTTTAGAAGCGTTTACCAAAGCAAAGGCTACTTTATCCACTTTTCAGATATATTGTTTCAATATCATGATGAGTGCGACTAGAGTAGTAAAATGGACATTGTATTCCTTCATCCTTTTTTACCATAATGGACCTTACAGTTGAATCTACCACCCCTAGATAAAGAAAAAGGTTTTCATTCTCTTTGATTAAGACAAGATCTTAGGAGATGAAATATGAATTTTTAGCTCCTCAAAAGCCTTTTGGCAATGTAAAATCCACTCAAAGTTGGTTATGTTTCTCAAGGCTTTGAAGAATGGTAGGGTGTACTCCCTAGACAAGCTATGAACCGATTGAGAGCAATCAATATCTATAAGACACTGAACTTCCTTCACTAACTGAAAAGGAGTAATGCTTAATATGACTTGAACCTTTTTTAGGTTAGGCTCAATTCTCTTGTTGCTTACTAGGAAACCCAAAAACTTATCTTTTTTTTTTTATAAAAAAAATAAAAATAGAAAAGACACTTATAATGGTTAAGTTTTCATCTAATGGTGGCTCAACACATAGAAGACTTTTTATATGTCTAAGAGGTGTTGCTCAAAGGTCATGGTCTTCACTAGCATGTTGTTAACATATCCCTCCATAATCCTATCAAGCTGATTCTTGAATATTTTATTCACCATCTATTAGTAAGTAGCTCTACCATTCTTAAACCTACAAGGCATGACTCTATAATAAAATGTTCCCTCGTTAATTATGAAAGCTATTTTTTCATCATCGCATTTAGGCGCATGGGGATATGATGATATCTATAATTGGCATCCAAAAAGCTTAAGTACTGAAAACGTATGATGGAGTCAACCAAACGATCGATCTTAGAGAGATGATAACTATATTTTGTACAAGTTTTGTTTAAATATATGAAGTCCACACACATTCACTGCTTACCATTGCTATTCCTAACCATCACTATATTCACTAACCAATCAGGGTAAATCACTTCCCTAATTAAAAACAATAGCTAAGAGCTTATCCACCTTTCGTTTTATTATTTTCTATCTTTCACCCCTAAAATTCTTCTTCTTTAGACATACTAGATGAATAGTTAGGTCTATTTTCAACTGATAAGTTATAATTTCAGGACTAATTCTTGGCATGTTAGTACCTATTGTAAAATTAGACCTTTGGTTATGGAAGAGCTATATTAGTGACTGGTATTGTGTTGGTGTTAGGGTGGAACCCATTTTTATGATGACTTACTCATTTTCTCTTAGAAGGACATCCCTTAATTCTTCAGCAAGCTCAGTTCTAACCTCCACTCTTTTTTTTAATGACCTTTGTTGGTCCAATACCAGGGCCTTTTTTTTTCCCCTTCAAACATGTAAAGATGAACTGCCTCAAGGTTACTTGATTCCTTCACACCATGGCCACTCTTTTCTTAGTTAGGAATATTAGTTTCAAGTACCTGGTGCTAATAATTACATTAATCTGATACATGAAAACCTACCTAAAATGGTGTTATAAGCCAAAGACATGTCAATAAACATGAAAGTTTATTGGAGAAAGAAAAATTTAAAGGAAGTGCTTATGGTGACTAATATCTCCAAGACACCTTTTATTGGTACGTCTGAGCCTTCCATCCCAACAAGGGAAGTTTTTACCAAGATTAGTTTTAAGGGGGATATTCCTACTTATTTCATTACTTTTTATGAGAGGATGTTAACTACACTTCCATCATCTACCAACACTCGGTGTACTCGATGATTGTAAAGGCTTATAGAGATGGCCATGGCATCTTCATGTGGGGAAGTTATTCATTCTCCATCTTTTAGGGTAAAGAAAATAGGCTTATGCCATTAGTTTTTTAGATAAGCAGTTGTAAAGACCTGTTTTCTATACTTTCTTTTCCCTGCGTTGGAATCACTCTTGTAGAGGTGTTTCACAAGATGACCGATTTCTTCCTTTATTTACTCAAGATGAGAGTTTTTCTTCAAAAACTAGTAGAAATAGTCTTTAGCTATCAAACTTTCTACTTTCTTCTTTAAAGTATAACAATCATCTGTGTCGTGTCCTTTATCCTTATGAAACAAACAATATTTTTAGATATATAGGTATTATGTAGAGATTTCATGGGTGAAAGGTAGTGAACAAACTCCTTACCCTAAATGGCAGTGAGGACCTATATAAAGGTAGTGTTCAATAGAGTGATATGCATTTTAGGGTAGCCCAAGTGTTTCCTAATTGGCTTCTTTTGAATTTTTCAAGGGTTGTTATCTTTTCTAGAAAAAACGATCTTATTTATAAGACTTTTTAGGTAGCTTTTCCCTAGAGAAATGGGGAGGAGCATGACGTAGCATACTTGTCTTCTCTACCCAAATACGGTTCTTCATGGATTGCTTTACTTTCAAAAAGCTTTTGTTTAGTAGAGCATATTCCTTCCATAAAGGTTTCCCCTTTACTCCACCCATTAAGGCTTCAAAAGCCATAGGCTTAATCAATTCCTTAACCTTGAGCATTTTATTATTAAATCTTTTTAAGTATGCTCGCGTGGACTCATCATCCACCTGAGTGATCCCAAAGAGTTTTGTGAAACTTTTTCTTGATAAGATACTTGTGTTGAATCATGCCACCAGCTTGGTATAAAGGCTATTGAAGCTTGTAATGGAACCTGGCTTCAAGTTATTTTACCTTGTATGCACTTATTCATTAAAGGTTGTTGGAAGAATCTTGCACATGGCATAACCATCATGGATGACCATTCAAGGTTGCTCCTCACATTCTAAACATGCTTCCTTGGGTCTATATGATCATTATAGTTGTTTAAAGTCATTTTAGTAAAAATAAAATCCTTAGGTATACAAGTATATAACATTTATCTGGATGGGGGAGAATCTCGAATCTAATGAGGGGTGAAGGCATCCTCTTATATGTATTTCCCTTTGAGCTATTTTTCACTCCTACACCTATAGGGTTTTAGGGAACTCTAGGTTTTTATCGTGGAATGACAAGATTTAAAGATTGCCTCTTTTCAACGATGGTTAGAGGGATGCCTTTAGTATTCATTATATGTTCAAGTGTCGTGAGGTAGTGCATGTTCTTTAGAATGGTTGGATGATCTCCAAGGTTGAAAACCTCTCATAGACTCATTCTGCCCACATTCCTTTAGGTAATGTAACCATCTACAGCCACTAGGTGTTGTGTGTTGCTGTGAAAGTGGTAAGGAGGATATAACATCTTGTTGAGGTGGCATCGAAATGTTATGATGTATTTTCTTGTGCTTATTGATTCACCAACACTACTTGGGTGAGGAGTTGCACTTGATCAATAAGTTGTTGAATGGTTAGCTGTGTAGGAGTATCTAACGTTGCAAGGAGATCAGTTACACGTCTTATCCCCATTTCTGCCCACATTTATCTAAGTGTTTTGATTATTTACTATTATGATGATGAATAAGGATTTTAATAAACTTTTAGAGTAATTAACAACTTTTTAAAAGGTTCTCATAGACAATGTCAATGATGATGTCCCAAAAATCCAATACGTTCAAGAAATACGTTATTTAGCGTTTAGATAATGGTTAATCAAATGTTCACGTACTTATTTCCTCCTTCTTAGCTTAGGAAATGAAAAAATTGATGATAATAGACTGATATCTGCAAAAAAATCCTTGTTGGTGGGGCTTAAAGACCCTTCAATGATAAAGTTAGTAACTTTAAATGGATATGATAATAAATGAAAGAAAGAGTTTTTAATTCCAAGAACAATGATATTTGCTCTTGGTATTTTATAATTAATGCTCTGAAATATATATGCTTTTAGAGTAGAAAAGATGAACCTATATCTGGTGGTTCAGGGGGTACTTATCACCTCTAAATCTTGTCGTCTTTAGGAAAAGAAAAAAGTAGAAAGTCCTTCACTTTTGATGACATCAATGAAAAATAAATATTCCTTACATATCGATGTATTAATAAGGTACAAATATCTTACACATCATTTTTTAGATTAATAATATTGTAAGCCCCTTAAGAGACCTTTTATACATCTATAGATATAAGGACATGATTACCTTTTGACATGAATAGTTCATATAAATAACCTGAAGACAAAACTCTATAGTCCTAACATGGATCTCTAAGTCCAACTAGGTTTGTTGTGTGGCCAAACTTAGAGGAAATGAGTTTAATGTCTAGCTAGACGCATAATAACTTGAGCTCGGTTTATGGCTGAACCCAAGTATGCTAGATATGGTAGGATGTTAGGCCCACATTTGATTGAACGAACACTCTATTTATGGATTTGGATGTTTTTAAAGCACAAAAATATATAGTAAAAAATACTCATCACATCTCTTTGTTTTTATTTGTGCTCATTAAGCTCTTTTTTTTTTTTACTACTAATAGGTATATATACAATGATTTCCGATCTAATTGGTTCAGTTTTGACAGGCATTTGTAGATACAAAGAAACCCCCAGAATTGATATCAGGCAACATGGTTACAGGTTTTTTTTACATGTTTGGAATAAAATACTACAAGAACTGGCTCTTTTTTCGTGTTTACATATAATATTTATTTTTAGCAATTAAGCTTAAGCTTATATATAGATGTAATTTGTGATTAATGGTGTAGCTATGTGTGTTTATTCGGCAACGTTCATGAGGTTTTCATGGATGGTACAACCACGCAACTTGCACCTTCTTGCATGCCATATCACAAACGAGACATTGCAGCTTTATCAGCTCTCACGTTGGATTAAGGCTCATCGGTAGGCAACAATTGTCCTGTGTTTTTAGGTTTGGTTTATTTATAATTAGTTCTTGACAGAATCATTAACTTATACTCCAATAAATTGAAGGCAATTAATGAGGACATCTCTGCATTTCATAGTTAAGAAACCAGTACTCTCTTGGCTAAAAAAAAAAGAGAATTGATTTGATATGACCGAGAAATAAACTCTTATCCATAAATATGTTGGAATAAGTAAGAACCTCAAGTAAATTTGTATTTATTGGAATGATGATCCACTATTTTCTCATTGATCATACTAGTAAAATGATGTTGTTAAGCAAGTTGAAGTTTCAAAAATAACAAACATATTAACCTATTTGTGCTAGACATATTAACCTATTTGTGTCTTGGCTAAAAAAAAGGAGAATTGATTTGATATGACCGAGAAAAAAACTCTTATCCATAAATATGTTGGAATAAGTAAGAACCTCAAGTAAATTTGTATTTAATGGAATGATGATCCACTATTTTCTCATTGATCCTACTAGTAAAATGATGTTGTTAAGCAAGTTCAAGTTCCAAAAATAACAAACATATTAACTTATTTGTGTTAGACATATTAACCTATTTATGGATTTGAATCTCTTAATCATATTATAACTAATCTTGTCCAGCTCTTTCTCTACCCAATCTGCTGTGATTGATATTGGCCTTAACTTTTAATGATTGGGTTTTGTTTCAGGTCCATGCCACAAGAGGAAGCTAAACAACTCGAGGAAGCCAAAGAACAATGACTTTGCATTTCTCTATATTTTGAATGCTTCTTACCTTGTCAATTATTTTTGAATTGCTTGTATGAACATTAGAAGAATTATCTATGAAAAAGAAATTAGTTGTATAAAAATTTTCAATGCATGCGAGTCAATTCTCAAATTAATATTGGCATGTGAGAGCATAAAGAGATGTGTCAATAGGCTTGTTAGTCCATGACAAAAAAACATAGACAACAAAAAGTAGAGACAACAAGTATTTTTTATTGGACATAATGAATCACTTATTTTGATATCTCGTTACGTTCCTATGTTTGGTTGTAATGGATCATTACATTTATAATTCAGTTATTACGTTTCAAGACTTCATTATATGACCGAGAGTGATATTAAAAGGACTAAGCTATTTTTCTTATAAAATATAATGAATAAAAAACTTTTATATAAGGACCAATTTGTAATTGACCTAACAATTCATTGAATAAACCAAACTTGACATAGACCAGGTCAAAAAGAAAAAAAAATTAAAGAAATAGAGATTTGTCTTTCATTTCTAAAGAAACTTTTACTGTTATAATTGTTTTAATCATAATTGTCATATCCCGGTATAGTTCTTACCGGATCTAAGGATCAGGTTGTAAATTCACTAGGTCAACTAAAAATATATTATTTATATTTTTTTCATAATAATATCACTTTAGACAAATTAAAAAAAATTGAAATTGACTCGATTAGATCTAAATTAGGTTAGTTAGATTTGACTCGATTAAACTTCAAATTAATTTGAAATAAAACCTAATCCAAGCTTCGGTTACTAGATTGACTAGGTGCACCTAACAGGTTTCATAACCATGGATTTAAAAGTAGCTAATCATTATTTTCCTAATTTCCCAATTTATAAAAGACTTGAGGTTTGCCATTTGATTCTCCTAAAAAAACCCAACGATATCGTCAAAGGATATGGTGTTCCCAGCAGATACAACAACTGATATTCTGAGTAGACAACAAGTCAAATACCTCGAATCTTCCAGTCACATCATGTTGGAAAGAAATGAACAATCCTTATTTCATCAACAAACTTTTAAAAAATCATCACTAACACACACTCATCTAAGCCTCGTCCATAGGTAGAGATGATACATTGTAAACTTAGACACACCCCATCTCACCTCTATTGAACTATTCAAAAGTGACTAAGACAAGAACCTTGAAGTAGTGGGCTCATGGACTACTTACTTTAATAAGTTCTCATAAAAATATTGCCTTTTAACCCATGTACTAAAGAACATAAAACAATACTTTTTCACCATTTGAGTTACATTAGATTGGTGGGCTGAGTTTTTCCCAACATAAAAAAAAAAAAAACCATATTGAGGCAATACTAATGTTTTTAAAGAAGTAAAAGAAAAAAAAAGACTCGATTCATTGACTTGACTTGGTTTAATAAACATGTTTAATATAATAATATAATTAAAAAAAGCAACTATAATAAAAATAATATGAGCGCTTGCTAATATTATGGAAAGATATGCTTTCAATATTTGATAAATAAGAAAAAATTAAATAAGGACGTTATAACATCATAAAAAGCGAAATGAAAAAAAATCAAAGCTTAATTTACAGCAAACCAAATGTTGAATGAATAAATTAGAAAAAATCAAATTAAAAAGGATAAAAAACCAACTCAAGCCAGCTTTCCAAATACGCGACAAGGTTATGAGACTATGATAACCTTGTAGAATGAAAATTGAGTGAAACAATAAAGCTCAAATATCAGACAACCCAATTTAAAGGGAAAATTGAATAAAATAAAATGAAAAAAAATAAAAATAAAAAAAGACCCGAGTCAACCTGGGTTAATCGACTAAGCCCGTGATCTAGAATATGAGATCGAGATAACCCTATAGAAAGGAAAGTGAGGAAATTCATGAAGCCCTATCCTTAACCAACCCAATATTAAAGGGCAGGTTTGAAAAAAAATCAATTTAAAAAAATGACCTAAAAAAATATTGAAGTTAATTTGGGCTAATCTTCAAAACTCGTAATCCAAGTCATGAGGCCGGGACTAACCCCATAAAAGGAAAACCTAAAAAACTCGAAGACAAATCCTCAATTAACAAAATACCAAGGGATGAAATTAAAAAGAAAGAATAAAAATCAAATCAAAATCAAAATCAAAAGCATGAGGACCATGTCTAATATAAAAATTAAATGAAACCAAATTTTAAGAGATGAAATCTAAAAAACAGATCAATAAAAAAAATTCAAAACAAAATAAATAGTATGGTGTTAAAAAAATCATCTCATTTGTAACATTAGCATAATTTGACCTAACTCAACTCGTCGAAGTCAGATAATATGAACATTATAAATGATAGTAGGTTAAAAAAACTTAAAAAATAGATATCACAGGTTATGATTTTTTAGACTTGGCCAACCAAACCCAATTTATATACCCTATACAACGCAATTCAATTTCATTTTCAGAACTTATTATGTTTTGTTGTGACCAGGTTTTTTATTGTTCAGAACTTAATTTGTTGTTATATGTCATGCCATTTTTCTACAATTGATTCTTCCATTTTAGTCAATTCATTTAGTTAATGTATTATGCTTAATTGCTTATTTTAACTTATAATAGGTTTTAGGCTAATTTATTAAGCTCAAGTCTTAGTTCTAATCAAGCCCAACCCATGCAAATTAGTAATATAAACCTGACCCGTGGATATTTGTAATATCCATAAAAAAACTTAGCCTAACCTTATATATCCAACTCGTTTCAGTCAAATTAAAACTAAATGGTATTGTTTTCAATTTGTAAAATATAAAAAGTTTAGTGGGATACAATTATAGGTCCTCTAACATTCTCAAACTCTAACTACTACATAAATTATAATCAATCCCAAATCTATTGATAAATCATATATTTTTTTAGAATTCATTCTATTTCTCACAAGTCTTTATCGAAAATTCAGTAGCGTCTTTCTTATTTTTAAACATATCGAGTAATCAACATTACTCCGACTTCTCAATTAATCACCATTTACAATCTTGATCCAACTATCCTACATCATTAATCATCTCAATTTCTTTTCTTAATATTTCAACAATATTTAGGTAGTTCTCATTATTGGACACTTACTTTAGATCACAAATGCTAAAATAAAAGAATAGATAACATATAAAGATAAACATACATTGCATGCACATATAATTTTTAGTTTCATTAATTCATATTAATTTAACATATTATGTACAACATTAAAATTGTGATACCATCCTATTTTATAGATTTACATTATCATACTCTTACACCACACACACTTTTACACCACACATGTGTGTGTGTTATTACACATCATATAAGAATACATATATCTCTCAAAAGGTCTAAGTATATAATTAATTACATTATTACATTTACAAGCCATAAAATTATTTAACTAATAACTAGTTCTCTAGCCTTGCTTATAAAGAACTTGTAATCACACATCTAATTAAATAAAAAAAAATCCTTATTTATAACCTAATAAATTTGCTAACTAACATTTGCACCTTTAACCCATTTCTTTTGAATTTATAGTCTGGACATCCTTTTATGGATGCCAACCGAAATTCAATAACTTATTTTGTTGCCAAAATTTCGCTTATCCCTTCATGAACACCGATTTAAATCTGGCAAACCCTTGCCAATATTTTGGCCATCCCTTCATAGACACCAATTAAATCCGGCAAACTCATTTAGCTGCCAACATTCCAGCCCTCCACAGATGCCAATAATATCATGAATTTATAACATTATTTCTTTTGTAATTTATCAATTTCAACAATCAATACACATCAGACAAATGAACATATTTGTAATGACAAAATTAAAAGTCTTTAAATTCAAATAGGATAACAAACACCTACTTGCTACTCGTGACGGTCTGACTTCTCTTGTTTGAGCTTTTACTCTAGCAACTTCTCCTGGATTCAAGAGAATTTTTTTCTATTACATTATTATTCTATCAATAATTCTTGTGTGCCTAATTCAAGGCACACATAAAAGAAAATCTTCAATCTAAATCAACATATAAAACCCATTTAATTTCCAAGTCCATTTCATTATTTTACCATATTAATTTTATTTTCCCACAATTTACTTCATTTGTGCATAATTTAAAGCGTGCGTTAAATTACCATTATTAAGCTATCATTAACACTACAAGTTTCCAAAAACTCATACACTTAATCATCAAAAGAAAAATAATTTTTTCATAATTTTTTCTTCATTCTCAATTATCATCAACACCACCACACACATTAAATATATACCATTCACAACACCGAATCACTTTATCATTAAAACCTTTAATTAACCAATCCAAAAACATGTTTTTTTCTAAGAAAGATTCCCTTCCCTGATCTATACCCTATTTGGTTGAAACTAAAGATAAAAGAGAAGCTAAGATTTTCTTCAAATTCTCACTTGACCCGATGTTTATTTATGATCATTTACACATTCCAAAGACTATGTCATCATTTCCGACATCATCAACCCTTTATTCACAATTACACGACACTAACAAAAACTATAGAATTTAATCCTAAAAAAATACACAATTTAATCATTGCAATAATATATCTTACCTCTAAGTTAGAAGTTTCTAAGAAACAAAATGGAAGAAAAACTCAATTTCTTCACTTTCTTCACTTTCTTCTTCCTCTCCCTCTATGTTTCCAAACTTCCCTAATAAGTTCCCATCCTTGAAAAATCACTTACTCTCACTTGATTTTCTCTCAATCAAGTACTTATTACATTTAATTCCTAAACTTTCTAAGATTTTCCTTTAATTTCTAGGTTTTCTTCCTAAGATTTTCCAAGTTTTTCTCAAGAGTTCCTCTCCTCTCTCTCTTTTTTTTTTCCTCCAATGGCCGACCAAATGCGCGCACGCACAAACATAACAAATTAAATAATACCTATTTTGTCCTACCTTCATGCCATTTTGTTTTTCTAGGTAGATATTTCTCAGCTTCTAACATCCGTTTATACCACATTAAAGCTCGACTATTTCAAATTTCTTTAAATTACATGTTAGTACTTTTTTTTCCTCTTACATCATTTCCATTTAGTTTTTATTTGCATTCCTGTATTTTTAATTTTTCAGCTATTTTTTATATTTTTTATTTTAAAATTAACACATAAGTATTTTATTTTCAATTCTCAAAATCCATTATCATCCCCTAAGTGTAACTATTCAACTTACTTGTTTAACATAATTCTCACTTCATTATCCTTGTATATTTTATTTGGGGGGTTTACAGGTCCAAACTCGACCGAACTATATCCATGAACATCATTAATAAAAAGAATAAGAGACCAAATTTGATACAAATAAATAGCATGACACTTTTAAATTTTGGCAGGCCAGCTTGATTCTTTAGGAGAGAGGAGAGAGAAAAAAGAGAGCATGTTGAAACCCAACCGCTCCACTACCACTTACATGTTTCAAACCATTTCTATATGTTTCAAACCATTGGGAAAAACAAGACAAAAGGCTTTAAATGTTGTCATGAAAGTTTTCGTTTGGATGCTTGGAGACCCCTAATGCTACTTGAATACTGTGGACGCCTCTCATCTGCTAGTGCAGGCGTTGCACACGTTAACCTATTTTCCCGCCCATTTACCTCAATTCTCATACTTGTCTTTATTTAAATTTTGTTTCCTTAACACTTAATTATTTTAAATTAACTGAATTTTGTTTTATTTTACAAAACCTAAAACTAAAAATTTTCCTCGATATTGCAAGATTCTTGTATTAAGGCATCCAAAACAAAGTACCAATTTAAATCCCAAATAAAGTCAATGTAAAGGGATCAAATTAAAAAAATAAAGGACCAAAATATATATTAAAAAAAGGACACGAGCTTCATTCTTGACCATACAAATCAATCTGTGATGGTGGAAAAATAAAAGGGTTAAATATTTCTTAAAGCTTTAAATTTGGTCCCTCAGACTCTAATTATTTTCAATCAATTAAATTGAATTGTGTTTTACAAAACCAAGAATTAACTGAGTAATGAAACATTTTCTCGACACCTTGAGATCCTTATATGCACACATGGAAAAAAATCCATCAAGACCAATTACAAATCAAAGCAATGTTAAAGGACCAAAAAAGAAGAAAAAGAAATTTAAGAACCAAAGAGTAAAAAGTCTTAGGGACCACAAAAAAAATGAAATCAATGTTCGAAAGAATAATGGATCTCCTCATAGGCTACATTGTTTCATTGATGCCTAATAGTTTTTTTTTATATAATATAGTTAATGGTAAGAACTATACAGTAACTTGTCTAGAATTCAATTTTTATAGATTAGGGATAACCACATCAATGAAGACTATAAAGCTGTGAAGGTTATTGGTTGCTATGGTGATACTATTGATAGGCTTTTTTTAGGTTAAAGTTTTCAACTTGAAGTCTAGTTCATGGATAAAAAAATTAAAGGTTGTCCTTGTTATCATGGGTTCTAAACCTAGTTTGATGATCAACTCAGAAAGAGCTTGAATTATTGGATCACTAAGTCAACTTGCTAGTCACTCAATCAATATGGATCAATTATTTTTTTAAAATAATATCACTTTGATTTTTTTTTCAAAAAAAAAACAGCATTGACTCGACCAAGTCAACTAGTTCAAGGCTTAACTCGGTTGGGTCAACTAGGTTTAGTTAAGTCAATGTCATTTTCAATTCAACTTGAAACTTAACTTAAGTCAAGCTTCTAATTGCGGGGGTTTTAGATTAATTTATCGAGACAAGTTTCACATATATGCTCCTTACTCTATTTTTTTAGCCCAAGTATCACTATTTAAATGAAAAGAGTATGGTGTGTTTTCTACTTATATGGTTTATTATGCAGCAAGTGATACGATAAATGAATGTATTTTTTTATTATTATTTTAGAGTTTAAGGGTTTAAGATAATACCTCAATAGAACATGATTATTTGAACAATGACCATGATTATTTTTATGTGGGAGTTTTAAGAGTGTTTATGTTTGCTTTGTACTAAGAAAGGGTTACATATATAATTATAGGTGATGAAGGAATATGTTGAGAAGGATTCCTGGGCTAGGTTATGTAATGTTATTTTAGAGTTGCTAGCAATTGATCCATTTTTTTATGTTAGAACTTTAGTATTTGTAATAATTCAACTTTGTTTCTCTTTATAGTCTTCTTTTTCACTTGTATTTCTTTTTCTTATCAGGTCTCACCACATCATAGTTTATTGTAACAAGGATTCCTACAAAAATCTTAATGGTAAGCAACTATAGAGCCCTATGAATTTTGAAATTTTGGATTTTTTTCATTCTCACATCATACTAAACAAAAAGCTATTATCCAATTCCAACAGAACTTCATCCTCAAAGACCATTTGAACCAGTAAGTTAAACCTTGATTAAGTCTTATAAAAAATTCAAAAAAAAGTAGGGCTTTCGATAGTTACATCATAGGATGTTGGTATGAATAGGCTAGTCTTTGGTTGATGGGCTATACCTAAGCTTTATCTAATGGCTAGATGTTTGTCTGGAAAAAAATCTCATAAGAAACAAGAAACTCTTCGATCGTTAAATCAGTAAAACACAAGGGAGAGAAAATATAGAAAGAGAAAAGTATGATGAAAGTGAAAGGAATATGTATCTAAATGTAGTATAGAAGTGATTATATGGTCTAGAGTTGTTTATGTGGCTGTGAATAATTCTAGCCTAGAATGGCCTATATGCTGCTGGCCTTCAATAGAGTTGCATGACTTTTAATGGATAAGTGTAGCTTTATCTATAAAAATGGATAGCTTTGTATAACAAGATTTTATAGAGGATCGTATGCCTGGACTTAGATTTCTCCCCCAGTATTTAGGTGTGTTTATACACCTAGTATTTAAAATTTCTTCATAGAGAAAAAAGTGTGTGGAGAAGTTTGTTCTCACTATTTTTTGTGGAGCTAACAATCAATTGAAGAAAAAATAATGTTTGTTAGTGGTATCCAATGCTTTTCACATAGCAAGAAAATATTGGCTAGCCATGGTGGTCTTTGATTATTTTACCATGATGTTGTTGTTATGTCATGCTCTATTGAAACAAATTTTGTTGATGGTCAGTGCCTAGGAATGGAAGATGGTGTTGCACTACATAGAAAAAAAATTGTGTACACATAAAAAAATATTATGTGTATGAAAAGTTTGTAAGTTGAAATACATCGAGGTGTATGCCAAGCATAAAGCTGAGGTAAGGTGTTGGGTTAGGCTAAAGGTTGAAATTTCAGTCGTTTGGGTTGGCCAAACGACTATAAAAAAGCTAGCCCCATTTGTTTATGTCAAGCTTTTTGTGTGTGTGTGTGTGTGTTCAATATAACCAAACCATAAACATGTTAACCCTTAGATAGCTTCTATTATGGGATATCTCATTGTGACCCAAAACTACAACATTAAAATTATCTAATAAAATATACTAATAAGAGAGAGAGAGAGAGATGATTCGTTTTTATATATTTAAAATGATATAAGTTTCTAATTGGTCCTTATATCATTAACTAGAAATATTTTATTTTTATAAAATGACTTAGTTTTCAATCTATCATTTTCTTAACCTTTTTTTTTCTTCAAAATAATATAATCAATCATGTTGATGACTCAGTGTTATACCAAAAAAGACAACATCAGTGGAAGAGGAGGGGTTCCTTAAAAAAAAAGTATGGATAAAGAGGTTTTTAAGAGAAAAGGGGTATCGATTGTGTGTATTAGAAAAACTCTTTTTATTTGTTATGTATTTTGCATATGATTAAAATATTTATAAAACTCAAGGCCATTTATAGTGTAATATTAAGTTAAATGTATGACAAAGTTCAGTTAATTTAGACAAATTGTTTTAATAAAAGAATAGATTGGAAACTTAATCATTTTATAAGAATAAAATTGATTCAATCATGGTTATAAAGACATTAAAAAAATTGATTTAATAACATTTTTAGCCCTAAACTATTGGGTTGTGGTACATTGAGGTTCATATTATCAATTTGGTCAATTGCCTCTTATAACTATCATGTTTTAGCCAAATATTATATTATTTTCTTGTGTTACATTGTAGATCATATAAAAAATATTTGAACATAAAAAAAAATATCTAGGTGTTGCTAACATTTTTTTAAAAAAAAAAATAATTGTGTGAGGATTGATTCAATATAACTCAGTTGACTTGGCAGATCCAAAGACAACTCAGATGAATAGTAAAAATATAATTTATCTAAAAAATACATTCAAGACGACATATTTTTTTTTTATATAAAAAATATCAAGATGAAAACATATTGAATTGACCCTAATCAATCCAAGTTAACTTGACATATCTACAATCATGGTCTTGATGCCATGATAACCCTATAATAAAAATCAAAATAAATTATGAAGCTTATTTTTCAATCAATCAATATTAAATGATGAAAATGAAAAAAAAAATAAAGGATAAAAAAATAACATAAATCAATATGGGTTAACCTATCAAACCCACTATCTAAATCATGAGACTGAAATAACCTCATAGAAAATAAATTAAAACAAAATCAATTCTTAATAAACCTAATATTGAAGAATAAAATTGAAATAAAAAACACAAAAAAATGATTCAATTTAACCTAGGTTAGCATGTTAGGTCACAAGATTGATATAAACTTGTAGAAATCAAATTACAAAAATATGAGATAATCTAGATTAACCTACCAAACAACTACTAATGTTACGAGGCTTGAATGCCCCCATAAAAAAGTAAATTGAAATCAATTTTGAAGCATAATTCCAATCAACTCAATATCAAAGGGTGAAATTGAAAAACAAATTAATAAAAAAGGACTAAAAATGACTTGAGTAAACTTGAGTTAACTCACCAAACCTGTATTTTAGATCATAAGACAAGGATAACCTTACAAAAAGTAAACAAAGAAAAACCATTGAACCTAATTCCTAATCAATAAATGTTGAAAGATGAAATTAAAAAAAAAGGTTAATCAAGAAAAGAAAAGAAAAACTCGAGTCAACTAAGTTAACTCACTAAACTCGCAACTTGCATCATGATGTTGGGAAAACTCTGGAGAAAGAAAATTGAAACAAATTATATACATTCGAAATAATTGCGTGGTCAAATGCATAGCACAACTTAAAATATGTTAATTTTAGAAACTCATATATAAATATTTTGAAAACCATAAAAATTTATGTAAAGTAAATTCATATAACCTATTTATATATTTTTAATAATTTATAGATAATTTTATTTTTACTTTTTTGTTTTTACAGACTTTTAAAAAAAAAAAATTCTTATAAAAAAGGTATTAATTTTTTTTTTATTTATAAAAAAATTTCATCTCAAAATACTAAAAAATAAATTTCTTAAAAGTGATTTTTGATCAATGATAAAAATTAAACAAGACAAAGGGACAATATTTATCCAAAATAAGATAATTTACAGATTAAATATATCAATTTGATAGTAAAGGCATTAACGTGCTACAACCTCAATAATTTAGTGACAAAAATTTCCAATAAACCCATTGGAAACTCAAATAAGAACTAACTAAACTATTTCTACAAAAAAAAAAAAAAAACAAAAGAAAAAGAAAAAGAAACAAAGTTTGAAACAACGTTAATGAAAACACGAGTTCAAGACTATTCTAAACTTGGGCTTTCTCTAAGCCTAGGAGGCCCGTGCTTATGTAGAAAACTAAGCCGAAGCTGAAGGCCCGAAAACATTTTGCCCTGCTCAATCGCTAAGCGAGCTTCTTTCTTCTTCCACCAAACAAACCCTGCTCGTTTTCAAGGTTTCCATCTTAAACCCTTTTCTAGTTTCTTTTTTTTTTTATAAGAGAAATTCACTGTTTTTGTTTCTATGCATAATTGGGTAGATCATGTATTTTGTTTTGGTACTAATACTGGAGAATGATTTGCAGGTGAGAAACGAGAAATCATCTACTTAAATATAAAAAAAGAAAAAGAAAGAAGAACAGAGAAATGGCAAGCCAAGCTGCAGCTAGCGCTTTTAATGGCAGCATGAAGGTGCTTCCTTTTGATCTTTAGTGACCCTTTTCTCTTTATGTTCCATTCCTTCATTTTCCATGGAAAATGAAGGTTCTTTTGGCACAAACTAGTAGAGAAATTAGACTTTCCTTTTCAGCACACCAAGTGTTGTAAAATGTACTGTATGGATTTTAAATGCCTCTTTTTTTTTTTTGTTACGATTTGATGCATATATGTTCCGCCGGCGAATGTTTTTTATGCCTGGTTTCTTTAGAGCTGCATTGTTAATCATTCAATACAGTGTATGAAAATTAGATTTTCTAGTTTATGTGTTCAATTTTTTGTTTTTTGTGGAGTGTTTTCCTGTAGAATTATTTTGACCCCTTGTTATTACCAGAACTACACTCACTATTCACTCTCCACCTCTAAATCATCTCCATAATGTGTGGCCACTCCTAATTGAGGTTGTCTTCCAAATGGATTCAGATGGGCTGCATAATGTTTGCATTCAATCTTAGCCTCCAAGTATTATGCCTGGCCACAAAATATTTCAGTGCTGTGATGTGCGCTTCATGTCCCTAACATCTGGCCGTAGTAGATGCAGAAATGCCTTAATATGAGTAAAGTTGGTACTTTAGACTTAGGGACCATAGTCGTGAAATGTAGCGTTGTCGAGCCCTTGCTCAGCTCTTTGGTTGAAAACCTTGATGTGGCTTTGCCTCCTCTCACCTCCATTAAGAGGCAGGGCTCTTGAACTGCAGTAACTGGCCCATTCCTTGCTGCTTTTTTCCAACCATCAATATCAAAAGCCAAAGCATCCATTAAAGTAAAAAATAAAAATAAAAATATTCTGCATTTGTAAACCCAAAAACTCCTTTTTTTAAGGGAAAACATGAAAATTAAATTTAAACAAGTAAAAGGATTTCGCTAATAAGAGATAAAGGAGAGGAACATTCACTTCATATACATGCTTGATGGATTCTTTGTGATGTACTTTTAGGGCGAATGACAATGCATGTGCTTAACATCTATACCTGTTGTTTTATGACTTGATAATTGGCATTGCAATTGGTAACAGAAACTGTTGTTCTGCATGTGCACTTTCAGAAAGCACATGCTGGCCTCAAACGTATCAATCTGGAAGGTCTACGGTGGAGAGTATTTGATGCCAAAGGCCAGGTGGGATCTCCCTTTTTTTCCAATATGTGTTCCGAGATATTATAGATTTATTATGGTAGGAATGTTTTCCATGTTAGGCAACTTGTAAGGGGAAATAAGATAATACTTGGATTTCAATGCCAATACTTCTCTTTCTTCCTACCCTCATCTGGGAAATAAAAAACAGGGCCCATGAGTTAATTGTTTGTGAAACAAGTTTGGCAGGGGGAAGGTGTAGGATTTAGTGAAGGAAATGGTCCACCAATTCTTTTTTCATGAAGATGCATGATTTGAACTGGTTTATACTGCCTTTCTTATTTTTTAGTTCTTTGAGTTTGAAAATGTGACAGTACCCCCTTTTTTATAGGTTCTTGGAAGATTAGCATCTCAAATATCAACAGTTATTCAAGGCAAGGATAAGCCAACTTATGCTCCTTATCGTGATGATGGTGATATGTGCGTTGTGCTTAATGCAAAGGATGTCTGTGTAACGGGGAGAAAAATGACGGATAAGTTTTACCACTGGCATACAGGGTATCATAACATTTTCTTATTTCTGACTTCCAAGTTAATGTAGAATGTGGGATTTCAAGAGGACAAGTGATCAACTGTCATCTTTTCGGATTTTCACACTCTGAAGTTTTCATGTAATATAAAATAGCATAAGAAAATAAATGATCTCAAGGAGGTCCCTTAATAGCTGGAAAATTATTTCTTAGTCACTCTAATTAAATCTCCTTGTAATCGAAGATGAGTAAACATTTTTAAAGAGGAATATGAAGTCTTCAAGCGCATCTTTTTTACTGACAATGAAACAAAGATAGTTTTGTGTTCCAATTTTGATATGTAGAGAAAGGGACCAAATGCAATTTCTGATATAGTCTGTAGTCTTGCAATGCTGCTAAGCTTATCCCATTCTTGCATTGAAGTCCTGTGTTGATTGATTATATGTTTTCTGTAGGTATATAGGCCACCTCAAGGAAAGGAGTTTAAAAGACCAGATGGCCAAGGACCCTACAGAAGTCATCCGAAAAGCTGTTTTGCGTATGCTTCCAAGAAACAAATTGCGTGATGTGAGTGTTATACCAGCCAAATTATATTTGTTTGAAACATTACTCTTTTCAGTTTTTTGACATTTTTTCTTCTGTTGAAATGTTTGATTCTCAATATTTTTCCTTCTTTCCTCTCACGTACACCCCCCCCCCCCCAAAAAAAAAAGAAAAAAGAAGAAGAATAAGAAGAAAAAACTAAAGTGCATCTATAGGGATACTTGTTTTAGTAAGGTTAGCATTTGTCATACGTGATTTGAGTGGAGTTGATGGTTCTCTTTTGTGGTTCTGAAATGCAGTTACACAGGAGGATTAAGACACCTTCGATGCATTGTATGTGATTTGGCCTATGATGGAAACGAAAATAATAATAATAATAATGAATTTTCTCACTGCTGTAAGCACTGCCAGTAAAAGTAGAGTTTCAACCTTGCCTTCTAAAAATCTGAATGTGCTGCAAGTTTGTTAAACTAGAAGTCAGATTGTCTTTATTTATTTGTTTGAGCAGGCATTGGCTTTATTAATTTTAAGCATTTAGCCTGAAATATCTGTTACCTGTGATAAAACTGTCTTGACAGTATTAATTTTTGCATGCAGGATGGAGATAGGAAACTGAGGATTTTTCCTGACAGTGAGCACCCCTTTGGTGACCAGCCAGTTGAAGCATATGTGACGCCTCCCAGAAAAGTGCGAGAAATGCGACCTCGTGCTCGAAGAGCCATGATTCGAGCTCAGAAAAAGGAAGAGCAACTGGAACAGGCCGGTAATGATAAGAGAAAAGGCAAGAAGAGAGAAGTTGAAGCAGATTTGACCGAGTGAAAAGTGGGCAGAGCTTATTTCCATATCTGACAGTTAAAGCGTTCTTATTTTGCATGTAACAACCCTAATGTGGTCATGGATCACCAGCTGCTTCCAACGGCAGCATTTCTTGCCTGGCTCTTGTCATTCCTTTTAGGTTTAGACATTGTGAACCCATTTTAGTTTCCGCTGTCTAAAGTTTCTCAATGGGAAATGAAGATGAAGCTAATGAACCCTTTGGCCTGTTGGAAGCCCTCAAATTTTCTTTTTGTTGCTTCATAACTCTGACCATTGTGCGATGAAAAGAAGAATGTTGCAAGGTTAGCTAATAGGAGCATGGTGGGAAATGAGCAAATGAACAAGAAACTAGAGTGGATATTACAGATCATTTAGGTCACGTAGACATTCATGCAGTATAGGCGGGGGCAACAGCAGGAATGTCTCAGTAATTAGCCATCCTTGTGCATTGTCGGTGAAGCTTGAAAACTTATGGAAGCCCCGTACTGACCAAAGCAATGACTGTCCTTGTAACGAGTATATTTACATAAATGTCGACACACACGGAGAATCCAATAGCTGCGATGGCACAATTGCACTAAGTCTTTGGTTGAGATCAGTGTTTTGTGGACAATTTCACAGCCAGCTCAAAGCAAAGCACCTAGAATATCAGCAAATAAACTCTGAAATCAGTTCCTCTGACTCCCAAGAGAAATCAGGAAAAAAAAAAAAAAGGAAAAAAAAATAGCAACAAGGAAAACCATTGCAGCTACGAATTTCAACCGCAACAAACCCAATGGCTCAAATACAAAACAACAAACCGATCAGTTCAACTAAACGCAACCAGAAAACCAGCACCTTAGGGCCGCCACAGACGATAGTTTTCATCTGCATAGACTGGAGTCCAATATGAGCAAAACAATCCCGGCAGCCTCATAATTACAACCGGCAGAATTTCTTGAATGGAGGATAGCCATAACCAATACGATAACCACTGGCATATGAGATGTTCAACCACAACTTGCTCAAAACTCAGATAACAGAAACAGAGCACCAATGAAGTCCAAGCACACGGGAGGGCACTGTGGCAGGACTTCTATAATGCAGGGTCACCTGTCACAAAAGCATCCATCAAGTCAGCAGCTCTAACATAGCATTTCACTGTTGTTTTGCCTTGGTCTGTATTTATGCTTTTGAATACGTACATTCAACTTCCTGCACAATATACAACCCCGCGCTAGAGCGAGAAGTTTCATGCAATTGTCTGCAGATTTTTCTCAACCTTTCCATGCATGCATCATTGGCATTCAAGGCCTCCCAATTCTTTAATGTTGACAATCAGTGACTTTAAATTGTATAACGGAAAAATTACTCATCCCCTTCGAAGGTTGGGTCATTGAGGTGATATTATATGAGAAGGTAATTTTTATCTTTTTATCAAAATTTAAAATTATGCTGACCTGCTATGTAAAGTATAATTTCAGAAACTACAAGGGAAAAGTGAAATTGCGTGGATACTCGAGGTAATTTTCCCTTGTATAAATAAGAAAACTCCTAGAAAGGACTGAAACCAATGAAAACGGCAAGGAGCAATATTTTTAAACTAAGCTTAAAGCTTGAATGAATATTGATTGCAGACAATTAAATAAATACTTTAAAACAAAATTCTTCCAGAGTAATAAATATCTTCAAACTAAAATTTTCAATATCAACACATCTTGATTTCAGAAGACTGACAAAACAGCAAACTTGATTGTGAAACAACAAATATCCAAAAAGTAAAGAAGTTACACTGCTTGCATACAACAGAACTTTCTTTCTCTCCCTCGCAGAAACACAAAAGAGGAGGGGGGAGGAAAAGCTAAAAGTCCTAATCACTTGATGATCCATCATCATCTTCATGCTCCTTCACAACCTTCTCAATGAGCTTCCTCCGAACTCCTTCAATCACAGAATCTCTTGATCTATCAGTTCCACCCTGACCATCATTTAGTACAGGATCTGATTGGCAGAGAACTAAGGCAACACCTAGTTTGAAAGAAAAAGAAGAAAAATTGGCAGTATCAGGATAACAGGTGGGGTAATAATAATAAAAAGGGGGGGGGGGGGGGGATAGTCATCTGTTGCTACATGTCCTGCCAATAAATCTAACAACGCTTTCATCCAGGAAATTTTTTTTATAAAAAAAGAATTTTACACTGAAAGAGGAACTTTGATTTCTACCTTCTATACTATTTCGATCTCAGGCATTTTGTGATATAATCACCATTGCAAGACCAGATAGAAATATGTATTGTATTTTTTAAATCTCTATTTAGTACAAAGCATGGAAAACAAGGTAAAAAATCAATCATGCCACTTACTAGGGGTGCTCACAAAAATTAAATATTCAGAAATGGCATCGCTCAAACATCCATAGCTTAGATTTAAAAATGCATTTTGCATAAAAACTGCCAAATCTATGAAGTCTCGTAAAAATGTTTCATTCATTTTGGTTCACTAGAAAGTTCATTGTCGATCTTCCAGAATTTCCTTTCCTAGACAAACCAGTATATGACATCATGGAGAATTACAATCACTAGACCACATAAGATTTTATAAATACAGGATATTCTCGCAGAACAAGCCTGAAAACTTTATTCGTAAACACTCATGAAATATTTTTTAGATTTAGGGGATACAGGTGTTATAACAAAAGCCGATAAAATGTATAAACTGAAACAATGAAAAGGAAGCACCAAACAACAGAAAGCACAGATCTTAAGCACTCAAAAACAACATATCAGAGGCCAAACATGAGAAATTACCTTCAGGCGTGCATCTCCGTCCAAAGCTCCTTAATCCGGCATAGTTAGCTTTCACAGCACCATTATTATAAACCAACAAAGTAGGAAGATTATGATCAGGATAATTCGGTATACAATCCGTAGACACAATCTTAACAAACTTTGTCCCTGGATATTTCACTGCCAATTCTTCCAAACATTTCATAAGCACACCACATTCCGCATACCCATCCTTATACAAAAGCACCACAACCCAAACATCCGGACCTGCCTGCGACACTTCCCTCACAAAATCCGAACCCGATATCGGCACCACTGATCCAAACCTCACAATCTTTGTAGCCTCCCTCATTTCTGTCAATCTCTTCTTCCTATTAGAAAAAAAGAAAAAGAAAAAAAAAACTTTGTATTAAATTTCAGCGACAATCAGTCAAAATCCAAGTTTTTTCCCCTAGAAAAACCAAAAACAACTTAGCTGCAGACACATTCTTACAATAGCAAGAGTAGATCTCTTGCTAATCTTCTGTCTTTTAACAAAAAAAAAAAAAACATAAATAAATAAAATCTTCTAGTCCGAATTACCCACTCAGCATAGAGGAATCCTAAATCTCAATGCATGTAATTTTTTTTTTCAATTATTTGAAACCCTAGACAGAAACAGCAAGAAAAACTTAGTTGAATGAATTGATAAAAAAGGGACCTGTATTCTTGGAGGAAGCGGTCGTCATCGAGATCGAGATCATCTTCAAGGAACTCAAGTTCCTCTTCAGTTTTGGAATCAATAAAGGATTTGTCTTTAGGGATAGAATCTTGATCAGAAGCTGGAGTGAAAGGCGGAGGCTTAAAAGCAGGTGGTTTTTCTGGCAAGTTTCCAAGCTTTCTCTGTATATCATCCCATTGTGTTGAAGCTCCTTCTACATCCTTGTACACAAAATGATAATCTCCCATTTTCTCTCGATCTCCTCTCCTCTCTTCTCTTCTCTAATAAACACAATCCCTTCTTATTTTATCCGGTTTAAAGCCGTAAATATGTGTCATTATCCCTTCGATTCTTTTTCATTTTGTTCCTTGAATTTAATATTCTTACAAGGCCTAAATTCGAAGCTTTTAGTCCTCAATGTTTCAAAACGAGAGATCTTTAGTCCTTATATTAAATCGTTCTATCAACCAGATCCCTACATGTCAAAAGGTAACCATCCCCCAATTGAGATCACAAAACTACCCATTCCCACGATATATATTATATATAGATTAATTGTTATTTCAAAATAATTTATCTAATTATGTTTTATATTTATTTAATATTTATTTTTCATTGAATATTAACTATTAATAAATACAAAAGAATGTATTGGTATTGTAAATGTATTTTCTCTTACCGCAATTAAATTTAATTAAGAATTGGCAAGTTGATAAACGAAATACAATGAGAATTAAATAAACTAATAAACTGTAAAATAAATTGTGAATATCAATTAAATACAATAACAAAAAGGTTAAAAAATAGATACATCTCATGACATAGAATTCTCTTCAGATTTATATTTTATTTAATTATGGGTCTATAAAAATAGATTCTCATCACAAATATAATAATTTAAATCTGGTAGAGAAATGATAATTGTTAATATAAATTCTTTTTTATTATTAATATTAATATTTTTTTAATTTATTTTTTTATATCTATGTTGTTTGTTGCATAACGGTGAGTAATTAAAAAAAAATAGTCTCCAAATTGCACTCCTTGGATACATCACTTAGAGAAAGGAAGGTGAGTTAAGATTATATAATGGTTATTTTGCTGAAAATTCTAAATTCACTGAAAGTCACGAAGAAGATTTAGGAAAAGTCATAGTCTTTTTCTTCAGATCACAAATGCAATGGAAGCTCACAATCCATATTTCAAACAAAGGACAGATGATCTTGATATTCTTGGTTTATCTTGCATTCAAAAGGTAACTGCAGCTCACAAGATACTTGCATATGGTATTCCTGCAAATCTTACTGATGAATATCTTCGAATTGGGGAAACCACTGCGATAGAAAGTCTTAGAGCTTTTGTCAAAGTAATCATAGAATTTTTTGATGATTGGTATCTAAAGGCACCAAACGAGGCTGATATTTGTTGATTTTTATCAATTGAAGAGTAGCGTGGATTTGCAGGGATGTTAGGGAGCATTGACTGTATGAATTAGAAATGAGAGAGAATGCCCAATTGCATGGCATGAGATGTATATTGGTCACTGTCGTAAACCAACTATAATTCTAGAGGCGGTGGCTTCATAAGATCTTTGGATATGACATGCCTTTTTTGGAATGCCTGGATCATTAAATGATATTAATGTTCTTGATTGATTACCTATCTTTGTTGCATTTGCTGAAGGTCGTACTACTCTTGTCAATTATATAATTAATGGGCATGAATATACAATGAGATACTATTTAGCAGATAGGATTTATCCTAATTGGTCAACATTTGTTAAAACAATCCCAAGACCATTATGAGCAAAGAGAAAATATTTTACAAGCAAGAAAGGATGTGGAGCGGGCATTTGGGGTGCTCCAATCTCATTTTGCAAATGTATATGGACCTGTTTGATACTGGGATGAAGAAACGCTTGCAAATATTATGAAAGCTTGCGTAATATAATTATTGAAGATGAAGGAGCAATGAACCTTGGATTTGACCATGGATGTGAAGTCAATTCCTTTATATCAGTGTCACATGGTGAAATACCAGAACTACATAATTTTCTTCAAACTCATAATCGAATAAGGGATAGAGCAACTAGCTCTCAACTATAAGAAGATTTGATTGAATATTTTGAGAATAATATGACAACGAGTAGAATCATTAGATTTGAACTTCTTATGTTATCATAATTTTCAAGTTTTTTGTATTTTTTTCATTATGGTTGTTATCTTTTGAATTAATTAATCATACTTATTATTGTTAAGTGTTAGAGGAACTTTAAAAAAATATTATGAATTGATATCAATTTTATAACAATATATTTAAAATAACCAAGAATTTTCTACATATTTAATTAAAAATACATTACATTACAATAATCAATTAAGTTAATTAAAAATTAAAACCCCTCTTTCACATAATTTCTAACTTTCTATTTTGAAAATATGCTGCAAAAATTGGATCCAAATTAGAAATATCCATTTTCATAATTTATTCTTCTTTCTCAATCCTATCTAATTCTTGCTTCTCTTGACTTTTGTTGAATCATCATGGCTTGTTGCTCTAACATAATTTTCCTATCTTGTTTCTTCTAATCCTCAATTTCAACTATAGTATCCCTGAATTGTTGTAAGAGATTTGTTATAGTTACCTCCCCAACTTTATCTTTTTCATGTCTATGTTTAAGTCGTTTCTTTGCAGCCTTATGCCCGATTGGTTTATCTTGATAAATAAATTGTTCACTATCTTCTCCTAAACTAATAGAATCAGGGAAAATGGAGTTGATGAAGCTGGACTTGCATTGACATGACTTTTTTGTTTATTGTTTGACCTTTGATGTTGACTTGCACGCTCAAATTATCATTTGGGATCTTTTCTTAAAATAACCCAACAATGTTCTAGTTGAAATCGTTTGCCAACACAAGAAGCATACATTTGTCGAACATCATTAATCTGGTAAAAAATTAAAAAAATTCAATAATGTTAAAATATATGTTAAATAATTTAACATGGAAATGAATATTAAAATTACCCTTGATTCTTCGGTCATTCCACTTTGCTGACAAATTTCAATTTGAGTAACAAATCCAACAAATTTACCGACTTCTCTATTTATTTCTTGCCATCTACTTGAGATGCTTATTTGGGAACGATTATTCAAGTTTCCTCCATTTTCTACATAGTAAACATGTACTCAAGCCCATAATTGTTTTGTTTGTTGTTCAACTCCTGTAATTGGATTCTTGCTTGTATTTAACCATGCAGAGACAAGTAAACAATCTTCTTCTAGTGAGAAGTTTTTACTTCTTTGTGATTTTTTTATTGTATAGACATTTAAATTCGAGTATATTAGTCATTAATTAATTGATTAGAATCACTTGGATGAAAGAGAATATCTTCTGACTCACTCATAAGAAAGTTTGTAAAAGAGCTTGAAAAATTTGAATCCATCTACATTAAAAAAAAAAAAAAAACTCAAGTTAAAACCTTATAAAAGGATGTAAAGGAAGCTCATATTCAATGTCTAGTAATTTTGTAGTTTCCATACATGTGAATTAATAATAAGAATTGCCTTCTATTTGTTCTAACATTAATCTAATCATACAACCATTACAATTTCATCATTTTTGGGAGCTAAAAAAGAATTGATATACTGGTTTAGTTGCATTTTTAATAAGATAAAATATAATTAATTTCAAATTAAACAGGCAATCAAAAATAAATTTAAGATATGTCACTCCATGTTTTTATCAATATCAGCTACCATCATTACTTCCTTTCAATTTTGTTAAAGATAAAAATATAAATAAAAATTGTCCTCCTTAACCCATATCAAAAACATAAAATAACAAAATAAAAATAAAAATCATCACAAATAGCAAATTAACAATAAAAGGTCTCAAGAATCAAGAGATGCAAAAGACAAAAAATATAAAAAGTCTTTAAGCAAACATACATTTTGATTTTAGCCAATTAACACAATCAATGTTATTAATTAACCAGGGGACAACTGATTCTTGTTTTTTTAAATTAGAGAGAAGGGTGAGGCATAATGCAGGTTTTGAAATTTGCAAGTAAGTTTTCTAAATTCTGTCCCGCTTTTAAAAGAAAAAATTAAACATTGTTTTCTTCCTTTTGTTTGTTTTGCTTTTAAAAGAAAAAAAAATTAACGTTGCCCAACTAATACAAAATAAAGACATTAGCCAACAAATATAAACCAACTGAAAAAAAACGGTAATCAATACTGTTATTTACTATTGTCTTTTGCTACAGAAAAATATAGAAATGGTAATTATTGTGCTCAACAGCTAGTTTAGCTATCTATTTAGTTGACCGGTTGGAGTGCATAAAAACAAACATAAAAACTAAAAAAACAATATTTTCCTTTTATCTATTTTTTTAGCTACCCGGTTGAAGATGCTCTTACCTAGGCCTTCAACGTGCCATTCATTAGCCTTCTTCTCCAATCACCCAATATGACTTTGTAAATTGAAAAATTAGTATCTAAATTTTTGGTCTAAAAACTAAGATCTCAACTAAATTTTTACTTAAAAATAAAAAAAAAATTCAACAAACCAGTTTAATCTCATTTCTAACAGCAAAAACATATTATAACTAGTTTAAAAACTCAACATCAAATAATTTTATTTTAAAATCTTGATTTACTTTTCAATATATCAATGAAGGGGGAATCATAAACATTAAAGATTGAAGTATTTGGTAATAGGAACGCACCGAGAGCTTTTTCAAAATTTTCAAGAAACTTTATCTTCAGTCAATCTTATCTCAAGATCCAAAAATCAAAATGTAAAAAAAGTGAAGTCTGGGACCAGAATAAAAAATCAATACATAAGAGAGACCAAATATAAAAATACTTAAACTTGAGGGCTCAAAGTGTAGATTTATAGGGCGTGTCGAACAGTAAACACGGGAAAAAGATTGTGAAGTATTATAAATATCAAACTATCTTTATGTTTGGTTGATTTAATTATTTAATTAACTGATTGAAAACGAAGAAATAGATAGAGAAGATGGCTACGGTAGAATCGCTGGTGGCGCAAATCCAAGGGCTATCAAGCAGCGCTGGGGATTTAAGTTTGTTGTTGACTCACTTGAAACAAGCAGATGAGTTTCTGCACAATGAGTCTACTCGGCTTTTGCCTTTTCTAGAACAGCTCGACCCGACTCTTCATTCTCTTGGTTATCTTTTTATTTTGTGAGTAGCAGCATTATTCTTTCCTTTCGTTTCTGTTTTTTTTTTTTCCTTTTAAATTTGTGCAATCTGATATGCTTAGGGTTTTAGTTTGTTAAATTATTATTATTATTATTAGGGTTTTGAGATATTTTTACTGCTTGGAAAAGGGAAATTTAGGAATTATTGTGTCTTCGTTGCGATAGAATTGGATGACTGTTGAAATTTAAGAAAGATGAGATTCTTTACTCAAATTGATACGGTTAGAAAAAAAAAAGGGTTACTCTTGTGGGATTTTTTGTTTGAACTTGTGTATGTGGGTGGCAGAGAGGCATGCACTTCTTGGCCAGTTACCAACGAGCAAGCGAGAAGACTGGTTTTGATACTTTCCAGGTTTCTCATATCTTGTGTTGCAGATCAGATTCGTTTGGCGCCTGAAAAGTGTACCAATCTTTCTTCACTCTGGATTAAATTTAAAATGTGTTTGATTTGTGTGTATTGTTTTGTAGTATTGTTTTCAATGCACTTAATTGATGCTAGTTATCTTTTTGAGTTGGTAGTCATCGCTGTCTGTAAGAGTTTCAAAGACCAAGTGCTGATGCTTGAAGCACCTATCCGTGGTGTGGTCCCTTTGCTGGAAGCTGTGAAAAAGCTACGCTCCTCCGAACATTTGACTACTCTGCATCCAGATTTTCTTCAACTTTGTTTGTTGGCAAAGTGCTATAAAACTGGTCTTTCCATTCTGGAGGATGATATTTTTGAAGTTGATCAACCAAGGGATTTTTATCTCTATTGTTATTATGGGTGACTTGCTGCCCTTGCTGCTAGACCTTCTGTGTACTGTTTTATTTGATGCCATTGTTACTTTCATTATGCTAAGCTGCTTTGCTTGTGATCTCCTGTTGTTCAGTTAATTATTATTGTGTCTGGTTTCTCTTTGTTTGTGATGTCTTTAGTTGCTCTGTTTTAAAGTGATAATCATTAGCCTCATAGGATTTCTTGTTGTTCATACGGCTCGTACTTTGAAGATCATTATTTGTTTAAACCAATTGATGGATGGCATTTGCTACACTTTTATTTTTTACGTATGCATTTTAAATTAGAATTTAGTTTACTAACAAGAAACATAATAATTTGTGCTTGTCTACTGAATAGTTAGCATTTTTACTATTTTTGATAATTATGTGATTCAACCATGCCAGGATTGCTTTTTAGCTAAGCTAAGGTTAGAACATCTGCATGGTAGTTAGGCGTATTCCCATGGAGGAGCCTGAATCTTAATTCCCTTGTAGCCTTTTTAGACTTTAATGGGTTTTGCTGGTGTGCCAAAACCCTTGAGTCTTAAAATGGTGAAATCAAGAATTTCTCAGTTCACAGCAAATAAGCAGATGTGAAAAGACATGGGAGTTTCATGCTTTTGATTGTTAGATAGCCTTAACCTCTCCCAGATACAAATCATTTAAGCATCTTGCAGCCAATTTGTTATGACTCATATAGATGAGGAATTTCTTTGAGTGCATCTGACATTTGACATCATGACAGGGGGATGATATGCATTGGACAAAAGCGTTTTCAGAAAGCACTGGAGCTTCTACACAATGTATGTGATCTAGTTGCGATCTGTTCATCCACTTTGGCTATTCAATAATACTGTAATGGTTTGACTTTATTACTGTTCCTAATTGCATCAAACTCATTTCAGGTCGTGACTGCTCCTATGTCTTCTATAAATGCTATAGCTGTTGAAGCATTCAAAAAATATGTATTGGTTTCTCTAATTTACAATGGACAGGTATGCTGTGTTCTTTTGACATTTACCAATTGAATTTGGGATGTAAGGTTATTCAGAAAGATAGCATACTCTTAGGAGCTGTTTCTTGGAAATTGAATGATGCTTGTGGCTTACAAGTAATTAGTTTTCTAAGGTCATGTTTTTCTTACTCCAGTATTATTCTTCATTGGCTTGGATGTGCATCCTGGCAAGCTTTGACACCCCAAGATCATCTATAATTCATTTCTCGTTTAATGTCTTTGAAACATCATTTTATGTTTCGTTTTTTAGCAGTTCTCTACCAGTCTACCTAAGTACACTTCTTCAGCAGCTCAGAGGAATCTAAAGACCATATGTCAGGTAATTTCAAATTTATGTTGTACATTGCTGGAAGTTTTTTTTTAATTGATTTATAGTTTTTGCATTAATACTTTAATCAGCCAGGGTCATTGCATCCTTGAGAAAAAAATTGAGAAGTTGCTTAACTGAATTTGTAACATAGCTTGCAAAAACAATAGAACCATAATTATGCTGTTTTATGTGTGAGTAGATAGTGTATGTGGAAAGTAAGCACCATTTTTCTTTCTTTTTAAGTATGCATTTAAAAAAAAGACCTTTCTCATGAACCTATACTTATCATGCGACTACCCAGCTTCCTATGATGGAATTCTAGTCTAATTTGCCCAAATGAAAGCTGCATTCACCATGGATATGCTTGGTTGAATCTATTTTAAGATGATAAGTTCCATATTGATCTCTGAGGTTCTCTTATGTCTATCAAATGAAATAAATGGAAATTCTTTATTCTTTTTTAGTGAAATATTTGTTGTTTACACCATCAAAAGTGTTTGTGTCTTTGCATGCAGAATTGTTTTGCAATCATATAGATATATGCAGGTGAGATTTGAAGTTTTAGTTGGCTTCTACTCTCTTAACACATTTATTTTTACCCTTTGAGCAGCCCTACATAGAATTGGCAAATACTTATAGCATTGGAAAAATTTCAGAATTAGAGTCATACATTCAGACAAACAGAGAAAAGTTTGACAGCGTGAGTCTACAAGCACACATTTCCCATTTTCACTTCCTAAGACAAATATAAGATCCCTTCATCATCTAAAATTGGCTCTATCTTCTTTTTCAGGACAATAATCTTGGATTGGTGAAGCAGGTTGTATCATCAATGTATAAGAGAAACATTCAGAGATTGACCCAAACATATTTGACTCTTTCCCTCCAAGATATTGCGAACACTGTGCAACTCAGCAGTCCTAAAGAGGCAGAAATGCATGTGCTTCAAATGGTAGTACCTCATGCAATTATCTCTGATGCTGCACACAGCATTTTCATATATATATATATATATATATATATTATTTTCATTTCTTGTGTGATCCATTTACTGCAAAATACTTATAGTAACTAGATCACTAATAGTGCACACCTGTATCTTATACCATAATACAAATTAACATTTTTATTTCAAATTGTAGATCCAAGATGGTGAGATATATGCAACAATCAACCAAAGAGATGGTATGGTTAGATTCTTAGAGGATCCGGAGCAATATAAAACCTGTGAGATGATTGAGCATATTGATTCTTCTATTCAGAGGTACAGTAGCTGGAATTTTAAACTGTTATTTATAAGTGAAATACTTTCATTCTGCCAGTAGTTTCCAGTGAAAAATATTTGGGGATAAAATTGAACCTGCTCTAATGGCCATTGCTACAATCAATGTCAATAGTCTTAGACCTGCACCCTCAGACCTGCAACCTGAGGGTGCAGGTTGAGTCTTGTGAACAACTACACCATGCCCATGTGATGAAAATTGGACTATCTGCAAGTACCTGCTCTCAAATTTCCACTTCAATGGAACCATAACCGTGTACTCATCTGTTAACACTGAGCAGTATGTTTACCTTGAAGGAATCGTAATTATGGAACAAAATCTCATAAATCTACTTAAGCACATAAGAGCTATATGGATGTCTTTGTCAAAACCGGATTGAAGTCTCCATAATTTTATTTTATTTTCTCTTAAGAGTATATTGATTGACCTTTTGAATAGATCATGATAAACTCACTATTTGTGCTTTGCATCTGATGGTTCGGTAAACCATAAATATAAATTGCATTTTGTTATTTTCACAGTAATAAATGACTTTCAATATCCAGCCAAACCTATTTACTAGGTTGTAGCTGCATTTCAGTCTCGATGAATATTTTGTTTATTCCTTATCTTCCACCATGTTTGTTATACTAGGATAATGACACTGTCAAAGAAGCTGACCGCAATGGATGAACTCATATCATGCGATCCTTTGTACTTGGCAAAGGTGAGCTTATTACATCCATTCCTGTAATACATATAAGCTGAGCTTGTTTAGGTTGTAGTGTGCACTAACCAGTTTGTTCCTGTGTTTGTCTAGGTTGGAAGAGAGCGTCAGAGATTTGACTTTGATGATTTTGACCCTGTTCCACAGAAATTCAACATTTAAGGGAAATTGGAGGATTGTGGAATGCAAGTGATATTTAATTGAGAATGATGCTAAGTTGCTTCCTATAACACTCTATTTAAAGAGATGGAAAATTTAAACCCTTGTTTCACTTGATAAAAAAGGGACAAGCGATGTCAAATTCTTCTTTTTGTGCCTCATTTCTTTATATTTTTCATGTTGAGGTTTGGGGTGGACAGGAATCCTGATACACTGTTGAGTTTGCCTCTACCTGGTGTTTGTTGCCAGGATGAGAAATCAACAGAACTGAATTCTCTTGAATGGAGTGGAAGCAAACGTATAATCTGTGGAAAGCATTTGCTAGACTGACAAGGCAATCTCCTGTTTCTCGAGCATGACTTTAATCTTTTCCCTCAATCAATTCTTTCAACATGGGTTACTGTGCTCCAATTTTTGCTAATTGAGCATATATCATTACAACCACTGAGAAGATGCCTGTATTAGCACAAGATAAACCTGAAAGTAAATGTGCTGGTGCCACTGCCACCAATCAAGTCATCAACACAAAATTTCACCTCTTTTTCAATCCAAAGCTTGCAAAACAATTTTTTCTCGAAAATGAGAAGGTTGTACAGAACAATCCGGGTTTGAAAGCAGAAAAGAGCAAACTGAAACACTGACAGGCCGGCGCATGATGTTGTACAAGGGGGTATCCCCATAAAAGAAAGGGGGACTAAAAAATGAGAAGACGCTCGGTAACCAAATTTTGCAGGTGTCAAAACTAGAATTCTAAAAGGTACAAAGAATGCTATCTAACTCTCTTCACAATCATGGCAAAAGATTGTCATTAATTTACTGTCGTGCTTCTTTCTTTACACAGAACGTGCCATTCTTGGAGCACGGCTGTTTGAAGAGCCATGTGCTCAACCTCCTCTGCGGTTAATTTTGACAGGGTTCCTTTTGGTTTTTTACCTTCTTCCTTGTGCTCTTTCTTATCGCCATCATTCTCATTTTCTTTCTTTTCCTCATCATCCTCTTTCTCCTCCTCTTCTTCATCATCAGATTTTGAAGTTTTGGGTGGTGGTTGGGCTGCCTTAAACAGGGCTATTCTTTCCATTGAAATCCTAAGCCTTTCAGCAGCAGCCTCTTTCACTTCATCTTCAGGCATGTACTCCACACCTCCATCAGCAAGGTCATCCAACCAGCTCTGCAAGTCTGCTTCAATCTCCTTTGTGATTGACGCATCAGATGCTCGGACAACAAATTTGCAGATCATCGTTGTTGTTTCGTCACCCAGATCAACATTTCTGCTCATTTCACTGGCTCCAAATATCATCATGCCCAAGAAGCCTCCATACCAAGTTTTGGCAGCATAGCAAAGCTGTCACACAATAGGGAACTTCAAATTTTATTTTACACAACACATAAAATAGTTTCAGAAAAACTACACAAGGTACAATAACATTGGCTTCTTTCCGAGTTCAAGCTGGTGAAATATGATAGAAACTGGCCAATTTAAAATTGAATGTAACTGAGGTGAGTTGTATAGTATGAGCAACGAGAAAGGGATGAGTTCTAGTGGACAAAACTCAGCTCTAATAGTTAAAACCTCAAACAATAGAGAGAGAGTCCTACCTGAAACCCTGCCACTGTCCGGATGATGTGTGAACAAACTCTGTGGAAAGGCTTGGAAGACAAGGATTTTAGTCCACCGAGGAAAGGAGAAGAACCATATTGCTGCGCAGCAGTGGCCTTGAAGCCACTTCCTTCATAAATGTATGTGCCAGTATACTCTACTACAGCTGGTAAACTAGGCCATAAGCGGAAGAACTCAACAGGCGAAATTTTATGTGGCAAAAGAAGTTCAGTCAGCGGAATTTTGTAAGGCTGGCACCTCAAAATCACAGGTTCTCCTAGTTCTGGTCTCGAGCTTCTCTTCTGTTTCATGATCTGTTGATCCTCCTCAGCATAATCACCATCATTTATTGCACCCCTTCCATAGAATGGGTAGTATAAGACTTGAACCCAGAGGGCACATCTCTCAAAATGGGACACACCCAATGTAACACTGCAAAGTACTGGATCCTATGCACAGAATCAATTGCACAGATCAAAGATTCTGAGAGTGAAGGTATTGCAATAAAAAAAAGAACACTGAAAACAAACAGTATTAACAATGGTGTAAGAGGAATAGCATCCAGTGCCACAAAAGTTACGACCAGAAACCCACCCCACCCCCCCTGAAATTCTAGAAAGATCATCATTTCACCTCACCTACAGTTTTCTTGCTACAGTTAGATACAGCTCAACCATAATTTTCAGAAAAATAGTCAAAGACTTTTTCATTCCTACACCACAGTTAAAAATAATGAAAAGTGGGACATGAATAGCAACTAGAACACAACATCCATTAACAAAAAAATACCCAGAAGGAAGGTATTTGGCGGCAAAAGGTCATATCCTTCCAGAATGAACACCCAATCAATAACATTTATAAATTTGCTTTGATATTTTTATAAAAAAAATTGCCTATCATATGATAAAAAGAGCTTAAGAAAACCACATTGCAAAGTCACACACGGAAAAGAAACAGTGCCAATTTTAGGAAGAACAAGTATTTGAGACGGTACAAAAAGATACCTGTGAAACAAGATTACGCAACTGTCGCACAGCTTGAGTAGATCCATCCATAAAATATAATCCACCGGATAACCCAACTCGAATATCCACCCTATCCAGTTCAAGTTCAGTCAAATTTAAAACCTGCAAAGAGTTCAGAGTGAGTATGATCAACAAAAAAAGAATGTATCTCCATAGCAACATCTACAGAATAGGAAAAATGTGAGAGATTACTATGCTTTTAACTTCTTCTTTTTTGATATCTATGATGTATAGAAACTAACCTCCAAGGTATTGCGTTCTTAGCTTACATAATAACTGCAATATTAGTAAGTTGCTATGCTGGAAAAAGATATTAGAATACAAATAAGTTTGACTCCTCAATCAATTGCAATTAGCACAAACTACAGACCAAGTGATCCAAACACAACTTAAAACTTTCAACCCTAATATTGACAGGGGGGAGTTTGGATTTCAATCATTAAATCAAATATTGTTGCGTAAGCACAAATGCTCTATCAAGTAGAGTTCCTGAGAAACAAACTGCTAGAGACATGTTCTTTTAAACATTAATTTGGGTCCAAGAATTTGTACGAAGTGAAATTTTAGTTACATCTCTTATCCACGACTCCGTTTATTTTGTTCATAACATCCCTCGTTTTAGTGATAAGGAGAGCTACTGAGTCATGATATGGAAGTACTTGACTTCAAGCTTTTAATTACCAATTCATTTTATGCTATATTATACAGAAAAAAACTGCTATATTGGTCAATGGAAGAATCCAAGACTGTTATGAGTATTAAAAAGCTCTAACCTTTAGATGAAGAGTAATCCTACCATCGCCCGAGTCTGCCAAATGATAAGCTTCAACATAGCAAGGATCGCTACTGCCAGTCAAAGTATGTGCAGTAGGCTGAAGCTTGAGCAGTGGAGAGTCAATTCCTTTTGTCAACAAAATAGTTAATTCACTTGGATCTGGTCTCCAAAGCTCTAAAATAGCCCTGTGAACTAATCCTTCCAATTTTCTGTCCTGAGCAGCAGCTGCTTCATAAAACTGAACAGTAAGTTTGTGGTGGCTAAATGGGTAGTCTCCTCTGGCTTCGCTAACGCCAGTCCACCTGAGAGAGAAATGTCACATCTCAATTCCATGCATAGCGAATTTCTCTCTTTCGTTTCTTTTTTTGGTTAAAAAATGAGTTCTCATAACAACATTATTACCATGTGTTTAAGAAGAAAGGCCGGTGAGAACTGTAGAAAACAGATTGAAAAATAACTGAACTTAAATTATTTCTAGTTTACTACTACCAAAAGCATATGCTTCAAATCAATAACAAACAAATTGCTAAAATAGAAGAAAGGAGAAGGTGAGGAGATGCCTAAGCTTGTGAATTCCCAAAATATCTTTCTTTTTCCCTTTTTCGTTTTTGAGTAAAAGAAGATTCCCAAAGAAAAATTGGGAAAAAAAGGGGACATGTCTAGCCTAGGCTTCCTTGTATCGCATTAATATCATGGACAAGAGAAGACATGCATATGTCTTCTCATGTACCAATAAATACACCATGCATACATTGATAGAAGCACACAAAATTGCATTTGAAAACAATTTTGTGTGCTTCTATCAATGTATGCATGGTGCTTCAAAAGAAATAATAATTGCATTTGAAGACATGCATAGGTCTTCTCATGTACCAACATCATCTTTGAATACCTTAAGAAATAATAATTGGCAAGGCTTGAGAAAACAGCTTTGAAAGATTGATTTCATTAAAGCGTATGGGGAAAACGTGTGCAAAAGCCCAAAATGTGCCATGGGTGAAAGGACTGAAGGAAGATTCAATAACTGTGAAACTAATGAGAATTAAGGCACTTTTGATCACAAGGACAGGAATAAAAGAATTCATCTAGCTAGAAGCCTAATGTAGAAATATGCAGAGACACATGCATATCCAACATACAGAAAAACCAACTGGGTTTCACCCAGTTCCATGTCATCAAAATGATGCAGCACATTACAGCTCAATCTGGAGAAAGCATGAGGAAATAATGTATGGAAAGCACATTCTTGGATACAGATACAAACTAGGGAAGATTCAGGGACAGAACATCATACACCGTGTTGCTATAATATTCAATATCATTAGCAGGTTCAATAATAAAAATAATATCAGAACTTTGTCACTCTCAAATTCAGAATTATGGTAATGAGGAGAAATGCACACCTGCTATCAGGATGATTTTGAACATATTTAATCCTCTGCAATATCAAGCGGCACTGGTGCTTGTTGACCGAATCAGCCAAACCATTGTTTCTAAACTCTTCAAGCTCTTTAGACAGTAACTGGCCAGCCCTAAGGCTTCGTGATCCCAATCTCTGAGCACTTAAAAGAACTGCCTGAACATCTTGAAGCCTATTTGATGTATTTGCAGGCGAATCAACATTAAATAGAACCTTGTGGATATTTGATATAATAATGTTCAGTGGATCATCAGGATCATCAGCTAGAAGTGGATCCAAACCTTCTAGATTTATGTGTTCAGCAATAGCCCAAATAAGACGGGCATATATTCTTGGGGTGTTTACCTGTTAAATTGACAAAGATAGCAGATGATCATTGAACCTTTGTCAACTTGGAATAAAATCAGTATTTTGAATGTGAAAGTAGAATGGAGGAAAGGAATAAATAAACAAACATGAATTGAGAGAGTTTAACATTGAGGAAAATAAATCCATCGAGAAATGACAACCATATAACATTGAATTTAACTACATATTTATCCAAATGAGCGTTTCTTTAGCTCCTGACATTCGCAGAAAGCACCCACAAATAACAATAGTTGATCCATCAAGAACTTGGAGTTCCAAACATGAATAGAGAACTCAATATTCCATGCCACATAATTTTCAAGCACCATCAACAGAGTATGAAACAGGTAACATGAAAAGCACTGCTAACCAGCTACAAAACTGATAGTTGAAATCAAGATGCATACACAGAAGAAGAGCTAGCTACTCTAGCATTACATTTGTTAATAAAAGGCCTGGTGTCACTGATGAACATCAAGCAAGCAATTAGCTTTTTTATCTCATATAACCAGAAAGCTTACACAAACATGGTGTTGCACAAAATTCAAAGAAACATAAAAGTATGAAGGCAATGGTTGCCAAAAGCCAGACTGTTGTTTAGTCCACATATAAGTGATCAAGTTTACCAATTTGTTAGAAAGAAATAGTATCCCTCTTATCAGCTGCAAAATCACTAAATGTTATAAACTGGAAAGTGCACTGCAACTCGCGTGACATTCATGCATGGCTAACACCTCAGGCTTTCAGCAAATTTGGATGATATTCAAAGAAGAGTGCATACCTCTCGTAGATCTTTCACAAGTTCACGTTGCAAATTTTGCAACCTTGTCTCATTCAAGATTTGATCTTGAGAAGCACCATCTTTAATAGTTTTCACTCCTCCCCTGGTATCATATATATGGCACAACCTCACAAGCAACTTCAAATAGCAATCAACTGCATATGTCCTGCCATTACAATCCCATTTGACACAAGGCCTGCACACTTCAACAACTTCCAAAGCTGGCTCTGTCCAGTTTAATGCACCATAACCAGTTCCATAAGCCAAAGCTCCAATAACTCTGCTCTCCATTCCTGAGCTCTTTTGTTCAGGCAAAGGTAGAGACAACTGAAAGCAACTTTCCACTAGTGATGCCACCAACTCCTCCCTAAATAAGCTTTTACTTCTCACACTATTGAGATCATCTCTTATCCTTGCATCCTCGAAAAGAGAGGCAATATCAGTGCCAGCAAGAGGTTTCTGACCTCTTCTAACACTTTCTTTAGCAAAAAGGTCAACACAGAGTGCTGTTCTACAAATGCAAGCTAAAGCATGCATACGGTCTGATTCAGCCCTCAGATTTCTCACCATAAGCAGCAGCTTCTTAAACAATGAAACCTTCAAGCATTAAAATTTACCACATCAATGAATGACCAAAACTAGTTAACAAAAGACAAGATATTACTCAATGGTTTTACTCAGAGGATCTTCTTTGACCTCATTTAGAGAAAATATTCCAAAATGTAGTTAAAAAATCACATCACTTAAACAATGCATTTCTTAATCCTACATTGCTTCCATTAGAGCAAATGAAGTCTAAGCAAACTTAATGCACTCTTTTCAGGGCACTACTTACTAACTACTAAGAGCAGTGTTTTGAGCGCTAGTCAAATGTTATTCTGCCTCATTGCTCCCAATATACGGAATTAGTAAATATAAGAATAAAAATCTTACCTGCATATGAAGATCAAGTAGGTGCAGATTTGTAACAACAGCTCTAACAATACTCTCCCTTGCAGAAGAAAACTCTTGCCTATCCCAAAGTGTCAAAATTGCAATAATAGACTGTGAAGCCCACTCTGGCTTCCCTCCAGGCACATCAGCCAAGTACAACATATTAATCCCCACCTCAAAAATCAAAACCGGATCCAACGATGACACCAAAAACGGCGCCAAGTGTGTGACCACATCCGAAACCCCAACCAACCTCTCTGCATTCGAGTCCACAACACTCCCATTAACACCACTGCCTGTTCCTGCTTTCGAAAGCTTCCTAATCACCTCCACACTCCCAGATGCCACTGCCTTCACTGAAAACACAAGTGGAAAAACCGTAGCCCTAAAAGTCTCTACTGGTAAGATCAATGATCTCGACATCAACGCATTCCTTCTCTTCCACACAAAATCCACCATTGAAGAGACCCAATTCGACCTAATCGCCAATGAATTCTCACTATCAACTAACTTATCCCCCGCTAACCGACTCATCCTCTTCGAATCAAACTCTTGAAACAACCTCCCAACTGATTCAAAGGCAACTTTCGAAACCGCATCCGATTTATCCAACATGTTCCCCCCCATCCTCACCCACCAATTCGAGACCTTTTCTAACAAATTCATATTATTCTCACACAGCGTAACCAAATCATCACGTGCTAAAACACAGCCTAGGGTTTCAGTAATCGAGAATCTCAAATTATCACTCTGCGAATCAAAACAACCAGATATTTCCGCGTTGGAATCCGTAATAAGCTTGGAGAGAGCATGAGAAGGCAATGCAGCGAGGATGGATATAGCAGCAGCAGTGACGTCGGGATCAGGGAAGTGGAGATCGGAGCGGATACCGGAGAGGACAGTGTCCCAGAGATCAGCGGTGAGGCGAGAGGAACGGATTAAATCGAAAGCGAGTTTTTTACAGACTGCGGAGGCAGGAGAGGCGACGATCTCTTCAACGGCGGATTTGGCGAGGATAGAAATGTCGCGACCGGCTGCGGATTGCTGGAGAGCTTGGAGAAGTGCGCCAGTCTGGCGGAGAGCGTCATTTGAACGGAGGTCTGCTTGGATCTGAGCGTAAAGAATGTCCATATCGTTGAAATTTTATAAAAAAGAACTGGGATTTATTTCTCTTTTAGTGTTTGGGTGATTTTGGACATGAATGAATGCTTGTTGAATCGAGAGAGAAGGGAGGGCAGGCGGTGATGGGCTGACTAAACGACATGCCGTTTGTTATTTCTTCCCATGATAAATGGTAAATTCTGATATAAAAGTTGATGGGATTTTAAGAGAAGAGTTGATTAACATTTTTTAATTTTTTTTTTCCAACGCAAGTGCTCATGTGAAGTTTCATTTATTTTATGCTAGCACGACGGTTATATTGATATGATAACGTGTTTGTCATGTGGACGCTTGGCTCTTTATTTTATTTTTAATCAAGTGTTTGTATTTTATTTCCTGTATTTTTATTTTATCTTGGTGTTTAAACTTTCAAAAGGAGTTTGACTGAATTTTTTTTTTGATAATTTTATATTTTTAAAAAAAAAATAAGACTAATCTCATTCAATGTTTTTAGCTATCCCTTTTAATAAATGTGTTTTCTGGATATCTAACTTGTGTTATTATCCTTGTAAAAATATAGTAGTGTCTTAACCATTAAATTAATACTTCATTAATATTTTACTTATAATTAGAATAATATAAAACGTGATTAATAAAATTAATGTTTTTTTTTTAGTAATTATTCAAAAAAAAAAACTATTAAGTACACATCCACCGCTATTTAAAGTTTTTTTTTTCTCTTTATCTCATATAATGATGCCAACAAGACACTTAATAAAAACATTAACTAATAAATTAAAAAAAAATGCATTCGATTAATAAATTATTAAACATTAAGATGCTTAAATAAAAATAAATAAATATAAAAGCTTTTCGCAAGGAGTGCTTGAGCATTTTACTCAGGAAACAAAGGTCTCCTCGTTTACTGACTGTTATTATGTTACAGTCACCAGTCTGCTGTCTTCAGCTGTAAAAGCATTTAATTTAATAACTCATCCTTAGAGGATATGATGAGAAAGATCAGCACTTCCAAATATTTTTCCAGTATTTTGAAATCATCTGCAAATTACATCTTCGATGAAGGCAGTGCTGGAAAATCCATGTTCCTCAAATCCCTCCTCAATATTTTCCCAGCGGGGCTCCTTGGTATGGAACTGACAAAGGCTACGCGCCTTATTTTCTTGTATGGTGCGACCTGTTCTTGAGCAAAATACGTCAGCAGAGCATTTTTATGGATTAGAATCTTTAACACAGGCAGGATAGATGATTTGATGATCATAAATAGATTAGACCAGAGGCAGACAAATGATATTTGCAGATCCTCTGTACCTCTATGATATTCATGCACACAGCAACGAAGGAGTATGCAGATAATAGCTCCATTCAACTGGAGATGATGTTGAGGTTTGGGAGATGCATCATCTCCCTCCCTCTCCGAGAATATTTGGGAACGGAATCTGCAGAACTTTTGGCTACTATGATGCCTCCAGGATTTGATGGCAGCACATTGTGATGTTCTTGCCATCCATCCCAAATCCATGAATTCATGTTACAAAACCAACCCTACCAGACAGTAAGCTCAAAAGGGAAAATAGTTATAAGCATTGAGATTAAAAACACCTGCTTCGCAACAAAATCCATCATGCCTCGTTCATTGATGCTGCTCTGAGGCTGTTTCACCAGAAAAGCCATGAGCACCTGACCAGCTTCCTCATCAGGGTATCTGCAAATTCTTCAGTGTATCAGAACTCAGATTCTATTGATTGAGGACCATGATTAGTAGACAGCGCAACAGAATCCAGGAAATTCTTTAATCCCTCTACAAATGCAGCACATAATCAATTGCTCACTCTAAATCATGATAAAGGGAAAAGGGAAAAAAGGACCCCCATAAACTCAAAAGAGTGAAAACTTATGGTATCACGGCCAGAAACTCTGAGATCGATATTACAGAATTCAGTTTATGCTTAATTCTTATTCCTTGATATGCTTCGAACCGAGCCAGAAACTCGGAGATCGATATTACAGAGTTTACCTGATATCCCTTGTATTTGATTAGTTCCTTCAGCCTGCCAACAACGAATAAAAAACCTTCCTCGTCAATATAACAAAGATCACCGGTCCTCAACCAACCATCTGGTTCCAAGGTAGCAGAAGTTGCTCCAGGATCTCCAGCATAACCTGCAGCGCCATCACAGAATCTTAGTCTCAGTAAGGTTCAAGGCACTAAGTAAAAATAAGCAGAATCTTACTTTTGATCACCAGGCAAAATATTTAAATGCATTCACAGATAATTAGTCGTTCATGTGCGTGCTGCGCAGCATGTTCCTAATTGAAATCCAGGGTTTTACCTTTCATTATCGTGGCTCCTCTAATCCAAAGCACTCCTTGCTTGCCTGGGGGCAAGCCGTCACTTGTATCAGGATCAACAATTTTTGCTTCACAACTGGGTGTTAGCTTTCCTGCAGAGCCCCAACGGCGAATTTCTTCTGGACCATTTGACCGGGACACTGGCCCAGTGGATTCAGATAGCCCATAACCCTTCATTTTATAAAAATGAAATGCAGGTTAGCATTTGGAAAAGGCATACCGATCTCATACGAGTAAATGTGGATGACTCCCGTAATTTCTAATTGAAACAACATGCTAGCCAATGGAAAACTGTTCGAGAGCTTAATATATTTTCCTTTTAATTTTCAAGTTAAGAGATGAAAATAGTACTCATCTCTATCAGCCGGGTTGGATGAGACCAATCCTGACCATTTAATTATATTACTGTATCAAAAAATTATTTTAATTTAAAAAGTTTAAGGAATTGCCAAAATAATTTTGTATTATTTTATAACTATAAAAATGAATCATGTTAATGATTATTTGCATCAACACAATATTCTTTTAAGAAAACTCCTATTTGCGCACATATCAAATTGTGTTAATCTCAACTATGCAATATGTTGTTATCTATTTTAACCTTATAAAAAAATAAAAAATAAAAAGAAAATTCAAATATACAAGAGGATATACATGAAGAAAGCCCAAAAAATTGCCCAAATTGGTGGTGAAGAAACAAAATAACAAGTGAAAAAATTAGAGGACCAAAATGACAAGTGAAAAAGTTGGCGCCTCCTCGATCTTAATGTCCCGCAATGTCATGCACCCATGTGCGACAAAATCACAACTCCATAAGAGGGATTTCTTTTCCTTTTTTTTTTTACAGTTTTGGACCGGGCTTTATGTGTTTTATGTGATTTATTTGATTTGATGAGTTTAAATTTTCTCATTTGGCTTATTTTTTTATCATGTTTTATCATGCTCATGCATGTATGTTGGATATGAATGAATGTCTTCATGTATCATTAGTTTATTTATGATATATTGCTTTGGAATGCACACTCATGGGAATTTTAGGTTAAGCAAGGAAGTGGCAACTTATTCTATGACTTTCAGTCAAAGTTTAAATTCGTGAAACCATTTAACTCTTTGTTGAGTGCTCGAACTGATAGTGATTGATATACGTACTATCTCATTACTTATTGAACCCCTAAATTACCTTCATGAGGATAATCACGATGACAGCAAGAGACTCTTTTGAGATTAGATAATGCCTACCTCAATATCTCACGTAAAAGGACATTTATAAAAAGTATGTTCCACAAATACATATTGTTGCATTAAGACATGTTTAGCCCTAAAAAACATCTTGAATTACAGGACTTTGGACTGATAACATGACTACCATTAAATAAATGACCTTTGTTAAATATAGGTTGGATTTTGAATCCCTACAGCTATTAAAAAGGGATTTGCTTGAGACTGAATGTTAGTACATTGCACCCAAAAAAAAATATGAGTTGCTCTGGAAACGACTTGAAGAAACTCATCTCACACATGAAAAACATCCACGATGATGGGCTTTTAAAAATATATATATGGAAGGATAGAGGAAATCATGAAGGTGTCTTTGCAGAATTTAGCAACTAAGACCTTGATGTATTTTTTGGAGCACCGGTGCTTCATTTCTAGGAATATAGACATGTGTCCTATTTTGTAAGAATATAGTTTACTGACTGAATACCCTCGAAATCTATACAAAGTCTTCTTCCAATAAAGGCGCGATAAAGTGCTAATTGAATTGGCTGAATTGATCAAAGTTCTAGATCACCTTCCCCTTTGACTCTTGATGACGATGGAGGGAGATGAAGAGGGAGTCTCATGCTATGAAAGATCTTTGTTATGGGGTAGAAGCCACTCTTTGGATCGATGAAGGAGTTGGTTTGATCCATATTTGATCAAGTTTTCTGTTTGTGTTTTAATGCTGGAACAGTTGGGTTGATTGGAGATCAATTACTGATCATCAGCTACGGGTTGAAGAATTTCAGTGACCGGCAGTTGATTGTCATGTTATTGAACATGCAGGGTACATTAAACATAAAAAATTGATGAAATAATTTCTTTTGAAAAAAAAAAGTCTTATCTTGTTTAGAATAATAACATTTAATAAATATCACATTTCTAAAATGCAATAAGATAAAAATTCAATCATCATACTCATCCAATAGGTTGGTTCATAATCGTCAATGAAACCAGTCTATTGATTCTGAAAATAACAAGATCTCAAAGTTGCCAAAATCAGGGGGTCTTTACTCTGTTTTTACATCTAAAGAACCGATGGTTTGCATAGTGAAAAATTAGATATAATAGGACAAATGACCTTTGAAAACTCCTGTAAAAATATGAGCACAATCTAACAGTCGGATAAAAAATAATGGCCCTTTTAATATGTTATTTTGGTCTTACACAACCAGACCCTTCTTAGTCCTAGACTTGTCCCATTAGTTTATAAATACATTTTTTAAGCCATCTATATAATCTATTTGAAGCAAATTCTCATTTAGTTATGGCAAACTTACATCTGACGACTTAAAATCACTCTTAATCACAAATCTGACTACATTATTGACATTGAAAACAAAGGATAACTACTGTGTGAATAATAATTTTTTGATATTTTAATTGGAGTTTAGTTTTTAGTCTAGAAGTTGGATAAAAATGTCTATTTATTAGTATTTTCTTTCTTCATAATAGCAACATTTAATAAATATCACACTTCCAAAATGCAATAAGGTAAAAATTCAATCATCTGACTTAACCTATCTGTCGGTTTATAATTGTCAGTGAAATTGGTCGACCGGTTCTGAAAATAACAAGGAAGATCTCAAAGCTGCCAAATTCGGGGGGTCTCGACTAGATTTTTTCTATTTAAATAACTGACGGTTCACATACCAACACAATGAATCCAATAACGCAAACGACCTTCAGAAACTTCTGTAAAAATCTAAGCACGATCCAACAGTCAGATAAAAAATAATGGCATTTTTAATCTGTTATTTTGGTCTGGCACAACTAGACCTCCTCTTGGTCCTAGACCTATCCCACTAGTCAATAAATACATTTGTTAGATCATCCATGTAATCTGTTTCAGGTGAATCCACATTTAGTTACGGCAAACTCACACCTAACTGTTTAAAATCACTCATTATCACAAGTACGACTACATTATTGACATTGAAAATAAATGATAACTACTGTGTGAATAATAATTTTTCAAGATTTTAATTAGAGTCTATTTTTTAGTCTAGAAGTTGGACAAAAAATATAGTTTTTGACTCATAAAACATATATGAAAGAAAAAGGTTCATAAAAGTATGGTTTTTATTTAAAACGGTCAACCAATTAATACAATTGGATCCAACTGAACAACTAGTTGGGCCAGATAATTGGACTTTCATCTTGTCTTTTCTTTTAAAGCTCGACGAGGTGAAAATGTGTTATTTCACCAAATCTTGTTCAAACGGTATTACTCCACCAATATTTTATGTTTATAGTTCTAACTAGTATATTGGTTCACGCTCCGCCGTGGAATGGATCATGTTTTAAAAAAAATGCAAAAACAATATTAAGCACTCAAAGAATTTTTTTTAATAGTATTATTAAACCTAATCAAATAGGTTAATTTTGAAACTTCCCAACTCAACTTTTTATCTAACTCAAAGTTTTAATTAAACCGTGTGAGAGCTAGCTCGACTTAAATTGATCAATTTTATAGGTCCAAATGCAATCTTGAAAATCGATAAAAACATGACTTAGCTTTTTTAAAAAAATTAAAATGATAATTGTTTTAAAAAAAATATTGACATAATAATCGACTTCACCCCTCCACAACCCGGGTCATGGACTCTATCGAGTTTAATAATATTTTTTTTGTTTAATTATATGATAAAAACATATGCTCATAAAATTGAGCACCAACCTAAAAATATACATTTATTTGAGACAATTATCCCTAGAAAGCAAACAAAAATCAATAATGCAGTTCATTCCTCAACCAATCCAATATTAAAAGATGAAATAAAAAAACAATTAAAAGACCTAAAACAGAAAAAACATATCATATCGATTGGTAAACTCGTCAAATATGTGAATCGGGTTAGTATGCCAAACCTGTGAACTGGGTTATGGACTCTACTGGACAAGATTGTTAAAATCGCGATTTTAACACGGCACGGAAAGCCTCTCATAAAATCGGATCGTAAAAACGGATCGTAAAATCGTAAGGAATTTTAAAATACATTAAAAAAAAATTCATGCTTCAAATAAAAATTCATACATAGTTCAAGCACCTTAAAAATAATGTTTGTGTTTCTTAGCCATATTTCTTTGTGTTTATATTTTAGTTATTTTTCTTTTAATTTGGTATGTTTATCCTAAATTAAAGTCTAATTTTATTTAATTAGGCGGTTTATTTAAAATTAAAAAAAGTATGGGAAAAAACTGAACAACTTGACTGTTCATCTCATATTTTTCTATTAAAATAAATATTTTTTATGGTTAAGTACTTCCTTATGAATTAATAAGTGAAAAAAGAAGAAGAGAATCTCGTGAAGTGCTCATTCAATTTCAGAAATCTCAGTTCATAAAGGCATTTAGGACATAAAGTGGAAAATTAGTTTATTAACTAGTGTGTACTGTATTGTATTAATTAAGCAGTATTAAAAGCCGTAGACAAGACAACGCATGCTTCAAGTTGCAAATTCTTTTTAGTAGAAAGTGAAGAGAGAAGACTGATTCGGTGAGTCACGGTTACTGAATAAATTGCCTTCGATCTGTTCAAGCCAATCGGCGGGTGACACATGGCAGCTACACTGGATTTTCTTTTGCGGGCAAACTCGTGCAATCGGTGGTGAAATTGCGATTTTATGCGATTTCGCCCGATTTTACCGATTTTAACTGTTTCTGACCCGATTTTGCTCATTTCCGAGTTTTATGAACGGTTTAGCACGTAAAGTCTATATTAACTCGTAAAAACGTACGATTTTACGACTTGAATCGCGATTTTAACAACCATGCTACTGGATTATAATTTGTTTTTTTTCAAATCTATTTTTTATTTAACTATATAATAACAAAAATAAATGATTGCGAAATGAAATATCAACTCAATATCGAGATTGTTTTAGATCATGATAACCTCATAAAAGGCAAAACGAAACTAATTATGAAATTGAATTTCCAATTAACCTAATATCTAAGGATGAAAAAATATAATTTTAAAAAGTTAAACTTGTAAGACTGTGAACCAAGTTAACCAACCAAACTTGTGAATAAGTTCATGGACTTTATAAAATTTAATAACTTTTTTCCGAAATTTTTTTTTAATTATATGAGCAAAAAATATACGATGAAAAAAGTCAAGTTCAATATATATAAAAAAAATACTCCACTAAACTTGTAAACCAGGGCAACCCGGGTTACGCTAATAAACCCGCAAATCATGCTAACTTAATAGAAAGGTAAAATAAAACAAAAAAAATTATGAAACCAAATTCTCAACCATATAAATATTAAAAGATGAAATCATCAAAAACAAAATTGAAAAAAAAATCATAACAAAAATTAAAAAACATGAAGAAAAAAAGAAAGAAAACAAAACATTGTGGATTACTATTGTCATTCACAGTGCAATATGTGTTGTTCAACAATAGTTTCCTCATATTCTTTAATTTTTATTACTTTATAAATTTTAATAACATGACTGTTTTCTAAAATTATTTTTGTAACTATATGGGAAAAAAAATAGACTATAAAAAAAGTCAAGTTTAATTATATTTAAAAAAAAAAAAACCAACCCACCAAACTCATAAACCGGAACAACCTATGTTACCATGGCAAACTCGTAAATCATGCTAACTTTATATAAAAGAAAAAATAAAAAGAAGTAAATTATGAAGTTAAATTCTTAACAATCTCAATTTTAAAAGATGAAATCGACAAAAATAAATTTGAAAAACAATCATTACAAAAATTAAAAAAAAAAAAGTATGGGTGTTGGGTGAATAATGATTCCCCCCACATCCTTTATTTTTTATTATATCATAAAATTTAATAACACGATTTTTTTAAAACTATTGTTTTTAACAATATAAGAAAAAATAGACTATAAAAAAGTCAAGTTCAATTAAAAAAAAAACATCGCATCTATAAACTAGGGCAACCTGGGTTACCATGACTAACCCACAAATCACGCTAATCTCATAGAAATATAAAATAAAAGGGAAAAAAATTAAAAAATTAATTCTCAACTATCTTAATATTAAAAAATAAAATCGACAAATTTATAAAAAAAAATCATAACAAAAAAAAAAACAATGTGGAGAAACACTATAGCAATTAACAGTGTTTTGTTAGGAAAGTTACACTATAATTGGTATTAGGTGAATAGAGGTTTCTTCCACATCTTTTATTTTTTGTTATTTTATAAAGTTTAATAACATGGTTTTTTTTCTAAAACTATTTTTTTTAATAATATGAGAAAAAATAGATAAGTTCAATAAAAATAAAATTAAAAAACTAAATTCTTAAACATCTCAATATTAAAAAATAAAATCAACAAAAATAATTTTTTAAAAAATCATAAGAAAAAAAACAAAAAAAATCATGCATAAAAAATATATATAAAAAAACATTATAGTAATTCATAATATTTTTATAATAAAAATTAAAATATTTTTCAGGTTTCCCGTATCATTTAGTTTTTCTTATAACGTTTTTTTTTAAAAAAAAAAAAAAAAACTAGCCGTGTAACTTATATATATAGGCAACTTATAATTCTTGGGAACATCGATGGTCCCCATAGTCGGATAAATGAAAATTAATAACACAAAAGTGTCTTTCAATGTTTCATTTATCTGGTCTTTTGGTATTCTTTGGTGGTTTTGCCAGTTGTAACGTAGTTTGCTTAAATGGACGAAGATGGAATAATGTAAATTGTATTTAATACCTGTTGTGAATGGTTATATATATATATATATATATATATATATATATATATATATCAAAGATAGAGTTTGATTAATTTGGATATTCGAATAATTGATCATTTTTTAGGTTTGGTTCTGTAGATAAAGATGGTAAAAATAGAGAGAATGTAACTCTTTTATATTTCTTATTTTTAAAATAAATTTATTTTATATCTTTTTTTATTTTACTAATCATGTTTGTTTTTCTATTTTTATTATATTCATTTTTTACAAAACATTTTAATACTTTTTATCAACAACAATTAAAATGTTTTGTTAAAAAACAAATATAATAAAAATAGAAAAAATAAATGTCAAAATAGCATAGGATGAAATTTTTTTGTGAAATAGTACAATTTGATGATATCACGATTGAGAAACATGACATTTCAATAATGTCATGGTTTAGAACAATGACATTAGATATATATAGCGTTTCAGAATTGCAACAACTGATATTGTCGTTCATAACTACGATATTAATAAAATATCATGTTTCTGAATAACAAAATCTAAGTAAATATCATGATTTAATGTTGCGGTTCAAAACCACAATATTTTTAAAAAGATTGTTTTGAAAAATGACTACATATTTGATAAAATGATTGGACAATAACTTATAGTGCGGTGAAAGTTATTTTTCAAAATATTTTTTGTTTAGAAATAAATTAAAATAATATATTTTTTTATTTTTTAAAATTAATTTTAGACATAAGCATATTAAAACAAAAAAAAATACTAAAAAAAATTAATTCACCCAAAACTCCAGACATGGCTATCAGGTGTAATAGGAGGCAGCAGCCACAGAAATCACCATTTCCGACAGATCTGTATATGACAATTAACAAAAAAAGAATTATTTTGCTAGAAGCCAGCTTTAATTTTCAAGCTAATATCGGTCCAACATGACATTAAATAGAAGAAATAATATTTTGAGAGCATGGTTGGTCAGATTCCAATTGGAGATCAGTAATATTCATAGACAGCAAGAGTGTGACTAAAATTAAAGGTTATACCCTAATATAATATTGTAAATTATATATCAGTCCCTCTTATTTGAAAAACGAATTAAATATTTTTTTAATTAAACATGGTCAAAACTGGTCAAGTAACTAATTATTTTGTCTTAAATCTAGAGAGACTATTTAATTCGTTTAAAAAAACTAAAAGAACTAATTGATAATTTGTCAAACCTTCTCTCAAGCAATAACTAGTTACTAGGAAATATTATACCATGTTCAATCCTTTGCCTAATCCCTTTTAATAAGGACGGTATTGTCATTTTAATGACCAAGTTGCTTTTTATAATTATAGTACACTTTGGACCCACTTTGGTATCTTCCTTGTCTCTTGTTTTTTTCTTCATATTTTTATTATTAATATTAGCAAAAGTACAAAAAAATATGGAAAAATATTATATATATATATATATATATATATATATATATGTATCCAATATAACATTATAGTTTATAATAGTAATTCACAGTATTTGTTTTTTTAAAAAAATATTTTTATCAATTTCATAGAAATTAAGATTTAATTTTATAATTATTTTTTATTTAATTTTGTTTTTATATAAAGTTAGTGTGGTTTGTGTGTTTGCAATGGTAACTTAGATTGCTCCGGTTTACGGGTTTAGCTGGATATTTTTTTTTAATTAAACTTAATAGTTTTAAAAAAAATCATATTATTAAATTTTATAAAATTCATGAACCTGATCACAAATATGTAGCAAAACTATATTATTAAACTTTATAAAACCATGTTTTATATATATATATATATATATATATATTTCATAAAGCTGTAAACGTTGCACAATTTAATGATAGAAAAACATTTGTTTGCTATAGAAATTTAGAAATGGTATATTCAATGTCAAATTTATGAGATGTCAATATCCTATTTGCATATAAATATTTTAAAATTATTTTTGTATTATAAATTAATTTTAAATCTAGATCTATTCTCTTAGAATGTAAAACTAGTATATTAAACTAACTCTCTCTCTCTCTCTCTAATAAAAAAACCACTCTTAGATATCCTTGTTGGAGTTGTTATTGATGACACCCTAAAATCCTCCTCTTCTTGTCTTTTTTAATTTCTTTTTAATAAAACAATTATGTTTTTGTAAGAATAAAAATATATTAAGTAAGAAAATGAAAATTCACCTAGTAAAATATATTTATTTTTTAAGAATTTAAATCATTATTTCTATTTATAAATATCTATTTTCATTACAATATAATTAAATAAAAAAATAATTTTAAAAACTATCCTGCATTATGCTGGCAAAAAGCTAGTCCGGTTAATGAATTAGGAAGCGTCAACCAAATATGTCCATATCTAGCCGGATGGGCCCAGTTTTGATTTTAAAATATGCCTTTTAAAATTTTTATTTCTTTACAATCTAGTCCTTAAATTGTTAATTTTTTCCACTTTAAGTATTTTAACATATATTAAAATATAATCCTTAAATTCATCAATTTATCATGATGAAACAAACATGCATTAAAGAGTCGCACCTTCTGTATTATATGATTGCAATTCAACACACATATCACTAGCAATTGTGATTAATCAATAGTTGCTTGCAGTTTTTATAAGAAAAATGAGTTTATATATAATTTTTTTTTATAAGCTAAAAAAAAGTATTTTTATAATAACCAAAATTAAAATTAATATTGTACTTTGATTATGAGATTATATACATAAAGGATATGAATTGGTAACTAATGAATGACATATTGGGGACACGGTCTAGTATTTGTTGATATAAAAAAAAATCCATTTCAATTTAAAAAATTAAATTGTTAGGTAAGGTCTCAAAATATGATTTATATTATATTAAACCCAGACCATTCTAGCAGGTCGACCCGGGGGCTGGACCGATCCGGGATTGTCAAAAGAACGGTCGGTGCAATGACTCGATCAAATCCGGTCAACCCGATGAGTCAACCCGTGACCCGGGCAACCCGGGTGTAACCCAAGTGAGACCTAATATTTTTTTTTCTTTTTCTAATGTAGAATTTGAAATCCATTAGTATATATATTCTATGTTCCCAAGAAAAAAAATTATGTTTTTTCAATATGGGATAAAAAACCTTTTGGTTTAAATGCTTCAACTTAAAAGGATAACATAATATCTTTTTAATGTGAGATTTGAAACCCATTGGTATATAGACTTTATTTTCACAAGAAAAAAGCTATGTTTTTTCAATGTGGGATTTGAAACCCATTAGTATATATACTCTATGTTTTTAAGAAAAAAAGCTTTGAAACTCATTAGTATATATATTCTATATTCCCAAGAAAAAAGTTATTTTTTTTTCAATGTAAGATTTGAAACCTATTAGTAGTATATACTCTATGTTCACAAGAAAAAAAATTATATTTTTTCAATGTGGGATTTGAAACCCATTAGTATATATATATGAGTTTTTTTAATTTTTTTCAGGTCAACCCTCGGGCCAGGTTTAATAACTATGCTTGAAACTAATAAGAATGGTCAAATTCGAACTTGTGATCACTTAGTCAATTAGTACCATAATACAATTTGTTAATAAGCTCAAAGAGTGGCCTCACCCAGTAACCTAAAGGGAATAAAAGACATAGCACTATCATACAATTTGAAACTAATGAGAGTGGTCACATTCAAACTTGTGACCACTTGATCAATAAAGATCTAGTATCACAATACAATTTGTTAATAAGCTCAAAGAGTGGCCTCGGCCAGGATCCTAAAGGGAATAAAAGGATTAGATACAAGAGTTTAGAGAGAAGATAAACTTAGTCTAAAGAAAGGCTAAAAAGCCAAGCTCAAAAGACCTAACTCATCTTAAAAGACACTTTAAGAGATACAGATTTTGGAGATTATTATTGATAAATTAAACATACTCCCAAGCAATTCTATAATTCACATAAAATGAGTTCATAAAATATAACCAATTACATTAATTCATAAAGTCCATTTCCCTTAATCTATAGAACCTGATCAAAGTTTGAGAGAGAGAGAAAGGGTGTTTCGGAGGACAATTAATCAATATTATGATGTGAAAAAATATTTACCCAATTGCTTCCATTGAATTCATGACAACAAGTATGAAGGCACAGGGATATTACACACTATCAAAAAACTATCTTAACTTAATAACTTAAGGTTTTAGGTTAAATCACTACAAGATTACACAGTTTTACCGACGGAAATATTCTGTCGGTGTGTGATCAGGAGTTCGTCAGTAAATTATTTACCGACGGCATACGTCACTCGGCTTTCCTTTCGTCGGTAATTTCACATTCCGTCACTATATTGGTCGGAAACACAAAAAAACCATTTGTCGATGATTTTACAAACAGAATTTGTGCGCCAAAAAAAAAGTTTCCTACTTGAAATATACCGATGGATTTTATTCCGTCGGTGATATCGTAATTTACCGACGACCACGTACCGTCGGTAAATTTGTCGGTGAATGTTTGAAATACCAACCGAATATATCCGTCTGTAAATTCATCGGTACTTACGGTAACTACTGTCAAATGCCGACGGATTAATTCCGTTGGTAAATCTGTTGGTGACTATATGAAATACGAACCGAATGTATCTATCTGTAAATTTATCGGTGATTGTTATTGTCAAATGCCAACGGATTCATTCTGTCGGTAAAACCCTTTGTAATAGTTTTTTCTAAATTTGTTTTTTAAAAATTATATAAATTAATGGTAATAAAAACCAATTATGCAAATAAAATTTATATTAAACATAAAAAACAAAAAAATCAAAGTTAAATAATATTCATCACAAAATGAATGTGTTTCAAAAAAATATTAAATGAAATTTTAAAGGTAAATAATGTTTATTACAAATTATTATAAAGGTGGAGCTGGAGGAGGAGGAGGAGGCTGATGGTTATACGACCAAAAAGGATTCGGCGCACATGTTCCACTCTGTGCCATGTTCATGACCATTTCGTAAAGCTGTTCATAAGCCGCTTTTTGATGTTCAGACTCCGCTCTTTGTTGTGCTTGAGACGCTTGGAGTTGTACATACGCCTCTGATAGGTAGTCGTATTTTTCGGTGAGCTGAGTCGTGTGTTGCTGCAAGGCCACGAACTCTTTAGATTGGGAGCTCCCAATGGTTGAAGCATTACGGGCCAACCGCAAGTTGTCGGCTGTAATGTTGGAGAGCCCATAAACCCAATTTTTATCGGGTCCACCTGACGATCCAACCTCCATCCATAAATTCAAATCAAATTTCGGATGGGTGAAAAGATCGTCCCCGTATCTCTCCCTCAACTGATTATTATAGGTCTCCTAAAAATAAGAAAAGTTATCATCATATTTGATTCAATAACATAATAACTTACAAAATAAAATGGTTGAACAAACATACCATGAAATGTTGAGCACGGTTGTCAATGAACTATTGCACCCCCTTTTGGAAGTCTTAACTTCGCACGTGCGTCTCCACAAACAGCTTCATCGGGCTCAGCTCACGTCTAAGAGACGTAGCCTATAATGAAAAAAAATTATTAACAACAAATTAATTGAACAATATATTTCATTTAAATTAATCTTACCATCCGTTTCGCATGTGCAGCAAATGGAACGAAGCCGCCGGTGTGCATTGTCACCGAGCTATGAATTGGCCGTTTCCGGTTGCCAGCACCGAACTGTGAGCATCGTGTGAACCGCTTAGACGTCACGTGTTCAAGATAGTGCGGCCATATATCTTCTAGGATGTATATCGGTTTGAAATCCCTCCAAACCGCAACATCGTTCCAACCTTGGAACCCCTTATCCCTCGTTGTTGCTCTTTTTTGCCCTTTTTTGTGCTTCGTACCAAAAATCACGCAACCTACTTCACGCAACCAAAAATTACATTTTGAAACATAATTTTTTGTCTAAAAAAAACTTTGTATTGTTTTTTATGTTACCTAGTTGCCGCGTGATTTTCTCACACCCTCCTCAAATAGTGTTATGGTCACTATCCCATTAGAATTTGTCCTGTATATAAATAATTAATTTTAAATAAAAATAATAATTTATTTACAATTATATTAATAATTTATTAGAAATAAGCTGAAAATTATAAATTAGCACCAGCCTCAAATCTATCAAACCATGCATTGATATTTGACTCCATTGAAACAATAGAATCTCCATCGACGATTTAAACACCGATGATATTACTCGGGCGGCCTCAATGTTTATGAATCTAAAAATAAATGAAATTAATGAAATAGTGATTACTTAATAAATTATGTTATAATTTATTTAAAAAATAATAACTAAAACCTTAACAAACTTACATTGAAAGGTAGTCCTTCCACTATGCCTCGTACTTGCAGTAAATTGATTCCGCTGCGAAGGCATGCCACCTCTACTCTGTGAACTAGTGTTGGAAGAGGCAACATCGGTTGACGGCGCAGGTGGTGTAGGTGCCTCTTTTTGAGAGGCACCTAAGAAAATATCATCCTCGCTGCTAGACGAACTAGCTGCGACCATACGTGAACGACCAACTCTGGTTTTCATTCTACGCATCTATCCAATTTTATACAAATAATTATATTATTAAATTCAAATGTTAAAAAAAATTCGACAACACCTTTCCTATACTGGATACTACCCAAATCCATAAACATGCAAATATTAACAATAGCCACAACCAATTGACCCAATCTATACTAATTATTCAAACATATTCAATTGCTAATCTTAAGGTAAATTCAACATTAAGAATTTTCAACAAATTATTCAATAATTATGCCAATACAACAATAAAATATATTCAATAAAATAGATTCGGTCAGCTGTGAGTTATTGGAGAGCAAATATTGTTCATGTTGCCTGCAAGTGATAATGAGTGTATGATATTACAATATATAATTAACAGTATATTACTGACAAAGTTTAATTAGTATTACACAATATAAACTTACTGAATAAAAGGTCTCAACTCATCACAGTTAAATAGAACATAGTTGTGTGCTTGTTTGAACTCTATTTCCGACAAATATCTTCCTCTTACGACATTTTTAGGTGTGGGTCGTTCAATGTTGGAGAATATTAACAAGTTCCCACTAGAAGGCACTTCACCGCCATCATCATGTTGTGGAACGCGATTTATTCTCGTTCTCAGATGAGGTTTGAAATAGTACAAGATAAATTTGAGATCTCCTTAACAATATAGGCCTCACATATCGAAGCCTTAACATGGACCTTGTTCTTAACCTTTTTCTTTAGATTAAACAAGTACCTGCATTGAATTACAATTCAAGTATTTTCAATTAAGAAAAACATAGAAAATACTTTTTATATATGAATTACATTGCAACTGTAATATCTAACCATTCGAATGGGTACATCCATCTATACTACACTAGTCCTCTAGCTTTTGCCTCAAACGGTAGATGTATAAAGAGATGCTCTATTGAGTCAAAAAATGATGGAGGAAATATCATCTCAAGTTTGCATAGTGTCTCGATGATATTCATTTGAAGCCTCTCAATGTGCTCAACATTCAACTTGCTGGAGCATATATCTCTAAAGAAATGACTGATCTCCGTCAGTGCATCCCATATTCCCTCTGGCAACAAATCACGAAAAGCTAATGGGATGAGTGTTTGCATAAACACGTGGCAGTCATGACTCTTCATTCCATACAATCTGCAATCCTCTATATTAACCAGCCTTGATATGTTCGATGCATGTCCATCCAAAAAACACAGACTCTTAAGCCATTTGTAGACTAGCAGTTATGCGTTTTTCTCTAACATGAAGCTTGCCCTTGGTTTTGCAACCCGTGACTCATCATAGACCAACTCCATATTTTTACGGTTACAGTATAAAGCTATATCAAATCTAGCCTTGATGTTGTCCTTTGTCTTCCCCTTCACATCCATAACGGTGTTGAAAATGTTCTCAAACATGTTTTTTTTTATGTGCATGACGTCAAGGTTATGGCAGAGCAGATTAGTCTTCTAATAAGGAAGCTCCCAAAAGATACTTTGTTTTACCCAGTTATGGGTCAAACCAAAACCAGGAAACTTTTGCTTACCTGATTAAAGGCCAAACACAATGTCACCGTACTCTCATACAACATCATGCAATTCTTCACCAGAAAGACGCAGGGATTCAACATCTTTTTTAACTCTGCCAACAAAGAAATCTTTTATGTTCTTTCTGTACTTGTGATTAAGTGGCAAGAAGCGACAGTGAAAGTAAAAAAAAAAAAAGCTTTACCTCTGTTTGCTAGCATGAATACCTTGTTGTTTTCCATGCAGTATGGAAATTCGAGTTTCCCATGCGTGCTACAACCAAAAAGCATTTCATAAGCTGGAAATCATTGATAGTCCACATCAAAGCAGCCCTCATAAGGAAATTTTGTTTCTTTGATATATCATAAGTCAGAGCTCCGGAGGACCACAATTGCGCCAACTCATCAATCAACGGTCGAAGACAAACATCTATATTCCGCCCTGGGCTGCTTGGACTAGGTATGATAGTAGATAAAAACATGAACTCCGGCCTCATACACATTCCCGGTGGCAAGTTATAAACTGTGAGTATGACCGACCAACAAGAATAGAGAGCAACAAATGACCCAAATGGGTTGAATCCGTCTATACATAACCCAAGACGCGCATTCCTTGATTCAGCTAAAAAGTGAGGATGCACATTGTTAAAGCGTTTCCACGCTTCGTCGTCAGAAGGATGCACCATCACACAACAACCGCATCATGTGCTTGGTGCCATGTCATGTGCTCAGCAGTCCTTGGTGACATGAATAACCTCTGCAGTCTAGGTGTGATCGGGAAGTATCTAAGTTTTTTATATGCCACTAAAGTCTTTCCCCTGCTAGTTCTGGGTTTGTAATGAGAATACCCGCATGTCATGCACTCGATCATCTCAACATTTTCAAGGTAGTATAACATGCAGAAGTTAGGGCACATGTCAATTTTCTGGTATCCTAAACCGAGGGGTTTCATCATGGACTTCGCAGCATAGAACTTCTCTTTTAGCCTGTTTCCTTCAGGTAAAATGCTTCTCGCCCATTCAATAATTTTGTCATACTTGTTGTAACCCATTTTTGGGTCCCCACATATAAAATAATAAAATACAAAAAAATTCAAAAACATATATTACAAAAAAAAATATAACAGTGAAAAATGCCAGAGCGCCATAAACATGCTAAAAAAATTGTTTGAGGATTTTCAAAAATATAAAAATTATTTTTTGACAGTATATCATTAACTGATGAGAGCCCCGATGATAAAGAAAATTCAATTTGTGGAAGAAAAATGCAAAATCAGAAGTTTATGGACTCAATTAAATTTTATTGAAGGTTTAATTGAATTTATGGAGATTTTAATTGCAAGAAAAATTGATTTTGGAGTTAATTTGGGCTTTAATTAGGAGAAATTAATTTTCTGGGGTCAAATTATAATTTTTGGAAGTTAATTTGGTCAAATCAGGGGCTTAATTGCATAAATTATTGAAGTTTATGGCCAATTAGGGACTTAATTGAAGAAATCCGAGACCAAGGACTACATTGTAAAACGCGCGCAAATGGAGGGCCGAAATTTGAATCTGATGCTTTTGGCGCCTTTTCCTTTTAAATGAAACGGCGCGTTTTGACCAAAACGGCGCCGTTTCATTCACTGTTGCAAAAAAAAAAAAAAAAAAGAAGCCCAAAACGGTGTCGTTTTGACGGCACTATAGCTCTTCTTCTTCCCCTGGACACACGAGGCAGGGGAAGAAGAAGATTTTTTCTTCCCCTTTTCGCCTAATTACTTTCCTTCTTTTGCTCAAAAAGACGCCGAAACAAGGACACCACTTGCCGACCACTTTCCACGTGTTGGACGGGCGTTGGACGGGCGGCAGCACACCGGCCACCACCATGACGTCCCCCCCCCCCTGTTTTTCGCCTATAAAAACAGGGGAGGAAGAGGAGAAAAAGGAGACGGAGGGAAAGAGAGAGGGGAGAGGAACCGAGATAGAAGAGAAGAGAAGAGAGAGGGCAGAGAAGAAGAAGAAGAAGAAGAAGCAGCATGGAAGAAAACGAAGAAAAACAGAAGAGAGAGAGAGAGAGAGCCACCGCCGGCCACCCCACTGTCAGCGCCGCTTCCTGTCGCCACCAGCAACTCCGCCATCGACGACAGCCACCACAGGTCAGCCCTCAACCCCTTATCTCGTTTTACTGTTCATCTTCTTGCATGCAGAACGTGCTGCAAGAATTAATTGCCCGGTACTGTGCATGTGCACAGTAACTTGGCAAATTAATTCACTGGTTACTGTGCACACAGTAACCCGGTTACTGTGCACACAGCAACCCGGTTACTGTGCGCACAGTAACCAGCCATTTGGGCCTGGGCTGGGACGTCAGCCAGCCCATGCAATTGGGCCTGATCCGGCCCTTTTTTTAAAAAAAAAAATATTATTGTTTTAAAAAATATTTATGATGTTTCCGTTTTTTATTTATGTTATTTTTATTAATATCGGGTAGTATTTTTATGTCGAAAAAATACAAATCGGGTATTAAAATACCCGGTTTTTTTGTCACAAACTTTCAAAAATACAAAAAAAATTAAAAAAAAACATTTTTGTGCATACGGCCAAGTGTCTCAAATCTAAAATATCATATCGTATTTTTCATGTCAAAAAACAATATTTTAGCATGCATTTTGGCTTTAATAACCAGTTTATTAAAGTCAAGAGAACATTGGCCAAAATCTCAAAAAACAACAAAATATTTTATTTTGTTTGATTTTAGTATCAAGGATTATGAATTTATACGTAAATCGTATTCCTGATAAAATATATATATATATATATATATATATATATATATATATATATATTTTCTTTTGACGACTTCGAATAGTTAGTTTTTTACCCGATAAAGATAAGGATCTCCTTACAAAGGAGGACTTTTCTTAAACCGTAAACGAACCAACAATTCAAAAACCACAACACGATTTTAGATTTTATCAGACATTAAAACAATGCAGCCTACCTTAGGTAGGGCGTAGTTGGGGTGCTAATACCTTCCCTTTACGCAACCAGTCTCCGTACTCGATCTCTAACGACCAGTTAAGGTTCCTAGTAACCAGAATACTAGGTGGCGACTCCCAGTCCATATTTTCACATATAGAGACAAGAATTCCTTGTCTCTCCTTATTTTTCCAGGGATAAATTATTCATATTTTTCCTTGAGGGTGGACGATCGCCGCTCCGCCGCACACGTGCGACAATACTCGGCCTCTCTCAAACCGTGATCTGACTTGATGGTGAACACATATGTCATGGGCGATAATTTACTGTGGTTTGTGTAGCCATCCCATAATGGTTCGTCAGAATCTTTCAACAAATCAAAAAACCTAGCTGCATCTGCATTATGTTCTTCTTCTACAATTGGACATTGACTGACATTACCTTGATTCATTCTCATTGCATCCATAACCATATTTCTGTAAGGATTAGTGTTGTCATTTGCCGCTTTATACACGTTGCTAACACTAGAAGTTGACTCAACCACCGTTTCTCTCATTCTACTCTTACTAACAAATACTTGTCCATATGCATACCAACATTGGTAATTCTCCATAAACCTTTTTGTGTAGAAGATGCATCATTACAACATCTAGATGCAGATACCTTTATTTTTTACACTTCCTGCATGGACACCTAATACCGCCTCCAGTAAAATTTCTAGGAATAGATGTTGCGAAATTAATAAAACCCTAAACCCAGTTACAATAATCCATCCTCCGCAATCCTTGGGGTGAATCTCGATACATCCATGAACGATCATCCATGACTTATATCGAACCTCTATAAAATTATGATGACATCATATATTAATTAACTAAGTTAGGTAAATAAACTTGCAAAAATATTACTTTACCTCGAGATTACCAACAAACCAATCACAACTTCTCTTAAATATTAAATATTCATTATCATTTATCAACGTACATACAAATTAATATATATAAATTTATGAAAATTACCAATCCGCAATACCATTGATAAAACTTAAAACGAACCCATCAAACAAGCTATTAATTATTTTAAAACAGCACATGTAACTCGATAATTCCTAAAGTTTTAACAATTTACAAACAAATATAATCTTACAAAATCTAAAACAAACCATAACAAGTATAAAATTATACATTCATATACTACAAGTTTGTCTGAGAAATAACAATAAAACATGTGCATCTACTAACAAAATACATATACTAAAAAAACAATAAAATTGACATTTAAATGTTAAAATTTAAAAAGATAGAATTACTTACAAAAATTGATAAAATCCGTCGGCAAATCAAAACACGGATGTTGTGACCACAAAACTTCAAGAAATATAATTTGTTGTGCTGAGATAAGGGAGATTTTTGTTTGGGGGTTGGTTGTTTGCAGATGGGAAGAGTTGGTATTAGGAAGAAGAAGGAGAAATAAGGAGGAGAGGGTCGGCATGCAGGGAATTATATTAACTTTTTCTGATGGTTTCACCGACGGATTATTTCATTGGTGAGTCTGTCGGCTATTCTGATGGAAAAATCAACACGTCACCGTACGGATCTGCCATATCTAATCCCTCAGTGATTCCGTCGGCATTTTAAATGGTGAACCGGTCACATCACCGTACGGGCTTTCCATTTTGAATCCGTCGGTGATTCCATAGGAAAAAACCACCCTGCCAAAACCTCCACGTCAGCAACCCGCCTTTTTTTTTAATTCTAAACTTTCTGTCTGTAATTCAGTTGATAACTACCGACAGAAACTTTCCATCGGTAGTTACCAACTGAATTACAGACAAAAAAAGTTATGTCGGTAATTTCAACCTCAAATTACCGACAGAAATATTTCGTCGGTAAATCAGTTGCTATTAAACAAATTTCTGGTAGTGATTCCGTCGATAAATCCGTTGCTATTAAGCGAATTTCTAGTAGTGAATCCCAAAACTACTTTTATATTATTTTCTTACACATTTCTTCAAATGAAAATCCTTTAGGTTTGAAACTTATAAAAAATTAATGCTTAATTTTATAGATTAAAATGAAATGGTAAAATTCAAACTTATAATCGTTTAATCATTAAAACTTTAATAACATATTAAAAAACCATTTTAATCCAACAACTTTAATTTTTAAATAAAGTTCCAGGAATAATTTTATGATTTTATATCACTCTCCAACCCATGTAATGCATATATTGTTCCAAGACATGTTGTCATGAATTTTGCATTAACAATCAGTTCCTACAAATTCACTGGTTGTCTATATCAAGGTGCATTGTCTGCAGATTTCTGCATACCGTCCTTTAATCTACGTATTTCCTGAACTGCAGATCTTTACATGACGTTGTAGTTCCAGCATTGTCTGCAGATTTCTGCATATCGAACTTGAACTTGGAGTAACCTGGCTGTTGTTCTTCCAGCAGCTACAGTGCAGATCATATATATATATATATATAAATATATACACTTCCATGACTTTTGCATAGTAACTCATTTCCTGTCACCGTCAAAAAAGTATTTATCTTTTTTATAAGAAGACCCTGTAACATGAATCAAACAATAGTTAATGTACATGTAGAATAAATATAGGATCAACAAGGATGGCGGATAACGAGTTAAAAAGGAACCTTTATCTATTATTGTTCAATCAAGATAAAAATATATGCAGAATATAGAATAGTGAGTCAGCTAGCTTCAAGCAATATTTCATTCTTGTTCTTATCCTTTTGGAAGAAATTAATATTCAATCTGGCTTGAATATATAATTGTATTCGAAGATGTGTTGATGCTTGCAAGCATTTCGAAATTCCATATAATATATATATCCTTCTTTGATTCACTTCCAAGGGTGTGGGTTTGGTACATATAAAGGTGAAAAGAAAGAAATTGTTAAAAGATTTAAGGTGGAGAGTTAAAGATTTTAAAGGGATTGAGTTTTCTTTATTCTTCAAAACTTAAATAATTTGTTTCTACTTTACATGCAGCTTTCGACTGTATTACCATCACCTTACACACACACACACACACACACTTGGTTTTTTTTTTTTTTTTTTTGGTTTTAGAGTTGAAAATTAATTAATTAAATCTCATTTTATCATTTTTTAGAATTACGATATATTTAATAGATAAATTTAACAAAGTGATCAAATTAAATGGGAAATTAATCCACTCATTATAGACTGAAAAATAATCTGTCAGCAGACACCTACCTCACCTAGCACTGATTAACGGGGATGATTTTTTTCTTAATTTTACGGGATCCAAGATGTCTAATATTTTTCCTAAATAGACTTCGAGTTTTACTCTTGGAGAAAAACTTGCCCTGAATAGAAGGGAAGAGACGGTAGAGCTGAAAAATACACCCTACCACACGAATTAGAGGTGGAACCAAGAGTTTAGAATTGGAGGAATGAATACGAAACTAATTAATTTTTGAGGATGCGAAACATGTAAAACTGAAGGGTATAATTAAGAAAATCTAGAGTTTTAGTACTAAAATGTAACATTTTTAAAAAAATTTGGTACGTAGTTTCGCATAATATAAAAAATAAACCTCAATATTTAGAGGAGATAGATAAATAAAATAATATTAATTAAGTTAGAAACAAGAGGAAACATAGTGATCTAAAAACAAAAATAAATATAGTGATCCATGGACAATGGTTAATTTATATGATGTATGCACGCATACATCGCATGAGTGTCTCTCTCTCTCTCTTAATTAATTTTTGAAGTCATTTTATTACAAAATAATACTTAATTTTCGGTTTGAGTTTATAATAACCAAGTAGGTTGTGTACATTTTAATTAATGTCTATGAGGTGTTTAGGTAATGGGGGCATTAACACTTTGGTTTTCAGTTTTTAGAGAGAATATTTATTAATTGTTTTCTGTTATATATGTACACACACCAACCATATAAAACTATTATTAACTATAAAGGATTTATTTATGCATACTTAACTTATAATTAGAAATAATTTAGTTATGTGTGTGTGTGTGTGTTTCATTTTTATAGTGGCGAGGGACTCCACATGAGTGATATAAACCTCTCAGAAGATAATTGCATTGTTAATCAATATGTAATGGAAGCATAAGAATGCATGATCTCATCTTAGAAAGTAGATGATACGAATATGCGAGTTGGGAAAGGTGGGCCAGCTGAGTCCCTTTAAAATACCTGGAAGGAGCAGAAAACACCCAGTAAATACTTAATGATTCTCACATTTTTATAACGGTGAAACTGTAGTTTTTTATTTATTCTTGGTTGGATCTTGATGTTGTTTTCAAGCTGAATAACTTTTGTTGTTACAGCCTAAGTACTCGTCCACCTGTCCCTAATGTTGTCGTTGTTCTTGATTTCTTTTCAGCTTTATTTTGTTTTCACAAATCCCTATTATATATATATATATCATCCCTGGCCAATAAAATAGCTACATTTAATAAGGAAAAGATGGGTGAGGGCCTCTGGTTCCCGCTCTCGTTTGCCATATTGCTCTGATTGAGAAGCACTTCTGAGCACTAATTAAATGACCGCTTCTTTTATGAATTTTGTGCTCCATTTTATAACCATTTAAACTCCTTAAAAAAAAAAAAACACAGTAATCCACACAGTAATTACCTGTTTATTTGTCGACGTACGTTTGATCTGTGCTCTTCATCAACGGCCCAAACTGAGTGCAGAGTCGACATCCAGTCTCCATGCAAACCCTCCACAATCCATTCTCCAAACATCACAAGGAACAACCGTCTGTGAGCCCTTCTCTTTCTGCCACGAATTCTGTAACCTAACCCGGCAGCTAAACGCAGAGGCACAGTCCACAAAAGGCAACAACTTTTCCTTTATCACCAACCAAACCATTACTTCTGGAACTGTATCATACAGCTGTGCTCTCTCTTTACGATCTTCTTTCGTTACCATCTCCATCATCTTCTTGTAAGCCCAGTTTATCCACTGTACGTGATTCAAACCGTCCGATATGAATCCGGGACACGTGTCCCCCTCCAGATTCCTCATTCTCTCCACGTCTGTACACCCTAATAATATAGCTCGACCATCCATGCATGTACTGTATATGTCTGTCACGCACTCCACCGTCACCCAGGATTCCGCTACTGTAGTTTCCCTCTTTTGAGGAAGCATCACGAACATCTGATCTGGCTTACCATAACCCTCAATCATGGGCTGCTTTAACTTGAACTTAAAACACATGGGCTGTTCTTGCTTTTCTTGATCATCGACATATTCTTTAATACTATCTACGGCAAGATCTTGAGAATTATCATTATTGCACCATGTCTTTCCCATTCTTTCTAATTGCGACTCATCATCCTTCGATTCACTTCTCTCTGGTAATAACTGTAAAGTAACAACACTGCTGAAATCACCTCCTGCTCCTTCTCCTTCCCCTTCTCTTTCCTTTTCTTGATCTGAAGATGGTACTCCCGGCACCCTTTTGCTTTTCTTCAATTTATTACTCGTACAAACCCTAACATACTTTCTCTTTCTTCTGGTTGTCTTGAAAGCTACCAATTCTTTGTTGCCAATCACTGAAGAGCTAGAATATAGATCAGTACCGGCAGCCGGCTTCGGTGCAATCGGTCGGAATCTATGCATTATCCGGTTGATTATCGTTTTATCCTGAGCACCAGCACGACCACAAGCGTCAGCAGCAGCAGCTCCTCTTATCACATGCCAGCCATGACAACCATCCATTTCCTTTTCACTCTCCCCCTCTCTCTATAAAAAAGACTCTCTCTCTCTCTCCCTCCCTCTCTCTCTCTCTCTCTCTCTATCTGGAGATAGCTTAGCTCAGACGATAATCATAGGTTAGACGGTGAGAAGGTGTAAAAGCAACACGTGTTAGGGCAAGAAGAAATATTTAGGAGATGTTATTGGGCAGAAGTTCTTGGACATGTGGGGTCCAGTGAGGGAGAAAAAAAAAGTTGCGTAATTGAGAGCGTTGAGGATGGTCCCATAGTAAGGAACCAATTAGAGAAGGGAATGTGTAGAGCATTGCCGAAAGGATGGGGACACGTCACACGTAGCCTAGGCTGTGAAAGTAGAGTCACTGTTAACTGAAGTGGAAATGCCACAAAAAGCTGGTTCTGTTAGGTTCGAGAATGGGCACACGTGGTTTGCTTCTATTAGCATTTCACATAAAAAACTCGTTCAGAATTTAATTCCTTCACGCGCTCTCCCTCCACCATGTGATCAACCCCACCAGGTACTAGACTAGCCGGTGTCTATAAGGCTTCAATTAAGTTTGGTTTGGTATCGTTAAGTATAAAAGCATAGTTAGTACACGCGCTCCAAATATTTTTTTATGTAAAAAACAAAAATGGTGTAGTAAAGAAAACTCATCCTCGCATTATTGATTTGATTTAAATAATATGAATATAAAATTATAATAATAAAAAAAATGAGGTTTGAGCTTGGAAAATCTATTGTCATCGTTATAAAACTAAGATAATCTTGTAAAAAAAAAATTAAATGGTAAAATTAAAATAAATTAATTTAAAAAAAATAAAAAAAAAAATCAACTTATGTTAACCTTTGAGGTTGGTGATTTTGGTCATAAACTCATAGCTAACCTAATAAAAAACAAACCATAAAAAATAACAAAGCAAATCTAAAAAAAAAAGATAACAAAATGAGAGAAAAAAATCATATTAAAAAACACGCAAATTTAGAAGAACACCTTAAACCTGGTCTAATCTCTGAAACTTATAACCACGCTACAGACCTACTTCTAAGAAAATGATATGACGGTCATCCACACGATACAAACGCACCAACAATTCTTTATATATATATATATATATAAAGTTATAAAAATACTTTGAATAACCTTTAAATTTACAATAAAATCAATGTAAAATAATAATAATAAAAAAAAAACTCTTGTGAGATTGTTATGTTGATTTTGTCTATAAAAAAATCAAAGTAATGACATTATTTTGAAAAACAATTGGAAAGACCGAAACACCCATGAGTAATAAGCATTATTTTTTTTTAATTCTAGGGTTAAATTAGTAACTTTACCATGCAATAAAAAATAAAAATGACTATTTTAACTCTATACAATTTGTAAAAACAATTGTGTCATGGTAAAAAGACAATCTTACTTCTAATGTCTAGTTCAAAGTTTTTTAATTAAAAACAATAATGTCATTTCACTATTATAATGAATAGTAAAATGTTTATTGGGCTATAATTACTTCTCCCTCTTCTTTAGCTTTTTTTCAATCCAATTCAAGATTAATTTAATGTGAAATCTAGATTATAGGTTAAACGAGTTAATTCAAAATAATTAAATTTTTTAATAATTTTATTTAAAAAATCAATCTTAATTTTTTTTAAAAAATCAAATTAATTTTTAAACTTGTTAATTTATCAAATTAATCAGTCAAACTATATAAACTTTTAACAAAAATGTTAAAAGAGAGAGTTTAGTTCAGCATTATGATGCTGGGGAGGATATATATATATATATATATTCCTATCTGTGGAAGAGTGTCACGCGCCAGCCAGCTGGTGTGGAGAATGTGAAGAGTATTACTGTAAGAAGAGGACGCAAGAAAGATTTGCTGGATTTGTTGTGCCATCCTCTTTCTTTAAAGGGTAACGACCACATGCAATGATCGGGTTGGTTGCTTTCGGTATGGCACCCTGCATCCTTTCTTGTAAATCCACGCTTAAACTCGAACATCTGGCCGGACGATATCTATTGCACAAGTAATTAAAAGAATAACTTTATAGTAAGTGGTCTATTGAAAGTAAAACGTTTGTTTTTTTCGGTAATTTTAAGCTTGAATTCTATAATTATTAATATAATAATTATTAAAAATTTATATAATCATTAATTTTATAACTTATAAAATTAATTGAAATACATATAAACTAACTTAAATACTTACATAAAAAAAAGGACACTACCAGAAAATCAATAAATACAAACGGAAATACCGAGGGAATATTTCCGTCGGTAAATTTCCGAGGGATTTTACCGACGGAAATATTCCCTCGGTATATACTGAGGGAATTACCGTTGGAAAAAAAATTAAAACAAAGCAAAAAAAAAATGACTACATGTCGGGAAATCCGTCGGTAAAATGTGAACACTGTTCATCATGTCAATTACAAAGGGAATTACCGACGGAAAATTCCGTCGGTATTTTCCAGAGAGCTCCAGAACTGTTCATCTTCCAATTACACTGTTAATTGTTTTACTTTACGGACAAAATCACCGACGGATTGAAAATTCGTCGGTGTGTTTTGGCGGTTTTCTGAAAAAATTCAATTGATTTAAAATTTTCATTTAAATATTACATACGGAATCACCGACGGATTGAAAAATCATTGGTCATTTTTGGCGGTTTCTAAAAACTTTTTACGAAATTGAAAATTTAAATTAAATATTACCGACGGAATTACCGACGGAATAATTAAAAAATATTAATATTAAATTATTCGTCGGTAAATCCGTTGGTAACGCGCCCCAATAAAAAACCTGAATCCGCTTATTTCACAAGAGACAGACTCATTATTTCTTTTTCTTCTTCTACTGCTTCTTCTTCTTCTTCTTCTTCACTATATGTAAAAAACATCAATATCTATTTCTTTCTCTTCTTTTCTCTCCTCATCTCCTTCTCTTTTCCTCCATGCTCGGGTATGTCTTCTTCTTCTTTCTTCTTTTATCCTCTTAGTTTTTTTTAATTAATATGCTTTACGGATTTTTTTTTCCTTAGCTTCACTTGCAAGTATATTAAGGTAAGATTTTTTTTTCTTATTTTTTCATGATTTTTTTCACTATATTTGCTTTTATTTAATTTTAATTGATTTTGTTTATAATAATTGTATAAATGTTGTTGTGAGATTTTTTTTTCGTATTAGATCAATTTTTAGTTGATTTATTTATAGGATTTTTAAATTTTTAGCAATTGCAACTTCATTTTTTTCATATGAATTTTTTTAGTTGAATTAATTTTTTTGTTTTATTTTTTTGAGTTGATTTTCTTTTTCTTTTTTCCAAGCATTTTGAGTATATATTATACAATGTTGATTTATGTTAATTTAATTATTTTATAAAATGAAATTTTTTTTAAATGTTTTTAAATAATTACCGACGGATTTACCGACGGAAATTTCCGTCGGTAATAAAAAAAAAATTACCGACGCGTAATATTACCGACGGATTTACTGGCAGACAAAAAATTACCGACAAAAGATTCACCGACGGAAATTCTCCGTCGGTGATTTCGTCGGTAAATTAATTACCGATGGAGTATGTGTCTTACGCCGACGGAAAAATTCCGTCGGTAAAACTGTTAAATCTTGTAGTGGGAGTTTATGGGTTGCAAATTCAACAATATGCATATTTATTAATCATTTCAACATAAGCTTAAAATGCTTTTGCAAAAATAAAAATAATTAAGGGTGTGTGTATATATATATATATATATTATTCTATCTAATATTAATAATTAATGGAGGTATTTTAGTTAACAAAATAAAATTTCCATATTCTTCACACTAGAAGATGTAATTTTTGTTATTTTTGAAGAGCATCTCATTCTTTGATTTCTAAGGGATGTAACATCTTCAAAAAATCTACATTCCTTCTGTAAGCAAATATATTTTATAACATCTAATATCTTTTCATATGAAGAATTAATTTGAAATTCTTCCACAGAAAATTAACGCGTGCACGCGTTAATAATATCCAAATGATATACTGCGAGCTCTAATTTTCTCTTGTCGACAAAAATGTGTCCCCATCGTATATGGAGACATAGTTGACAATTATTGAACAAGATCTTTCTTTATATTTATTTTTTGTATTTGCTTGGAAAATGTGATTCTCAAAATTTTAGTTCTATTGGAATAAGAATTAGTCTCCGAGCTAGTAAAAATCTTTTTCATTTTCTCTAGCTAGTCGGGTATATTTCTCCCATTTATTATCATCCCAGTTAATAAATCAGGAATTTCTCAAAGAATGAATTTCTTTTCCATGAAAAATATAATATAATAACAAGAATAAGAGGATCATTACCCATTCCCACATGTTAACATATATATATATATATATATATATATATATATATATATAATGCACACAATGCTTATTCACCTAAAGTCCCATCCAGTCACCGCTTAAGCTGATCCTTAATAACTCAACCATTTTTTAGATTAATCACCAAATCTGCAGTAACCTCCGGTCACTTCCCGTCATCTTGCTGGCTCACCATCACCATCGTCGTGTACGCATCATTAACCCACTGTACCCTGTTTAAACCATCCGAAATAAACCCAGAACACGTGTCATTCTCATATTCTCCACGTCCGTTCTAACCAATGACACCGTATCCATGCACTTGTCTGCCACACTCTCCACTGTCAACTGCGTCCCCACTATTCTCTGTCGGGTAATGGGACCTGACATTTCTAAACCACCCATATCATGCATCGAGCAACTACTGGTTATTATTGACGCCAAATAATAAATCCTCATCTTTCCTTATGATCGATGGAGAGCTGGGACTGAAAGAGAGAAACAACAGTAACCATCTGACAAACATCGCTTTTCTGTTATTAGATCAGTAGTTTCTAATCAGAAATCAATTGCAACGTTAGCTTGAGACCATGATGTTCCGTTTCTGTGACTTGATTTGATTATATTGGTATCATCTTTTGCCTTCCTGTCTTCTGATACTGCTCCAAACTATTCTTCTTAAACCTAACGTACTTTCTCTTCTTTCATCCTTAATAAACCAATCCATTCTTGGTCTCTGACTTCCAGTTACTGGAACTTTAGTCTCCTTCGAACAGTTTTGAACCAAATTGGCTCGAATCCGAGCGTTATCTGATTGATTATTATCTTATCTTTAAGTCTGGAGGACCAAGCTTCCACGGGCCACCCATCTCCACCATATATATCTTCTCTTCCACCACCACTTCCACTCACTTCCACTCTGTCAGACAATCACTATCGCTCTCTCTCTCTCTCTCTCTCTCTCTCTCTCTGTCTGACTGTAGTTGAGTAGGTTATCTCCCTGACGATAATCATACAAGGGCATCAGGGTGGTTAGGTCTACACGCACCACGTGTCTAGGGCTCCCACAACACAATGAAGATACCTGATTGGTTGATTTTCTTTCCACGGGGCCCACCCAGAAAGTACTAACAACGGAGTTTCTTTATGAACCATGTTAAATCATCCAATGAGAGATGACGACGTGTCGATGTTCCCTCGAAAAAAGATGACACGTGGGCTTTGTTTTGGGGTAGCATTAAGAAGCTGGTGTTGGAGTTGGAGTTGGAATTGGATTTTCCTAGGGGTAGGTTCCAGAACTCGCACACGTGTTTCAATCTTATTAACTTGGAAGTTGGACAAGTAATTTAGATTTAAATAGCTGAACTTTATTTTTGTTCTCCTCCACTCTCTCGATTTAGCGCGTGGTAGCTTTGCTTGAAAGAAGATTATTCCTGAAGATTAGCGAAGTTTTTTTAAAAAAAAAATTAACTACAATAAAAATATTTTCAATTCTCACTTAGTTTTTAAAAAATCATAGCAGTTGAAAATCGTAGCTCTCACTTACAGTTTTCACTAATGAATTTTTTTTAAATCACAGAAATTAAAAATTATAATTTTTCATTGACTATGTTATTTTTCAAAAATGATTTCTACCAATGTTATTTTTTCAAAACTTTGTAAAAACAGGAAGCAGCATTGTGATGGTAAGGGTTGTCCACGCACTAGGTAAGAGGGTGGGCTAAGGTTTCTTTTCCTTAAATTCGACATCTGTACTAGAGGACGCGTGGATGGTCTGATAACCAATCGGATCTGAGGAAAGATATTGCGAAAGGGAAAAGTCGTTCTCGTTTTGATGGGTTTGGCTCCTCTGGTCCAGTAATTTGCGTCCAATGTCCTCCAATCACCGTTCAGATTCTGCGATGTCCACATCATGTCAAAAAGGTCACATCGATTTTCTTTCCCTTGTCCTTTTCTGTTGAAGCATCAGTGATCAGACTAGAGTTCATTTCTCCCTTGCTGATTAGCTAAAGCTTTATAGCATATTTATTATAACTCTACTGGTTTGACTCGGTTACCAAACAATCCTGATCTAAATTAACTTATAATAATAAAAATAATACTATTTTAATATTTCATATAAAATAATTTAAAACATATCTTACATTATTATACTTCATATGAAAAGTTTATATAATTATCCCACATGAGAAGTTAAGGAATACTTCATATAACTAAATGTTATATATATAATTATTCTACATGGAAAAATTAAAAATTAAAAACATTCCAATGAAGGCTACACATATAGTTATTTCACGTTTAAAAATAAAAAACTATTCCATGTGGATTTAGACTATAAATATAGTTATCTCACATGAAAAAATTAAAAAATATTTTATAAATATGTAGATTATAAAAAAAAAAATATGAAGTCAGATATTCTATATTTTTTGGGTTTATTAAAAAAATATATAAAAAAAAGGTTGGGTCTTACCTAGATTTGACCAGGCCAATTGTAAACTTGAGTTTTGACCATTTGAAACTCCACTAGAGCCTCGGATCACTTGAATCCTAAATCAATATGTCAAGTCGAGTTAAATTTTATATCTATATTGTATTGAATTATTAATAGACATATATTTTTTAAAAGATTACAACAATATGAAGAAAATGACAATTATACATGTTCATCTTCATGCACCACATTACCACAATACAAGTAGATATCAAAGGATTTTAGTTAGGGGTGAGCAAAAAAACCGATAAACCGATTAAACCGGAAAAACCAGAAAAAAAAATAACCGAAAAAACCGAACCGAAAAAAAAAACCGAATTAACCGATTAAAAAACCACAAAAAATTCCGGTTCGGTTTGGTTTCAGTTTCTAAAGTTCGAAACCGATTGAACCGAACCGAACCGGTTCAACCATACAAGCACTTTAAAAAAAAACAAGTATAAATAGAAAAAACCCTACACCTAAACTAACTTTCAGCAGACGCTGCCCCCCCCTCTCATCATCTTCGCACTGCCCCTCTTTCTCTCCCTCTCATCATCCCCCTCCCTCCCCCCTCTCATCATCTTCTAACAGCCCCCCTTTCTCTCCCTCTCATCATCCCCCTCTCTTTTCTCTGCCTCTCATCATCTTCTCATCTCTCCCTGTAGGCCCCCCCTCCCTTTCTTCTCTCCTTTTCTCTTTGCTTCTCATCTCTCCCCGTAGGCCCCCCCTCCCTTTCTCTCTATCTTTCATCTCTTTAAGTTCACCCCTGCATTAACATTTTATTTAATCAAACTACATGGGCAGATGGGCAGATAAAAAGAGATAATTTTTTGAAGATTAAGATTCTAACTCCATTTCAAGTTTATCTCTGCATCTTGTGGGTTGTTGTTTTTTTATTATTATGTTATAATTTGCTTGGAGTTTGTGGGTAGATCTGTTTTCTTGAACAACAGAAATCGAGATTTGTTTGTAATTTGTGGGCACTGGACAGAGGAGAGAGAGAGAAGGAAAACAGCCACTCATCGTGCCTCCACCACCATCGCCACCGTGCCTATGCCGCTAGCAGCACCGCCACGACGTCACCGCAGGTAATCTCTCGCCGCCCCGTCTCCTTCTCCGTTTGCCCTCGTCGTTTGTTTCGTCTACATGCAGAACGTGAATTAATTCACGTTCTGCAGCTGAAAGAGGCTGGTTACTGTGCTTAGGCACAGTAACCAGCCCATTTGGGTAATGGGTCGGGTTGGCCCAACCCACTGATATGGGCCGGGTCAGGCCCATTTCATTTTTTTTTAATTATTTTTTTTCAGAATTTTGACAATTTTTCCAGCACATTTTTTTTTTTTTATCAATTTTGCTTAATATCGGTCTGTATTTTACATCGTAAAAATATAAATCTGGTATTAAAATACCCCGTTTTTCGGTACTGTTCACACATGTAGTTGGGCCTGACCCGACCCATTCAGAACAAAAAAAAAATCAAAAATATTTGTTTCAGCATTTTATAATTTTTCCGCGTATTTTTTATGTCATTTCGATTAATATCGGGCAGTATTTTTACATTGTAAAAATATAAATCCGGTATTAAAAAAAAACAATTGAAAAAAAGAGAAAAAAAATGTTTTTGTGCATACGGCCAAATGTCTCAAAAGTTAAAAAATCATTTTGTATTTTTCATACACAAAAAAAAAATGTTTTAGCATGCATTTTGACTTTAATAACCAATTTATTAAAGTCAAGAGAATATTGGCCAAAAGTTAAAAAAAAAACAACAAAATTTTATTTTGTTTATCTTTTAATATCCGTGGCATGACATTATACGTAATACATATTCTGGATATTTAATTATTATTTTTTTAATAGAACTTGGGATATGACATTACATGTAATGCGTATTCCGAACAATAAAATTAAAAAAAACACAACACGATTTTAGATTTTATCAAACATTAAAACAATGCAGCCTACCTTAGGTAGGGCGTAGTTGGGGTGCTAATACCTTTCCTTTACGCAACCAATCTCCGTACCCGATCTCTAAAGACCAATTCCTAGTAACCAGAATATTAGGTGGCGACTCTCACTCCATATTTTCACATATAGAGACAGGAATTCCTTATCTCTCCCTATTTTCCAGGAATAAATCCATATTCCATTTTTTGTTTTCCTTGAGGGAGGACGATCGCCGCGCCGCCGCACATGTGTGACACGTTTTAACAGTGTGCATCCTCACTTTTTAGCTGAATCAAGGAATGCGCGTTTTGGGTTGTGTATAGACGGATTCAACCCATTTGGGTCATTTGTTGCTCTCTATTCTTGTTGGCCGGTCATACTCACAATTTATAACTTGCCACTGGGAATGTGTATGAGGCCGGAGTTCATGTTTTTATCTGCTATCATACCCAGTCCAAGCAGCCCAGGGCGGAATATAGATGTTTGTCTTTAACCGTTGATTGATGAGTTGGCGCAATTGTGGTCCTCCGGAGCTTTGACTTATGATATATCAAAGAAACAAAATTTCCTTATGAGGGCGGCTTTGATGTGGACCATCAATGATTTTTTAGCTTATGAAATGCTTTTTGGTTGGAGCACGCATAGGAAACTCGAATGTCCATACTGCATGGAAAACAACAAGGCATTCACGCTAACAAACAGAGGTAAAGCTTTTTTTTTTTACTGTCACTGTCGCTTCTTTCCACTTAATCACAAGCATAGAAGGAACATAAAATATTTCTTTGTTGGTAGAGTTAAAAAAGATGTTGAATCCCTGCGTCTTTCTGGTGAAGAATTGCATGATGTTGTATCAGAGTACGGTGACATTGTGTTTGACCTTTAATTAGGTAAGCAAAAGTTTCATGGTTTTGGTTTGACCCATAACTGGGTAAAACAAAGTATCTTTTGGGAGCTTCCTTATTAGAAGACTAATCTGCTCTGCCATAACCTTGACGTCATGCACATAAAAAAAAACGTGTTTGAGAACATTTTCAACACCGTTATAGATGTGAAGGGGAAGACAAAGGACAACATCAAGGCTAGATTGGATATAGGTTTATACTATAATCGTAAAAATATGGAGTTGGTCTATGATGAGTCACGGGTCGCAAAACCAAGGGCAAGCTTCGTGTTAGAGAAAAACGCACAACTACTAGTCTACAAATGGCTTAAGAGTCTGCGTTTTTCGGATGGACATGCATCAAACATATCAAGACTGGTTAATATAGAGGATTGCAGATTGTATGGAATGAAGAGTCATGACTGCCACGTGTTTATGCAAACACTCATCCCATTAGCTTTTCATGATTTGTTGCCAAAGGGAATATGGGATGCACTGACGGAGATCAGTCATTTCTTTAGAGATATATGCTCCAGCAAGTTGAATGTTGAGTACATTGAGAGGCTTCAAATGAATATCATCGAGACACTATGCAAACTTGAGATGATATTTCCTCCATTATTTTTTGACTCAATAGGGCATCTCTTTATACATCTACCGTTTGAGGCAAAAGCTAGAGGACTAGTCCAGTATAGATGGATGTACCTATTCGAATGGTTAGATATTACAGTTGCAATGTAATTCATATATAAAAGTATTTTCTATGTTTTTCTTAATTGAAAATACTTGAATTGTAATTCAATGCAGGTACTTGTTTAATCTCAAGAAAAAGGTTAAAAACAAGGTGCATGTTAAGGCTTCGATATGTGAGGCCTATATTGTTAAGGAGATCTCAACATTTATCTCGTACTATTTCAAACCTCATCTGAGAACGAGAATAAATCGCGTTCCACAACATTATGATGGCGGTGAAGTGCCTTCTAGTGGGAACTTGTCAATATTCTCCAATATTGGATGACCCACACCTAAAAATGCCGTAAGAGGAAGATATTTGTCGGAAATAGAGTTCAAACAAGCACACAACTATGTTCTATTTAACTGTGATGAGCTAAGACCTTTTATTCAGTAAGTTTATATATGTGTAATACTAATTGAACTTTGTCAGTAATATACTGTTAATTATATATTGTAATATCATACACTCATTATCACTTGCAGGCAACATGGACAATATTTGCTCTCCAATAACTCACAGCTGATCGAATCTATTGTATTGAATATATTTTATTGTTGTATTGGCATAATTATTGAATAATTTGTTGAATTGTAATTCTTAATGTTGAATTTACCTTAAGATTAGCAATTGAATATGTTTGAATAATTAGTATAGATTGGGTCAATTGGTTGTGGTATTGTTAATATTTGCATGTTTGTGGATTTGGGTAGTGTCCAGTATAGGAAAGGTGCTGTCGAATTTTTTTTAACATTTGAATTTAATAATATAATTATTTTTATAAAATTGGATAGATGCGTATAATGAAAACCAGAGTTGGTCGTTCATGTACGGTCGCAGCTAGTTCGTCTAGCAGCGAGGATGATATTTTCTTGGGTGCCTCTCAAGAAGAGGCACCTACACAACCTGCGCCGTTAACCGATGCTGCCTCTTCCAACGCTAGTTCACAGCGTAGAGGTGGCGTGCCTTCGCAGCGGAATCAATTTACCCGCAAGTACGAGGCACAGTGGAAGAACAACCTTTCAATGTAAGTTTGTTAAGGTTTTAATTATTATTTTTTAAATAAATTATAACATAATTTATGAAGTAATCACTATTTCATTAATTTCATTAATTTCATTTATTTTTAGATTCACAAACATTGAGGTCACCCGAGTAATATCATCGATGTTTAAATCGTCGATGGAGATTCCATTGTTTCAATGGAGTCAAATATCAATGCATGGTTTGACATATTTGAGGTTGGTGCTAATTTATAAATTTCAGCTTATTTCTAATAAATTATTAATATAATTGTAAATAAATTATTATTTTTATTTAAAATTAATTATTTATACACAAGACAAATTCTACTGGGACAGTGACCATAACACTATTGTGAGGAGGGTGTGGGAAAATCACGCGGCAACTAGGTAACATAAAAAACAATACAAAGTTTTTTTTAGACAAAAAATTATGTTTCAAAATGTAATTTTTGGTTGCCTGAAGTAGGTTGCGTGATTTTTGGTACGAAGCACAAAAAAGGACAAAAAACAAAAACAACGAGGGATAAGAGGTTCCAAGGTTGGAACGATGTTGCGGTTTGGAGGGATTTCAAACCGATATACATACCAGAAGATATATGGCCGCACTATCTTGAGCACGTGACGTCTGAGCAGTTCACACGACGCTCACAGTTCGGTGCTGGCAACCAGAATCGGCCAATTCATGGCTCGGTGACAACGCACACCAGCGACTTCGTTCTATTTGCCGCACATGCGAAACGGATGGTAAGATTAATTTAAATGTAATATATTGTTCAATTAATTTGTTATTAATAATTTTTTTTCATTATAGGCTACGTCTCTTGGACGTGAGCCGAGCCCGATAAAGCTGTTTGTGGAGACGCACGTGCGGAGTCAAGACCGCCAAAAAGGGATGCAATAGTTCATTGACAACCGTGCTCAACATTTCATGGTATGTTTGTTCAACCATTTTATTTTGTAAGTTATTATGTTTATTGAATCAAATATGATGATAACTTTTCTTATTTTTAGGAGACCTATAATAATCGGTTGAGGGAGAGATACGGGGATGATCTTTTCACCCATCAAAATTTGATCCGAATTTATGGATGGAGGTTGGATCGTCAGGTGGACCCGATAAAAATCGGGTTTACGGGCTCTCCAACATTACAGCCGAGAACTTGCGGTTGGCCCGTAGTGCTTCAACCGTTGGGAGCTCCCAATCTAAGGAGTTCATGGCCTTGCAGCAACACACGACTCAGCTCACCGAAAAATACGACCACCTATCAGAGGCATATGTACAACTCCAAGCGTCTCAAGCACAACAAAGAGCGGAGTCTGAACATCAAAAAGCGGCTTATGACCAGCTTTACGAAATGGTCATGAACATGGCACAGAGTGGAACATGTGCGTCGAATCCTTTTTGGTCGTATAACCATCAGCCTCCTCCTCCTCCTCCAGCTCCACCTTTATAATAATTTGTAATAAACATTATTTACCTTTAAAATTTCATTTAATATTTTTTTGAAACACATTCATTTTGTAATGAATATTATTTAACTTGATTTTTTGTTTTTGATGTTTAATATAAATTTTATTTGCATAATTGGTTTTTATTACCATTAATTTATATAATTTTATATTATGTATTCTAAATAATTTTTTTAAAAAATTTTTAGAAAAAACTATTACAAAGGGTTTTACCGACAGAATGAATCCGTTGGCATTTGACAATAACAATCACCGATAAATTTACAGATAGATACATTCGGTTGGTATTTCATATAGTCACCAACAGATTTACCAACGGAATTAATACGTCGGCATTTGACAGTAGTTGCCGTAAGTACCGATAAATTTACAGACGGATATATTCGGTCGGTATTTCAAACATTCACTGACAATTTTACCGACGGTACGTGGCCGTCGGTAAATAATGATATCACCGATGGAATAAAATCCATCGGTATATTTCAAGTAGGAAACTTTTTTTTGGAGCGCAAATTCTGTTTGTAAAACCATCGACAAATGGTTTATTTGTGTTTCCGACCAATATAGTGACAGAATGTGGAATCACCGACGAAAGGAAAGCCAAGGGACGTATGCGGTCGGTAAATAATTTACTGACGAACTCCTGATCACACACCGACAGAATATTTCCGTCGATAAAACTGTGTAATCTTGTAGTGATTTAACCTAAAAACTTAAGTTATTAAGTTAAGATAGTTTTTTGATAGCGTGTAATATCCCTGTGCCTTCATACTTGTTGTCATGAATTCAATGGAAGCAATTGGGTAAATATTTTTTCACATCATAATATTGATTAATTGTCCTTCGAAACACCCTTTCTTTCTCTGTCAAACTTTGATCAGGTTCTATAGATTAAGGGAAATGGACTTTATGAATTAATGTAATTGGTTATATTTTATGAACTCATTTTATGTGAATTATAGAATTGCTTGGGAGTACATTTAATTTATCAATAATAATCTCCAAAATCTGTATCTTTTAAAGTGTCTTTTAAGATGAGTTAGGTCTTTTGAGCTTGGCTTTTTAGCCTTTCTTTACACTAAGTCCATCTTCTCTCTAAGCTCTTGTATCTAATCCTTTTATTCCCTTTAGGATCCTAGCCGAGGCCACTCTTTGAGCTTATTAACAAATTGTATTGTGATACTAGATCTTTATTGATCAAGTGGTCACAAGTTTGAATGTGACCACTCTTATTAGTTTCAAATTGTATTATAGTGCTATGTCTTTTATTCCCTTTAGGTTACTGGGTGAGGCCACTCTTTGAGCTTATTAACAAATTGTATTATGGTACTAATTGACCAAGTGACCACAAGTTCGAATTTGACCACTCTTATTAGTTTCAAGCATAGTTATTAAACCTGACCCGAGGGTTGACCTGGAAAAATTAAAAACAATTATGTATATATTCTAATGAGTTTCAAATCCCACATTGAAAAAATATAAATTTTTTCTTGTGAACATAGAGTATACACTACTAATAGGTTTCAAATCTCACATTGAAAAAAAAATAACTTTTTTCTTGGGAATATAAAATATATATACTAATGGGTTTCAAATCCCACATTGAAAAAACATAGCTTTTTTCTTGTGAAAATAAAGTCTATATACTAATGGGTTTCAAATCTCACATTAAAAAAATACTATGTTATCCTTTTAAGTTGAAGTATTTAAACCAAAAGGTTTTTTTATCCCATATTGAAAAAACATAATTTTTTTTCTTGGGAACATAGAGTATATATACTAATGGATTTCAAATTCCACATTAGAAAAAGAAAAAAAAATATCGGGTCTCACTTGGGTTACACCCGGGTCGCCCGGGTCACGGGTTGACTCGTCGGGTCGACCGGATTTGATCGAGTCATTGCACCGGCCGATCTTTTAACAATCCCGGACCGGTCCAGCCCCCGGGTCGACCTGCTGGAACGGTCCGGGTTTAATATAATATAAATCATATTTTGAGACCTTACCTAACAATTTAATTTTTTAAATTGAAATGGTTTTTTTTTTTATATCAACAAATACTAGACCGTGTCCCCAATATGTCATTCATTAGTTACCAATTCATATCCTTTATGTATATAATCTCATAATCAAAGTACAATATTAATTTTAATTTTGGTTATTATAAAAATACTTTTTTTTAGCTTATCAAAAAAATTTATATATAAACTCATTTTTCTTATAGAAACTGCAAGCAACTATTGATTAATCACAATTGCTGGTGATATGTGTGTTGAATTGCAATCATATAATACAGAAGGTGCGACTCTTTAATGCATGTTGGTTTCATCATGATAAATTGATGAATTTAAGGATTATATTTTAATATATGTTAAAATACTTAAAGTGGAAAAAATTAACAATTTAAGGACTAGATTGTAAAGAAATAAAAATTTTAAAAGGCATATTTTAAAATCAAAACTGGGCCCATCCGGCTAGATATGGACATATTTGGTTGACGCTTCCTAATTCATTAACCGGACTAGCTTTTTGCCAGCATAATGCAGGATAGTTTTTAAAATTATTTTTTAATTTAATTATATTGTAATGAAAATAGATATTTATAAATAGAAATAATGATTTAAATTCTTAAAAAATAAATATATTTTACTAGGTGAATTTTCATTTTCTTACTTAATATATTTTTATTTTTACAAAAACATAATTGTTTTATTAAAAAGAAATTAAAGAAGACAAGAAGAGGAGGATTTTAGGGTGTCATCAATAACAACTCCAACAAGGATATCTAAGAGTGGTTTTTTTATTAGAGAGAGAGAGAGAGAGAGTTAGTTTAATATACTAGTTTTACATTCTAAGAGAATAGATCTAGATTTAAAATTAATTTATAATACAAAAATAATTTTAAAATATTTATATGCAAATAGGATATTGACATTGAATATACCATTTCTAAATTTCTATAGCAAACAAATGTTTTTCTATCATTAAATTGTGCAACGATTACAGCTTTATGAAATATATATATAACATGGTTTTATAAAGTTTAATAATATAATTTTGCTATATATTTGTGATCAGGTTCATGAATTTTATAAAATTTAATAATATGATTTTTTTAAAACTATTACGTTTAATTAAAAAAAAAAATCAACTAAACCCGTAAACCGGAGCAGTCTAAGTTATCCTTGCAAACACATAAACCACACTAACTTTATATAAAAACAAAATTAAATAAAAAATAATTATAAAATTAAATCTTAATTTCTGTGAAATTGATAAAAATAATTTTTTTAAAAAAAAATACTGTGAATTACTATTATAAACTATAATGTTATATTGGATACATATATATATATATATATATATAATATTTTTCCATATATTTTGTACTTTTGCTAATATTAATAATAAAAATATGAAGAAAAAAACAAGAGACAAGGAAGATACCAAAGTGGGTCCAAAGTGTACTATAATTATAAAAAGCAACTTGGTCATTAAAATGACAATACCGTCCTTATTAAAAGGGATTAGGCAAAGGATTGAACATGGTATAATATTTCCTAGTAACTAGCTATTGCTTGAGAGAAGGTTTGATAAATTATAAATTAGTTCTTTTAGTTTTTTTAAACGAATTAAATAGTCTCTCTAGATTTAAGACAAAATAATTAGTTACTTGACCAGTTTTGACCATGTTTAATTAAAAAAATATTTAATTCGTTTTTCAAATAAGAGGGACTAATATATAATTTAAAATATTATATTAGGGTATAACCTTTAATTTTAGTCACACTCTTGCTGTCTATGAATATTACTGATCTCCAATTGGAATCTGACCAACCATGCTATCAAAATATTATTTCTTCTATTTAATGTCATGTTGGACCGATATTAGCTTGAAAATTAAAGCTGGCTTCTAGCAAAATAATTTTCTTTTTGTTAATTGTCATATACAGATCTGTCGGAAATGGTGATTTCTGTGGCTGCTGCCTCCTATTACACCTGATAGCCATGTCTGGAGTTTTGGGTGAATTAATTTTATTTTATTTTTTAAATTAATTGTTTTAGTATTTTTTTTGTTTTAATATGCTTATGTCTAAAATTAATTTAAAAAAATAAAAAAAAATTATTTTAATTTATTTCTAAACAAAAAATATTTTGAAAAATAACTTTCACCGTACTATAAGCTATTGTCCAATCATTTTATCAAATATGTAGTCATTTTTCAAAACAATCTTTTTAAGAATATTGTGGTTTTGAACCGCAACATTGAATCATGATATTTAATTAGATTTTGTTATTCAGAAACATGATATTTTATTAATATCGTAGTTATGAACGACGATATCAGTTGTTGAAATTCTGAAACCTTATATATATCAAATGTCATTGTTCTAAACCATGACATTATTGAAATGTCATGTTTCTCAATTCGTGATATCATCAAATTGTACTATTTCACAAAAAAATTTCATCCTATGCTAGTTCGACATTTATTTTTTCTATTTGTTTTTTAACAAAACATTTTAATTGTTGTTGATAAAAAGTATTAAAATGTTTTGTAAAAAATGAATATAATAAAAATAGAAAAAAAAACATGATTAGTAAAATAAAAAAAGATATAAAATAAATTTATTTTTAAAATAAGAAATATAAAAGAGGTACATTCTCTCTATTTTTACCATCTTTATCTACAGAACCAAACCTAAAAATATTCGAATATCCAAATTAATCAAACTCTATCTTTGATATATATATATATATATATATATATATATATATATATTAAATACAATTTACATTATTCCATCTTCGTCCATCTAAGCAAACTACGTTACAACTGGCAAAACCACCAAAGAATACCAAAAGACCAGAAAATGAAACATTGAAAGACACTGTTGTGTTATTAATTTTCATTTATCCTACTATGGGGACCATCGATGTTCCCAAGAATTATAAGTTGCCTATATATATAAGTTACACGGCTAGTTTTTTTTTTTTTTTTTTTAAAAAAAAAAACGTTATAAGAAAAACTAAATGATACGGGAAACCTGAAAAATATTTTAATTTTTATTATAAAAATATTATGAATTATTATAATGTTTTATTATATATATTTTTTATGCATGATTTTTTTTTGTTTTTTTTCTTATGATTTTTTTAAAAATTATTTTTATTGATTTTATTTTTTAATATTGAGATGTTTAAGAATTTAGTTTTTTAATTTTATTTTTATTGAACTTATCTATTTTTTCTCATATTATTAAAAAAAAATAGTTTTAGAAAAAAAACCATGTTATTAAACTTTATAAAATAACAAAAAATAAAAGATGTGGAAGAGACCTCTATTCACCTAATACCCATTGCACTGTAACTTTCCTAACAAAACACTGTTAATTGCTATAGTGTTTCTTCAAAAAATTTTTAATTTTTTTCCCTTTTATTTTATATTTCTATGAGATTAACGTGATTTGTGGGTTAGTCATGGTAACCTAGGTTGCCCTCGTTTATAGATGCGATGTTTTTTTTTTTAATTGAACTTGAATTTTTTATAGTCTATTTTTTCTTATATTAGTAAAAACAATAGTTTTTAAAAAAATAATGTTATTAAACTTTATGATATAATAAAAAATAAAGGATGTGGGGGGGATCATTATTCACCCAACACCCATACTCTTTTTTTTTTGAATTTTTGTAATGATTGTTTTTCAAATTTATTTTGGCGATTTCATCTTTTAAAATTGAGATTGTTAAGAATTTAACTTCATAATTTACTTCTTTTTATTTTTTCTTTTATATAAAGTTAGCATGGTTTACGAGTTTGCCAAGGTAACATAGGTTGTTCCGGTTTATGAGTTTGGTGGGTTGTTTTTTTTTTTTTTTAAATATAATTAAACTTGACTTTTTTTTATAGTCTATTTTTTTCCCATATAGTTACAAAAATAATTTTAGAAAACAGTCATGTTATTAAAATTTATAAAGTAATAAAAATTAAAGAATATGAGGAAACTATTGTTGAACAACACATATTGCACTGTGAATGACAATAGTAATCCACAATGTTTTGTTTTCTTTCTTTTTTCTTCATGTTTTTTAATTTTTGTTATGATTTTTTTTTCAATTTTGTTTTTGTTGATTTCATCTTTTAATATTTATATGGTTGAGAATTTGGCTTCATAATTTTTTTTGTTTTATTTTACCTTTCTATTAAGTTAGCATGATTTGCGGGTTTATCAGCGTAACCCGGGTTGCCCTGGTTTACAAGTTTAGTGGAGTATTTTTTTTATATATTGAACTTGACTTTTTTCATCGTATATTTTTTGCTCATATAGTTAAAAAAAAATTTCGGAAAAAAGTTATTAAATTTTATAAAGTCCATGAACTTATTCACAAGTTTGGTTGGTTAACTTTGTTCACAGTCTTATAAGTTTAACTTTTTAAAATTATATTTTTTCATCCTTAGATATTGGGTTAATTGGAAATTCAATTTCATAATTAGTTTTGTTTTGCCTTTTATGAGGTTATCATGATCTAAACAAATCTCGATATTGAGTTGGTATTTCATTTCGCAATCATTTATTTTTGTTATTATATAGTTAAATAAAAAATAGATTTGAAAAAAAAACAAATTATAATCTAGTATAGTCCATAACCCAGTTCACAGGTTTGGTATACTAACCCGACTTACCCGATTCACATATTTGACGAGTTTACCAATTGATATGATATGGTTTTCTGTTTTAGGTCTTTTAATTGTTTTTAATTAATTGTTTTTCTATTTCATCTTTTAATATTGGATTGGTTGAGGAATGAACTGCATTATTGATTTTTGTTTGCTTTCTAGGGATAATTGTCTCAAATAAATGTATATTTTTAGGTTGGTGCTCAATTTTATGAGCATATGTTTTTATCATATAATTAAACAAAAAAAATATAAAAAATATTATTAAACTCGATAGAGTCCATGACCCGGGTTGTGGAGGGGTGAGGTCGATTATTATGTCAATATTTTTTTTAAAACAATTATCATTTTAATTTTTTTTTAAAAGCTAAGTCATGTTTTTATCGATTTTCAAGATTGCATTTGGACCTATAAAATTGATCGATTTAAGTCGAGCTAGCTCTCACACGGTTTAATTAAAACTTTGAGTTAGACAAAAAGTTGAGTTGGGAGGTTTCAAAATTAACCTATTTGATTAGGTTTAATAATACTATTAAAAAAAATTCTTTGAGTGCTTAATATTGTTTTTACATTTTTTTTAAAACATGATCCAATCCACGGCGGAGCGTGAACCAATATACTAGTTAGAACTATAAACATAAAATATTGGTGGAGTAATACCGTTTGAACAAGATTTGGTGAAATAACACATTTTCACCTCGTCGGGCTTTAAAAGAAAAGACAAGATGAAAGTCCAATTATCTGGCTCAACTAGTTGATCAGTTGGATCCAATTGTATTAATTGGTTGACCGTTTTAAATAAAAACCATACTTTTATGAACCTTTTTCTTTCAAATATGTTTTATGAGTCAAAAACTATATTTTTTGTCCAACTTCTAGACTAAAAAATATACTCTAATTAAATCTTGAAAAGTTATTATTCACACAGTAGTTATTATTTATTTTCAATGTCAATAATGTAGTCGTACTTGTGATAATGAGTGATTTTAAACAGTTAGGTGTGAGTTTGCCATAACTAAATGTGGATTCACCTCAAACAGATTACATGGATGACCTAACAAATGTATTTATGGACTAGTGGGATAGGTCTAGGACCAAGAGGAGGTCTGGTTGTGCCAGACCAAAATAACAGATTAAAAAGGCCATTATTTTTTATCTAACTGTTGGACCGTGCTCAGATTTTTACAGAAGTTTCTTATGGTCGTTTGCGTTATTGGATGTGTTGGCATGTGAACCGTTAGTTATTTAAATAGAAAAAATCTAGTCGAGACCCCCTGAATTTGATAGCTTTGAGATCTTCCTTGTTATTTTCAGAACCGGTCGACCAATTTCACTGACAATTATAAACCGACAGATAGGTTAAGTCAGATGATTGAATTTTTACCTTATTGCATTTTGGAAGTGTGATATTTATTAAATGTTGCTATTATGAAGCAAGAAAATACTAATAAATAGACATTTTTATCCAACTTCTAGACTAAAAAATAGACTCCAATTAAAATATCAAAAAATTATTATTCACACAGTAGTTATCCTTTGTTTTCAATGTTAATAATGTAGTCAGATTTGTTATTAAGAGTGATTTTAAGTCGTCAGATGTGAGTTTGCCATAATTAAATGAGAATTTGCTTCAAATAGATTATATAGATGACCTAAAAAATGTATTTATAAACTAATGGGACAAGTCTAGGACCAAGAAGGGTCTGGTTGTGTAAGGCCAAAACAACATATTAAAAGGGCCATTATTTTTTATCCGACTGTTAGATTTTGCTCATATTTTTACAGGAGTTTTCGAAGGTCATTTTTCCTATTATATCCAATTTGTCACTATGCAAACCATCGGTTTTTTAGATGTAAAAACAGAGTAAAGACCCCCTGATTTTGGCAACTTTGAGATCTTGTTATTTTCAGAATCAATAGACTGGTTTCATTGACGATTATGAACCGGCCTATTCGATGAGTATGATGATTGAATTTTTATCTTATTGCATTTTAGAAATGTGATATTTATTAAATGTTATTATTCTAAACAAGATAAGACTTTTTTTTTTTTCAAAATATATTATTTCATCAATTTTTTATGTTTAATGTACCCTGCATGTTCAATAACATGACAATCAGCTGCCGGTCACTGAAATTCTTAAACCCGTAGCTGATGATCAGTAATTGATCTCCAATCAACCCAATTGTTCCAACATTAAAACACAAACAGAAAACTTGATCAAATATGGATCAAACCAACTCCTTCATCGATCCAAAGAGTGGCTTCCACCCCATAACAAAGATCTTCCATAGCATGAGACTCCTTCTTCATCTCCCTCCATCGTCATCAAGAGTCAGAGGGGAGGGTGATCTAGAACTTTGATCAATTCAGCCAATTCAGTTAGCACTTTATCGCGCTTTTATTGGAAGAAGACTTTGTATAGATTTTGAGGGTATTCAGTCAGTAAACTATATTCTTACAAAATAGGACACATGTCTATATTCCTAGAAATGAAGCACTGCTTCAAAAAATACAACAAGGTCTTAGTTGCTAAATTTTGCAAAGATACCTTCATGATTTCCTCTATCCTTCCATATATATATTTTTAAAAGCCCATCATCGTGGATGTTTTTCATGTGTGAGATAAGTTTCTTCAAGTCATTTCCAGAGCAACTCATATTTTTTTATGGGTGCAATGTACTAATATTCAGTCTCAAGAAAATCCCTTTTTAATAGCTGTAGGGATTCAAAATCCAACCTATATTCAACAAAGGTCATTTATTTAATGGTAGTCATGTTATCAGTCCAAAGTCCTGTAATTCAAGATGTTTTTTAGGGCTAAACATGTCTTAATGCAACAATATGTATTTGTGGAACATACTTTTTATAAATGTCCTTTTACGTGAGATATTGAGGTAGGCATTATCTAATCTCAAAAGAGTCTCTTGTTGTCCTTGTGATTATCCTCATGAAGGTAATTTAGGGGTTCAATAAGTAATGAGATAGTACGTATATCAATCACTATCAGTTCGAGCACTCAACAAAGAGTTAAATGGTTTCACGAATTTAAACTTTGACGAAAGTCATAGAATAAGTTGCCACTTCCTTGCTTAACCTAAAATAACCATGAGTGTGCATTCAAAAGCAATATATCATAAATAAACTAATGATACATGAAGACATTCATTCATATCCAACATACATGCATGAGCATGATAAAAAAAATAAGACAAATGAGAAAATTTAAACACATCAAATCAATAAATCACATAAAACACATAAAGCTTGGTCCAAAACTGTAAAAAAAAAAAGGAAAAGAAATCCCTCTTATGGAGTTGTTATTTTGTCGCACATGGGTGCATGGCATTGCGGGACATTGAGATCGAGGAGGCGCCAACTTTTTCACTTGTCATTTTGGTCATTTAACTTTTCCACTTGTTATTTTGTTTCTTCACCATCAATTTGGGCAATCTTTTGGGCTTTCTTCATGTATATCCTCTTGTATATTTGAATTTTCTTTTTATTTTTTATTTTTTTATAAGGTTAAAATAGATAACAACATATTGCATAGTTGAGATTAACACAATTTGATATGTGCACAAATAATAGGAGTTTTCTTAAAAGAATATTGTGTTGATGCAAATAATCATTCACATGATTCATTTTTATAGTTATAAAATAATATAAAATTATTTTGGCAATTCCTTAAACTTTTTAAATTAAAATAATTTTTTGATACAGTAATATGATTAAATGGTCAGGATTGGTCTCATCCAACCCGACTGATAGAGATGAGTACTATTTTCATTTCTTAACTTGAAAATTAAAAGGAAAATATATTAAGCTCTCAAACAGTTTTCCATTGGCTAGCATGTTGTTTCAATTAGAAATTACGGGAGTCATCCACATTTACTCGTATGAGATCGGTATGCCTTTTCCAAATGCTAACCTGCATTTCATTATTATAAAATGAAGGGTCATGCATTTCATCGAGATTTGCTTGTAGTTTGTGTGTACCGGGCACTGAGATTTGTTTTCGGTTTTACTGGTTTTTGAACAACAAAAACCGAACCGAACCGAAACCGGTCGGTTCGAACCGGTTTCGGTTTTAAAATTTTAAAATTAATAATGTCGGTTTGGTTAATTTTTTTTATGTAAAAACCGGACCGAACCGGAAATGCTCAGCCCTAATTTTAGTCCTTATAAAGGTGAAAAAGAAAAATGGGTTAAAAATACTCGACTTATTCAGTCATAAAGGAGAATATGATAATTTTTTATTATTTAGATTTCTATACTTGAATCTATATTTAAAAATAATTAGTTATACTAATGCTAAACATCTACGCAACATGCCTAGGCTCAAAAGCCACGGTCATGTTAACCCCATACTTGGGATGCTGGGCATGTGCACGTGGTGCATGCCCACACATTACTAGACGAGCAACCCAGTGCCATTATAGGGCTCGGACGGTGCACCTAAGCCCAACAACTATAGGCCCACACAACATGTCTGGGTCTATTTTTCGTCTTTAATGGGCTTAGACAACTCGTTTGAGACTAACACTTTTTTAGGATTTTTTTTACTAAACCAATACATTTTGGATCACACTCTCCCTACACTCATAGGTTATAAAAATCTCTCTTGGCCTACCATATCTCTATCTCATTAATATTTGTATAAGGAATATTTATCCATTATTAAAATTATCAAGAAACAATTACACTTCAACCCCTCCTCTCTCTATATATCTATAAAAAAGACTCATAGGTTATAAATACATCATGAACCCTTAAAGTTCAAGGTTCACAATCTTTTCATTCGTAATATTTTTAGCATTCATATTTTTAAATTTTATCTTTCTAAAATATTATTGTACTTTCTATCTCTACAAAAATATTTACATAAGCATTTGAGATGCCCCTATATCCATAGTTATCAAACCCGGCCTGGGGGTTGACCCGACCAAGAGGTCGAGTTTCATAGGTCAACTCGGGTCAACTCGGATCAACTTAAATTTTTTTAAAAAAATATATTTAAAGTTTTAATATTTCATATGAAAAAATTAAGAAAAAATCCATGTGAATATAGGCTATACATGTTGTAAATAATGAAGTTTAAAAGAATATATATATATATATATATATATATATATATATTTTAATTATTCCACATTGAAAAGTTATTATGTTATGCCTTTAAGTTAAAGTATTTAAACAAAAAACGTTTTTTATCCCACATTGAAAAAAATAACTTTTTTCTTGTGAACATAGAGTATATATATTAAAGGGCTTTAAATCTCACATTGAAAATGTAACAGTCTCAATTCGTAAACTCAAAAATATATTATATATATTCGTAGTTACCAAATTTTTTTATATATATATATATATATTTTTTTTTTTCTCGAAATTTCGGCAGAGTTTCCTTTGTATTCTTTAGGTACCAAGTTATCGACTCAATCATTTCTCAACCTGTAACATCAATCACAATATTCGTCCCATCATTTGGACATCAAAAACTCAAGCATATTTTGATATCTCAATTCTATTTTCTATAGAACACTACAATAAAACTAATAAATTCTTAACATGCATCGTCTCTTTTTATATATATTTATATATACACAACCAACCATAATTCAACTTAATAATAATAACCTTACAAATTACATCATACACAAGATAATAAGTTAAACATTACAATTTTAGATATGGAAGCATATTACAACAAAATATTAGTTCTTCCAAGTACATTAATCACATAACAAAATTATTTATCCGAGCATCTACTTCCCAGATCGAGGGTGCGATGTACCTAAAAACATAATTGTATTAAACATGATTAAAACAATTGCACAATTCAATAAGTAACTGATTAAGGACTAATTATTTATATACATTAAGGTGATTTTCATATCATAGAATTGATTGTCTTATTTTCTTTTTGAAATTTCTAATTTCATAAATTCTCTTCTAGACAGGGATAGATCTACTAAAATAAAAAATATCAAGAGTGTCTCCCATAACCCAGCATATTTAACTTCAAAGTTCTATGATTTATTTTACATCGAGTGATTATCCCATTAATTTGACAAATTAATTTTTCTTAACATGGTCATTCTACCAGGCATAAATTTCAATAATCAGGAAATGATCTTCAAGGCTCGCCCATTCACCAGGGCATTATTTCCAGTAACTACCCATTCACCAGGGTATTATTTCCAGTAACCAGGAAATAATTTTTCAAGGCCTGCCCATTCACCAGGGCATTATTTCCAGTAACCACCCATTAACCAGGGCATTATTTCCAGTAACCAGGAAATAATTTTTTTACAAGGCTTGCCCATTCACCAGGGCATTATTTCCAGAAACCAGGAAATAATTTTTCAAGGCTTGCACATTCACCAGGGCATTGTTTCTAGTAACTAGCACTAATATTTATAATCTATAAAGTTCCTTGTACAATAAAAATATAAACTGATTAATTACTCAAAGGTGTTGAACACCTACTCCATTCATATAACAATACTTATAAACTTTCATCTTCCCATATATTCCAAACAATTGTATTAAACCTCAAATCCCCTAAATTATTCCTCTCTTGGCCAAATATTCAATTAAAATGGGGAAAATTAATTTTTGTTTCTTTTATTTAAAATTAAACACTTACCCAATCATAATTCATGCTTTCTAACATGGTTCAAACATAATTTGCATTATTCCTATAAATTATAACATAAATCCACAACTTCACATAATCATCATTTTGCATAATCCTTCATCAAACATAAAATTAAAGGAATTAATCATTTAGAACATGTTATTTACCTCACTTTGATAAGGATTTAAGGAAAGAATGCAAGAAAAAACAAGTTTTCTTCTTCTCCCTCTTCAAACCCTAGCTTGAAATCCTTCCTTCAATGCACTCACCACCTTAAAATCAACCCCCTCTTGATGTTTAATTAAGTTAATCACTCTAATTACTCACTTTAATTAGTGAAATCAATGAGCATTTAAGTAGAAAATCACACAATTCTTCCCCCTCTCTTTGTTTCAAACTCACGGCTAAAAGAGGAGAAGATGAAGCATTTATAGTCTAAGTTTTTCCAATTTACACATTAGCCCTCATTTCTTCTTATTTCTATTTTTGTCACTCAACTCTTTTTTTTACTTAATTCACACCATAACATCTTATATTTTATTCTATTGTATCCAATTACAATACTTAAAATCTTTTTATTTAATTTATTCAATACTTTATTTATTTTACTTATATTATAATTTAGTGGGTTTTCACATTATCCTCCCCTAAAAAGAATTTTGTCCTCAAAATTGAACCTCGTACCTGAATCTAGAAATAATTCGGGGTGTTTTTGTCTCATTTGAGATTCTCTTTCCCAAGTCACCTCCTCGATTTGGGAATTCCTCCATAATATCTTGATAATTGGAATCTTTTTATTTCTCAATTCCTTCACACTGTAATCTAAGACTTTCACTGGCTTCAATTCCAATGTTAAATTCTCATCAATTTCCAGAGGAATTTGAGGCAAGACCCGGGATGGATCCACTTCGGCCTTTCTTAACAGAGAGACATGAAACACATCATGGATTTTGGCCAGATGTGGAGGTAGAGCCAATCTGTAAGCCACAGGCCCAATCCTTTTAGTGACCTCAAAAGGCCCTACGTACCTCGGCGCCAATTTCCCTTTCAGACCGAATCTTAATACTTGTTTCCACGGGGCCACTTTCAAAAATACTTTGTCACCAATTTCAAACTCTAGGGGTCTTCTCCTATTATCAGCATAACTCTTCTGTCTATCCTGGGCTGCTTTCATTCTATTCCTTATGATCTTTATCTTCTCAGAGGTAATCTGTACCAGCTCTGGTCCAATTAGTTGTCTATCCCCTACTTCTTCCCAGCATACTAGCGTCCGACATCTTCTACCGTATAAGGCTTCATAGGGAGCCATTCCTATTGTAGCCTGGTAGCTGTTGTTGTATGTGAATTCTACTAACGGTAGATGATCTTCCCAGTTCCCTCCAAACTCTAATATACAGGCTCTTAGTAAATCCTCTAATATTTGAATAGTCCTCTCAGATTGACCATCAGTTTGAGGATGAAAAGCTGTGCTTAAATTTAACTTCATTCCGAGAGCCTGTTGAACACTTGGCCATAATCGAGAGGTAAACCTTGGATCTCGATCTGAAACTATTGACACTGGCACACCGTGTAACCTTACAACTTCATCCACGTATAATTTTGCCAATTTCTCCACTGAGTCTGTCATTTTCATTGCTAAAAAGAGTGCAGATTTAGTCAATCGGTCCACAATGACCCAAATAGCATCGTTTCCTCTTTTTCCTCTCGGTAGTCCAGATACAAAATCCATCGTGATATTTTCCCACTTCCACTCAGGTATCAATAATGGTTGTAAAAACCCAGCTGGCTTTTGATGTTCCACCTTTACTTGTTGGCAAATCCCACACTTTGCCACATATTCAGCCACTTCTTTCTTCATATTCGGCCACCAATAAAAATCTTTTAAATCTCGATACATTTTAGTACTTCCAGGGTGTGTTGCAAATCTAGACTCGTGAGCCTCCTGTAAAACTTCCCTTTTTAGCGATTGATCATCTGGTAAGTACATTCGTCTTCCTAGGACCACCATTCCATCTTTCTGAATTTGAAATGACATCTCGATTCCTGACCGCACTTTTTCTCTTATCTTACAAACTTCTAGATCTTCTTGCTGAGCCTCTAGTACCCTGTCCCGGAGTGTTGACCTTACTCTTAATTGGGCCACTAAAGACTCATCTGGTCCCGCCTCTATTTGAGCATCGATCTTTCTCAATTCTAGTAATTCTTTTTCATCCCAATCCTCCAATTGAGCATCCACTGTCTTGACCTTGCGACTAAGAGCATCTGCAACTACATTTGCTCTCCCCGGATGATAATCGATTACACAATCATAATCCTTTATCAATTCCACCCAGCGTCTTTGCCGCATATTCAATTCCTTCTGCGTCATTAGATACCTCAAACTCTTATGATCCGTAAATATCTGCACCCGAGACCCATATAAATAGTGCCTCCATACTCTTAAGGCAAACACCACAGCGGCTAATTCTAAATCATGCACCGGGTAATTGATCTCGTGAGCCTTTAACTGTCTTGAGGCATACGCAATTACTTTACCATGTTGCATTAATACACATCCTAGTCCCTTCTTCGATGCATCACTATAGACCACTAATCCTTCAGTTCCTAATGGGAGTGTTAACACCGGTGCAGTAGTGAGTCTTTTTTTCAGTTCTTGGAAGCTTTCTTCGCATTCTTGAGTCCACTCCCACTTTGTCTCTTTTCGAGTCAACCGAGTCATGGGAATAGCTATGGTAGAAAAGCCCTCGATAAATCTTCGATAGTACCCTGCTAATCCAAGAAAACTACGAATTTCAGTGATATTTGTAGGTCTTTCCCATTTCAATACTGCTTCAACTTTTCTAGGATCCACCGATATTCCTTCAGCCGATATAATATGTCCTAGAAAAATCACTTCCTTCAGCCAGAATTCACACTTACTAAGTTTGGCATATAATCGATGCTCCCTTAAGGTCATCAATACCTGCCTCAGATGTTGTTCATGCTCCAGATATGACTTTGAATAAATTAAGATGTCGTCTATGAATACCACCACAAACTTGTCTAAGTATGGTCGGAAGACCCTGTTCATCAAATCCATGAACATAACTGGTGCATTTGTTAGCCCAAACGGCATTACTAAGAACTCGTAATGTCCATACCGAGTTCTAAATGCGGTTTTTGCTACATCTAGTTCCTTAATCCTCAACTGATAGTATCCCGACCTCAGATCTATTTTCGAAAACACTCTCGCCCCCTTCAGCTGATCAAACAAATCATCTATCCGTGGGAGCGGATATTTGTTCTTTATTGTTACTCTGTTCAACTGCCTGTAATCTATACAAAGCCGAAGGGTCCCGTCCTTTTTCTTCACAAATGGCACAGGAGCTCCCCATGGTGAATTACTCGGACGAATAAACCCTTTATTTAGTAATTCTTGAAGTTGGATCTTCAGTTCGGCCAACTCAGCTGGTGCCATCCTATACGGTGATTGGGATATTGGAGACGTACCAGGCAATACATCAATAGTGACCTCTACTTCTCTCTCCGGGGGGACTCCCGGCAGTTCATTCGGAAATACATCAGGAAACTCCCTTACTATTGGAACATTTGACACTTGACTATCTCCCATTTTGGTTTCTAAGACATAGGCAAGGTAAGCCTCACATCCCTTTTTTATCATTTTTCTAGCGGCCATAGCTGAAATAATACAGTTTGGGATGACATTTCTCTCCCCCCTAAACACTATCTTTTTACCATTAGGCCCTTGAAGAGTTACTGTTTTTGTGAAACAGTCCATTTGAGCTTTATTTATACTTAGCCAATCCATTCCCAAGATGACATCAAAATCATGTAATTCTAGTGGTAATAAATCTACTTTTAACTCATGACCACCTATATTAATCTGGACCCCCTTATACATATGATCAACATTCACATTTTCACTTAATGGAGTGCTTATAATAAACCCATTTTCTATTCTACAAGGATTTCTCCCTAATTCCCCCACAAGTTTATTTGCAACAAATGAGTGTGTGGCACCCGAATCAAACAGTACATGAACAGATAGAGAATTTAGTTGCAATGTACCTGCAACTACGTCAGAAGCGGCTCTGGTCTCCTCCTGGGTCATGTAGTATACTCTACCTTGGGTTCGACCCCCCCGTATTCTATCACCCTGGGCATGAGTTCGGCTTCTACTACCACTGGCCCCTGACAAAACCTGTCTGGCTGGTCTATTCACGGTAGCAGACTGCTGCTGACTCTGAGCTTGCTGTTGATTTTTGGTGATTTCAGTCCTACGAGGACAATCTCTTCGGAAGTGCCCTTGACCCCCGCAATAATAGCAGCCTCGGCCTAAGTGCGGGCAGTCCCTCCACATGTGCTCCCCTCTGTATATGTAACACCGCCCTGGTGTTGCAGAACAGTCCCCTGGATGCCTTTGCCCACATTGAACACATAACGGATAAGTGATCGTTCTTTGCTCTGACACTCCTCTAGAAAAATTACCCCTGAGATTTGGATGTCCTCCTGTCGACCCCACCTCAGTAGTCTGAACTGATGCAACTGATGTACCTCCCACCCTTTTAAACTGGTTGTACTGTCCTTTCCCTTTTTTTGAGAAAGGGGGCCTGTTATGGGTGTACTCTATATCCTTTCGTTTACCTAGGCCATGCTGGCCTTGTTGGCCCTCTTTCATACAAGCTTCTAGAGCCTCTGCTGCTTCAACAAGATCTCTTGTGGTCTCAAACTTAAATGCAATCAACCCTTGTCTCAACTCTTGACGCAATCCATCCCTCAACCTTTCCACCCTATGTTGCTCACCGGGGACATAATGCGAAGCAAACATGGAGAGGTCATGAAACCTCCTCTCATAATCAAGTACTGACATGTCTCCTTGCCTCAGGGCCAGAAACTCTTGCTCCTTAATTTTTCGATGATAGGAGGAGTAAAACTGATGTTCAAACTGCATTTTAAACTCAGCCCAAGTCCAGGATCCTACGGGTCTCCTTGATCTCACTGTATCCCACCAAGACCGTGACCTATCAGACAGCAAATAAGCAGCACAGTTCACTCGCAAGCCCTCTGTTACCTGCATCTGATCCAGAGTATCCTCAATTGTGCGAAGCCATCTTCCCGCTATCTCGGCGTCTGGTTCTCCTAAAAAGGGCTCACACCCAAGTTCTCTCATGCTTTTTACAATCCGCACTAATGTGACCACATTATCAGCTTTTGTCATAGCCGCTGGAGCTGTTTGTACTGCCGGAGCTATTGGGATTGTCGTGGTCGAGGCACCAGGCATTGCCTCAATCACTGCTCTCACTATCTGAGCTATGAATGAAGGGTCGACATGTAGTGTAGGAACTGCTGCAGGTGCTGGAGTCGTAGCTGGAGCCATAACTAGAGGCACGACTTCCTGCCTTTGTTGGTCTGAACCCTCAAGTTGTAACCCCTCAGTTTGCCTCAAGTCAGTGTCACGAATGAGTCCAGTTAACTCTCCCAGTCTTGACTGCTGGGGCTCTAAGGGCATATGAGAGGCAGTATCCTCTAATGGATCCTCTCCTTGTCTCTCCTCAAACCCTTCTCCAATCATTGTACCCTTCCTTGTACGAACCATCCTGGCACAAGTCAAAAATTTATTAAACCCTTTATTATATATATATAAAATATTTTTCCACTCCTGAACCCAAGCCAGGGCTCTGATACCAACTGTAACAGTCTCAATTCGTAAACTCAAAAATATATTATATATATTCGTAGTTACCAAATTTTTATATATATATATATATATATATATATATATATATTTTCTCGAAATTTCGGCAGAGTTTCCTTTGTATTCTTTAGGTACCAAGTTATCGACTCAATCATTTCTCAACCTGTAACATCAATCACAATATTCGTCCCATCATTTGGACATCAAAAACTCAAGCATATTTTGATATCTCAATTCTATTTTCTATAGAACACTACAATAAAACTAATAAATTCTTAACATGCATCGTCTCTTTTTATATATATTTATATATACACAACCAACCATAATTCAACTTAATAATAATAACCTTACAAATTACATCATACACAAGATAATAAGTTAAACATTACAATTTTAGATATGGAAGCATATTACAACAAAATATTAGTTCTTCCAAGTACATTAATCACATAACAAAATTATTTATCCGAGCATCTACTTCCCAGATCGAGGGTGCGATGTACCTAAAAACATAATTGTATTAAACATGATTAAAACAATTGCACAATTCAATAAGTAACTGATTAAGGACTAATTATTTATATACATTAAGGTGATTTTCATATCATAGAATTGATTGTCTTATTTTCTTTTTGAAATTTCTAATTTCATAAATTCTCTTCTAGACAGGGATAGATCTACTAAAATAAAAAATATCAAGAGTGTCTCCCATAACCCAGCATATTTAACTTCAAAGTTCTATGATTTATTTTACATCGAGTGATTATCCCATTAATTTGACAAATTAATTTTTCTTAACATGGTCATTCTACCAGGCATAAATTTCAATAATCAGGAAATGATCTTCAAGGCTCGCCCATTCACCAGGGTATTATTTCCAGTAACTACCCATTCACCAGGGTATTATTTCCAGTAACCAGGAAATAATTTTTCAAGGCCTGCCCATTCACCAGGGCATTATTTCCAGTAACCACCCATTAACCAGGGCATTATTTCCAGTAACCAGGAAATAATTTTTTTACAAGGCTTGCCCATTCACCAGGGCATTATTTCCAGAAACCAGGAAATAATTTTTCAAGGCTTGCACATTCACCAGGGCATTGTTTCTAGTAACTAGCACTAATATTTATAATCTATAAAGTTCCTTGTACAATAAAAATATAAACTGATTAATTACTCAAAGGTGTTGAACACCTACTCCATTCATATAACAATACTTATAAACTTTCATCTTCCCATATATTCCAAACAATTGTATTAAACCTCAAATCCCCTAAATTATTCCTCTCTTGGCCAAATATTCAATTAAAATGGGGAAAATTAATTTTTGTTTCTTTTATTTAAAATTAAACACTTACCCAATCATAATTCATGCTTTCTAACATGGTTCAAACATAATTTGCATTATTCCTATAAATTATAACATAAATCCACAACTTCACATAATCATCATTTTGCATAATCCTTCATCAAACATAAAATTAAAGGAATTAATCATTTAGAACATGTTATTTACCTCACTTTGATAAGGATTTAAGGAAAGAATGCAAGAAAAAACAAGTTTTCTTCTTCTCCCTCTTCAAACCCTAGCTTGAAATCCTTCCTTCAATGCACTCACCACCTTAAAATCAACCCCCTCTTGATGTTTAATTAAGTTAATCACTCTAATTACTCACTTTAACTAGTGAAATCAATGAGCATTTAAGTAGAAAATCACACAATTCTTCCCCCTCTCTTTGTTTCAAACTCACGGCTAAAAGAGGAGAAGATGAAGCATTTATAGTCTAAGTTTTTCCAATTTACACATTAGCCCTCATTTCTTCTTATTTCTATTTTTGTCACTCAACTCTTTTTTTTACTTAATTCACACCATAACATCTTATATTTTATTCTATTGTATCCAATTACAATACTTAAAATCTTTTTATTTAATTTATTCAATACTTTATTTATTTTACTCATATTATAATTTAGTGGGTTTTCACAGAAAAGATATTATGTTATCCTTTTAAGTTGAAGTATTTAAACAAAAAAGTTTTTTATCCTACATTAAAAAACATAATTTTTTTCTCGTGAATATAGAGAATATATACAAAATGACTTCAAATCTCACATTGAAAAAATAACTTTTTCTTGAGAACATAGGAGTATATATACTAATAGGTTTCAAATCCCACATTGAAAAAACATAATTTTTTCTTGTGAACATAGAGTATATATACTAAAGAGCTTTTCAAATTTCACATTGAAAATATATTATGTTATCCTTTTAAGTTGAATTATTTAAACTAAAAAGTTTTTTTATCCCATATTGAAAAAATATAACTTTTTCTTGTGAACATAGAGTATATATATGAAAGGGTTTCAAATTCTACATTAAAAAAATAACTTTTTTTATCCTATATTGAAAAAATAACTTTTTTCTTGAAAACACAGAATATATATACTATTATGTTTCAAATCCCATATTGAAAAAATAAAACACTTTTCTAATATTTATATAGTGAACTTTAAAAAGTGTTAATAACTAACTAAAAAATATATGAAAAAAGTAGGGTATATGAGAAAACCACATTTGAAAAAAAAAAAAAACTGGGTTTGGCTGGGTCGCCCGAGTCGACTGGCTTTGGTCGGGTCGTTGCACTGGGCAGTCTTTTGAAAAACCCAATGTCCTTATGGTCAACTACACACTAAGCCCAAACACATAGATTTGACAAGTTGTTAAAACCAACATCCTTAGATTCAACCACATGCCAAGCCTAAATAGACATAGGTGTGATGAATTACCAGACCTAACATCTTTGGGTTTAATGAGGTGCTAAGCTAAAATAAATATGGGTTTAGTGAGCTGTCAAGCCCAACATCATTGGATTTAGCTACACACTAAGACCAAGTACATGTATGTCTAGCGAGATGTCAAACCCAATATCTTTAGGTTTAGCTATGTGTTGAACTTAAATAAATGTGAGTTTAGTGAGCTGTTAGATCTAATATCTTTGGGTTCAATAATGCACGGAGCCTAAGTTGACATGACTCTAACTAGCTATTAGATCCATCACCTATGGGTTTGGCATCGTGCCATGTCCAAGTGGGTATGAGCCCGATGTTCATTATAGGTCCTATGCTAGGCCGTGAGGCTTATTTTGTTTATTTTTATGACTTTTAACATAAAATATTAATATCAAGAATACTCACATTTCTACACTCCTAGGTGTATACAAGTTTTCTAAAAGCCTTCTATATTTTCATTATCATTAATATTGTGTAAGAGACATTTAATCCTCATTAATATGGTGTAAGAAATATTTTTTCATCATTCAATATTGTGTAAGAGATATTCATCTTTCATTAATGCTATTATTAATAAATGACTCTCTACCCCTTCCATTTCAGCAATATGACAAGGCTTAGGAGTTATAAATACCTCTAAAGGGGTGTATAATTTTGTTTTAAGTATTCATATCTAAATTCTTAGAGCATTTATCATATAAAAATAAGAATAAACACTCTTTTTCTTAAAATTTAAAGCTCATTTTTTTATTTATTGTAATTTCTTACTAAAAGTAATTGACTTTATAATCCAAGAGTCCCTAAACCCCATTAAAAAAGACTGTTTTGCAAGTGTTAGACCTTTTACCACCAATTATAAACTTTGTGAGCTCTAAAGAAGGGAGTATTGACTTGAACGTATGATTACCTATTATTTAAATATTAAAAAAATCTTATTCTTAAACATATTAAATTTTAAAATATCATTAGTTTCCATCTAAGATGAACCATACTTTTTTGTAAATTTGCTATAAAGACAAGGAAAGGAGTTGACTTTCAAAAGCTTTTTAGGTAGGGTGACTCCACCTTATAAATGCTTTTGATTTACACGTGGAACAAGAACATAGTTGAATTAATCATTATATATTCTACCAAATAATTACATGTTCAACATTATCATTTTATATATGTTGTCCATGCATATTTACAAATAGATAGGTTCTGACTCACTTTTATTGCATGAGTTCCATCATTGAATTTTATAATTCACAAAAAACATTCTCTCAAACATTAAATTTAATTAAGTTAAAAAAATTAATTTAAAAAAAATTTCATTTCTCTTTTAGGACAATTTCAAAACTTAAGATTTCTTTAAATATTAGGACATTAATGTTAATTTAACTAAAATTGTTTTTTAATATAAGAAAAAAATGTAAGACAAGAAAATAACATTGGACCTTAAGAAATAAAAATAAAAACTAATTAGAAAAAAAAAAGAAACATCTGGAATACCACTTTTTTTTTATCTAATTTATTGTCTTTTGAATATTAATAATTGTCCTGTACCCATTGTTTGTGTTATATACATGATTTAAAATTGAAAAATCTTTTTTACCTCAAATGGTGTTCAGGGTGGTTTTGTTGTGGGCCTTTAGGCCCTTTTGTAACCCAAAGAAAAAAAAAATCTTTATTGCCGCCATCGATACGATGTCGTTTCGTTTCCTTGCAAAATATAAATAAACCCAGAATCCTCCACAACCCTCACTCCTAAGAAATTTCCCCTGTTTCCAAGGTAGGGTTTCGACTATATCTCTCCGAAACTGCAAGAAATCTGTTTCCTTTTAGCATCGGAAAAAATGGCAACTGAACCGAAACCGGCAACTGAGGATGTGAAGATTGACTTGTTCGAGGATGATGATGAATTTGAAGAGTTTGAAATCAATGAAGGTACTAATCCTTTCCCTATTTTTTTTTTTTGATAATCAAAGTAATTAGAAAAACTATGCTCTATTGGATTTCTCTTTTATCGTTCCAAGTTGTCAAGCTTCGAGGATTTATATTGATATTAACGAATCATTCAAATTTGAAGTAACTTTGGTAGAGAATTCCATGGGTTTTTTACATCTGAGGATGATGAATAAGGCTATGGTTATGATCTTTCTGGACCTACGGTAGATTATTTGAAGCAACTTTGTTTATGCAGATAGTTTTCCAAGGTGATGAAATAAGTTGCTTAGCTATCCTATTGGATGCATGGTAGCAATTTTGGTAATTTGTTGGTTATGATGTGATTATTTGTTGGATTATGGTAATTAGCTGTTTGAGGAATTAGGAAGTTGGCTGTCGCTTGATGTTACTCTTAGCATATCTTAATGTTGGAAAACAACTACGAGTGTGTCTATAATCTGTGTGTTTTTGGATCACAATGAATTGAAATAATGAAATTCTCTTGGCTTTGTTTGTTCTATGTAGTGTTAGTACTTGTATTTGTTAAAAAAAAATATGAGATCTCAAAATAGGAGTAGTATTATTTGTCCGTGTTATGGATTATTGTTTCTTTTCTGATGATAACTATAAATGACAGAGTGGAAAGAGAAGGAGGAAGGGAAAGAGGTGACACAGCAGTGGGAGGATGATTGGGATGATGATGATGTCAATGATGACTTCTCACTGCAGCTGAAAAAGGAATTGGAGAACACACCAAAGAACTGAGCTGTTTCTCTAACTTGTCAGTATATTGTCTCAAATGTTATTTTTGCGTTTGAGCATGAAATTGTTTTCTATATCTTTAGTATGGAAAAAAAATGCTTGAACTATCAAGATCAGAAGTTTGGTGCAAAATATTAAGCTTCCGGGCTTAAATTCTGTGTTTGTTAGGGATTTGTACCTGATGAATTGCTCTTTTCTGAATGACATGTTCTGCTGTTATTGTTCCAATGTTTATCGATAACATTGTAGCATGTTGTTACCTTCCCTCGAAGTTTCTATGTTACGGCATTAGGGCACACTTTTTACCGATCCATTATTGTGAAATTATGGAACGCTTGGAGTTGGGAATTATGCACTTCAATTAGGGTGACAACAGCGATTAAAGTGCTAGGAATATCATGATTGGTATGGGATTCAACTTTTATTATCAGTAGAAATATCTACATGGTGCTTCTCTTTTCACTCATTCTACTAGTCTCATGGCTTCTATTTGGAAAGCAATTCGTAGCATTCTCTCTCTCATATATATATATATATATTAAGGTTATACTTGGTGTTAGTGATAGTATGAAAAATTTTATATATATATATATATATATATGAAGGTTATACTTGGTGTTAGTGATAGTATGAAAAATTTATAGGAGTATTATTCATATTTTTTATTACAATGAAATAATTAGGCCAAGACACTAATATATTATCTTTTTAAATATTCAAGCCTTCTGATTATCCTGAGTTGAACTATGATTAATTAAAGAGAAATAAAGTATTATTATCCACACACAACAATTTAAGTGTTAGCATGAACTTTAATTGCAATAACTTTTTCAAGCCTTGTGCTTATTTTGGTTTTCATAAGTGTATTTGAGAATAAGCTCAATTCTCAAAGAGAGAAGCTCCACTCTCACAATCATATGGGTATTATGGTAAGGATCCTCCTATAACTTTGACATTCCATTGATAAGAGTTATAGAAATTCATTTAGACTTTTTATATAAAAACTCAACCTCCATATGTTATAGGATGAATGCACTCTCAGCACAAGAAGGAATACAAAAATTAAAGGAATTAAGTGTTTAAACTAACTTAATGTATCCCTTAATGCCATCATATAATTTTTTTTTTCTTATTGAACCTAGTTATATTAACTTTGGTCCCTAGGTTGGGAATCAACATCATAAGTCTTGTAATTATTAGCTTCAATCCCACTCCCTCGATGTGCTCCTGGATTTTTCATGAATCTGCAAGAATATTATTGGATTTAGAACTGTGTTTTTTTTTGCTATATAGATCTGAATTTATCGTTATAAGAATGGTTTTAAACTCTACCAATAACAATGATTATATCACAATGGATCAAAACCGGTGGAACTGGTTTTTTCCAAAATGGGATTCCGGAAAAGATCTTTCAACCAGTTCACTTCTTGAGGCTAAAACAATTAGATCGAATTCCACCATTGAATTAGAAATTATAGTTTGCTTGGGTTTTAGAATATAGATGCTTGCAATTAATAAAATTATATTTTCTCTACATTTTCTCAATATGATGCTACTAATCAAGAAAAATATCATGATGCAATTTGGTAATTTTCATATAAAAATGAAATTTATCTCGCCAAGATCTTTCATATCAAAATATCCACACAATATATTTTAGGTCGCTTTAATCAAACATAAAATAGAGGCAAATAATAACATGTTTTTTCATAGATTTATAATAAATGCATTTTATTGCTGTCATTTTGTTTTGTAGCTATTATCAATCATATAGGAATTATTTTTTTATGCCAGTATTTAGAAGGTTGCTTTAAGCCATATAGAGATTTAGTAAGTTTGCACTCCTAGCTTTCTTAGCTAGGCTCGATGAAGCCTTCGGCTTTATCCATGTAAATTTCATCATCGAGGTCCCTATTTATATATAAAAAATAGTTTTAACATATATTTGATGAATTTTAAAATCATTATAATGGCTATTGCTATTAGTAATCTAGCAGATGTTATTCTAATGGTAAAAGATAGGGTATCATAAAAGCCTATGTCTATTTTTCTTTTTCTTAAACCTTTTAGTAATAAGCATAACTTTGTATTGGTAAATCATTTTATTTTTACTTAAGTTTATTTGTAAGATTTCATTTACACCCGATAATTTTATAACCAGGTGGTAAATTCACAAACTTCTAAGTCTTATTAAAAATTAGTGATTCCATCTCATAATTGGCAACCTCTTTCCATAAAATAGCATCAGGTGAGGATAAGGCTTCTTGTAAGGTTATGGAATTTTCTTCAATGCTAAAAATATAAAAATCACGACCACGGTCTTTTCAATTCTAGCTCTCTTACTTCTTCTTAAATTAGGAGTTGTTTGTTATAACAAAATAGGTATAGAGGGGCTGGGATCTGAAAGAGTATTCTATTTTAAAGAAACTTTTCTTCATGAAAAAACATCATCTGATTCAATGATCACAAGAAAGGAACAATCAACTTTAATACATAGTGTAGGTATTTTATGATCTATTAACCTTACATCTAACATTCTCAAACTCTCAATTATCTTAAATGTTGCTTCTGCTCCTTCCACAATTCAAATGGTGTAATTTTACTTTTTTTTTTATGTGCCACTATTCAAAACATAGTATGTGATCCAAATTCCTTCACCCTAAAGATTTGAATGAGCACTTGACTCTATCAATATTGCATTTGTCAACGCAATTAATTTTATTCCCCCTCTCAACCACACCAGTAGAGGCACGAGAGTAAGGTGGACTGGTTTCATGGATTATTTTTAATGTTTGAATATACGTGTTGAATTAAAAAAACTCATGCTCGCAAACCTTTATCACCTCTAACTCATTTATTTTTCTGCTGAATTGAATTTTAACTTTATTAAGAAACTCTTTAAGAACGTGTTTGGTAGTGTGGTAGCGGTTGCTTTTCAAATAGCTTTTCGTGTCGAAATACATGCCAATGATGTTTTTTTATTTTTTAAAAATTATTTTTGACATTAGCATATCAAACCAAAAAGTACAAACCACACTTAATTTTAACAAAAAAATAAAAAACAAAATTCAAATTTGGGCAAAACGCAGGTACAAACGTAGCCCCCAAACATGCTCTAAATCTCTCAAATACATCATTTTTGTTTTATTTTTTTATCAAATAAAAGTATATTTAGAAAAATCATCAAGTGATAAAGTTTCTATTCCTCCAATGAGTTAGATTTCCTTCAAGCTAGAAATATAATGTTAATTAACTCTAATAATTCAGTATTTTATTTAACACTTCCATGAGACCTTTTTGTGATCTTAGCTTTGCTATGAATCTCATTTTTGTTTTATTTTTTTATCAAATAAAAGTATATTTAGAAAAATCATCAAGTGATAAAGTTTCTATTCCTCTAATGAGTTAGATTTCCTTCAAGCTAGAAATATAATGTTAATTAACTCTAATAATTCAGTATTTTATTTAACACTTCCATGAGACCTTTTTGTGATCTTAGCTTTGCTATGAATCTCATTTTTGTTTTATTTTTTTTATCAAATAAAAGTATATTTAGAAAAATCATCAAGTGATAAAGTTTCTATTCCTCCAATGAGTTAGATTTCCTTCAAGCTAGAAATATAATGTTAATTAACTCTAATAATTCAGTATTTTATTTAACACTTCCATGAGACCTTTTTGTGATCTTAGCTTTGCTATGAATCTCATTTTTGTTTTATTTTTTTATCAAATAAAAGTATATTTAGAAAAATCATCAAGTGATAAAGTTTCTATTCCTCCAATGAGTTAGATTTCCTTCAAGCTAGAAATATAATGTTAATTAACTCTAATAATTCAGTATTTTATTTAACACTTCCATGAGACCTTTTTGTGATCTTAGCTTTGCTATGAATCTCATTTTTTAAGGCCCTTGTTTAACATAAGGATTAACAGAAGAGAGCATCAACTTGCATGCCATAAATTAATAGAAGAGAGCATGCAAATTGAATTAATAGTTGCATTACTTTTTTTAATATATAATTTAAAAATATCATCACAAGCATAACCAATACCAATAAAAATTCCTTATAATGCAAATTGAAAGTATTTATCAATCAGCTATAATTTAAATAGTATTAGTATCAAATAAAAATAGATTTATTTAACCAAAAAACTTATATGAAGATTCTATTCATGTGGCATATTAAAAATCATAAATAATGTTAATGCTATTATTAACAAGTGTGGTTACATTATTGTAGCCACAACCACAAAATATTATTTATTCTAATAGTGCTTTGTGTTTTTTTTTCTTTTCAATTTAACCCTTTAACAACTCAATATTTTTTTTTATATATTTAATTTTGTTTTTTAATTTTTGAGAATTGTGCTTTGTAATTATTATTTTTATGTTTTTTTTTATTATATATTAGTCTTATGAATTTAATTTTTTTTCTCAATTTCAATCTTTAATGCTAGATTTATTGAAAGTGCAGCTTCATAATTTTTTCGATTTGCTTTCTATAAATTTATCTTAATCTTATGACTCAGGTTGAGGTTTGACAAATTGATCCAAGTTTACTTGAGTTGTATTTTTTTTAGTTGTTTTAATTGATTTTTTCTTGGATTTAATCCTACAAAATTAGATTAGATGGAAAAATGAAGCTACTTTTTTGTTTACAAGTTTTCAACAAAAAAGTCATTAAACCATCTAATAATAATATGATATAAAAAACATTGTGTTTACTTTTAATTATGCTTACAAGAAAATTATACAAGATTTTTAAAAATAATATTTTTTTAATATTTCTTATGATAAAGATATTTTAGTTTTCATTTTCATTTTCTAACTAGTGAACCAATCCTTAAAAAATAGTAAAAAAAAGAAATTAAATATATATAATTGAATAATAAAATTGACAAACATTTATCAAGAAATTAAATCTGTCTAAATAATTGATTTTTGATACACAATTGAATAAGGAGGTTAGTGTATAAATTAATTATTTTAGTTTTATTAAAAAAATATTTAGTCCTAGTTTTTTTTTATTACATGTAATATGATGAAGTCCCTATAAATCCAAGCAGTTTAAGAACAAAGCTCTTGAGTTGGATAATCAGTTAATCAATTGATTTTAACGACCTCATGAATTTTTCCTAACCAAGGTGGTTGATAGATGGTATTTGGTGCGTGATAAGCCAAAATAACTTGTGGCTAGTATCTGTAAAAGGTTTCTTTTAGTGAATGCGAGGACTTTTATATAATTAAGTATTTTTATAGAGAGAAAATACAATAATATTCTAGAGATATATGCTCTCAAATATACATGCAGTAGAGAATGGAGATTGTAAACCGTTACTTTAAAGGATTTATGGTGTATATATAGCTCACGAGTCTTATTCTTTTAAGGAGTAGAGGGGTTGAAATGTAATTTCATATTTATGATATTTTGAGTTGTATTGTGTACTATATTCCACTCATTTTATATAGCAAAAAGATGGAGACATGAGAGGCCACGAGAGACTTTAATACACTTGTTTGTTGAGAAATAATTCCTCTAAGATTTTATGTAAAAATCTATTGAATTCAATGACGTTAGATTCATGTATTATGTTTGAATAAATGAGTATAGCGAATCCGGCCATGCGTTGGGCTTCTAGGGCTTGACAACCTCGGGAGCCGCGATCCAAGCCAAGCTATTGGACCTAGTAGCTGCTGTTAGTCTAGCACGCCTAGGCTTGACACACTACCTGGCCTAGATGTGGTTAGGTTTGGCCAGTGCTAGACCCAACAAATTCGGTTAGCACAAGACCTAACAACTTCTAGGTCTATTTTTAGCTAGACTAGCTGCATTTGGATCTGACTTTGGCCATACCTAGTGCGTCTTCATTGGGCATGTTTGGTGCTGGTGCCCGAGAATTCAAGAAAATTATACTCGTATGTTTTTCTTGATCTGACATTTTTTGGAAAAAATAAATATAAAAATATGTTGATAAAACTTTTGTTCATTAGTAGCCCCTCTAATATTTGGAAAATAATAAAACATGAAAACTTTAATTAATTTCTAGTTTGGGTAGAGTAGTGAGTTTTGCTCATATAAAAAGATGGTGTAAGCTAGAAAAAATATATAAAAAAATTATACATGCATGTTTTTCTTGATCTGACATTTTTGAAATAGATATATACAAGCATATTGATAAAAGATTAGTTCATTAGTAACCTCCTAGTCTTTGCAATATAATAATACACTAATACTTTAATTAATTTCAAGTTTGGGTAAAGTGAAGAGTTTTGTTCGTATAAAATGGGGGAGTAAGTTGGAAAAAAATGTAGGAAAATGTGTATCTGGACTAAAAGAAATTCTTTAGATAAAAAATTTCCAATAATCTATACTAAGAAAAAATTTAAAAGATTGAGGGTACCATGCCCATCATTTATAAAAATTCCCAGGGGTCGTATCGAACCCAATGAGAGTAAACCTATACTTAAAATTTTTTAAGTGATTATAAGTTTTTTGGAGAGTGGGAGCTTATGGTTTTCCTAACATTATCTTAGGACTTAAGAGTCATTCACTGAAGAGTGGTCACCATGATTATTTTTTTTACGGTGCATGAGAGCTATTGAAGAGTGTTAATTGGAGGGTGATGTTGTTATATTAGGGAGATTTTTGCATATCCTTTAGAAAGTGAGATTGTTGCATTGGAAGGCCAAGTCCACCCTTAGGAGTGGGGTTATTGTCTTGGGAAGACCAAGTTCATCTAATAGAGTTATGCAAATGACATAAAGGAGACATCGTACCAATCCTTTGGATAATGGAGTTATTTTCATAGGGAGACCAAGTTCATCTCTTAAAGAGTGGGTTTATTGCCATAGGGAGACCAAGTTCATCCATTGGAGAGTGGTGCATATAGCACTTGGGAGACCAAGTTCATCCATTGGTGAGTGGTGCATTTAGCACTCAGGAGATCTTATACCAACCCCTTAGAGAGTGAGTTTATTGCTATGGGGAGACCAAGTTCATCCCTTGGAAAGTGGTGTATATAACACTGAGGAGACCTTATACCAATCCCTTATAGAGTGGGTCTATTGCCATGGGGAGACCAAGTTCATCCCTTAAAGAGTTGTGCATATATCACTGGAATTCCAAGTTCATCCATTAAATAGTGGTGCACATAACACTAGAGAGATCAAGTTCATCTTTTAGAGAGTGATGCATATAACACTAGTAAGACCTCATGCCAATTCCTTAGAGAGTGGGGATATTGCCTTAAAGTTTCTACATTGGTTTGAGTGAGGAGTATTCGTGGCAACGAGTAGAATTGTCCTACATCCTAGGCCAGTTGTGCATTGATTGTGTCATAAAATGACTTGAAAATGATATATAAAAAAACAAGTTTTTAGAAAGAAATTGATGACTTTTTAATAAGTTTCCCCACACAGCGCCACTGATGAAGTCCTAAAAAATCTAAATAGCTTAGAAATAAGGCTTCCAAGTTAGATAATCGGTCAATTGATCATAGCAATCTCATTCATTCTTCCTAGCCAATGCAGACGATAACTTGTACTTGGTGCTTACTAGGTCAAGGTGACTTATAACTATTACTTATAAAAAGTCTTCTTTAATGGATATGGAGACTTTCAAATGCTTAAGTAAGTATTTTTTAAGAAAAAAAGTACAATGATATTCTAGAGAGAGATGCTCTCAAATATGTAAGCAATAGAGAATAAAGATTGTGAACCTTTATTTTGAAGGATTCATGGTATATTTATAGTTCTTGAGTCTTGTTTTTTATGGAGATGGAGGACTTTAGTGTAGTTTCACCTCTATGATATTGTGAGTTGTATTCTACTCATTTTATCCAGCAAAAATATGGAGACATGGTAAGCCATGAGAGGCTTTAATACACCTATAGGTACTGGTGGAGTGTAAACTTGTTTATTTAAGCCTATTAGTTAATAAATAATTCATTTAAGATTCTATGTAAACAATCTATAAAATTTGATGGCATTAGATTTAAGTATTATAGTTGAATTCATGGGTGCAACAAATCCAACCACACTCAAGGTGTGATGGTAGAAATTCCCTAGGCTCGACACCTTTAAAAGTCGTGCGCTAGGCCTAGCTGCTGGACTTAACAACTGTTTTCAATCTAGCGCGTCTAGGCCTAGTGCACTGCTAGGTCTAATCGTGGTTGGGTCTTACTAGCGCCAAACCCAACAGCACTTAGGTTTGGCCAACGCCATACCCAACACACTTTCACTGGAGCGCGTTTAGTTCTCGTGCGTGCCAGCTTAATGCCCCTAAGAATTCAGGAAAATTAAACCCGTATGTTTTTCTTGATTCGATAGTTTTTAGAAAAGATATATAAAAATATACTAATAAAATCTTAGTTCATCATAATCCATAAAGGATATAATATTTCATTATCTTTCTTAATTTATTATAGTCTATCTTAGTGTCTATCATATTTTAAAAATTTTTTATTTTAGTTCATATTACTTTGAATTATCTTAGTTTTTTTCTTAATTATGTATAATTGAATATTTAACTTTCATATGCATCCTTGAATTTGATTTTTTTTTTAAGTTGCCGTATAGTTTAGCAAACTTGTAAATTATTTGTAATTGATTCTAATTAGTAACTGCAACCTTCTTCTTCTTTTTGGTTTTTTTAGCCAATTTATTTAATACCATTAAAATTAAAATCTAAAAGACGATAAATTTTAATTGTAAAGGGCACTATAACAAAGGGATTTACTATTAATTACAATAATGTTTTTATCTAACTACAATCATCAAATTTTTTCCATTAAAATTTGTACCTTTATATTTGTTTTGGAATTGATTTTTATAATTTGTTTCAGTTTATATTTTTATGTAATTAGTGCAATATTATGAATTGTTTTTATATTTAATTGATAATTTGATTTCACGAAAAGGATTTCTTATTTTTTATTTTTTCTGATAACTTTCTCTCCCCTCTTTCAACTTAAAGGAATGAAACACAATAAAAAATAAAGTTTAAGAACCAAAACACAAATACCTAACAAGGATAAAAATGTAAAAAATTAAAATTTCGGGGACCATGTTAAACTTTTCCACTTCAAAGTTGCTCAGTATGCAACAATGCAATCTACAGTAGTACAAAACACCGTCAAAATGGGTCAAATCTTTTAGTATTATTGTATAATATATAGTATTCTTACCTTATTTTCATAAATATATATAATTGGGACCTGTCGCAAACATGGACATCCAATTTTTAAGTTCTAACCAAAAGGCACTGCACAAAAATCAAATTGAAATGCAGAACTGTAATATCTCATTTTATAATGCTTTCAAAGATCGAAAGTTAAGGTATAATTTTCCTCCATCATCCCAACAAATTGGATCATTTGACTAATTTTAACTTTTAATGAAGAGATGCTCTCCTTGAACTTAATGGGACAAAAAGATTCAAAAAAAAGAAAAAAAAAAAGAACATTCCATCAAAAAACACATCTCAGTATGGGTAATATAGGTAATGAAAAACAAAATTCTCCTAAATCTTATGCTCGCCTTCAACTAATTTAGAAAGGAAAAATTAATTGACTCCCAAGAGTTAGCTAAAAAAATATCATATGGCCGTAAAAGAAAAGGGAAAGAAATGGTGGTGTTAATGGATCATGGAAATAAATTTTGCACAAAGGGATCTTTTTATTTTATTCAATATGGTCCCTACTTGCTAATTGTTAAATTGACTTGGAGCAACCTGTACTGACAACACTTTCATACCAAAACAAACAGCGCTACCCTCACTAAAATCTGATATGGGAATTTAAGTAATGGAATAATTTTGTGAGCAGTGTCATTAGCTGTATTTTATTCGTGGCCCAGTAGTAGTTTGAATAATTTTAATTCATTAACAATGACAAAGTTGATGTTATTGTAATGTGGATGGTCTATGCTTTTATTTTATTTTATTTTATTTATTTTTATTGATATAGATGTTCGGAATAGCTTACGTGTGCCTAAATTAATTCAACATGCCCTGAAGTTAACGACCATGTAAATCTCTAGTAGCCCTGAAGTTTGTGAAACTCGAACTGGTAATATTTAAAAAATAAATCTAGAATTGACCAGTTGAATTACATCCCTCAAGATTTGTCTATCCTTTTATTGTGATTTGGAAAAGTGCAATTCTCTTGATACTCAAATATTTTTTCCCTTGATTTTGTTCTTTTTAAATCAAATTAAAGCCCATAAACAGTTTGTTAAGAAATGATGATGTTAAAAGACATGATAAAACAAGCATAAATTTGTTAAGAAAGCTAAATGTGGTCTCTTTACTTATTAATTAATAAATAGTTGGTCTCTTTAATTGTTATAAATATATTTTTGATATCAAATTTTGTTTTTTTTTTATTTTTCAATTATTTTTTTGTGAGAAGAGAGAGAAAGAGTTAATGATTTAGTATAGAAAGAGAAAATTATCATTAATTCTAATTCTAACCACAAAAATAATTGATTTTAGTGTTTTATTTAACAAAGAGAGTTTCACAAAGAGTTATATTTTTTTCTTCTTGCCTGTGAAGGTAAATCTTTCTAGGGAATGATTTTTAAGTTCAGGTTGATTTCAGATTTTTTTTAAGCTTTTTTATTGATGTTTAAGTCTGTAAATAGGTTTATCAAGATGTTTATAGTGTTTTCTATGTATTTCAAGTCAAAATAATTTTTCTTAGCAAAAAAAATTAAAACCCTAATTTTTAAGTGACCCTTCAATAACTGGATTCTGCAAATAAAAAACGACACGTCATCTGTTTAAAAAAATAAAATAGAAGTGGATAATATATCATCCCTCCTTAAAGAAATAAAATATATATATATAAAATCAGGTCCACACATCTGAGGTAGGTTGGAAGGCACATATGCCTATGTTTCTTTTGGCTTTTCTATTTTTATTTTTAATTTTATAAAAAAATATTTTATTTTAATGTCAAAGGCATCAGCAACATTTATCCTCCACTGAAATTCTCTACAACCAAAAACAAAGTTCTTGAATGAATGGATGGTGCTCTTCCAGCTCCTTCAAGCTTAAAAGTTACATAAACTGCAATTTATGCTGTGGTTCAAACTAAGAACTAGAAAACGCAGACATGACCCAAGAAGTAAGCCAGAAAACATGAGACGATGGTGAAATGTTGTGCATCGAAATTTTTAACCAGAGAAAAATAATAGCCCCATGGAAAGGTAGAAGGCGAGTGCAAAAACATCAACCAAGAAGAAGGTAAAGTCATGACAATGACTGCAACTTAAATCGACTAATGGACCAATGAATTCCACAGGTGGACTCAAAAGTCTTGATAACGTCCAATCAAACTCAACTATCAATTAGTCTTACTAGTCTTTTTCCTTCTTTTATTTCTAATTTGAAGGGGAGATGAAATCGTGATTTAACCAGACAAATTGTAACCCTTAACTCCAACACTCTGCTGGTTTTCATGGATTTCTCTTTTCATCTACTAGCGATTTCAACGGTTTTAGCATTAGTTCTGTGGTACACTTTACGCAGAGTGAGAGAGAGGAGGCGCAAAACTGAAAAGGGTTTGCAGCCACCGGAACCATCTGGTGCGTTGCCACTTATAGGCCATCTCCATCTATTAGGGGCACAAAAGACGCTTGCTCGAACGTTGGCTGCCATGGCAGATAAATATGGTCCCATCTTCACAATTCGCCTGGGAAAGCACCCTACAGTTGTGGTTAGCAATCTTGAGGCAATTAAGGAGTGCTTCACAACACATGATAGGGTTTTATCATCCAGGCCAAGATCAAGTCACGGGGAGCACCTAAGCTACAATTATGCAGCATTTGGTTTCAATAATTCGGGTCCTTTTTGGCGTGAAATGCGTAAGATAGTTACGATTCAACTCCTTTCCAGCCACAGGCTCAAGTCTTTGAGGCATGTTCAGGTCTCAGAGGTGAATACCTTGATCAATGACTTGTACTTGCTCAGTAAGAGCAATAAGCAAGGCTCGACCAAGATAGCCATTAGTGAATGTTTTGAGCGATTGACAATAAATATGATCACAAGAATGATTGCAGGAAAGAGATACTTCAGTAGTACGGAAGCTGAAAATGAAGATGAAGGAAAACGTATTGGAAAACTCATGAAGGAGTACATGTATATTTCCAGTGTCTTTGTCCCTTCGGATGTAATTCCATTTCTTGGATGGATGAATAGCTTTCTTGGATCCGTGAAAACTATGAAGCGTCTTTCGAGGGAACTGGATTCCCTTATGGAAAGTTGGATTCAAGAACATAAATTGAAGAGGCTCGAGGGTACTGAGAACACTAACAAGATGGAGGACGACGACTTCATAGATGTGATGCTATCCCTACTGGATGATTCCATGTTTGGCTATTCTCGCGAAACAATCATCAAGGCAACAGCAATGGTATGTTCTCTAATATATGCTGGCATTTAGCTTATAGCTACAAGTTGCTTCTTTTTTTTGCTAGCAAACTCATATAGCATGATTTCTTCGAATTACAGGCCCCTAAGTACATGTAGTTGCTTCGTGCGAAACCATTGAACTGAGTTTGGGTTTAGAGAAACAATTCTTGTCCCGCTAAAATTATCCTTCAATTGTGATGAAGTAAATTTTACTTGGTTCTGGTATTGGTAAATTCCATTGCGTGTGTCCAGGACCAGGATAGTGTTATTTCTACATGAGCAGGTTAAATCTAGCTGCGAATTGCAACTCTTTTATCTGTCAGAAAAGGCCTGATTCTCACGATGCTTCAATTCTATATTGCAGACTCTTATCATAGCAGGTGCCGATACCACATCCATCACCCTGACATGGATCTTATCCAATTTGTTGAACAATAGACGGTCATTGCAGCTTGCCCAAGAAGAGCTAGACCTCAAAGTTGGCAGGGAAAGATGGGCAGAGGACTCTGATATTGAGAACTTAGTGTACATCCAAGCCATTATCAAAGAGACACTGCGCTTGTACCCACCAGGTCCTTTGTCTGTTCCACATGAGGCAGCAAAAGATTTTTGTGTTGCCGGATATCACATACCAAAGGGCACTCGTTTGTTTGCAAATCTATGGAAGCTGCATCGGGACCCAAATTTGTGGTCTAATCCCGATGAATATATGCCAGAAAGATTTCTCACTGATCACGCAAATGTAGATGTTTTAGGTCAACATTTTGAGTTGATTCCATTTGGCTCGGGGAGACGGTCTTGTCCTGGTATCACATTTGCATTGCAAGTGCTCCATTTGACGTTTGCCAGATTGCTTCAGGGTTTTGACATGAAAACACCGACGGGTGAATCAGTGGACATGACTGAAGGCGTAGCTATAACCTTGCCTAAGGCGACTCCTTTGGAAATTCAGATCACCCCACGCCTCTCTCCTGAACTCTATCTACTATGAGTGCTAGCTGTTAAAAGTTAAGACAACAGTGCGTGCTACTTGTTTGTAAGTTAAGACAACAGTGCGTGCTACTTGTTTGTGTATTTATATGTTTATTATTTGGATTGAAGTTTGTGTATTTATATGATTTGAAGCTATTTTGAATTCTCGGACGCGCTCTTCATGATCCAGCTAACGCAAAGCTGAGGCAACACAATCTATCTCGTCTCCACAATCTATTAAACCACAACAGCTTTCTGTTTTCTTCCTCAACACATAGGGGCCAAAACATAATTTTTGAGGAATTAAAATTCATGGACAATTAAAGGAATAAGTCATGGTCTTTAATACTAAAAAGTGTAAGTTATTAAATCGCTAAAAATAAAGAGATTGAATTTATTTGTTTTTCATTTTCCACGTCTTTTCTAGTCTGCTCGGTAACATGAAAAAAGGTAAATTATAAAATTATTATTTATTCTAAAATAATGTTAGGTTTAATATTACTTTATTCTAAAATGATGTCTTCTCTTTCATCAATTTTTCTATATTATTTACTTCTTCTTCTTTTTTCTCTATTTGTTTTTTAAATAAATTAATTAAAAAAAATACCACTCACGTAAAGGGAAAGAAAACGATACCACACGTTTTGACTAAAAACCATTGGCGCCGAAACTCTTCTCGAAACAAATCAGTCGAATGGACGACGGATTACTAAAGAAGTTCTGTATTTCAATGTGCTGCTATAAAAATAGCTTTTCTTTGGTTTCTTGAATTCATACAAAAATGTCTAAGTTAGGGTTTGGACAGAACAACAAGCAATATGCTTTAATGAAGTTGGTGTTTGCACTGTCATTTGCAACACTTGTAGGGATCGCTCTCTTTGCCCGTTTTCTTGGGACCTCTTCTTCTTCCATTTCTTTTACTTATCAATCCATTGCATCCCTCAACAGGGCTGTTGAGAAATCTGCAGATAATAATGTAGCCAGTAACAATCACACTAACCAAGACCACCAGGTAATACATTGATCTTTTTCGTCTTCTTCTTTCTTGTTCCTTTTGAATTCTATCCAATGTGTATGGTTATCAACTGTTTGATTTGATGATGTTTGTTATTGATATTGAATGCTCATTGTTTTCTTTCTCCTTTAGAAAGAAGGTTCTGAAGATAAAAATGGCAATGTAGAAGGGAGAGTCTTATCTGCCACTTTTGCTGATTTACCTGCACCGGAGTTAGAATGGGAGCAGATGCCATCAGCACCTGTGCCTCGTCTTGATGGTTATTCAGTACAGATCAAGAACCTTCTTTATGTATTTGTTGGATATAGAAACCTTGACCATGTGAGAATCTTTCATTCTTTGCCTGATTTATTATGTTCTCTTACCTTTGCGTCCAATTGAAGATTTTTGTGTTTTATTTCTTGTCTGATTGGATGTTTGTATCTTATAGGTACACTCTCATGTTGATGTATACAATTTCAGTGATAATACATGGTGTGACAAATTTGATACCCCGAAAGACATGGCAAATTCACATTTGGGAGTGGCAACAGATGGGAGATACGTGTACATTGTCTCGGGACAATATGGTGCTCAATGCAGGACAGCCATAACTAATTGTTTTTCACTGGACACTGAGACAAGGAAATGGCACCGATTGCCTCCATTACCGGCAACAAGGTACTTGACTTGAGCAGGAAATCCATGAATGTTGAACTTACTTTCTTATCCAATCTGGGGATCAGAATTTTCAACTGCTTATTTCAAGTCCGTTTCATTATCAAGCTAATTCCTGTTTCTAGTGTTTTGACCAATGAACCTCTTTCATGTGCCTGTATTTGTGTGTTTACTACCTTGGCAGCTAATTTGTCATGTTTTGAGAGCTGTTGATCTTTTTATTTAGAGAAAACAAGTGTTGTCATCACATTCCCGAGAACAATCTGATAGCCTGTAATCATCAGATTCTTTCAAATATTCATGTGATGTGCATGCTCATCTATGCAGGTTGAATGATTACATCGTAACCCTGTTCCCAAACGCCAATTTATCATCATTTTCTTGCCATTTTTTAGTTATTGATTCTGTATTGGAGTTTCTTTAAGATAATTGGTTTCAGTTAACTGATTTTTAATATGTGTAATGAGCTGCGGTAGGTTTGGTACCGCAATAGGCCTCTGTCTGGATTAACTCCTTTATGCATAGCAACATCAATTTAGCTTTTGATGCTTAGGTAACAGCTGTGATCTCAAAGGATCAAATTTATTTCTGTACTAGAAGGACCTAATATAGTTTGGCATTGACATTAGAGAACATGAAAGAATTGCAACTGTGAAATAGGAGATGTGTGTTAACTGCTAGCAGTCTATCCAAAGCTGAGTATTTCAAAGCTATGTACTCAATTCCTTAAATGAATATTATTAACATGAGTTTTCAGGTATGCTCCTGCAACTCAATTATGGAGAGGCAGACTGCATGTGATGGGTGGCAGCAAGGAAAATCGCCACACACCTGGAGTAGATCACTGGAGTATTGCAGTAAAGAATGGAAAAGCATTGGATGAGTGGCGCACTGAAATACCCATTCCCCGTGGAGGGCCACATAGGTCTGCTTACTGCCTTCATTTATGCTTGCTGCCTTCATTTAATTCGCCTCGATCATTCATCTCCTGTGAAAATGTTTCACACCCAACTCTAATAATGCGGTGATTATCTTCCGTATTCTAACCGTGAATATCACTTTGGTGACAGGGCCTGTATCGTGGTCAATGATCGGCTTTTTGTCATTGGGGGTCAAGAGGGTGATTTCATGGCTAAACCTGGGTCGCCTATTTTCAAGTGTTCTCGAAGGAAAGAGGTATACAGGTTGATCATTTTGTTTTGATTAGAACATATTGGATTTTAGCGAGCTGAGCTCTCTCTTTGTCATTGTTGGCGGTATATGATATAGCTTTCAGACTCTGCAATGTTTCAGGTAGTTTATGGCGACGTTTATATGCTAGATGATGAAATGAAGTGGAAAACATTACCTGAAATGCCAAAACCCGACTCCCATATTGAGTGTGCTTGGGTAATTGTCAACAACTCAATTATCATCACTGGAGGTACTACAGAAAAGCACCCAAATACGAAAAGGATGATGCTGGTTGGAGAGGTGTTCCAATTCCATTTGGACTCGCTGGTACTGATCTTCACCTTTCCCACTCTTAAGAAGGATTATGCTTCATGTTCATATCATGTATTTTCAGCTGTCTGTTTGCTCAATAGAATACCTGTCATAGACCACTTTAGTCGACAGTAGCTGGTCGTTCTTGCTGTGTCGACTCATTTAGGAGCCGATGATGCAGTAACTTCTTTCCTCAAGTGCATTGGAAAATATCAAAACTCCCAAAAGCGGTCTCCTTTTGTGCGTTGGAAAATATCAAAACTGATCTTCATACGTTATGTTTTGCTACCCTCATGTCCTCTATAATCTAAAGAAGTAAGCAGCTATTCACCAGATACGCGTGCTGGTGGCCTTGTTTCTGTAAGCAATGGTGTCATCTGTCATCAATGGCATTTCGCATAAAATGAGCATTGCCAACCCCGCTTGCAACAAGGCCACTCCGCTAATTTAAGCTAATCTTTCTTTATGTACTCACTTACAGCTCACTAAAATCCAGATTTTGGGTGTTAGTGGTAAATAATTTTCCTTTGAACAAATACAAGAGAAGTCGGTGACTGCTAAACAAATTTCTTTTATCAGTTTTCTACAGATGGTTATTACAATGGGCAAACATTTGAAAATTTCTGTCCATTTTGAATTGCAGACATGGTCAGTGATCGGAAAGCTTCCTTTCCGAATAAAGACTACCCTTACTGGTTTTTGGGATGGCTGGTTGTACTTTACATCAGGGCAGCGAGACAGAGGACCAGACAATCCACAGCCAAGGAAAGTCATTGGAGAACTGTGGAGAACCAAATTGCACCTGTGAATCAATTTGTCAACCTGGCTACTCTTTCAACAATATTACAGCTCTTACAATTTTGACATTGCCTTCTTCCTACAATTGAAAAGGCATCAATTTATCCTCTTTTTGTGCATTTTCAATAGCACTTTTTGTACAACCCATGTACGCATTTTACGATTATCAATAACATTACACTTTATTGTTTTCATATCGAACCTTTTTGCCGCTCTGCTGATAAGTAATGGAGTCCTGGGTGGCTGCGTGACCGGCTGGCTAGATCTTAGACACCCTTCTGTCTTCCGGCAACATTGTGCAAACTTTCATATTGTTCTCGTACTATAGCAGCACAAACTAAACCACAAAGAAATCTGATAAATGAAATGGATCCAAGACTGGGTAGTAAGAATAAGAGTTCCAGCTCGGAGAATATATGAACACATTTCGAAAAGAAGGAATTTACAAACACAAATCACAGAAACAAGGTCCAGTTAACTTTGGTTATCCAGCCCTGCATTTACAATTTGGCCAATTTGCCATGATTGTACAAGTCATCTATAGACATACATGAATATGCCAGGGATTTTTTCTTTCTTTCTTTTTTTCAGTTGTTAAATCTCCCGTTACAAGTGCAAAAGCGCTATAACTGCCCTGAAGATAAGGTAAAAACAAGTGCAAAAATGTCAAGAGTCAAGGTAGAAAGAAGCGTCCGTTAATCTATGCTTCCTGACAGTTGAATAGAACAAACATGACTTCATCTTGAAGGCCTGCTAGAGGCTGTGAAACTAGTACTCATTGGTTACCCTGAACAGTATCCGAAATACAACTACCTGTGAAACAAGAAAACATAAGGATTGAAGACACGAGGCAAAATGATTAACGAACGGGTTCGGATTTGTACGAGGAAAAAAAAATCAGCAAATGATGCTAAACATTCAAACCTCCCCTTTCACACCATGAAACCACTATAAATGTAGGTTCTGAGACCTATCAAAGATTTTCAAATTAAATATGGATCCCTAAGATATGTGGTTTTTCCATCTTCAGTAATTTTTTTCCCTTTTATTGATTCTTTCCAAAATAATTTTTTTTCTGTTAAAATGCCAGCACAAATTAAAAAATGGTAACAGTTGAGATTAGCTTTTTGAACTTTACTGTAAAAGATAAACGAACACTTATCACTGTAATTTTTTTGTATTAACTATTTTATTTGAAGTTTGTTTGTTTTTATGTTTTAAAAATATTTTAAAAAAAATTTAAATTTTTTTATTTTTTTCTTTGCTTCAAATTAATATATTTTTTAAATATTTTTAGATCATTTTAATGCATTGATATCAAAAATAATTTTTTAAAAAAATAAAAAATTATTATTTTAATATATTTTCAAATAAAAAATATTTTAAAAAATAATTATAACCAAACTAACACTAAGTTTTTAATTTTTGCTTCATCGACATACTTTTCATCCTCAGCCAAAAAGACATGATATCCCTTAGTTTTAACTGTCACATCATTATTCATGAAAGCAACCATCAATTGCAACGTGGAGGCTCCATTTCACTAACCTGGTTCATATTCCTGGCATGGAATCCATGAGCGGTTGCATAGTAATTTTATATTTCACAAGATCCATCATTATTTTCTGCAGAAAGTTTATCCAAGTTGAGATGGATACATTAAACAAGCATATAAGAAATAAACATATAGCTAAGAAGGAGAAAGAGAGATGCCAAAAACTCATAATAACTATTATAAATTGTAAATGCAGTCTTGGATACATCTCTAGAGCTTATTATAATATGATGATAGCCTGCTCTTAGGTTAATCTTAAAGAAAAATGTTGCACCCACTAGTTCCTCTAGCAATTCCTCAATTAAAGGTATAAGAAATTTGTTTTTAACTATCAATTTGTTAAGTGCTATGGAGTCCACACAAAGTCTCCATGAGGTTTTTTTTAAAAATAAAAATAAAAAATAAAACTATGACTACTAGAGAAGCAAAAAGATTATGGCTATATTACATGATGTCAGACTCTAGTATTTATGAAACCATCTTTTTTACAATATCATTTTGTAACCCCGAATATTTGTAAGGTCTTAGGCTGATAGGTTGAGCACAATTCTTTAGAGGTATAGAATGGTTGTGTGGTCTTTGTAGAGGTAAGCCTTTTGGTTCATTAATTATATTGTGATATGATTCCAACAGTATTGTTAAAGCATGACCCCTTTCAACTTTAGATAAAAGAGTAGTAGGCATTGAGTGTATCTCATTGTCAACTTCTTGAATTAGTCTTAGGCTATGCAAGCTGATCCTTGCTATCTAAGTTAGATTGTCTAACATGTTGATCAAACTTGAGTATCTAGAACATGACAGGGTTTTCTTTTATGAGTACCATTTTTTTCCTAAACCATTTAAAAAACATCCACAACTCCTTTTAATTTGATACAATATTGCCTATCATGGCTAACCATTATATGCCTAGTATCATATCATAATTATTCAACTCAACAATGAATTCATCAGTCACAAAATTAACCATTTATATCTTCCATTTGAAGTCTTTGCATATAGTTGTGCAAAGCATTACTACTCTATTTGTTGCTTCCATTGTTAATGGTTTTATGGCTATGAGATCACACTACAATTTGTTGGCCAAATAAATGTTGATAAAATTATAAATGCTGCCCAAATTCACCAAGATAAAAAGTGGATGTTTATCTACTTATCCAGTAACCCTTGGAGTGAGGAAACTAATGACTACTTCTAAGGCATTGATGGAAATGTGTGGGGTAATTTGCTCAAGACTGAATGTCTCCTTCTTAAACCCATTGTTATCCTTCACTTCTTCATCTTCGTCCTCCACTATACATGGTGAGTATAAGCTCTTGTTTTTATACTTATATTTTGGTATAAATTTCTCATCACACCAAAAACATAAACCCTTAGCCTTTATCTCATCTAACTTTTTATTCCTTATAGGTATAGTAGGATTTATGGTTGGTTTGTAGTGAAGTTTTGGTTAAAAGTAGGTAATAACATAATTTGGTTAGGTTTTTGGTTATTTAAGGTCAACGAAGATGGTGCTTTGTATGATACTTGGTGGTAGATAGTTTTGTGTTGGATTGTTTGGTTGTTTTGTGAAAAGAGTTTGAAATGGTTTTGGTGGAATCTTCTATAGGATAATGTATTTTCTTGTAGACGTGATAGATTTGGTTCAAACATTTTCACCAATTTTTTTATTTCAACCTTTAAATCCTCTCATAAAAAACACTAAAGTTTGTTTATCATTAATCTCTACCATATTTTATATATACATAAGTCTCTAATATAAGCTTCTAGATCTCCCATCTACTTGAGATTATTATGTTCTTCTACTAGATTTTTCTACCACCCAAACCTATAGCATATGGCCTCCATATGCTCACTCTAGGTTATTACTTGACTTTCCTTGCTTCTTATAAGATTTTGATTCTAATATAGGGCTATTCCATTTAGATAATAAGAGGTTAACTTAAGCTTATCAATTTCCACAATGTTTTCTATATTGAAGTATTGATTGCACTTGTATAATTAATTATAAACATCATCTTTATCAAAAGTAAGAAAGTTTTTTTTTTTTTTTTGGGTTTATATACCTTGTGGGTGGCATAGTAGCCCTCACAAAACTAACCTGATTTAGCCACCAAATCCTCCTAGCTAAATGTTTGATAGTCATTTTTTATATTGGTCTCTTCAGTATTGGTTTGTAGCTTCTGTAACAAAGAGTTTTGCTGGTAAGACAACCCACTGATGATTTTTTGAGCTCCTCAATATTAGCCTTTTGAGTGATTTTATGGCTTGTAGTTTCTATCTACATGTCTCTAATAAACCCAAAACTTGCTCTTGTCTCTATGATTGTTCTGTGTTTGCACCTTCAGAATACTCATTCAACTTCCTGAGATCTTGGGACCTAATGTTTGGCACCATGAATAAAGTATAAAGATCAATGGCTCTGACACCACTAGGTGTAAGTGATATTTTCATGAAGCTTATATTAATGGCCTCCAAAGATCAGTATGGTGTTGTTAATGGTAGTAAAAACAAGAGAGGGGGGAGATAGAATCAAGTCATTACATCATTCATTCATTTCTTTGCATATATTTTTGTATTTTTGTTACAATGAATATAGGCATTGCTTCTAGAAGGAAAATAAATAACTCTCTTACAAGCCTACATGTGCCCATTATGTTAACTAATTAAAACATTGTGTTTCGGATAGATAACACGATGTGTATCATCAACAGCTTCATTCTAATGGTTATATTATTTAAAAAGACCTAACTCTCTGTTCTTCATTAGTTTCTTTCACACTACCAGCAAGTAATCTTGTAACAAGATGATGAGGATGATGAACCAAAAAAGAAAGAGGAGGGTGATGCTGAGGAAGTTGACAAGGATAAGGAAACTAAATCCAAGAAGAAAAGGAATAAGGATATTCCTCATGGGTGGCAATTCCTTAACATGCAAAAACCTATAGGGTTGTGCAAGCTTAAAGAAATCATTAAGGAGAGGTATGTTTTTTACCATAAAAGTTTGACCAATGTTTGGGAGAACTATTTGGATATTAAACACTTCTATATTAAGGTTCAGTTGAAGTTCAAGGCTAATTTCTTTGTTCCAAAAAGAACTTCATTTATTAGCAATAGTCAATATCAACCTTTTCATGATATTTTGACATCTAAAGAGCTAAGGTTTCTACAAGAAGCAATGGAGGAGTTGTGTTCAAATTATATGGATATAAAAAGAATCCTTTTATGCTAAAATTGTATTGAGTAATTATTATTCAAGGAGTTTTTCAATCACAAGTTCCTTGTGAAGCCAGGGATATTGGTGGATGACAAATCCCTTCTACTTTCACAAATGAAAGCAATGGTAACAATGTTGATTTCATGGGATCAATCAAATGCTCTAACTTGTTTCATAATAATGCTAGCTAGGAAGACTTGGAGGAAAGCAATTTCTAGATTTTAATGTGAATTCTTGAGGGGGGTAATCTTTTAATATAGAGGGTATTGTTACAATATCAATGATTTAAGAATGACACTAGCATCGACTTAAACAACTAGTGCAACAGTAGCAGAAATAATTATGAAACCTAATTTCAACAAGTGATTGCTAATAGTTCCATGTGATTGAAAGTTAGTTAACAAATAGAGTTAGTTGGAAGGATAATTAGAAGTTAGTTTATTAGTTAGTCAAGAACTTAGTTATGCAAAAATTAATAATAAGTAGGCAATAAAAAGTAATCTTTGTAGTTGAGTAATCGGTTAGTTCTCCCTCCCCTCTCTTTCTTCTACTTCTCTCTTTTCTTTCTAGTAACTTATGAGGAATATCCTAATAATTTGTTTTCTTAGAAACTTTTTTAGGGTCAAGGATTGATTGATTACTAAGATGTTGTTTGGTAATGTGGTTGCGGGTGAGGTTCACTTTGATTGATTGATTACTAAGATGCTGTTTGGTAATGTGGTTGCGGGTGAGGTTCACCCGCAACCACATATCTTAGTGTTTGGTAACAGAAAAAAAAAGTGATTTTCATTAGTGGAACCCACCAATTTTCACTATTGCGCCACAGGTTTGGAGAAGCAGCATTTTGCTGCTTCTCGTGGTGAGAAAGTAACCTCGACAGTGGAGAATGGCTCCACTACGCACTGTTCACGTGAACAATTTTTTTTTTATATATATAAAAACACAAGTGCGCAAAGTTTTTTTTTTCCCGAAAAACTAGTACAGTTAATTAATTGCACTCATATTGTTCACGTGAATGTGAACAATATTTTTTTTTTGTTTTTTTAAAAATTAGTTTAAGGTAAATTAAATTTGTTCATACTGTAATCTCAATTTTATTCCTGATAATATTTTACTTAATTTTATTGCACGCAGGATAAATCATGATAACTGTAGTTATTGTCGAATGAATTTTGTACGTAATGAAATTGTTAATTTTTTAAAAAAAAATTGTGTTTTACTCGAAAAACTAGTACTTAATATTATTTAATAACACTACATAAATTAGAAGGATATTGCATGATGACGTAGCATTTGTAAAATTTGATCGCAATTCAAATTATGTTATTGCCAGGCCCGGCCCAGTTAAAAAAAAATTCAGTTTTTATTTTTACTTTAATATATATATATATTAATTATTTTATAATTAATTATGTCCTTGTTGGATAGATTTCGTATGTAATGACATTGCACATAGTTTAATGGAATTATAAAAAATATTTGATATCAATATTATTTATTTCATGATGTAATAACAATAGTTAAATTTACAATATTTAAATTAAAAATCATTAATATTAATATATATATATATTTAATTATTTTATAACCTCAATTTGAAAAGCATTTTTTTAACCAAACACATTAAACTACTTTTTCTTTAACCTCAATTTCAACCTCAGTTTTAACCAAACACCTATTTTTTCAAACCAACCTCAACTAAAAGTATTTTTTATAAAACAACTTTTTTTAAACCACAATCACAACAGCTATCGCAAAACCAAACACACTCTAAGAGAAGTGGAACATTGGAGATATTTTGTTTGTCTATGTTAGTGTTGAGGTAAAAGGTGTGAGAGGAAAGTAAAACGAAAATGTGTGTTTTGGGTGTTTTTTAACAAATATATTTGCCTTAAATTGATATTTTTTTTATTTTTTCAATTATTTTGATGTGTTGATTTCAAAAATAAAAAAATATATATATAAAAAAAATATTTTATATTTTTCAAGTAAAAAAACAATATACCACGCATGAAATATATTTTGGTTTGTCAATTTCAAGAGAAGGATAAGAGGAAAACAAAAATCTCTTTTTTTTTGCTTAAGATTGACTTAGGGATGGCGATGTGTTAATTTTTTAAAATTTATATACTATTCATTATCTATCGGATATAAGATTTAAATATTTATATTTTATTTATTAGGTTTAGAGTTCATATGAATATCCATTTTTTTTATTATTATTTATTATTCAATAAAAAAAAATAAAATTATATATATATATATTGTGGAGAGTGTATATATATTAAATAATAAAATTATAAATATTAAACATTTATATATGTATTATATCTATATCCTATTCATTATTTATAGGGTAATGTAACTATCTAAAAAAAACAAAAAACTCATTCATTCACGTCAATTCGGATGGATATCCCTCAAGCTTATATTAAAGTGTCATTCCTGCAAACACTTGATAGAGCTTCTCCAGTTCACTATTACAACTTAAGCTGTAAAAAAATCACCTTATTTTGTTTTATAAAAATTTTCACATTAATTTAAAAGAAAATAAAGCTGAAGCACTCAATTATAATAGACATTATTGTTCAAACACTTACATACATATTATATCAATTCAAATTATTCATTAGACAAAGATGGCGTGGAAAAAATTAAGAGCATGTTTGGTTTAGTTGTTGGAAATAGGTTTTTTTTATCTTCAATTTTTGTTTTTCATTTTGAGCTCTGTCATTTCTTCTAAAAAATGTAAAAATAATGTTCTTTATATCACATATGAAGGGGAGAAAAAAAGTTTCTAGCACAAAGTTCCAATGTATTAATGAAGCTAAATACAAAACTCAGAAACTCTTTGAACACATAATTGTAAAACACAGACGCACATCATATATTTGAGTTGCCTTGTCAAATAGGTATTTAAATTCAGCCTCCACAATAAAAATCAACGAGGACAGATAGGAGAGGGGTCTCCTTTCACCTGATCAAGTCCAGTATCTTGCATTTGTTTCTCAGTATCTTCAATAAGTTGGCAAGCATCAGTGACCTGCAATCATATCATGACGACATTTAGTGCCCAGAACAAGCTTCTACATTGCTTATAGCTACTTGTGTGAAGAAACAAAGTTGCGGAAATGAAAATAATGGATAAAAAACTTACATTGTAGAGCAGTACGAAAATGGTGAGACACTCAGGACAACTGTAGTTACATGCATGGCTTGCGAACTTCCACTCCATTTACCCTTGAGGCCTTTTGTTTTTAAGAAAACACAATAAAGAGGTGCAACGGATAACGAAAGCTTGTTCTAATTAAAGCCTCCAGGCCATCATCTCATGGTAGGATTGAAAGTGACATAATCGATAGCTTCAGAATCAAGGGGTTATATTACTGTAAAGTTGAAAAATTAGATTACCTTTCAGGAGGAATCGCACAAGGCCTGATAGCATTTTGCAACTTTTTTTCTGAAACTCAAGTTGCTTGTATCTTTCACCTCCTTAGCCCTCTCGTTCTGCAGTATTCTAGTTATTTAGAAATAACATCATAGTTTAAGGAGTCTTTCGGGAAAAAAAAAAGTTCACGAGTACATAAGACCAAATTCCAACTTTTAATAACAAATGAAACTAAGTTTCCATGAATGCCTTCATGATTTCTTGTTTCAATTACAATCTTTTACCTTTACCATTAGGTATTAGATATGTACAAACCCCAATTTATGTTTTATGAAATTTTCATTAATGAACTAGCCCTTCACTTGTTTAATTGCAGATTTCACGAAGTGATGTTCTTTTAAAGTGAGGTGGAATCAGACTCCTTAAGATAACTGTCCACACAATTTTAACAATGATATTCAAAAGGCTATAATTGATTTTGCCAAAGCATCAACTTATTTCCCGACGTCGGCAGAAACTCTATACCAAGCAAATTGAAACAAATCACAAAACTCAATCTAATTCTAATGTAAAAAAGATCAAATTGAAGGAGAAAAAAGTTAAGTGATAGAAAAATCAAATAAAAAAAGGCACATGATGCACTATTACAATACAAATAGAGGTTACAGTAGAACCATAATTAAGATGTTTTAGTTTTCATTTAAATTTAATTTAAATATAGATTATTTAGAAGACACTTGGATGGCATTCCAATAGCCCACCTGATAATCGTAACAGCAAGACAAACAGGGGTCACGAAATAGACAAGCCGACTTTAAGATACAGAACTAGAAAGCTTAATTATTCAGAACACAACTAATGGACTCAAACCAAAACCATAACCCAATGGAAACTGTTAATCATTTCACAACCAGGAAGGCCTTCAATGATCCACACAACATCAAAGAAAAATGGATAACTATATTACCAGACGTTAGCTCAGGATGAAAAATAAACCATAATGTTATGCCATCATCCATGTATAAGGAAAAGGAAGGCTGAAAACAATATTTGAACACGAATTATAAAACACAACCAACCACAAATCATCGAACATTTGAGTTGCCTTTGTCAGATAAGCATTTAAAACCATCCTCCAAGATAAAAATTAACGAGGCCAAAGATAGGAGAGGGGTCTCCCTCTTTCACATGCCATGACATGATCTAGGACAGCATCTTGCAGTTGTTTCTCAATATCTTCAATGGGTTGGCAAGCATCAATGACCTGCAATCATATCAGACCGACATTTAGTGTTCAGAACAAGCTTCTACTTTGCGGGAAAGGAAGCTAGGGAAATGAAAATGAGAGCGAAATTATATTGTAGAACAGTATGAGGGCGGTAAGACACTTAAGCCAGCAGTAATTATAACTTATATGCATTGCTTGGGAACTTCCACGTAACTTCAAAAGTGCCCATGTTAGGTGAGAAGGATAATGAAAGCTTGTGTTAAATAAGTACGCGTAACTTCAAAAGTACCCATGTTATGTGAGAAGGATAATGAAAGCTTGTGTTAAATAAAGGCTTCAGGATTGAAGGTGATAACTGATAGCATCAAAATCAAGAAGCTACTATGCAGGTCTGATTATTACAGTAAAAAGAAAGAATTACCTTCCAGGAGGAATCACACAGGGCCTGATAGCATTTTGCAACTTTTTTCTGAAACTCAAGTTGCTCGTATCTTTCATCGCCATAGCCTCCTCTTTCAGCAGCTTTCTGATGATTTAGAATTAACATCATAGTTTTAGGAATTATTCGGAGAAAAAAAGATAGTTCACCAAGTACATAAGCCCAAATCCTGAACCTTAATAATGAAAGAAACAAAGCTTTCATTTCATGTTCTAAGTCAATGATTCTAGATGGAGGAAAGGAAACCAATATATTACTATCCATATTCCAGCAGTAAAATAGGCAAACTTCATTCCTATCAGTTAAACACCATTTAAAAATGGTGTATCTACAATATTGATTATGCCTCGTGTCTTCTGAGTGTTCATTTAGCATAACTTTCCATGATCCCCTAGAAGATCTATGTATGTGGTGTGTGTATGACATAATATACCAAACCAGTCTTCTATCAAATGGCCACACAAATGCTCATGGTATTTTTTGATATAGCTATAGGCACTCAACTGCAATTAGAACCATCAAAGCCAGTTAATTTTCAGCAGGATAGTCCTGCTAGAAGAAAAGGTCTGCTTTATTAGTAGGGGTGTCTCTGTTTCTGACATCTAGAGTGATCATGTTTAAACCTTAGCAGTATTCCACGTCTAGAGAAAATGGTTGTGGTCTACAGCTCACCTCTGGTGGTATGTCAAGGTACAAAACAATATCTGGAGCCAGCAAGCCAACCTCTGGTGCCTGCAAACGAAGATCATCTCATTGAATTCACCTTGACAACCACAAAAGACAGCACCTTTCAAAAAAGAATCAATTTGAATTCACCTTGCACCATTCAATATCAAGTCCTTTTGCAGATGAAAAGGCCACTCCAGAATAAGAATAACGGTCAACAACAAGAGTGGTTCCATTTTTCAGTTGAGTTTCCATCAATGATCTGCAAAACCATTCCAAACACATGTTTTAAAACTATGTGAGCCCATGCTTATGTGACATGTACCACTCTTTTTCCCATACAACAGATTTTAAGAAGATACAAGTGCACTTTCATGAATAAGGGCTTGCTAGCATGAAATATGCATCAAAAGGAAATTGTTGACATTTGAGAAAATCCATCCGATCTAGAAAATAATTCATTGGAATTCTGCAATGAAATCAACTTGAATCAATGACAATCCAGAACTCACTTCATATTGATTTTTTCCGAACACTAGCTTGAAACTTCTGAGAATCAAAATTCTTGTGAAGTGAAACCTCAACAGTTACTCTAAACAGCAAAGTGTATCATCATCCAAGCCACAAGAACATGGTTGTGTCGTAAAACAAGCCATTATGCTAAACTTTTAGAACACATTTCCAATGAAATCTTATTTGATCAAATTTTGAGCATCAACCACGAATTCAAGGAAGCTTAATATAACAAATCTCAAATATTTAACCATCACCAAAAGAGGATTTTTTACCTCCTGCTAAGAAAAGTGCTTCGGTCTATTTCAAAATACTTCAATTGGTACATGTAAAAAATAGACCTGAAAGGGAAGCAGGTAAGCTGAAGAGTGGCCAAGTTTGCCTTGGCCAGTAGTTGGAAAGAAAGAGGGTCTTGGGGGAATAAATCTTCAGTTTTTTCCTTTTTCGATTACTCGCCAATTCTGACTGAGGAGAACAGGGCCATTCAGTAGTTATATTTCTTGGAATTTAACTCTTTAAAAAATAGGAGGGGGGGGGGGATGATGAAACACACTTGCGCATGCATTTTCTTATTGTTTTGGTCAAGCTAAAGGAGATTTAGACAATGGATAACCCCTAATAGAAACCAAGGTGGGTACAAAATTGCTTATAAATATAGGCAATCCATGCAACCCGTGATAATAAAACATACCTCTTTTCCCATCTATTTGCACTGAAAAGGAGATGGATTGTGCGATCATCCAAGTGTGACTTGTTCGAAAGATATGCAGATATCATTTGTCCAACACTAGTACTCCTATCAGGAAATCTCCATAATTCAGTCGAATGCCCTAGTCCCTCGAAGTAAGACAGTAATCTACTAGATTGTGAAGTCTTTCCGCTACGATCCAATCCTTCTAAAACTATCAAGGCACCTCTTGACTCACTGCTGCTAGCCCTCAGGTTGCAATTACTACTGGATTCCATTCTTATTGAGCTAACACAACACTTGTTGGGATGGTCAAGGCCAAAACTCAATAACCTCCTTGCTGTTAAAGCCCTCAAATTTCTAAATGCAATGTATGTAAAAATAGGTTAGATAATAGCATATTGACAGTAAAGGGGAAGTTTCAAATCCCAAACAATCGCAGTTGCTCTTATAACTTAAAAAAGGATAGGAAAAAAGAAGCAAAAAATAGGTGAGAAAATATATACATACAAAGCCTTGGTAAAAGAGCAGGCATGTATCATGTCCCTCCAAACTTAATAGCCTATACAGTCAACAAAGCAAATAAAAAAACGTTGGGTTTAAACCCAAATCACTAACTAAATAAATTCAATCAATCTCAAATCACGTTGTATTCCTCCTTCAACGCCTAAAATAGCTTTCCATCATTTTAGATCTAAAGGCACCTGATTTTAGTTTAGTTTAGTTGCCCGTGCTAGTGGAGTTGAGCCTGGCCTGCAAATGAAAAGGAAGCAAAGCAAATCCAGAAATTACAAGTAATAAATTGTTTAAAATGAATAAAAACCTAATTAGAGTGAGAGATCGAACAAAATTGACATGAAATTAAAGGAAAAAAGAGATCAAAAGACATACCGTAAAAGTGAGTTTTGATTTTCCAAAAGCTTCGATGAGCTATTGAGTACCGGATTCAAATTGGGAATTTTTTTAACATCAGAAGCAAGAAACGGCGCGGAGAAAGAGAACGAGATGTGCCTGCAGTGAGAATCAATATCACCTGCAAAAATAAAAATCCACAAAACAATCACGGGATATTTTATCTTCTTCCCGATTCTCTACTATCTCAGTCTCTTTTTTTGTTGCAGCTGCAGGTGTGGGCGGCGTTGTATGGTTGTCGCGGTGTAGGTGTTGGTGTCGGCTGGTGGTGTCAGTTGCGCGGAAGAGGCTGCTGTGGAGGTTGTTATGGAGGAGATCCGTGGTCTCTGTTTTATGGAGAGAGAAAAAAGTGTCGGTTTTGAGGCAGAGACCAAGGAAAGGAAAGAGGCGGCTCTGGTCAGCGGAGGTCGGTTTTGCTGATGGTGGCTGATTTTGGGTTGTTGTGGCTGATGGTGTTTGGGTCACAGTAGCTCACGATTGAGAGGAGATGGCGAGAGGAAGATGGAGATTGTATGGTCAAGGACTGGTGAAGGTGGCGACTAGGGAGAGAAGGAGGCTGGTGTTACTGTTGAGGATGGCTCGTGGCGGGAGCAAGAAGACTGCAGGGTGATTTTGATTTTTTTAGTCTAAAAAAATACGTTTTGCTCGGCTTATTTTTTTTTTTTTAGGGGGGGTGTTTGGATTTTGAATGTGGCAGCGAGAGATCAAGTGGTATGTACTAGATACATGGCTGTGATTTGCTGTGGATTGTGCTGAAATTTGTTTTTTGGCAGTGTAAAAAAACATTTATGACTCAATATCATTAAATAAAAACTTTAAAAATAACAGCGGTCAATCACAGTATGTTTACTTTAAAATAAAAATATAAAATTAATAAAAAAAATTAAAATACATGACATTAGCAAAATCAAGTCAGGTTGTCAAACTCGTGAGTAGAACTAGTTGGACAATCATTATTCGATAGGTGGCCTGTGCTATACTACGGACTTATCATTTTGTTATCATAAAAAAAAATATCAAGACAATGTATATTTTTTTAAAAAGAATAAAATTTAAGATTATGATCATTGACTTAAGATCCAAAAATATTAAAAAGCAATGAAAATAAAGATCGAGTCAAACATGGTAAACCTGTTGAATTCATGACTCGAGACATGATATAAAGATAACTCAGTATAAAAAAAAAAGATAAATAAACAAAGAATACCAATTTCCAAAAAAAAAAATCCTTCAAATATTACCTCAAATTAAATGTCAGGGATGCAATCAATAAATTTAATTTAATAAAAAACTAAAATAGGGCCAACCATATTTTTTATCGGAGAAAAAAATATCAAAACGATACAAATCTTGGAAACCCGGGTTAAACTCTTAAATCCGCAATCCATTAAATTCTTGACCCGAGCTCAATGCCTAAAAAATTAAATGTTGGATAATGAAATCGATTAATTCAATTTAATTCAAAAACAAAATTCCTTTGGAAAATCTAAATTTAACAAAGACCAAAAAAACTAAAAGCAAAGCGACATATGCTATTTTAAAATTGACTACAAAATTTTCATAGAAAACGAATAAAAAAATAATAGGATCGAAAAGGATGGGAAAAAAAGTTTTTTTAAAAAAAAAAAAACCCACAAAAACCTGCGTCCATGTCAACTTCATAAATTAAAGTCAATTTTTTAAACTTGTAAATTGTTAAATTCTAGACTCAGACTTAACTAAGAAGTTTAATACCCATCCAATTAAATATTGAAAAATGAAATGAAAAAAATCAATCTAAAAAAATCTTGCAAGGTAAAAAAAAATGCAATGATAATAAAAGTTAGATTTGATAGGAAAAAAACAAAAGAATAATGAAATTGCCAAACAAAAACAATTGTAAAAACCATCTAAAAAATAACAATAAAAAGAACATGAATCAAATTTGATAAGTGAAAATATCTATTGGGGTGAAATTAAAAAAAAATCTTAATTTAATAAAGTATTTTAAGAAAAAAAATTGCAATAAAGAGAACAATGTTGAAATTGGAAAAACCCTTTAATTCCATAAATTATTTAAAAAATATAATGAATAGAATAAAGATGAAATATTAAGTATAACAAACCCTAGGGGTTGATTTGATTTTTTTTTTAAGGCCAACACGAAAATTAAGTAGGAGAGAGGGAAAAAACAAAAAAAAAACAAAAACAAAAGGCTACACATGCCACTTTAGCCACCATTGAGTTAGACGCGTCGCTTATTCATGGAGGGGATGATATGATGCTTGATCATCCTGCACCCGGGATAACCTCGCATAAAGAAAGGTGGAAAAAATAACAACGCTTAAGGGTCAACAATTTAATAGCAAAGGATAAAATTGAATAAAAATTCAATTTAAAAAAAAAACTGAGTCAATCCAAGTTAACTTGACTACCTTGCAACCTGAGATATGAGGGGGGGATAACTCCATTAAAAAAAAAAAGCTAAACAAATCACAAAGCTCATAGCCCAATAAATCAATGTTAAATGAAAAAAAATGAAAAAAAAAGTCTAAAAAAGAGTTTTAAAAAAATATTGAACTCAAATCAAGCATATCATTAAAATTGGTGGACTGAATCATAAAAACAAGACAACCCTATAAAAGACAGAAATAATTACAAAGAAAAATCCTCAATTATATATATATATATATAAAAACAACGAGGACCAAATCTTACACCAAAAATAATTGAAAGAAACTAATTAGAGATTAAATTGAAAACAAAGTAAATGAAGAAAATGATAGAAAAGAAGTAATGAAAAAAATGAGGATCAAAATTTGAAAAAAATAAATTAAAATTTTAAAGGACAAAATAAAAAAAATAAAAAAAATACAAAGGATAAAAAAAAATCAAAAGAATGAGGACTAGATTGAATACAAAAAAAGCACATTAAATTAAATGCGAAAAGGGATAAAATTAAAAAAAAAAAACTTCAATAAACATTAAAATCAAAGCGAATAAAAATCAAAAGAATGAGAACCAAACCCAAATCAAATATAAAATAGATGACTTAACTAAATTTTTAAAGGTCTAACACGAAAACCAAGGCCTAGGAGAGAGAAATGAATGGCAGGAGAAAAAACACATCTTCACCGAACTACTGCTCATCTTGGCAAACATGTCACCCCAACAGCTGCACCACATCCTTGCACATCGGATGAGACAACAATTGGGTTTTTCTAGCCACCATAATTGTCCTTATACGTCTCTGGAATAGCATAGAGGACTCTAATGTGCTGATGCGTGCATGGCACGTGTCAACATATTTTACTGATTTATTAATATTTTAATAAGGAGAATTACAAAAAAAGAAAAAAAAGAGCCCCAAAGGCATACCATTATTACAAAACAACCATGGCACAAAGACAAAAATGTACTCTGAGATCATTCTTTAAATTTGAAAAGTCAAAGGTTAACTATGTAATTTTACTATACAAAAAGAATGCAAAGACAAATAAAACTCTCTTTGCAAGGTCATTTTTCTAAGCATGAAAGGTTATAAGCGTTATTTTACTATGCAAATAAAAACAAAACCCTTAATAAAATACCCTTTCTTTAACATTTCAAGGGCAAAATAATTTTTTTACTGTGTATTTTAAAAGTTAAATTAAAAAAATATCTGTAATCAATCCACAATGACATTTAAATCTCTTTGAAAAGGCAATTTTACCTTCAATGTTAAGGCAATTGTTAAGAGCAATAAAGGGTAAAATCATTATTACACAACTTGAATCCATATTGATTCTTCTCACATGCTACAGAAAAAGACTAAGCCCTTTTAGTTTTTTTTTTTATATATATAATGATCTCTGGTCTCCTCTTTTCAATAAAAGTGAGAATGTTCGATAGTGATGGCATATCCATTTTGTACTCTTGTGCATGGATATAAAACCCAGCCTGACAAGTTGATACAGGACTTAGGTGACCCAAAACCTTGGCCAAGTTTTAAACAGTTTAAACTTGGGCTTGCAATTAGCCTAGTAAAACCCGAATGACCCGTCAGGTCAACCTTACTCGGGTAACTTAAACATAATCTAGGTAAAACTTGACCTCTTTTTTATATATTTTTAAATTAAATAAAAAATATAAAGTTAATTTGTGAATACATGACCTCATTTTTATATATATATAATATACATTCTCATTTAATGTTTCTTAACTTTTTCACGTGGAATAACTATATATATAGCTTACATTTACATGAAATGTTTCCTAAAATTTTCATATGAAATATATATAGCCTCCATTTACATGGATTATTTTTTAATTCTTTTATGGGATAACTATATATATAAATTACATATATATGGAATACACATGCATAAAATGCTTCTTAACCTTTCCTCCTTCAACGCCTAAAATAACTTTTCATCATTTTAGATCTAGAAGCACCTTATTTTAGTTTAGTTGACCATGGTTGAAATATCAAAAGCCTTAAGAGTGGATTTAAGCCTAGCCTGCAAATTAAAGGAAGTAAAGCAAATCCAAAAAATACAAGTAATAAATTGAAGCAAAATGAATAAAAACCTAATTAGAGTGAGAGATTAAGCAAAACTGAAATGAAATTAAAGAAAATAGAGATCAAAAGGCATACCTTGAAAGTGTGTTTTGATTTTCCAAAATGACTTGAGAATGAACAAGTTAATAACAACATAGAAGAAAGAGCACAAAAGCTAATGTTTACGCCATCTAGAAAACAATAATGTTAAACTTGAAAAGAATCAAAGATGACTCCATGCTAATAGCCAGACTGACATGTAAAGAGATAAAATTATTAAGTGAAATCTTTGGTTTTTTCCTTTTTCGATTATTTTCCTATTCCAATTAAGGAGAACAACCCATTCGATAATCATATTTGTTGGAATTTAACTCCTTCAAAATTAAAAAGGGGGATTATGAAGCACATTTGAATATGCATTTTCTTATTGATTTTTGTCAAGCAAAAAGAGGTTTAGATAATTGATAACCTCTAATTGAAACCAAGATGGGTATAGAATTGCATATTTTTTTTGAGATGCACCTTAAAAATGTCCCAGCTAGCCTGGAGAAACAAAGGAAGTATAATGCTAACTGATTAACCCCCCACCCCACCCCACCTAAAAAAAAAAACAAAGCTTTAAAAGCTAGAGATCACCTTAAATTCTCATAAATATAAGTCATCTGTGATAATAAAACATACCTCTTTTCCCATCTATTTACACTGAAAAGGAAATGGATTGTGCAATCATCCAAGTGTGACTTGTTCGAAAGATATGCAGATATCATTTGTCCAATACTAGTACTCATATCAAGAAATCTTTATAATTCAATCAAATGCCCTAGTCCCTCCAAGTGAGACATTAATCTACTAGATTGTGAAGTCTTTCTACTACAATCCAAGCCTTCTAGAACTATCAAGGCACCTCTTAACTCACTATTGCTAGCACTTAGGTTGCAATTACTACTCGAGTCCATTCTTATCGAGCTAAAACAACACTTGTTGGGATGGTCAAGGCCAAAACTCAATAACCTCCTTGTTATTAAAGCCCTCAAATTTATATAACACAATGTATTTAAAAATAGGTTAGATAAAAACATATTGATAGTAAAGGAAAAGTTTCAAATCCCAAACAATCATAGTTGCTCTTATAACTTAAAAAAGGACAGGAAAAAAAATAAGGAAAAATAGGTGAGAAAATATATACATACAAAGCCTTGGTAAAAGAGGAGGCGTGTATCATGTTCCTTCGAACTTAATAGCCTATACAGTCAATAAAAAAAAAGGGTTTAAACCCAAATCACTAACTAAATTAAGGTAATCAGTCTCAAATCACGTTATATTCCTCCTTCAACACCTAAGATAACTTTCCATCATTTTAGATCTAAAAGCACCTGATTTTAGTTTAGTTGCCCCTGGTTTAAATATCAAGAGCTTTAGGAGTGAATTTGAACCTAGCTTGTAAATGAAAAGGAAGCAAAGCAAATCCAAAAAAATACAAGTAATAAATTGTAGCAAAATGAATAAAAACCTAATTAGATTGAGAGATTGAGCAAAATTGAAATGAAATTAAAAGAAATAAATATCAAAAGGCATACCTTGAAAGTGAGTTTTGATTTTCTAAAATGACTTGAGAACGAGCAAGTTAATAACAACAGAGAAGAAGGAGCATAAAAGCTCATGTTTGCACCATTTAGGAAGCAACAATGGTGAACTCGAAAGGAATCAAAGGCGACTCCATGCTAATAGCAAGACTAACATGTAATGAGATAGAATTATTACTTATGAAAAGGGAAAATATTATTTACTATATAGAATAAAATGTTGAAGGATTAGTATATAGAATAACAACTAACAAAAAGGACAAGTTTATGCACCACTTGCATCATATTATCTATTCTACATAATCACATATTATAGGAGTAGGATGTTTTAAAAACAAAACATATAAAATGAGTCTTCACAATTATCGTACACTTTATCATGTATTATCAACCAATTCAAGCTAAAATAAGTCCTTTACCATGATAGTACTTGGAAAAAAACATTTAAATGTTATCTATGAGCTAGCCTATATCTTTGGGAACTAAAAAAAAAGAAAGAAGCTTAGCTATGCACCTAGAAATGCACCACACATGATTGAATTGGTACAAAAGCTTATTTAAAAATTTCATGTGGATATTGTTGCAATATGGACATGGATATCAAAAGAACGTTAAAAGGTAACGATATAAAATCACTTCTCGTCTACTAACGTTGCAAAGCATGAATTTCTTCATTGCCGATGAAATGAAACAGCGCATTTAAGGAGATTGAAGAGTGAAATTGGGACCCTAAAAAGAAGTGTAAGAGAAAGAGAAATACATTTGTTAAGTAAAGTGTAAACAAGTGAGTTCCATTTTCTAAATCTTTTGTTTTTTTTTACAAAGTGGTTAGAGTTAGGGATTGATTGATTACTAAGAGAAGTGAAAGGTTAGAGAGGTATTTTTTTGTGATGGTGTAAGGGTCAAAAGATGAAATGAAATAATTTTGGTTTGTCGATTTCAAGAAAGGTATTGGAGGGATACAAAAATATGTAGGTGTTCATAGATCGGGCTGGCATCCATAATTGTATCCAACTAACACAACTTTTGATATTTTATAAATTGTAAACACAACCCATTTAATTTTTTTTAGATCTAAGCGAGTTGGATATATTGGGTTGGGTTAAAAATATTTATGGATATTACGAGTATCCTGAGCATGTGAATTCCACTATTCTTTGACAATCCTAAAAAATAAAGATGAAATAATTAGGAAACACACCAAGGTAGTTGCAAATGGATGGGAAATTAAAGAACAACACCACCAAAATTTAATTAAAAAAATTTAAATTAAAAGTTTGTTATAGATTATATGGGTGGGTTTTGATACATGTTTGTATAACTCTAGTTAATTATGCTAATTGCTTGAACTTGACAATAATAAGTGACATCAAGGGTAGAGATATAATCTAGGGAAGTAAGAAGAACAAAAACACAAGAGCATCTCACTTGGAAGGCTATATTTTCTTATACTTCCATAGCAATATCACCAGCATGGCAAACCAAGCCCACCCTACGGCAAGTGGAGACTATAAATTAAAGACGACTTATTTATTAACAGGATCTAAAACTACAAAAACAAATGAAAGGAGAAAGTGGAGCTATAGTAATTTCATGGAATATATTAAGGAACAACAACAATAAACATCATTCGATTAGAAAAATAAAGTATTTTTGTTTTGTGAAAGTTATCACTAAAGTGGAGTGGCTACAAATCAATAAACTATATCAAAAGCTATTGGAATTATATATGTCAATGATTGGGCAGTCAATGAGCTGACAAATTTGGGATGAAAATCAAGCAGAAAATTAATGGGGAAATCTATTCTTTTGTATTCTTTGTTAGATACTGGAAAACTTTATTAATTCAACTTATTGAATGCAACTTTTTCTTAAGATCCGTTGGTTTGTATATGTTTTTGAGTAAAACCAAACGTAATTAAAAGAAAACTCAACAAAATCAAGCACCCAAAATCCTAATAAATCCAACTTTAAAAAAGAAAAAGAAAAAAAATACATACTAGTTGAAGTCCATTAATTATATTCCTCTTCATCATTTGTGCATCACGCAAAGTAGCACTCTTCTAAAGAGGAGCAGAAAGAAGGAAGATTAGACAACAGAATCAACTAGCTACATTTTCACTTAAGCAAATAAATAATGTTTGGAAATAAATTTTAAGTTTGAAAGAGAATTGCAAGGAAAGAGATTAAAAAAGGATGGGAGGCGGGTGGCGAGAGAAAGGAAAAATGAAGAGAGTAGGGAAAATTTCAACTCACACCCTGCTTTATACCAAAGGGCTAAGATTACTTGTATTTATATGGCTTGGGTCGAGTTGGGTCTGGTTTCAAAAATTTCAACTCACACCCTGCTTGTGATATCCTTTTATTATATTTTATGACCCATTATTATCTATACTATCCATATTATTTGTAAAAAAATTACTTTTTTTTGTATAATAAAATTACATCAATTCCCTTGAAGAAAGAATATGTTTGTTTGCTATAAAGAGGTATTTTTATCATTTTGTTTTGTTGTGCATATTAAAATTATCATATTACCCTTTGAATTATAAAGAATTTGAATTGACAATGAGGGCTTATTTTGTCTTTTCATTTATATAAGCATAATTAAAAGACTTATTTGTCATTGGAGTTTTTTTTTTTTGTCTTAAGCCTAGTGTCAAAGGGTATTTTAGTCATTGCACAACTAGTCTTTTTGATGTTGTTAGGGATGGTGCAGGGCAATTTAGTTTTTTAAAAATGAAAATAAATAAAGAAAAGTTGTTGACGTTTCCAACCACTGTGCCATCTTCAAACAGCATGTATGAATGATTCTAGTGGCTAAAAAAAATCATTCCAGGGCAGCGTTAACTTCTTCTCAACATCTCATCTATGGATATGTGATGCGTTCACCTAGAAGAATTTTGGTTTGGTGCTAACAACTATTTTTTTCCTTTTTTCTTTCCTTTCTTTTCCTTGATGTTTGCGTCATACCCTTGATTTTTCAAGTCAACCCCTAAACTTCTTTTTCCTTTTGATTTAGTCCATATTTTTTTTGTTATGGATTTTTTTTTGAAATAATTCATTGAATTAGATTTTTGTTTTGATTTCATCATCATTCAATTTTTTGCTTTGTCAAATTTGATCTCTATTTTTTTGTTGCTATTTTTGTAATCTAAGATAATATTTAGAGTTGCATTTTTTTCCACCCTTCTAAATTTTCTTTCTTTTAGATTTCATCTCATTATTTTGATTGTTGGGTTTTTTTTTTTTTTGCTTTTCAAAATTTCAAAATTGGTATTTTTTTACCCAATTTCATTCTTTGAAGTTTAATTGGTTTTAAGTTAAACTTCTTAGTTAAGCCCGTTGATTAACACTTAAAAGTACATTTTTATTAAGGTTTTATATCATCATTTTGCATTTGAAGTATCAATACCTCCTTAACTAGATCATGTTTTATAATAACATGTCTACTAATAAAAGATACCTTTAATTTATGGTAAATATTCATCTTAAATGCAGACCTATCACATAAATCAAAAGGATTGATTGATGAGTTTAACTATTGAAATTGAGAAGACAAAGAGAGGACTAAGCTTAGAAAAGAGATGATGGTTCAGTCCAAACTGGAACACTATTTGATTATTGGATCATAACTGAAGTTGTAGAACTTGGATTTAGGTTTTGTTTATATAGATGGAAAGCTAAGACATAAGTCTAAAACTTTCATGAGAGTCCAAGATTCAAAAAGGCCATTTTTAAGTTCAAATTGTAGCAACAACGGAGAAGTACGAATCTGTCTTGCAGCCTAGACACTGTTAAGTGTTCAGCCTATATCTCAAGTTCTAGAATTCCACATGCACCAATTTTTTTTGTTGGAAAGCTGAGACAATTTCCCATAACTTTTATGAAGACTATCTATTCAAATTCTGATGTTACCAATCACGTTTTGTTCAGACAAGAAGATAAGATTGTTACCAAGTCAAGAAGTGGCCACCTACTAAACAATTAGTCATCAAATCAATAGTTTGAAATTTTAGCCTATAAAAGGAGGCATTTATCATGCATTTAGGCATCTTGGTTTTCAGATCAAGATCATATTCTTACTTATTTTATTTGTATTTTGGTAATGTTTAAGTTTTACTTTCATTAATCTCTTGTTTATGCTTTTCATCATAACTATGTTCTTATCTAGTTTATTTATGTTTCTTTTCTTCACAATGTTTAGCTAAGTTTATTATGTCAAGGTGAAAAGGTTTTACTAATGGTGTTAGAACATGTATAATATAAACTCAACATGAACTTCAATGTTTATATCCAAGAAAGTTTGTTATTAACATGTCTTATCTTTTTATTTTACTAATTTTTAATACCTTGATTTTTAAATGGTTAATCTAGATTTGTGTTGTATAACACTTGGTACAACAAATGCTTAGCACTTTCATAGCCAATCGTATGGTATAACCTACATCTATGTTATGAAAGGAACTTGATTTGTTGTTAACATAAGTTAACATCATGAATTCCCGATAATATTTAAAAGTATGGTGTTACTAAAATAAGATACTTAATATAATCGTGTTAAAAATTTATAATGAATTATTAAGGATAAATCATCTGATTGAAACCTTCTTTGTATGTGGTTTCCAGTTGATTAATAAAAAGAGTGTATACTATTTTCATTTCTAATACTATTAGTGGATCCTCTAACCTTAACAATTACTTTTATCTTTGATTAATACTCACATCAATATCACATCTCAAAAGTTCTCTTCAACTTCTTTTCATATGTTGTTTATAATTTTATATAGTTCACCTCCATATGGTTCGACCCCGGTCTTGCCGGGTTATTACTTCGACACTCTTGAACTTGGGATAAGACATCAATCTTTTGATCATGTCACCTATATCTAAGATTTCACAGATTACGAGCTTTGAAAATTATCCTAACTTCGTAAGGTTTGCCTATAATTGCTTTGTTTTTTGTTTTTTGTTTTTATCATTTAATCTAACTTTTTTTTTAATTCCATCCTTCAATATTTATTTAGTTGAAGATTGAGCTTTTATTTTTTTCATGCTTTTTATGACTTTGGTTTTATCATTCTCTTTGTATTTATTTAATTAGGACACCTTATATCTTTTTATTTATTGTTCTTTATTAAATTTATTTTTTTTTAAAAATAAATTCTATTATTGAATTAAATATAATTGATTTATTGAAGACAACGGATGCTCACTTCATTTTGTTTTAATCAGTTTGCTTTTTCGGGATATTGCTCTGGCAACCCATGTGAATTCTTCTAATGTCGTTGTCCAAGCTTTTATTGTCGGGTTTGAATTGTCTTAGTAAGTTTTTTTTTATGATAAGCTATATCCACAGTGGAGTATGGAGTATGGTGGATTTCCAACAATCTTTTTTATTTTTTATTTATTTTTTTGAGTATAATATTGGTGGCTTATTTATTTTAGTTAATTGTTGCCAAATTTTTTTTTTTATGATTTATCTACTATTATTCCTATAGTTTAAATTAAATTATTAAATTACTTAATTTTATTACTTCTAATCGAATTAATTGCTAAAATTTCAAATTTTTATTTATTTATTTTAAAAAGTTATCATTATCTAAATATCCGTTTTGTGTGCTTAAAATATTTTAACCGGCAACCGGCTGCGATGAAGCGCAGGTCATCGATGTAGTTTAAGGTTAACTAATAATATCTAGTAGCTTCCAAAGAGTAGTTAATATACAAGAATGCCCCTTATACGCCGCAGATCTTTCCATCCAATAAATCACTTCTACATAGTCCACGTCATACACTACTATCCAATCACATTTAACTCCTGTATCCTTAATGTACTTCGCACGGGACACTATCACCGCCACTCATTATTAATTTGCTAGTTTTGCCCAGAGAAAAGACAGCCTAAACTAGATAGTAATTAATATTCCATCCCAACCGCTGGTTTTAGATCCCACGGGTGAGATATAAGCACATTAAAACCGTCCAATTATAAAAACAGAAAATCCAACGGACGCTATATGTCCAAATGACCCTATTTATAAGTAGGCAGTAACAAGCAGACTCTTCCAAACTCTTCTTTTATCTCTAAAATAAAAAATTGAAAAAAAAGATGTTCTCTCTCTCTAGGTTTTTTTCAGTGCGTTGTCTCTTCGATTCGTGATCTAGATTCAACCGTTGATTTCAGTTAGTCAAAGTCACTCTTCTAGTTGCTTCGATTTGGCTAGATTTGGGGTTTCGTTAATATAGGGTTCTGTTTTTATGATTAGTTTCTGTAAATCTTTCGTTAATTAGTATATATCGTCGGCTTCTATTGGAGTTTGTGTCGGTGAATCGTTTCGCATTCATTGAGCAGCGAAGAGATAGCAACTGGTAAATGTCTTTTTAGTGTTATTAGGGTTTTGTTTCTCTAATGTTATTATGATTGGTATTTGAAATTTACTGAAATCCTTATTGACTTGAACTCTAAGCAGCTCTAATTTTGCGGTTTAATTTTAAGTAAGTTTAAATGTTATTCATGGTTAAGATTACCCATATTTTTGTTGCTGGGGGTAATGGGGAAATTGAAAGGGAAGCAAAAATCTTTTTCTTGATTCATTGTTTTTCAAGACATGAATATTTCAACCCAATAAAGTAATGCAATTTAGAAAATTGTTTTGCAGTTAAATTGTGTAATTGTCGAGAAGTACAAGTAGATAATGACAGTATTTAAAAGTCTCGGGGGATAATTTTTTGCCCATGATTTATTTATGCAGAGTTGGGTAATTAAACCAACCCGCGAACAAAAGAAGTACTGGATTTTAGTTATTGGCTAAGATGATGGCAAAGAAAGGTAAATTCAGTGGAAGGTATCATAGAAATAGATTTCACACAGCAGGTGAAATTGAGGGTTCTGCTAGTTCAGGAAGGATTGACACGGAGATTACAGTTTCTGAGGGTTCTAGTGCTCCTGGGCGGAAACTTAGCAAGTTAAATTCCAGCAAAGAGGACACTTTTGGTGTCCCTGTGCAGATATTTTCTCCATCGCACCTATCACCATCTGAAAGGAAGGATTTAGAACAAAGGTTGAGATGGGAACTTGAACAAATAAGGAATCTCCAAAAGAGAGTTGATTTACAGAGAACAAATGGTGTTACACTGTCATCTTCCAGTGACATTCTTAGTTGTAGCAATGGAACAAATAGGCCTCGGATAGAAACTTTTAGGAAGTCTTCGGTTATGACTTCTGGGCCTGGGAAGAAAGTGAATCCGACAGGACAGGCACGTGTATGGAATAGGGGTAATTCAGGAAGGTTTAAGTCTGCAAAACAAGTTTCAAGACAGACAACACCAATCACTCCAAATATAATATTGATGAAACAGTGTGAGACGCTGTTGAAACTGTTGATGTCTCATCAATACGGTTGGGTCTTCAACAGCCCAGTTGATATTGTGAAGTTGAACATCCCGGATTATTACACTATTATTAAGAATCCAATGGATTTGGGAACCATAAAGAGTAAGATATCTTCTGGTGCTTACTCAAGCCCTTTGGAGTTTATGGCTGATGTGAGGCTTACTTTCAAAAATGCTATGGTGTACAATCCACAAGGGTCTGATGCCTACATTATGGCTGATACTCTTAATACATTTTTTGAAAGGAGATGGAATGCTATTGAGAAGAAATTACCAAGGGCTGGTGGTGAAGTTTTGCAGGAAAATTCAGGTCCTCACGAAGACTTTGAAACTGCTGAAACATCTCCTGCAAAAAAGAGAAAAGTAACCTCTTTCCAACATGACATTATGCCAGAGCCTGGAAAGCGGGGAATGACAGATGAAGAGAGGCTCAATTTAGGGAGAGAATTGGAGTCTTTGTTGGGAGAAATGCCTGTAAATATTATTGATTTCTTGAGGGAACATTGTTCAAGTGGGAGGAATGGTGGAGAGGAGGAAATTGAGATAGATATTGATGAACTCAGTGATGACACCTTGTTCACATTGCGGAAGCTCCTAGATGACTATTTGCAAGAGAAACAAAAGAATCAAACCAGAGGGGAACCTTGTGAGATAGAGGTATCTTACTCTTGGCTTACTGGTTAACCAGAACTCTCCTGCCTTTTTTTGTGTATGACAGCAGTTGTCTATTTTTGTCACAGCTATTGAATGAATCTGGGCCAAGCAATTCATCCATGCAACAGAAAAAAGGTTATTTTCTATTACACTTTGTCACAGTTGATGGTGATCTGGCTGTCAAGGCTTGCACATTGGAACCTTTTGTTCACTTGATTCTGGTGGGCTATGTGTGTTTAGGGAATGACCTGGGTGATGAGGAAATTGACATTGGTGGCAATGGGCCTCCTGTCTCAAGCTATCAACCTGTGGAGATAGAAAAGGAAAAGGATACAGGCCATAAGAGCAGCAAAATCAGCTCAGATAGCTCTAGTGGTAAAAAAAGTTGCCCTTCTATGTTTTTATTGTTTGTGCTTCAAAATTTTTGTTATATATCCAAAATCTTGTCCAAGAATCCCCACAAAGGTGAAAGAATATGCACGCTTGATGTGTATTTGGAAGAGAACATGTTAATGAGTACTCGTTTAGAGTTCTAATTTCTTGCTCACTAAATGTTTCCTAATAGATTTATGTTCTTACTGATCTTTTTGGATACTGGGGAGCAAACCTGTGAAGTTGAAACTTTTAAGTGAAGAGAGATGGAAACAATGAAACTAACTTGGAATAAGGGTTATGGAATTTGCAATTTTCTAACTTCATTATTTCATAGACATGCTTTGGTGAGATTTATGGCTCTATATTTTTTTTTCCTGTCAGATCATGTACTTGAATTAGTTCCTAGCTTTGTTGTTAGAATCATCTTTCAAGGTCTGGGTACCTGGATTTACCCCCCTGGGAGTTTCCCATCATCCATAATCCATCATCATTTACATGTGTATGAGTGATTTAAGGACAGGAATTCACCTATGGTATTGATTGAAAAAATGTGATTCTGATGGTCCACTGTGGTAATGGAAAATTTCGGTTAGGAGACGGGTTTCCTTGATACACTGACAAGCAGTGATGTCATATCAGAAACTCAATGCAACATTATTGCAAGAAAATTAATGTTTTCTTGCTCACAAAGTCTACTCATGTAATGAATCATTTCGACTTCTGAAGAGAATTTTTGTTTAAATTAAAGGGGAACATAATTTGTCTTCCAAAAGGATTCAGGTCATACTTGTCTATTTAGTCATGTAAAAGAGCTTTGTAATTTGTTCTCCAATTCTTTTCAGATTCAGACTCTGGCAGTTCTTCTCAAAGTGAATCAGATATTGCAAAAGTTTCAAGTCCAACAAATGCATCAAGGGTGAATTGCTTGTTTGAATGATTTTGAATATTCTTAATTCAATCTTTGTTAAACATTCATGATTGGATAGAGCAGTCTGTCTTGTTTTATTTGCTGTTTGGAAAATGTTATTTAATTTCCCTTTTAACTTTAGGTTTCTGAAACCTTGGTTTGTGGAGCTCGATTAGGCAACAAAACAAATGCTGGTGCTCAGCTCGAGAGGAATCGTGAGTATTTGTTACTAAATCCTGCTTTCTTGCATGTTCCGAAATGAGGATAGAAATAACACTTCAATGTTTAATAGTTCTTGTTGACAAGCCTTAAAGAGAAAAGCTGAGCCCTGGAATATATCATGCATATCCCTGCTTTAGGCTGCCACATCATTATTATTGTTTGATAGTACTTAGGTGATAGATAATTTATCACATGCTTAGCCTTCATTCTTGTTCTGATGCAAGCTTTTTTAGGGGAAACGAAATTGAACTCCATTATTAGGTATAGTTTCTATTTGGATTGTTCTGAAATTGGAAGCTGATGCAAATTCTATTTGAGCTTAGGTATACGTGAATTGTGTTTTAAAATGTTAAAAAGCTGCAATTGTACTGAACTGTGCATCTGATATTCTAATTTTTTCATCGAGAGAAAAATAACAAGGTTGAGCTACATGTCTATAATATCTTTCTGAGCTCATTGAAGGCATCTGCATGCCCTCAAATTTTGACGATGTTTTTCCCGGTCTAGTGCTGCAAATTTTCTTACCTGTTTTTATCCCTAAAGTTTTCTAATCGGGGTCCTGTACAGAATCTGTCAGTGGTTTGGATCAGCTCGAACAGACTTCCCAGGAAAAGCTGAGTTCTGAGTCTGATTGCCAGCAAGATGGTAAGTTTAAGAAGGATAGAAGGACTTTTCATTTTGTTTTATGTTTTGGGGATCTTATCACTAATCATATCATAAACATCTAAATTCTTAGGGGAAAGTGCTCCAAGTGATAGCCAGGTCTCTCTTGAGAAGCGTATTAGGCATGCTTTGATCAAGAACCGTTTTGCTGATACCATATTAAAAGCTAAAGAGAAGACACTTTCACAGGTCTGGCACAATTTTTTCCTACCTTCAAAGTTGACCTTTTTGTTCATGTGCAGTGTAATAATATTTTTAAAATTTTATCTCATTTGATTTTATCTTGCTGGAATCAGGGTGACAAGGGGGATCCTCAGAAACTGCAGCGGGAGAGGGAGGAACTTGAACTGCATAAAAAGAAAGGTTCTGTTCTGAATTGCCTTTGAACTTTTCACATCATGTCTGTGGTTCTGTGTGAATTCTCTTGGTTGCATGTTTGGGTGAACATGTGGTGTACACTATATCAATGTGTATTTTAATTTATTAGCATCTCCAAGCTGATGATGTATTCTTGTCTGACCAGAAAAAGCAAGGTTGCTTGCTGAAGCAAAAGCTGCCGAAGATGCTCAAAGGCAAGCTGAGGCAGCAGCTGCAACTGAGGCTAGACGGAAGAGGGAGCTTGAAAGAGAGGCAGCGCGACAGGCGTTGCTGAAGGTAAAAGCATGAAGTTCATGCTGCAGAACTATAGTTTCTTCATCATTCTGTGCTCTGTATTTTATTGGAGTATGTTTGTTGTGCAGATGGAAAAGACTGTTGAAATTAATGAGAACTCTCAGTTTCTTGAAGACCTGGAAATGCTCAGGGTTGTCCCTGCTGAGCATGTACCAAGCTCTGTAGATGAGACGAGCCCAGATCGCTCACAAGATGGCTTGGGTGGGTTCAAGTTTGGGGCCTGTAACCCCTTAGAACAACTTGGTTTGTTCAGGAAAGATGATGAAGAGGAGGAAGAGGGTGAACCGTTAAATGTTTTAAATCCTTTAAATGAAGTAGAAGAGGGAGAGATTGACTGAACTGTGATGCTTTGTTTGTCATGTTTAATCAAGAAGCAATGTTTTGACCTCTTATCGGGGAAAAATCACCGCCTAAGCAATTCTGAATGGCTGTCAGGCTATTAGGGTCCTTTCCTTTACAAGATGGGCTCTTGGATATAGTGAACAGGACCGTGGACAGCCTGGATGTATAAATATTGTACTCATGCACGACATGGGATTTTACCCTGACACATGAGCTTGTGTGTAGGCCATATTGAAAGATTGATCTGGTGCACTGCGTCTGCCCAAGAGCATAAAGGCCTTTGTAGCCAAGCAGCAGAGAGTTGTGTAGAGACTCGGTTTTATCTTAAGAGAGAGCTGAGTTTGGAACTACATGAACCCAATATGGGTATCTAATGACTACAGGCTATAAGATACTTTCCTTGGGTGACCTTGGAATTTGGTGGGAAGTCTGTTTTCTCTAAGTAGTATTGTTGTTGGAATTTTGTGGTCGAAGGTGATGGGATCGCATTTGGTAGATTGTGTTTTGATGCTAATGGTGGTGTAATTGATCTTTACTATCAGTTCTATGGCTTTTGGGTTGGTGTGCAATTGATAGAGGTGGAGTGGATTATAGGTTATGCGAACCAAAAACTTGTGTCCTTTAGGTTTTTGATCAAAGTCTAATAGAGGCTGAGGATAATGCGCTGGGATTCTGATGCCTTCAATGTGATAATGTGAGAGTTCAGTGTGATGTCTGTGGACAGGGAGGGGGATTGCAATTATATGGTGATGCTTGTAAGCTTGCTTCTTCCATGTCCTAAAGTGGCCAGAATGTCTACTGACCATTTGGAGCAACAGTATGGAGTTTCTGGTTCCACTGGATTCTTGGCCTGGTTATGTAGAAGGTTATGTTGAGCATTTTTGGAATCTGGTTTCTTCAAGTCTTGGAGGGCTGTTAGTATGTTGTTTTATTCTAGTGTCCTCTGCTGAACGATCACTTGTAACATATTTGCTGCGAGTTCGGCTGTCTTTTTTTAAAAATTGCGAATGAGAAAAAAATAAAATAAAAATATCTCCAACTCTCTCTCTGGAAAAAGAAAAAAAGAAAGGATTTGTGCTCAAAATAATCAAAGAGATTCTTGAAATTAAAATTATTTGCGATTCTTCAAATCATATATAGATTATCAGAGATTTGTACTGTTTCGGAGAATAGTGGATTTTGATTTTAGATTAAAAAATAATATTAAATTCATGTTTTCTTTAATGATTTTGATGTTTTTATATTAAAAAATATATTAGATACATTTTAAAACTCTTAAACAAAAAGTAAAAGCATTTGCAACATAATACTAAAAGCATGCGAAAACTCTTATTTATAAATCTCCGTTCTCATTCGATTTTAAATAACCCATATTTATTACCAGAGGAGATTTTATTCTCTCTTTACATGAATATATATATTTTAATTTTATTTATATTTTTTTAGTTTTTTTCTTTTATGATTTTGATGTTTTTATATTAAAAAATATATTCGATACCTTTTTAAACTCTTAAACGAAAAGTAAAAGCATTTGCAACATAATACTAAAAACATGAGACAACTCTTATTTATTATTCTTCGTTCTCATTCGATTTTAAATAACCCATATTTATTACCAGAGGAGATTTTATTCTCTCTCCACATGAATATATATATATATATATTTTATTTATTTATATTTTTTAATATTAGGTTTATCAGGAATTAATTTTTATATTTTTTTTATAAGATTTTTCTAATCTTGTGATATAAACTGTCTTCAACAAGTAGATTTGATTTTTTTTCCAAATCTATATTTTAATATTTAATTAATTAAAATTAAAATTCATAATGTATTTCAATTTATTTTTTATAAGTTATTTTTATCTCATAATTTGGATTACAAGTTTAACTAGTTAATTTGGATTGACTCGAGTTGTGTTTTTTTTTTATTTCATCTTTTAACACTGATTGAAATTATACTTCATAAACTATTTTAATTTGTTTTTTATTGGGTTATCTTAGTCTCATTATCCGAGTTGCGGGTTTGATAAGTTAACTAGAGCTGATTCAGATTTGTTTTTTTATTAATTTTTTATTAATTTCATCTTTCAACTTTAAATTTTATAATTTATTTTTTAAAAAATTATTATATTTTCATTACCTATCTTACATATTGACAAGTTATTTTATATTGATCCGAATCGTCTTAATATATTTATGTCTAAATATTTATTTTAAAATTTTATTTTGAGTTAAATTATACTTTTACTAGTTTTTTTTAAATATCAATTATAAATCTAATTCTTGTATAGTTTAAATTAATTTTTTTTAAAAAATATTAGGAACACATATTGTTTTATATTAAAAAAATTAATTCCATCGTTAGCGTAATACGGGTTAAATTTCTAGACATCCCTGAAATAGTAGCGAACACTATAAAACGACCTCGCTTTTTGAATTCCTTTTTCACAAATCCCTTGGAAACCTTGAAGCTCTCAATTCCTCGAGAAGCACGGACGAAAAAGGCAAAAGAAGTGAGAGAGAGCCTCTCACCAAACGGCCCCCTTCCCCTAACACCACCATCACCATCACCAAATCAATCTCCTCCCTCTCTATAAAATCTCTCTCTATTTTGTGTGTGTTAAATCGCTCTCTAAATTCATCAAAAAAGAGGTTCAAAAAATAATGGAAACCCTAATCAAATCACTCCCAGACCTCCCTATCCTCTTCTCCTTCTTCCTCACCATTTACCTCGCAGCCCATTTTCTTGTTTTCCGTAACTGGAGTCCCAAGATCCGACCCGAAGCAGCCAGTTGCTTAATCTCTATATTTCACGGTACACCGGCGGTGTTTTTAGCGACGCACGCACTATTCAGCAACCCAAACCGAGGTTTCTCTTCCTTAAACACAAAAACAGAAGCCTCGGTCCTTGACTATAGCATTTCCTATTTCTTAATGGATCTTATTCACTACCTTATTTTCTCACCAAGTGACATCCTTTTCATCGGGCATCACTTGGCAACTCTTTTTGTCTTCGTCACTTGCCGCTACCTTGTCACTCGCGGCGCCTACGCGGTACTGATGCTGTTGATTCTTGCAGAGGTGACTAGCGCGTGTCAGAACGCGTGGACACTTGCCAATGCGAGGAGAATCGATGTGGAGTTTGCTGCCAAAGTGTATGATTTTTTGTCTCTGCCATTTTATGCCTTTTATTCCGTCGTTAGAGGGATTTTGGGGCCGTATTTTGTGTATCAAATGGGTGCGTTTTTTATTAGTGGGGTTGATGGTGGTATAATTCCCAAATGGATTTGGGTTTCTTGGTTGTTTGTTGTTGTAATTGCTATTAGTGTTAGTATTTTGTGGGTTACCAATTTGTGGGTTCAATTGTACAGAGAAAGGAGTGCTAAATTGGACAAGAAATCGACATAAATTAATAAACTCAAATTTATGTTTTTATTTCTTCATTTTGGCTCAAGAAATTTCCCTTCATTTTACATTTTCAATGCAAGCAATCTATGATTTATGTAGCAATTATCTGCAGGGCTCTAGGTGGTTAAGTTGATTTGTTTACTAGTTATTATCTGAGAACTTCTCTTGCGAATGCAACTCTGATATACATAGACGGTGTTTGAATGTGTTTAAAAGTGTGATATTGATTCTTTTTTGAAGTGTTTATTTCTCAGAAAAATATCAAAATAATGGTAAAATTTAATTTGAAGTTAAAAAAAAATAAAAATTTTAATAAAAAAAAGGGTGAAATCACTTCCAACCACCTTCTTATTACAACGTGACAAGTATGGCCTTGTTTTTTTGAAAAACATTAATTAATTATTTTTTATTTGAAATTATTATTTTATATTTTGAATCATTTAGATATATATTGATTTTAAAAAATAAAAAAATTATTTTAAAAAACTACAATTAAAAAAATTTAACGTTAGTCTTTCTGCCAAGAAGTGTACTATGGTGCTGGAGCTGGCCACCAAGAAAGCTGTACAGATTAATGAATTAGGTAGAAGTTGGATGGCCCAGGCTTTAAAAGGGTGGGAAATTGGGATGGCAGTTGCATCGTTTTGTCCTTCCTCTCACGGCATTTATGTTGATGTTCAGATGTTCAAAATGGGTGGGCAGGTGCTAGGTTGATAGATGTTGGATATGCCCACTTTTATATGACCAAGCTGGTATGGAATTTGGTAACAGCTGAAACAAGTTGAGCAGCTAAGAACAGTTTTGTCTGCAGAAACCTCAATGAATCATAGAATTGTACAGGTCTTGTAGTAAATTAGACGAGTGAAAAAGAAGAGCAGAACTGAATTAGAGTACTAGTTTCAGAATTTGGGCTAGGAACTAGTGATCTAGTCAGGGAAAATAATTGTACAGGTGCTTGATTGCTGATGGGATTGGTCAAATGTGGGAAAGATTAGATCGCCCGTGTCGAAGGGGAAGCAGGCAAGTGTAGTTGGCTTTTAGTGCCTGTTTGGCATTGCGGTCAAACTGGTTTTTTGAAAAAATTCAAAATTTTTTTATTTTTTTATTTTGCTAAAATTGAGTGCGGTTTGTATTTTTTGGATCGTTTTGATGTGCTGATGTCAAAAATGATTTTTTAAAAATGAAAAAACATTATTGGCATGCTTTTCGTGCCAAAAAGCTATTTGAAAAGCAACCGCTACCACACTTCTAAACACCTTGTGATCTTTACGGCCTCTTGTTCTGTAGAATTCATAGCTGAAATAGTTGCCGTCTTTAGAGTCAAGGCGGTGGTAAAGCTTCGCTGTTTTGCAGGATGAATCTTACCATTACTCGGCGGTGTTGTTGTGATTAGATTGGCCGGTTGGTCAGAATGTCCAGAGGACTTTAGGACAATACAGAAACATTACGTCACAATTACAATCTTTTGTGGGTTGAGAGTTTTTTCTCCTTGCATGAAATTGAGATTTAAAGGTTTTGATTTGAGGCAAATTTAATAAAATGTATTTTGAATTTGTAGTATAAAGACGCGAGTAAAAGAAAAAAAAAATCAGACTGAAAACAAGGAAAAACCAGCTTGCGTAAACTCAGATTCGCATGAAAAAGTGTGTTTTTACATGTGTTTTTTTTGTCCCTTTGTTTTAGCATTTTTTGTTTTGGTAAAAACTTCCTTCCGTTCATGTTTTGGTAATTGAATTTCAGAAATGAGAAAATTATCTAAAAAAATAATTAATTTTGATATTAATAAGTTTTTTTTGATAGAGGAATATTATTGAAGTGTTTTTTATGATTTATTTGACTGGAGAAAGCAAATTGGGGCTCATGAAAATGATGTTCTTATTGCAAGATGGGTTTTTTGAGGGTGACTCGTGACTTCCCAACCTAAGGTGGTTGGCATTTTTATAGTCAAAGATGCCTTGTTTGTTTGTTTTTTTTTTTTAAAAGGTTAATGAAAAAACAAAAAAGGGTCATATACACGAATCTGGGCATATAGGTCCATGCGTAGTCGGCTGGCCCTTCTTTATTATGGGTCTGCCACTTGGTGTGCTTTTATAAAAGCCTTTTTTATATATAATTTTAATTCAGATTCATTAGAGTAAATAGTTAAAAATATATTTTGAATTATTTTATTAAATATCATTCAATTTTGATTTTTTTTAATATATTATTATACCATTTTTTATATTTTAGTAAATATTACTTTTTTTAGCGATTTGTTTTTTAATTTCATATGTTGTCTTTCTTGTAGATATCCTTTTTATTATTGTACAATTAATAAAAAAAATTATTCTATATTGTTACGACCCGAATCCCGGATCCATGACCGGCACATAGGCAAGGTTCCCCTCCAAGGTTCCAAGCCTATGCGAACCCAAACTTACATACAATCCTTTAAACAACTCAATCAGAGTTTAACGCAGAATTAACAACAAACAACTTCATAATATAATTCGATTGTCTTAATACAAGAGTTAATATCATTTCATAGTTTTGGAGCACTAACTTGACACAAAAAGGAAGATACAAATTACAACCAAAAAGCAGGTTCAGAAGATTCAACAAAAGTGACCTGCTATCAAGCTATAAGCCTGAAAAGGATAAATAATAAGAGGGTGAGTTCAACAACTCAGTGAGTAGATAACATTCAATATACACATACGAGGTAATATAACAATGAGAAATATATATACAAGTATGGCTTTAGTTCTTATACGAAGGTTTATCAAATAGGCCATAACAAGAATATCATATGGTAAAACTCGTCAGAAAATCAAAATGCAATGAGCATGAGGCTCCGTACTGTGGGATGATCAGTCCACACAGGTTGGTGACTCCCCCGACCAACTAGGGTTCAGATACGATGTGCACAAAGACTAACACTACCCTGTTAGCATGGGTATTCTGACTGACATACCATAGATTCATAATCATAATCAAACAAACATATTCATATCTCAAAGCTCAACTCATGACATCCATCAAATGAGGAGCTATCAATTCAGAAGTCAAATCATATTGGTTCATATCAAGAAATCAGATTCAATAATTGATCATGCTTTATCATATCAAGGATAATAATCAACATATATATTATCAAGAAGCATGATCCAATTCATATTAACAAATCAAATATTTATAATATTTCTCATGCATATGGAAAATTATCCACTCACCTGACTCAAAAGCAAACAGCACACACAAGCTGAAACCGAAAGAAATTCTACTAACGTCTTGCCGGTAGAATATTAGGATTATCTGAATACAAAGGAGACATATTCAAAAACGACTCGAAAGAACATTTAACCTATTTAATACACTTAACTAAGGGTGTCTTCCGTAACCCTATATATTTTTGAACTAACTAGCCAATTTTCTTAAAAACCCAAAATCTAACGGTTTTCCCGAAATCTAATCCATAATAAAAACAACTAATAAAATTGGTAATAATTCACTAAATAACCCTTAATTATTCATCAAACTAATCTGAAAAAGCTAATATTACAGCTAGGGACTAATCTGGATTTTCTTCCATATTTTTAGGGCCAAATTGTAACTTTTGTCAAATGGAGGACCAAACTGAAATTTGTCATAAATCCATGAATATACTGAAATTCTGACCTTAATTAATCCTCAATTCTGTCCAGGATGTATCATTATGCTTCAGGGATCATTCTGGAATTTTACTAAATTTTTAGGGTCAAATCGTACTTTTTGTCAAATTGGAGGACTAAATTGAAAGTGTTAAATTCTCTTATCTATACAGTAATTATGTCCATAATTCATATGTTATTCTGTTCAGAATCTCGGAATATGCTCCAAGGACCAATTTGTAAATTTTCCAAAGTTCGGGGACTAAACTGTAATTTTCGGAAATTGAGGGACCAAATTGAATTTTCGTCATCTTCACCTCAAACCCAGAATTTCAACAGATCACCTACTGTTATCCCCTGATTTCTAACATAAATTCACAATTCAAACAAAACCATAACTCAAAATCATCACAATCTTCCATAATCAACTAATTCATCAATTAAACACAACAATCAACCCCTAACCTTCAATTTAATTCATCAATTAAACCCAAAACACAAATTCTCAAAACCCTAACATTCATCAAAACTGAAATTAAAGTTTAATTAACATATTATACACATTAAACAACCTAAATCTTACTCTTTTCACTTATTTCCTCCAAATCTCTTCCTTTTTCCCTTATTTTCCCTTCTTCTTCTTTCTCTCTTCTCTCTCACGGTTCTGCTCTCTAATTTCAGATCACTTTTTTTTTTTTTACTTCCTATTTATATTTATCAATTTTTGTTCAATTACTATAATACCCCTTATTCATTTATTCCAACTTTTAAGCCTCCAAGGGCTTTGTTGTAAAATCCTATCTTATTAATTTCAAAACATTACACATATGGTCCAAGTAGTGACGAGAGAGCTGTTTATTATTCTTATATTTTTTTTAATATATTTTTGCAAATATTGTCAACACTTGCTTCTATAATTCCGATGAGTTTTTATTTTTTTTTAAATATTCTCATATATTTTTTAAAAAGAATACATTAATAAGATAAATGAGTTTTAATTAATGAGATACATTTTTTTTTTAATTTTTATTTGAAATTGTTCATTCTTTTTATATTTATTTTAATTGCTTTCAATTCCTTGCATCTAAGAAAATCTATATTTTTTTTTGCTGAAAAAAATAGCTAGAAAAGGAGGAGGAATTATGCTAGAAAATTATATGATTTCAATGGTTTTTTAATCATTACCTTTTCTTTAAAAAACAACTTTATAGCCATTTAATTATTTAATTAAAAAGAAATAAATTGCTCCCCCAGCACGAGTTACCCTGTATTTATCTCTCATTTTTTTTAACATTTATTTGTGTATATAATTTTTGATTTAGTTTATTGAATGGATGCTATAAAACATATTAAAAACGCTTTCATACTCTCTTTTGTTTTTGCGTTTGAAGATTAATTTTTGCAGCGTAACCAGGGTAAGCATACCAGTCATTCCTGGAGTTAAACAGGACATCAATAATTTAACTCTTCAACAGTAGCTTTTGGTGAGAAAATTCCCTATAACATGCAACAATCTTGAAGCATGGTTCAGAGAAATTGTGGAGTGGAAATCGAACTAAGATGTCTACATGGCAGGAGCAAGCTCTTCCAAAACCATGAGAGATGAGTTATGAGAATGACAGCGAGGAATCATGACCTCCAAGAACTATGCAAAAATGTTGATGATATTAAAGTGACTCCAGAATTCCTTCCATGGCGTTTCATAGGAAACAGAGAATCCGAGGCAAGGTTAGTACTCAAATCCAGACACTTGTTCACCAAAAACAAACAATAAGATTATGTTCTGCTGACACGCAAAATGCAAGGCAACTGTAGTTCAAATAAAACACAAACTGTGGCAAGGCTTGAAAACAACATTGCTGGACAACGGAAAAGACAATACCTACCGATCAGCGATGACTTCTGCACAAACTGAGGCTGACTTATTGTCAAAGACATCTTATTTTTAATACAGCTACAGGGCACCAGTCTAATACAGTTCTCAGAATTTACACTGAGTTGTGTGAGGATTGATCAAGAGAAAAACTTGTAGCCCTTGGCATTAAGTATGATAGTCCGCAACCCTCCAATAGGTGACAAGATCATCAATAAGAAGCCAAGTATAATGCAGATCTGAAACGGAGAAAGCAGGATCAGGTTTGAGGAGATGAAAAGCATACCAAGTTGTTGTGTGAAAAATTAAGCATTGAGCATACCCAGTTGGTGATCCATGATAAGCTGAACCTCTGTGGTTTGCAGATGGCCAGCCACATGATGCAAGGGAGCTGAAAATGAAAGGAAGGAGATTCAGGAATTGGAACTGAAGCATCCTTGAAAAGTCCGTAAACTAAACAAGAAATTTCTGCAACTAAATTTCATTTGTTGTTGCACAGGACAAGAAACTGGTGCTTACAAAGTAAGTTGTTGGGGCAAAAGCAAATCCTCCGAAGAATCCCAGAAGTCCACCAAAGAAAGGGAAGCAGATGCCAACGAACATTGTAAACGCTGAAATCAAAATCGAAGTCTCAGTTTATATGAATTAAACCAGACATTTCCGTAGTGACAATACTGGTGAAATTTACTCACCAACATATAGATTGCGTGTGACGAATCGAAGCTTTCTGGAGGGACTGAAATGCAACTTCTTTACCAGCAATGTTTCTAGCATGTCAAATACTGGAATTGCATATATCTGTTGTACAACAGAAACAAAAGAATAATAATAAAAAAAAAAAAATCAGGACAAATTCATGTTAGTTTTGCTACCATGGTGATTGAACTGCTCATGAGACATGATCAACTGCATCGAATCAAACCTGATAGCTTCCGATAACGTGGATAACGACGAACATGTTAGCTGCTACGATGAGCCATGTTGGTTTTTCTAACGATATGAGTATGTTATCTTCGACTTTATTACCGAACATGTAATACCCTATCAGAGCAACTGGGAAGTAGCACAATGCTACAACTATATAGGCAACCACCACTCCTTTCCACATTGGCCCTTTCGATGGCTTCCCTGGTTTAGATGGAATTGTTGCTTGAATCTCTAACACAACGTTGTGCCCTGCATAGGCAAAAGCTACATCGCCCAAGGCAGAAAAGAAATTGAAGACCGTTCCAGAAGTTCTCGAGGCTTTGTAGCCATAGTCGACATCTGGCTGAACACCTTTGTGGACAGAAGCTGACCATGCAATGGTAGAGTAACTGCAAGAGATTCATTACACCAAACACGATTGTGTTTGGTCATCATCAATTAGAAAGCACAAAACAAGAAGTAAATGAATTCCGATGACTCTTTAAGAATTATTCTCTGTTGCATCAGGTGTACCCTGTAGGAATGCTTTTCATTTATAACACAGGAGGCTGCAGTCTCTGGCTAAATCTGATCGTTATTTTTCGAGTTCATAATGGATTATGCTAAACGGTTGCCTCATTGATTAATTTCTAGAAATCATTTAAGCAATTCGTCCCTCTCATTTCCATCCTATCCTCTTCAATTTTCCAGCAGAGGATTTAGAATTCTGTATTGCAAATCAAGGAGGGTGGTGAATTGACTTGCGGCCAACATACCTCAAAGACATGACTGCAGCAGCCAGTGAAACACCAGAGATGGAGTTGAAGTTGGGAAGATGAGAAAGCACGAAATGAACCGAGGCGAAAATCATGATAAAGTAGGTTAATTTGATCGGTGCACAGTCTTTGCACACTAAATTGTGGATCTTCTGAAGTGATTTTCCTCCAGTAACCATGTAGACTATGTCAACCCCTACTTCACAAATAAGCTGCTGGGGCACTACTATGTAAAGACCAAGTTTTTCACCAAAGGCGTGCTGGCCAAGCTCATGGTATCGGTCAAATCGTTTCCCAGGAACCATCTCATGCATCTCAACCATTTGCCATAGGGTGTACAAAGTGATGGTCCATGAGAGCACAAGAATTACGGTACCAGGGCCCCTGGAATCAAAGATGAAAAAGACCTGAATCACCAATCATGCTGTCAAAGATTAAGACTAATTCCATTTTCTAGAAAAAATTAAAGATTAAGGACAAATATGAATCAGGCAATTTCACGATGATGCTGACGAAGACACGTACCATCCAAGATTTGCCATTGCATATGGAAGACTGAGGACACCAGCTCCAACCATGGCCGTAACATTGTGGAAAGCTGAATACCACCATTTTGCATTTCTCGAGGAAGTGATTGGAAGCCAATCATCAATCTCCTTCTTCCTTCTATCTGCCTGCCATTCACAATATCACATCTCCTTGTTACTTTCAATAACAAAACTGCACAGTTAAAAATTGAGCAATCCAATTCCAAGTACATGCTAGATGGATATTCCAGGAAAAAAAAGGTCCGTGACTATGATTTGTTGATTGATCACAGACTCAGGATCTTGGTTCCACAAGCTAACATGATTTGAACTATCCCAAGGCATATTGTATGTAAAGTACCCTCCTATTTTTGCTTCTACTAACTTCGTAACCCTGCATCCTAACATAACTCAGCAGAAATATTTCTGTTACAAGAAGAGGTAAGATCCTAATGGACAAACAAAGCCTGCTGTAACTTCACATAGTAGAGTCTAGCTATCATTCCAGATGAAAACATGTTGTTGTGTAGGACAGGAGAGGGACATACTTCTGATAATTCCTCGGGGACATCAGGTTTTTGATTATCAGGAACTTCAGTACCCATTTCTGTGCAGGCTGAGAATTTTGTGACAAATGAAGATGACAATGAATCTATGGAAATAGCAATATATAATTAGGAATTGCGAATTAAGGAAATATCGAAAATGACAATGACTTTAAAGGGATACCATTCGCCAGCTCGATGACAAGCAACATAATCCAAGAGAATTAAATATAATGGATCTTTTTTAAATGGAAAAATATAATGCAAAGAGCAGAATCCACGAGCGGTATCTTAATTAACAAGCAAATATCATACGTATCTTAAATTCTCTCTTCTTCTTTTTTTTCCTCTTTGTTTTCATTTTCCCCCTTCGTTACATGTTCTATTCTAATGTTTTTGGCACCCTGCGTGCATTGAACATGAATGATTTTGGCTTTGGAAGTCCAATGTATTTCGTATTTTTTTATACAGAATTTTATTTTCAGCACAGTAAAACGTTTTCAATTTTGCTTTGAAAAAGAAAAACTAAAAAAGGAAAAACCATTTTCAGCACACCCTAAGCGCTCGTGGTCAGGCCGGCTTGCTGATATTGATGTTGGCCAGCATTCATGCACCTAATTCTTGCAGCCTTCTGCTAAACAAGATAGAAGAAAAAACATACACAGCATTTAGATGCTGCAATTTGCTTGTATTTCCCGTAAAGAGGTTAATGACATTGGCCAACTATAAAATTCGTCGTTATTATTCCTCTAATTTTCAAGTAAACAGCTGGGGACCCTAAATGCTTTCCATGCAAACACAGGATCACCATTTTTGCAACATGGCAGGTGATATTCCTATCGAGGAATCGCCACCTTCTTAGGAGCATCTGACCGGGGCATTTGGCGACGTGGCAGGCAGGCCTTGAAACTGTCAAACTTCTATTCTATTTATCTATTCTGCCTACTCCATCTGATATGATTTATTATGCTTGCACTCACACATGGCGCCAAACATTGCAACGGTGGCATCCTTGGGAAACATACAGCTACCATACGTTTAAGGTTATAGTGTTAGTGATACTGACAAATCTGCTGGTGTATAATCAACAGCTGTATGTTTGCTAGTACATCACTTTGAATCAAATCCTCATTGATATCTGATCTACAAAACCACGCTGTCCCGTTCCTTGCAATTTCTGGGCTAAGGTCAACTTTATTCTGCAATCTCTATCGATGACAAGAACAGCCTGCAGTTTCCTGGAAATCTCTTCACATATCAATCTTTCTTTTCATGGCTGCACCAAGAATTCAAACAAGGACGTAAGAAGGAAATATTCTTTATCGATACGGCATGCTATTTTTTCCATTCATCCCAGCAAGGTGTGTTTTAACCACAATTAAAAGCAACTCAAACACGAACACAATCAAATACCTGCTACTATATAGTTATTCTTGCTCTCGTCGTGATAAATCGAACCCCATCCTCTGTTCCTGCTTGTTTATACGAGATATTTTAAAAAGTGAATATCCTTCTTTGTAGCAGCAGGGTTTGGAGAAATAATTTATATATTTATCAAGAATGAGAAAAATAGTATTACAAGAATAGAACACTTATGCATATGTAAATTCAAGGGCTAACCACCGAGTCACAAATAAAAAAAAGAGAGAGGATAGGTTGATGGGTCCCAAGCTTTCTATTCTAATTTCTAGTATTAGAATATAGCTTATACCTGATATAAAAAAAATTATTAGATTGAATAGAGTTGATGAAGAAGAAGATTCATGGATAGTTCATCGGATAACAGACAATGTGATACAAGGCCCACCACCATAATAGGTTAATGTAGAAAAGACTAGCTATCGTTATTAGTTTATCCAAAGTTTTTTTCATAAAGGCAGTCTCCCACCTGAACAACTAGCTAATTTCAACTATAAGATAATATTTTGTTGCTGTTTCGGGACAAAAAAAAAGAAAGATATACGAAGGATATTATTGTGGAGAAGAAGATAAAATTAGGATAATTTTTGGCCAATTTTCAGTTTCTCTAAAATGGAGAGAGGGAAAGAGCCGAGCTATTTTCAGTTCCTTTTATTCTGAAACAATAATCAAACGTGACATTATAGTCCAACTCAAAATCTTCCAGCCATCTAGTTTACCACACAACTGAAGCGAGGAGTTTATCCTGACACAAAGAGCATAAGGTTTGTTTCTGAAATATCCCCTTGAGCCATATCTACAATTTGAAAGACAAATAGACACAAGTTACCTTAACATTTTTGCCTAAGTCCTGACAAATATTGATCCTTATCCTGTTCTTCCTTTTTATCAACAGCTGATCCATTTGGAAGCCGATGATCACATCAAGAATATATTTCTGCAATTCCTTGAGTTAGTATAGGCATCTCCTTTTGCTGTCCCTTAACATCAGCTGGTGAAAATCGTGCAGGACTTCTTGCTATTATTATACCCTCTGCAGCTTTTGTTGTAGGTATGGTTCATACTCAACTTCTAGGATGTCATATTTCAAAAGCTGATATTGTTTAGGATTTAGCAGGAGTATATGGTATGATATGAGGGAAACTGAACTTGATTATCTTATTTATTATTACGATATCCATAGCAACATTTTTGCGAAGTCTACTTTGTAAAGCTTGCCATTCGATTCCACTACAAAGTGATCTTTTTTGGTTACAGAGTAATCTTTTTTGCTATGATTATTCAAACTGAGAGTGCATTTCTTGTTAGACATTCTGACTCCTCTTCTTTATTTGATAGCTCTAACATGAGGATTCCAATTTCTGTGAGCAAATTTCAGGAAACTAGATGCAAGACTTTCCGTTATAATATTTGGAAATGGCAAAGTGCTGCAGAGATTTTCTGACGTGAGATAAAAAAGACGGTAATCTATGCACAAACATATTCACCTTAAATGCAAATTAACACACTTTATCTGTATTCATTTCAGTAATCGAAGAAGGGGATTGACAAGCCAAATTGAGCTAAAACAAAACATGAAATGGAAAAGGCGTGATATATGAATACACAAATGGTGAGAAAAAAAAAAGGAACAAAGTATAGGCATGTAGGAAACCCTCTTCTGAATCTGCGGCCACTATTAAAACTTATACGAGCAAGAAGCATGTCAATACTCCAAAACAGTCTATTGGGGTCTTAATAATACTGGATAAGCCCTATTTAAAGATCTAGTTCTGTTCGTTGCCATCGTTGCTGTCACCATTTTGGTTTCTTCACTCGAGGATTTTTGTATTATAGCAATCCCCTTCATGCAGGTTTGGAAGGTTGTTCAATTGTAGAACTGGTAGTCCTTTGCTTGAACTATGATTTGCCTCATCCCTCCAATGGGTGATACAATCATCAAGATAACGCCGAAGACAATGCAGATCTGCGGTTGAATAAATTAAGATTGATTAAGTGAATTTAGATAGAAAGCAAATATATAAGTGTAGATCTTCAACAACTTACCCAGTTAGTCCACCAAGATAAGCCAAACTTCCTTGGTTTGTAGATGGCAAGCCACATTACGCAAGGGAGCTGAAGAATGAAACAGTGAGGTTAGGCATTGATGCAAAATCATCTAATAGACCAATCACATAATAGTTTTCTCAATCATACTATACTGAAATAAAATAGAGCCACTTACAAAGTATGTAGTTGGGGCAAAAGCAAACCCTCCAAAAAATCCAAGAAGACCACCGAAGAAAGGGAAGCTAATGCCAACAAACATTGTGAATGCTGCAATGAAAACAAGAAGAGATAAATAAATCTAATTTCAAACTCGATCTACTTGATTTCACATGAAAACCTTGAATTCAAAAGCTGAACTTAATAACTGAGGAGTTCTCTTACCAACATAAAAATTGCGTACAAAGAAACGAAGAATCATAGTGGGCCGGAAATTCAATTTCTTTACCAACAGAGTCTCCATCATGTCAAACACTGGCATAGCATAAATCTGCATTGTGGGAAAAAAAATTATGTTGAAAAATCTGCAATAAATATCAATCTGAAGTAGGGAGGAAAGGCTAAGATAAGGTTTGATTTGCACCTGGTAGCTTCCAATAACATGGACCACAACAAACATGTTAGCCATTGCAATAAGCCATACAGGCTTATCCAATGTGATGAGGATGTTGTCGGAGACTGAATTTCCAAACATCCAGTACCCAATTAGAGCAACAGGGAAATAGCACAAAGCCACCACTATATAGGCAACTATGACTCCTCTCCACATAGGTCCTTTGGATGGCTTCTCAGGTGTAGATGGGATTGTTGCTTGAATCTCCAAGACCACATTGTGCCCAGCGTAAGCAAAAGCCACATCACCCAGGGCACTGAAGAAGTTAAAGACTGTTCCTATCTTGCTGGAAGCTTTATATCCATATTGCACATCTGGCTGAACACCCTTATCAATAGAAGCCGACCAAGCAATCGTAGAATAACTGCAATGAAAATGCAAATCAATTTTAGTGCAAGTGAAGTTCATAGATTTATAGATGGCAACATAGTTTCCTAAGACCTAGAATGTTAGAAAAACATATGAATTTCTAGCCCCTTAAATTTCTCTTATTTACTTTGTTATTTATTATTTTTTAATTGTGTTGTGGGGTTCCATATCACAGATTTTGGCACCCAGACCCTGTAAATTTTATGTGAAGGCCTAAAAGCGTAGGGTTACCTCAAGGACATGACTGCAGCTGCCAGAGAGACACCAGAGATGGAGTTCAAGTTGGGGAGATGGGAGAGCACAAAGTGAACAGAGGCAAAAATCATAATGAAGTAGGTTTGTTTGATCGGTTTGCATGTTCTGCACACAATATCATGGAACTTCTTCAATGATTTGCCCCCGGTAACCATGTACACGATGCACACACCAACTTCAACAATAAGTTGCTGCGGTACAACAATGTAGAGGCCAAGCTTTTCACCAAAAGCATGTTGACCAAGTTCATGATATCTATCAAATCTCTTTCCTGGAACCATTTCATGCATCTCAACCATTTGCCATAGCGTGTATAGCGTGATGATCCATGACAGGATTAGCACAGCCACACCAGGACCCCTGAAAATAACAAATAGAACGTTACATTGATAAAAAAAAGTCATTAATATCATAATGAAATGGGCAAGACGTCTTCTCTCCCTTTGAAAAAATATGCTGCTGAACATACCATCCAAGCTCTGACATGGCATAGGGGAGACTGAGGACACCAGCTCCAACCATGGCAGTGACATTGTGGAAAGCTGAGTACCACCATTTTGCATTCCTTGAAGAAGTAATTGGAAGCCAATCATCAATAGCCTTCTGCCTTGCTACCTCATCAGCCTGTCATTGATGATTACACATTTCTACATCAATTTTAACAGCAAAACATACAGAATAATGCAACAGAATCGTTGTTTCTTGCTATTGAATCAGCAACAGAATTAGACTATAATTCAAGAAAATGATATCAGACAATGCAAAAAAGTTGAATAAATTTATTTCCCTCCCTTATCCTATAAGTTGACACTACACAGTTCATTCTGAAAAACAACGCTTTCAGAAAAGTCCTCAGCGCACCCATTAGTTATTTTCATTATTTATTTTTTAATATTCCAATCCTATGGATCTAGATATCCCTAAACCTCTGGAATAACAAACACTAGATCATTTGTCAACTTGTCCATTTTCTAGTAGTTAAGTTTTAAACTTCATACTTTTGGAACCTAGCTAGCAGCCAATTGATTGGTTCACACATCACCCAACCAGCACTATCTATAACGTTAATCTGACTGACTAGCTACACGTAGACCCCATCATTTCTGGCAATGGAAAAAAGTGTCCCTGTACAGTTGTACTAAATATAAAACAACCATAGCCACCGATCAAGACTTCAGAACTAATCATCTACACTTCCTCAAGTCCTGCTTGATCTAACATGGTTTCCCACACACATACTATTTTTTTTTTTAAAGAACTATTTATTTTCCAAAACAAACCATATTTATTTGCTGTAATGAGTGTAAGGGTCAAATGATATGCAAGTAGCCATGTGCATGAAGAGTAAAAACCGCCATCGTCCCATAAAAAGAAGAAGGCAAAATTATAGTAGTAGAAAATTTATGAGCTGTATGTATATACCGACGAGGCTACAACTAAGGCAGTATCTTAGAAATTCATTAAGAAAAAGGGTACTGGTATCTTAGAAAGTGTTAATTATTTGGTGCACCCTCTACTAAATTTTAATCAATTTTTTACTCTAGAATCCCCCAAATCCATTGATGATGATGATGATGGTTACAGGTGTTTTTTTATTATTTTTTTTCAGCTGGCAATATACTTTGTAAAGTTGAGAACCAATAAAGAAAAAGATTGAAAACTATTAATTTGAATTGCTGACCTAGCTAGGTAGCTAGCTGACATGCAAGATTAGAATATGGCAGAGAAAAAGAGGAGCATAGTGGTGAGTCAAGTGGATACAAATTTCCCAAGATAAATGTTAGGCTTGGAAAAATTAACAAGAAGAACGAAGCAGTGGATGTGCGTGTAGAGCCTGGATTTGTAAAGTCAACATATTGAAGGCAATTACGTGTTTACTGAAGCTGTCTAATTAAGTCTAAAGTATCAATAAATAGAAAACAATAATTTAAGAAACACAACTTTTTTGAGAAATTAATTAACCATAATAATAATAATAAAAATAAAAAAATCCTAAAAAATGTGCAGCAGAAACATACTGAGGATTCTTTCTATGCTTCTCCTTCTTTATGAAGGAAAGGGGAGTTTATTGGAGCAATAAACATAACTATTGTTATATAGCATCGCTATTATATACTCAATTCGGACAATTTAAAAAAAAACGAAATAAACTGACTGGACACAGGCTATGAACATGAAGATTGCCAGCTTGATGAAATTGCAGTAAATTAAAGGGGCTGGTGCAGTTTAAGAGATTAAAGGAGACAAAATGTAGATGCCCTTTTGTTTTTTTAAGGAAAAAAAGAAGCAAGACACTGTGAATCTCTCAGTGAATTACATCAGCAGATTTGTTCTTTGTTTTGCCCTCAGTTCTTGAATACATGATGCACACAGATTTACCACTTAATTCGTAGCAGAGCACCTGAACGTTTATGGCGAGTTCTTAATTACATTAATTAGATTCTCGAAATTGGATAAAAATAAAAGCAAGAAGCTGAAACGTTTCATTTTCTCCTCTACTTGCCAAGAAGAAAGATGTGCTAAAACTTTGTCCCGAACGCAAAAAAAAAGGACAGGAATTAAGAAAAAGAACTTCTAATATATAACAAAAGGTGCTAATCGGAGAGGTTAATGATGCAAGAATCAAGTTAAAAGCTAACTAAAGACAAAACTCCAACCATTTTGGAAAAGTTCTCATCACTTTTCATGTCTTGTTTCTCTGCAAAATTAACAATATCTAGGAAAAAAGTAAGAGAGAGAGGGGGGTGGGCTCACCTCTTTCTGGGTGTAACCATGATCATTGTTAGTAGTTTCAACGCCCATGTCTTCAAACTGCAGAGAATGACACGCTGGGAAGCTCAAGAAAAATGAGAGCTAGAAGATGAAATATTGCATCAACGTGCTTTGTACGAACTCAAGCTCTAATCTTTCCTTCTATTTATAAAGAAAACCCAAACAACACGAAGAGAACCGAGTGAAGTTTTTGTTTGACTTGATTAAAGTCCTTGTGGGGACAACCAAAAAGCCTATCTTCTACCTCACCTTTTTGAAAATTCCACGAAGTTGCATTCGCTTAAAACTATCAAATTATCTTTTTAAATAATTTCAATATTATTTTAAGATATTTTTATTTTTAATATATTCTACACCGTAATATCAGATCCACAATAAATTTTCATTTTCAATGTAATTTATTTTTAAGCAGTTCGGTAATTAGTTAATTACAGTAAGAAAAAAGGAATATTTACTATGGACCAGTAAGTTTAGCCGAGCACAGGATAAATTACAGTATAATTAAGCAGTAACATACTCGTTTTTACCTATACGTTTCCTTGATACTTTTCTTTCTGTTATTGGACAGCTAAAATTTCAATTTGATCCTAAATTATACATCAATTGCAATTCGATCCAATGAATATATCATTGGAGGTGGTATGGGACGATTTTTTTTTTTTTTTAATTCAGAATATTTTCGAGTTAACTTCTACGTCAATTAAAACAATTTCAAATTAAATAATATTCTTAATTAACCAATTGTAAATATTCTCATCAACGTGGCTAAGAAATATATCGAGAGAACTTGAATTAATGCCATAAATATTATATAAAAATATAAAAGAAATCATGAGGAGACAAAAAAAACAAGTTTAGCAGAAAATAATGACTGAAAAAAGATCACAGCATAATTCTGTAAAATAATTTTAATTACCTGTTTTTTTCTTTTTTGGGGAAGAGAATAATAGCCTTCTCAATCTGTAGATAACTTATTTATAGGCTTGACAAGGAGAGTTTGTTTTACCGATAGCAACAAGGAATTATAATCCTTCCATGATTAGAATTCAATTATATTCCTTGTATAATAATAATTCTATAAAATGGAGAGTTTTTTTTTTTTTTACTGGTAGAAAGAGACAGAAATTCTAATCCTTTCATTATTAGAATTCCATTCTATTCCTTCGATTATAATACTGTAAAAAGGAGGTTAGCAAGAGGAAATTCGAAATTCAGTTAAATGATTATAATTTTTTTTTTTTTTTGTGTTTAGACTTTGAAAAATCAGTAGTCAAGTAGATTTATAATCTCAAACAAAATTGATGTTTTATTTTAATAATACTTTTTAATAATATTTTTTCATACATTCATAATATCAATAGTATGTGTTGTAGGTGTTTGAAAAAGACTAGATTATATAGAATGCTACTCAATCAAATTAAGTACTATTAATTTCTAAATTAATGTTATGATTTCATTTTATTTAGTTAGTTGTTAAATAAAAGCAAGGTCTATCCAATCAGAATAAAGTATACCAACCCTCAGAGATGTAACTCAATTAGTTAGGTTTTGGATTTACTCCCTAGAGATCATCAATTCAAGTTCTAAAAATCTTAGGGTCACTAAAGACTTATATGATCGTTAACTTCAAGGTTTATAGGATTAGTCGAGATGTTCACAAGCTAACCAAATATTCATATTAATCTAAAAAAAAAAAAGAGAATAAATTATACTTGACGACTCAAATAAAATTAAAAAACAAATTATGGACAATCAAAATAAATTGGGTGTATAGGCCGGAAAATGATAGCTAAGAGTTTTTTGTAATTAAATAAGTCTTTTTTTTTACAGCACAAATGTAATTTTCATGGGCAAAATCTGTTTTTTCATTAAAAAAACCTATAAAAACAACATACCGAATTAAGTCAAATTAAATAATTTATTAAAGAAGTAATTTTTAATTCAGAGATTAGGGGCACTTTGATAAATAATGAAGGAGGCTTATGTGCAATTTAGTCCTTGTAGAATGATATAATTCATTCATATGGAAGTACGAGATCCCTACCCTTAAAATACTAGTAAAATTATTCTTCGAAGAACATGTTCACACATGCAACTATAATGGAAGATTTGTCCGCGCTTCTACGTGGGTGGAACAATATTTCTTTTGATGTAAAAAAAGTAATAGGTAAAAAAAAATTTAAGTTTCAAATCATTGATTAAAATGACAATTTAAATAATATAAAAAAACACAACAATAACAAATAAATTGATCAAAAAATAATGAAAAAAAGATAGAAAAATCCACACCGAGCCTATCCAAATTATTAAATAACTCAATACTAACCTAACTAGAAAAAAACAAAAAAAAAAGAGAGTTAAACTTCAAAAAAAAAATCTACTTTAAAAAAGGAGAAAAAAAAAGCATTCTCAGGTGAATCTCCTAAACCTAAACTAATTTAAAAAACCTATAACTTGTTAGATCATATACCCGAGTTTAATCAAAAAGCTTAAATGTCACCCAATTTAATTTTGAAAATGATGAAATAGTTGGAAAAAAATACTAATAAAAAAGACTTACAAAATAAAAGGAGTAGCAAAAAAAAAAAAAGAATGGGCCTAAAATATGATAGAAAAAAACCCATTAAAGATGAATTTTGAAAAACAAATATCCCAAAAAAAGTACAATTAAAATAATCAAGACCAAACCTAAAAGATTAAAAAATCATAGGGGAAGAAATTGAAAATAATTTATAATATGATAGATTATTTATAAATTAAAAAATAATAGGGGTGAAATAAAAAAAAATATTGAAAGCAAACTAAATTTTTTTGTCCAGATTTAATCAAAAAGCATAATCTTCAACCAATTTAATTTCAAAAGATGAGATCACTACAAAAATATTAATAAAACAACCTATAAAAGCAACAAGATAATTAAAAGAATAATGACTAAATTTTAAAGATAAAAAAATCATAGGAAGTGAAATTGAAAATATGTGTAAATACCAAGCAAACCTAGACAAACATCCTAAACACAATCAAATATTAAAAAGTTTGCAACCTATGAAAACCTGGATTCAGATCCTATCAAGGAGTTTATTATAAGCAAATTTTAAAATATAAATTTGAAAAAAAATGTCAAAGCCAAAAAAAAACAAAAAGCATTAAGCGAACCTAACAACCAACTTAGGCTAAGAAATCCAACATATGACATAGGACATGAGTTTGGGATAAAGTTATAAACAGGAAAGCTTAAAAAAAGATGAAATGTTGAGTTGGACTAATCTTCTAAATCTACAACCCGGGTTATGAGATCGATGGTGTGACTTCATCAAAGGCAAACCTGAAAAAACAAAGAAGCTAGATTCTTAACTAAACAAACATCAAGGGATGAAATTGAGAAAAAAAAAATTCAAAAAAAAAAACAATGCAAAAAAAAATAAAAATTAAAAGAACTAAGACTAAATTCGACATAAAAATTAAATGAAATTAAATATTTAGGGATGAAATTGTAAAAAATCAATCCATTAAGAAAATAATTAAAAAATAGCAAATAAAAAAAGCATGACCAAATTTGACACAAAAATTAAATGAAAATAAATGTATAAGGTGGAATTGTAAAAAAACAAAATCAATCAAGAAAATGATTTAAAACAAAAAATAGCAATTCAAATAATGAGTAAATTTCAAAAATCAAATGACCATGGATGAAATAAAAAATAAAATCCAATTAGAAATAATTAATGTAATTACAAAAAATCACAAATAAGAGAAGAGAGACTGAATTGAACGAAAAAAAAATAAATTGAAGGGTTGATATGATTTTTTGCATGGCTAACATGCAATCACATGAAGAAAAAGAAGGAAAGAAAGAAAAAAGTCATTTCCAGTCAAATCTCGTTGAACCACCATACACTGGTCATCTAGGGATGAAAAGGATAATGAGACGAATCAAATGATGCGGTGAAAGATCCATTACATTCATCAGAGTTAGCTGCATGCACTGCTTAAAGCTGGCAAGGTGATTAACGTGCTGACGGGTGCTTTGCATGCGCAAACAACTTTTTTTTTTTTTTATTTGTACAAAACCAAGAATACACTGCTTAAAGCTGGCAAGGTGATTAACGTGCTGACGGGTGCTTTGCATGCGCAAACAACTTTTTTTTTTTTTTTTGATTTGTACAAAACCAAGAATACCCTCAAGACTAGTTAACAAATAAACCATGAGGAAATTATTACCAAGCCCTTAATCCATCGCTAAAACACTGGAATGGCATATGTAATATAGTAACGCCGTTATTCTATCAAACATGAAAATACAAAAAATATTTTTATGTAAAAGGCATTGAATTATTTTATTCTAGGGTTATATTAGTTATTTTACTATATATTTTAAAAAATAATTACCAAAATAACCAAGATAATTCTCAAAAGATATTTATATCATGGGTAAAAAATCACCGTATCCCCAAAACAAAACCAAAAAAGAAAATGACTAAGAAATAATATAATAATTACACTATTACACTGAATAATAAATAAACTATTTCTTGAAACACAATAATATAACCATAAATTTTGGATCTCTTGTTAATAATTCATTAGTATCGAAATACGAGATCCCTACCCTTAAAATACTAGAAAAATTATTCTTCCAAGAACATGTTCACACATGCAACTATAATGGAAGATACAATGCATAGCTCAAGCTGCGCAAATCAATCATCAAAATTGCCCAATGTGATCTTATTTAATTGGCATAATTAGGTTTTGACAATCTCTTCCACGACGGCTATATGCTGGTGCTCCATTTTATGACCACGACATGGAAGCCTTTCACAGTGGTGCGAAGAGACCTACCCACCTCTGCAACTATAATGATGATTTGATTTTTTGTTTTTTTTTTTTTCTCATATGCTATTTATCGTTTTACTCCTCCACTTTTTCCAGCATTATTGCAACTTATATATCTTGATGATCTTCAGAATTTATACAGAGCAGGATAGCATTTTCAACAAATCGATCATTGTGATGCTGGATATTTTTTTTTTCCTAATATTAATTGGCTTAATTTTGTATTCGATTGTTCGTTGAATCGAGTTGAAATTAACATAATATCCTGTAAACATAGCTTTCTTTACATTAAAATTTTGCAGCAATTAAAAGTCAGGAAATCTTTTCGATAAGATAAGGCTCTATTTAAAATTTGTAATATTCTTCCTAGTTGGTGTTTGATTTTTTTCTCTACTCTACTATTTGGTTCATAAATCTTTTATTATTATTTTTGAAATTTATTTAGATTTGATATTGCTTTTTCTTTATTTTTATATTTTATAGTTTATTTAGATTAATTTAAAACACTTTTTAAACAAGCAGGGCAACTGGAAAAAAAAATATTGAATAATAAAGTTTTTACGCGATTCTGTAATTTTATACTCCATGTGTTTCTTGTATTTTTACGTGATTATGTATTTTTATATTCCATGTGTTTCTCGTATTGCTTGGATATGCATCAACTTGAGAAAGAGAGAGATATGAAATCTGTTAGAGGTCTTGCAATGCTATAGTGCAGCACGAGACATCACCACTTTTCTGGGCACATCGTGGCTCACGTGAAACAAAGTGCAATGCCAACTATCCTTAAATTCTACGAATTCATGATATGCCATGAAACTCCATGAATACCAGCTTTGTGCCCCTTTGAGATATTTCCTGGAAATTCAGTCTCCAAGGTAGCATATTCTGAAAAATCCGTTTTTTAAATCGATTTTTGTTATAATTGAATTGAATTATAATATTTAATTTAAATTCAATTAAAAAATAAATTGAATTCACTATTATTACTGTATTACTATTATTACTTTTATTACTTTCATCCTTTTCCTTTGCTTTAAAAAGAAAAAAAGAAATGAGTATTTTAAAATAAATAATTTTAATATACTTTTGATAAATTTTAGTGTAGCAAGTTAGAAGTTAGAAGGGCTGGCTTTTGATATATTTTTAATTGTATAAATTTTAGAGATTGAATTTTATTTGAAATTCAACTTTTGACACTGATTCCAAACATGAAATTTCATTGAAACCTATAAATTGAACCGGGTTACAAACATGCTATAAATTAATTCTTACAAAATTAATGAGGAATATGGTATATAAATTGATTAAAATAGATACAACATAGAAAATAAAGAATTAGAGATCAAAACTTCATTCAAATTTGATGAATACCTATCCGCATCAATTTAAATGGATGTTTATTATTATTATTGTTGTTATTATTGTTGTTGTTTTGAATGACATGAATATTCAAGATTCTTACATGTTAGGCCATGAATATAATATATATAAATGTTGCCAAACATGATCCAAAGTATATATTTTAAACAAGTATTTGTATATGATGTTTATAGTTTTATTATAATATTCATAATTTCGAAACTCTGACTTGCAATGCTGAATAATAAATGGTTACGTACTAACTTGTATTAGAATGTTTTCGAAGGTGTGCCCTTAATTAAGATTGCCCTAAATTTATTAGAAAATCTTATTTTTTATGAATAAGATCTAATTAATTTTATTAATGAGTTATAGCTAAAACAAATCACTATAAACACAAATTAATACATCACGAGAAGGGATAATGTGGCTATTAATACGATCTAATCTTCTAAGAAAAATATATATTGGACATGAAGCTTTGTCCCAGTTTCTTGAATTGGCATCCACTAGTCTTTTCATTTAAATTACCTAGCGTCTGAACAATGAGATCGTAAATTAAAAAACTTTAAGTTCTGGCTTCCATGGGTGGCAAGTATTTCCTCTTGTCAAATGTCAACACATACCCTTTAGGCATTAGGGGATTGCTTCGCTAGCTAGCCAAATTAACACTCCAGAAATCCATCGAGCCTGGTTGCCTTAGAGTAGTTCTGAATGTGAAGTGATTGCTACACTTCCATCATTAATTAAAAAGTTTAATGTTGCTAATTGTTATGAGCAATTATATACCGATGAAGTTTTAAATATCCAAAGTAGATTAGGAATAAAGTTCATTTGCTGGATAATTAGTTAATTAATTGATTATGATAATCTTATCTATTTTCTTTAGCTAAGATGATTGATAGTTTATATTGGGTACTTCGTATACCAATATGGTTTGTTGTTAATATCTGTCAAAGATCTTTTTTGATAAAGATGAGGACTCTCCGATGTTTATGATAATGGACTTGCTTGTTATTATGTATGTTCTTGGTTCCAGACATGTTGTACCACACTTGACCTGCTAGAAGAAACATTAAACCTAGATGATGTTGTCTCGGAGGATGAGACCATACAGACAAGTGAAAGTCATATTATTGATAAAACTGGTCATCTACTTGTCGTCGCAGAAGACATAGATAGTTTTAGATGTATTATTATATTAGGTATAATTATGTTGTATTTTTTTTCTAGTTAAGAGTTATTTTTATTATTATTAGTTTTGTATTATTGTTTTTGCTAATTTTTATGTTGATTTTAAAGTTATCTTACATATTATACATTTTTATACTTGGTTTATATAAGCATGATTTAAAATAGTTAAAAAAATAGATAAACATGTTGTTAAGTTGTTTAAAATTTCAAATTATTCATTAACAACTTAAAAATACACAAATAAAAACAATGTTTAAAAAACACACGCATTAATTTGGAATTATAATTAACAAATAAAAATGATGTTAAAATATCATACTTTGAATTATAAATTTGAGGTTTAATAATTTATAGTCTTGATTGGTTTTTAGTTGTGGTGATTTAGATTTAGTTTTGAAAGGAAATTAAGTTTGAGACACAATCACTATTTTTATTAACTCTTGTTGAGCGATTCTAACCGACTACTAATAATAATAACAGTTAAATATTTCCATTAGTGATTTTACACTATAATAATTAGTGGTTAAGTCAAAATTATATTATTTTTTAAATATTTTTGTATAATATGCTATTTAAAAAAAACTTATCACACTATAATAGTTCAGTAAAAAACAAAAAATTGAGAACAATAATCGAAGGAAGACACAGAATATGTTTAGGACAATGGTTGGCGGTGACAATTTTTCAACTATTTTATATGCATGGATTTCAGCTTAGAAATTGGATGGGGACAAAATTAGAGGCCGTTCAGCCAAATTTGATTTTTTTTTCTTTTTTTATATAGTTTTGTATTATTTCAATGTATTAATATTAAAAATATTTTTTTAAAAAAAATTATTTTAATATATTTCTAAAATAAAACACTTAAAAAAAATCACCACCATATTCTCAAACACCTTAAAAAAAATTAAGAAACTGCCATGTAGATGCTGCTGTCAAATTGTGGTAATTAGTACTTATATAGTTAATCTCATTTGAGATCCAAATAATTAATTAATCATAACAAAGTAATTTATTTAAAATTAGTTGGAGTGGCTAATGGTCAGTTTTTTTTATTATAATTTATATTTTTTCAATGTTGTTTAAATAAAGTAAAATATTTTAATAGAATAAAATCATTCCACCCGGCCTTCAGTTAAGGATCTTTTTGAGGATTTTAGCAATAACATGATTAAGGACTGAGGATTGTGTGGATTTGTTGGCTTGATACCGATGTTGTCGTCTCCAATTTGATGTTTTTTTACGTGTCTCCCTTGATTTAGTTATAATTTGGTGAGGATTTTTCCTTTTTTTTGTAAAGTATTGTAGAAGACAATATTTTAAATATTAAATAATGTTATTGAGAGGGATGGTTAGTTGAAATTAATATAAAATATTTTGTGTATTATAAGCATGTTTGTTTTTATGTTTTAAAAGCATTTTTTTAAATAAAAAAATTCTTTGCTTTAAATTAATAGTTTTTAGGTATTTTTAGATCATTTTGATGTGCTAATGTCAAAAATAATTTTTTAAAAATAAAAAATACATTTTTTTGATATATTTTCAAGTAAAAAATACTTTAAAAAATAACCACAACCACATTCCCGAATACACAAGTATTTACTACTTTATGCTTTTAGCTTTTCAGTGACCTAAATTTATTTAATGTAACTGAAAAGGTTTCGTTCATTAATTATTGACATGTGAAATTTATATTGTTTATGTTTATATCCTCTCTCTTCTTTTATTAATTTATATATCCTCTCATAACCTTATTTTCCCTCCTTCTCTTTCATTTCCTATCAAGATTCTATAATAAATCTTCTTGACATTTCTTTCTTTTCCTACAAGTTATGTGTTATACACACACACACACATAGCTTATAAGGTGGTGCAACAAAATTAAATAAAAATATTATATATAATAAGTTGACTTTAAGATTCCAAGCACCTCTTTGCGTCAACTCAGTACACCTTACTCAACTTAAGAAGAAAATGATTCATTGATTCTTAATGAGATTTGCCTTGTATTTGATGCTTTCAATGATTGAATCTTTTTCAAGAAGAATTATTGAATTAAGATTTTTACTGATTGTTTTGTGTGCCCTTAATTTCTTATATTTTTCCGAAATGATTTGCTTGAAAAACCAAATTTAATGAATCATGATGAAAGTGATAAGAACTCAGAGCATTATTCGACAATTTATAATTAGAGATGGAAACTCCTTCGTCGTTTCATTCAAGAGTTGCTTCTTCTTGTTCACATGGTTGCAAGTAACTTCACTCTTCATTTTTCTCCCTTTAATAGGGGGTCGTTTTCCATTTTTCTATCATCCTTTTCTTTTTTATTTTTATTTATTTAATGCAAGTTGTGTGTCACAGCACCAGAAGTCAAGGGCTTTTGCCCTTTCCCCATGCACTGCAAAATATTATTGCTTGATTTCTCCATGATTAGGCAAATCAATTTGCAGAACGTCGACAGACACAGGCAGTGAGCAGTGGGAAAGAGCTTGTAATTTCCTTGAAAAGAACCTGCTCATTTCCATGACGATGACTCCAAATTGTACCCCGCAACACATTCAAAAAATCCCAAATATATATATATATATATATATATATATGTAGGCCCCTACAGGTTCTTCCTCTCTTTTATTTTCTTCAAGTAATGAATGAAACAGGTAGCCACTTTCTCCATACGTGTGTACCCACCCTATTGACATTTTAGTTTGACAATAAACTAAAACACGTAGGAAATTACTGTAGTAATGAACAGTACTTTTCCCCACAGTTTTTAATGTGGCCTAAAAAACATTTGTCTTTGTTTTTTTTTTTTAATTTTATTCTTTAATATTATATTTATTTTATATTGGTTTATCTCGCTCTCATGATATGGATCGCGAGTTTAGCGGGTTAACTTGGTTGGTTAGGGTTTTTTTTAATTTGATTTTTTTCTCAATTTTATTATTTAACATTGAATTAATTAGACATTAAGTTTAATGATTTGTTTTATTTACCTTCTATTAGGCTATTCCAGCCTCATGACATAGGAATAGTGTTTAAGAGGTTAACTCGAGTTGTTTTTTATTTTTTTTTCTAATTGAGTTTTTTTCCTTCAATTTTATCATTTAATATTAGGTCGGTTGAAAATTGAGTTTTATAATATGTTTTGATTTATTTTCTATGAGAATATATTGGTCTCATGATCAGGGTCATAAGTTTGGTATTTTAACCCTATTAAATCAAGTTGTTTTTTTTTAAGAGGTTATCTCAGTCTCATGTTCTTCAACATTGGATTTTCTTTTTATTTTGTTGCTCCCATCTCATGACTCGAGTTACGAGTTTGAAAAATTAATTTCAATTGACTCTTTTTTTTTTCTAATTGACTTTTTTCCAACTTAATCATTTAATATGGTGTTTGATTGATAATTAAGCTTCATTATTTATTTTGGTTTAATTTTTATGAGGTTATCCTAACCTCATAACCCGAGAATAATGCTTAATGAGTTAACCCATATTAACTTAGTTTATTTTTTGTGTTATTTTTTTAATTAAGATTTTTATAAATTTCATAGTTTAACATTGGATCCAACATGATTGATTGAGAATTGAGCTTCATGATTTGTTGATTATATATATATATATCTCGATTTCATGACTCGGGTCATGGGTTTGACGAATTAACTTAGGTCATTTCTTATATTCTCTTTTTAATTGATTTTTTTTTAGTATTATCCTTCAACATTGGACTAATTGAAAATTAAATTTCATAATTTGTTTTGATTTTCTTTCTATGTTGTTATCTTTTTTTTTATGACCCAAGTCGTGAGTTTGATAAATTAACTCGGGTTGTTTTTTTAGGTTCTTTTTTTTTTTTAATTTTATTCTTCAACACTGGGTTGATTGAAAATTAGGCTTTATAATTTATTTTGGTTTGTTTTATATGGGGTTATCATAGTCTCATAACCCGGGTTACGTATTTGACATGTTAACTTAGGTTGACTTAAGTTCATCTAATATGTTTTTATTTTAATATTAAAAAAAAAAGATGCTATCTTAATTTTTTTTAAATCAAACTATATTTTTATGAATTAATCAACCTCCACATGGTTTAAAGTTTTTTTGAACTAAAATAAACATTAGCAATATATGAACATTCTTTTTATGTTCAAGAAAAAACTGACCCGACCCACATCATAGTGCTAGTTAATATTATAATTTTAATTATAAAGATTCAAACATGTAAATTGAATAACCAAATCTCTTCATTTCTAATAAAAAAAAATTTGTGATGTTTGATCCCGACACAAATTTCAATTTACTCATTTTCTTATTTTACGAAAATTCAAATTGTATAAAAACTATATATGCTGTGAATTTGAAGTTTAAGTTTAGAAAAATCAACATGGCAAAGCATGGACTAAACCAAGAAATATTCCTTCCTAAAGATGGTTGTGAACTGAACACCAATGGGAATATTAGGTGTTCTTCATCCAACCAGATGACCCATTTAGGTGTTGCTTGGTATTATAGTTTAATTTTATTTTTGAAAATTCTTGAAATTTTTTTTAGCTTCCAATTAATTTTTTTATGTGTTTTTTTATTGTTTTGATATGCTAATGTTAAAGATAAATTTTTTAAAATAAAAATAAAAATATTATTTTGATATATTTCCAAACAAAAAACACTTTAAAAAACAATTTCTACCACATTCTTAAACATGCACTAAGTGGCTCACCAAATTTCACTATACAATTTATATTTCTTTTCATTTGCTTGTAATCAAAACAAAAAAAGACTTCAATAATTACTTTTGAGTGTGCATTTCACTTAAAAAAAACATTAAATTAATATTTTTAATGTTTTTCAATAATTTTAATGTGCTAATATAAAAAATAAAATAATATTTATTTTAATATATTAAAAAAAAAACATCGTTAAAAACAACATAAAACCAACTTAAAACCAAAATCAAACACTCTAATCTCTATATTTCCAACTTGTCAACTATGTAATTCAAAATTATTACGCATAAAGTAGTCGGCGTTGCTTTCTGAGAGACCTTTTTTGGAGGGTTTGACTGATATTCTTTTAAATCTCTGAACATACCATCTAGCTGTACAAATTTGATTTCACAGGCAATTGCTCAAACGATGTGAAGGAAACCATTGACTTGCCATCTCCATACTTTTTAGATGATGGTATCGAATCCACTCCTTTGAAGAATCTCATAATAATTCATTTCTATAAAGTAGAAAATTAATTTAATGTAGGCGGTCCAAGGGGCCCCAAATTAATTTATGTGCGGTCAATGAGAGCATTTGCGCGTACTCCTCGTTGCGTTTACACTGAATCTTCCATGTTCCTGCACTCCAAATTTTCCAGTGTGTGGACTTCCAGTATTACCAAGGATAAATGATCTCAGAGACGAAGATGTGATCATCTTCAATTTGAACAAGAAAGTAAATCGTAATTCGTCCGACCAAAAGTAAGCTGATATGTTAAAACCTATTACAATTCCTAGTTATTAATTCTGACTTGTCTCGGCAGGTGAACTCGGCAGGTGAACTCCGTGTTCTATTAACTCAGGATTTGGTCTCAATCAAGTTTTTAGTTTGGATATGAATTCAGTTACATCAAGGTAATTAGATAAATTAATTTAGGATTCAACTGACTCGGTGAAATCTGGATTGACTTCAAAGTACAAATTCCGGCACAAAACAACAATATTCTATTTTAAAAACTATTGAAAAAAATGTTATTTTAAGGTTGATTCGGATTAGATTGAATGTTTTTCCGGGTCAACCCGAAATCACAATTATGAGCCGTCTATAAAATATATAGCCTGATGTATTGATTTTAATTGATGTCAAAACTTAATTGGCAGGCGAATAATGTTCACCAGCAAGTGGGTTTTTTCCACCCACCCACCTTTTCTTTCGCTCTCAAATACGCCTGACCATAAGGAAAAAAACATGCAATTGCAGCCATAAGATTACAGCTTGTGGAAAATTCCGCCACGCCGCACGAAGACTTGGACTTCAACTCCTCATCGACATTATATATGTCATGATGACGTGTTATTTTTATTATAATATTATTTTTTTATTTTAAAAATATATTAAAATGATATGTCTATATATTTTTTAAATTTATTTTTAGTATCAGTATATAAAAATAATTTAAAACACTAAAAAAAATTAATTTTTTTCCAAAAAAACAAAAAAACGAACATCATCTTCATCTTTTGAGATATTTAAGTCTGCCAGTGTATATAGCCCATAGAGATGGTAATTCCAGACGGTTTGTTCAATTCGACTTTCTTGTTTTGCACTTTCCCAGCTGTGGCTCGTTGGAACCATTTCACTCTTTCTCAATCTGTATAACACACATAGTAATTTTAATTAATAATTCCAAAAGAGAATAAAGATTAAAATAAATTGTTATTAATATGTTTAAAGATTTATCAAGTGCTGAAAAACAGTAATTCGTCTCTTATTAAATCCATGTTCTCTTAAACCGTCTCAAAAACTTATCATTTTAAAAGTTTCTCATCTCTAAAAGCTATCAAAAAATGATAAAAATTATCTTTCATATTAAAAATTTAATTTCTTTTTTAATATTATATCTCATATCTCTCAATTCAATGTCCATCTCTATCCATGTTACAAGTATTCAATAAATGAAAATCTCAACCATGAAGTGTAGCTCAACTGGTCAAGTTTTAAATTTGATCTCTGGAAATCATCAATTCAAGTCCCACAAATCTTAAGATAATTACATGGTTGTTAACTTTAGAATATGTTAAATTAGATGAGGTGCGTACAAACTGACCCGAGTATTCATGTTAATAAAAAAAAACAAATGAAAATATCTGAGAATAAAAATGTATTTCATGGATATTTTTAATGGATCAATAGAGTTAATTTCTATTTTAGGGTGCTAGAAAAGTCCACGAAACATCCGTACACTCAACTTGTTGATTGTAGGGGTGAGAGTTTTGTTGTGTAATATCGTACTAGTTAGTCCATTTGGTTAAACAAAAACCAAGATAATCGAAACCGTTTGAGGAATTGTTTTCAACTCCATCCGGGAAAATGATGATCGGAAATTTAATATTTTCTAAGCATGTGATGTCAGAGTACAAGAAACTAATGGTTGCTAGTGACAGATTTGGGCGCATCGTGGAATTTGAAGTGTCGTGCCCCGGCGTGGACCGGCAAGTGTGGAAGCTTTTGCTTGGATATATATACGATGATGTTAACATTGAAGAAATTCGATCTAGTAATTTTGGTTTTTTATTCATTTGAGGGGACCAACTCGGTGGCAAACATAGCTTTCGTCCAAGTCAATGAAAATCTCTTGACATTTTTTATGAGAGAAAATTTCTTATTTGTGGAATTATTATGTGTATGTAAGAAAAGGTATGGAAGACACTAGTAACTCACATGGAAGAAGATGTCTGTTGTTGGATTTGCCAAGTCCATCCTATTAAACTAATTAGATTAAAAATAAAACTATGATGCTACATTCAAAAAAATAAAACTTAATTTTATTGATTTAAAATAATTAAAATTTTAGGAATCATATTTGAAATTGAAACAAATATTCAACTATTTTCTTGCTAAATTAGAGAATAAAGTGAAATGAGATGGTATAAGTGTTTAACGTGTGTAATATACCCACTAATATATGAGGAAAGCCGCAATGATACGGAGGCATAGGTGGCTTTCTTTGAGCATCAAAGACAGCCTTTTATTATATCATTGGAATTGTCGCACCCCAAAAAAAAATCAAAAATTTATATTGTGGGTTCGACTGGCGAATTTTTTTTGTTTTTGGTTCTTTGGAGTCGCCACCTAGTATTTTGGTCACTAGGAACCTAACTGGTCTTAAAGATCGGGTACGGAGACTGGTTGCGTAAAGTGAAGGTATTAGCACCCCAAATACGCCCTACCTAAGGTAAGCTGCATTGTTTTATTGTCTGATAAATAAAAAAAACTAAAGTGTTATTGTGTTTTCCTAGTTGTTGGTCTGTCTATGGTTCAAGAAAAATCCCCCTCAGTAAGGAGGTCTTTATCTTATCGGGTAAAAATCCTAACCGTTCTAACGTCCATACCAAAATTTTATTAATAATATTTAGGAATACGTTTTACGTATAAATTCATAATCCCAAATACTAAAAGAAAACAAAAAGATTTTTTTAGAATTTTTGAAATATTGGCCTAGTTCTCATGGCTTGAATAAACTGGTTATTAAAGCCAAAATGCATGTTAATACATATATTATTTTGAAAATTTTCTTTGTTGTGTGAAAATATGATGTTATAATATTTATGTATATATATTGGAGAGACTAGGCCGTATTTTAAAACAAAAACAATTTTTAGAAAATATTATTTTTTTTATGCTTTGACGAAAATCGGGTATTTTAATACTGAGCTTGTATCCTTACGGTATAAAAATACAACCCAATATTAATCCGCTTTAAAAAATATATGCAGAAAAATCAATAACATTTTTAGGGAATTTTTAGAAATTTTTTGAAAGCAAAAAAACATTTTTTATTCTGAAAATCTTTGATGTTTTGACGAAAACCGGGTATTTATAACATTGGTTTTGTATCTTTACAATATAAAAATACAAAACCAAATGTATAAAACAAACAATATATTTATATGAAAAGAAAATAACAACCAGATTTTTTAAATTTTTTTTCAAAGAAAAAAAAAACGTATATATGTATATACACATATAATAATAATAATATAATATAATTATAATATATTTATATATTAAAAAGGGGCTGGGCCGGCCCAAACCAAACAGGGCCGGACCTAGCCCTAACAGTCGTTGGGCCGAATTCGGCCCAACAGGTACTGGGCCGAACTCGGCCCAAAAACTAATTAACCGCGGTCTGGGCCTGATCCGGCCCAGACCGCCGGACTGGGCCAGATCCCTCTGGCCCGTCCCACATAACTCTGGGCCAGACACAATCTGGCCCAGAAAAAAAATAAAACAACACGGGGGGGGAATTAATTTCCCCCCCGCCTCCTGCATGCAGAACGATTCTGCATGCAGGAGGCAAAACATATATATATTAACGAAAAAAATGTAGGGGGAGGAAAGGAGGCGTACCTGGTGCGGTGGAGGAGGTGGTTTGCTGGCGGGGCTGCGGTGGTGGTGGCAGTGTCCTAGCTTCACGGACGGCGGCTTCTCTCTCCTCTGTTACAGCGTTTCTCTCTCTCCCTCTCTCTCTTCGTTTTTTTTTCTTTGTTTCGGGGTTCCTCCTTTTCTCTCCTTTTTTTCCTCCCGTGTTCTCCCTTGTAGTCCTCTATTTATAGAACCATGGCGCGTCTTCGACGTGGACCCAGGAGCGGGTTGAGGAGCGGCTGTCGGGGAGCGGCGGGCCTCCCTCGGCTTCGGCCACGAGGTGGGTTGTCGGTCATTGTTTCTGTCGGTGGCCCACCGGCGTGGGGTCTCTGTCGGTTGGTAAGGGGGGCCTGCAAAAAGAATAAAAAATACAAAGTTTTTCTTCTTCCCCGCTGTAATGTTCGGGGGGAAGAAGACAGTGAACAGTGCCGTTCAAAACGGCACCGTTCAGTTTCCCCCCCTTTTTTTTTTTTTTTTTATTTATGCATGAAACGGCGTCGTTTTGGACAAAACGCCCCGTTTCATTTTAAAAAAAACACCAGAAACTTTGTTTTTAAATCAGTCCCTAATTTGTCATTTGTTCTATTAAGTCCTTCAATCGAGTCCTTCAATCAAGAATAAAATTCAATTGCGTCCCTGCCAAATTCGGTCCCTACCCCTATAATTGGCCGCGTTTTTCACTTTGATCCTTGGCCTCTGATTTTCACAATTAAGCCCTTAATTGATCAATAAACTTCTAATTTCTTCAATTAAGCCCCTGAAACAATTCCAAACAGCCCCCTCTATCTTTGCGCCTTCTCCAAATTGGTCCCTGGTTTCGGATTTTCACAATTAAGTCCCTAATTGGCCATTAAACTTCAATATTTATGCAATTAAGCCCCTGATTTGACCCAATAAATTCCTAAAAAATATATTTTGACCCCAGAACTTAAATTTCTTCAAATTAAAGCCCAAATTGACTTAAAAATCAATTTTTCTTGCAATCAAATCTTCCATAAATTCAAATAAAAATCCAATTAAGTCCATAAAAATTCAAATAAGTCCATAAAAATCCAAATTTGGTTTTTTCTCCTCAAAATTCAAATTTTCCTTCTCAAAAGGGCTTTCATCCTTCAAGAATATACTGTCAAAAATTCAATCCTTGTATTTTTAAATTCCTTGACCAATTTTCTGACTGTTTCCTGAGCGCTTCTGCCTCCTGTTATTTTTCTAAACTCTTTTGGCTATTTATTTTATTTTTCATGGGGACCCAAAAATGGGTTACAACATGAATCATCTCGACATGTAACCATGGATAAGCTTCTGTGTGGCTCTGACAACATATTCTTTCTCTTTTTATTGTTATTTTTTTTTAGCAAAAATTATAATTTGGTTTCGCAAAATTAACATTCGATAAACCATGAAGTGGTGTTTGAAATCATGAATACATAAGCCAATGCAAGATGAGAAAAAAATATATATAAAAAAGATGGAAACACAACATTTGAGGAAGGCTCAATCAAATTGCAATAGTTACATATAATGTTTTCTTTTTTCTTTTGGTCCTTTGAATATTTTTTATGTCACTTCTTCTTCTTTTTCTTCTTCGTCTTCTTCTCAATCTAATCATTTTACATTGAGTTGAATTTGGACTAGGCTTGTTGATTTGTTTTATTTGGTTTGATATGTGGTTCTTGTGATGTTAGGAATACATTTTGATATTGAATTAATGCTTAGTTTGGAAAAAATAAAATTCAATACTATTAATTCAACACAATTAAACCATTAGGGATTGAAATTGAAAAAAATATTCAACCTCTCTTTTTCTATTATGCATGGAGCATTTTTGTTTTAGTTCCTATTTATTTTTAATTTTTGGTTTTTGTTTCTTAAGGCTTTTACGTTTGGGTTCAAAACTTCATATTCTTTACGTTTTATTTCTTGAGTTTAATAGAGAAACAAGAGAGTTGCTAGGAATCAAGGGAGGTGAAAGGAAATGGATCGGTTGCCCATAATTCAACTATTGAAAAAGTTATTTTTCATGTCAATGAGTTTTAATTAGCAAGAGGAGTCATATTATAGTATTTTTTACCCATCATCTTGGTGAAAAGGGGTAGATTGGGGCTTCATAATTTTTTTTTGAATCATGTTGTTTTGTGTTTTGGGGAGATAGAAAGCTAATTTAAGGTTATTAACGAGTTTATTGAGGTTTCTATAGAATTGTTTTAGGTATTTTCAGGTGAGAAAATAATTGAAAAGCAGGATTTTTATGTCAAAAGATTGGAAATTGACTTTCCGACTATTTTAGGTGGTCAATCATCATACTAAAAGGCAGAGCGTCGTCTACCACTTCGCAAGACATGTCGTCTCTTTTTTCTTAAAGAAAAAATGGAGGTCAAGTTCATAGAAAGAAAGAAAGCTAAAACTTACAAGATTATTAGAACGCTTAGGTTAAACATTATAGTAATCAACAGTAACTCAATTTTTTTTTCATTTTCATCCTCAAATTATTTTTCAATTACAGCCTTCTACTCCTAAATTAATTAACAATTCATTTAGAAATGAAAAAAAAAATTCAATAAAAGAGGCCCAGAGTGTAAAACAAGGAGTTGTTTTTAGTCTATATACTTTTTTTCTTACTCTTCAGTCCCTTTAGTTTTTGTAATTATAATTTTGATCCAAAAATTGATTTTCTTAACATTTCACCTTCTCAGTTTGAGAAAGTAAAGAGAAAGTCGCTCGAAAATGATGAATGAGAAAGAAATTTGGTTAATGACTACTTTTCAGCGACAAAATCCACTATTTTTTGTAATTGGTTTTATTTTATGAGGGGAGTTCGGTGATGGTTTTTTTTTCCTATAAACATGTCTAAAAAGACAAATTAGGTTTCATTTAGATATTTTTTTATTTGATTGATTTTTATATTTTTAAAGTGATTTTAGAGTGTTTGGTGGTTGATAAGTAGTATATGAAGGTTTTTATGGTGTTTATTAGGTTTTTTTGAAGTGAGAATTAGATGGAAATTGATTTTTAGGCTAAACCCCCTGATTTTTCAACTATCACAATGATACTCGAGTTCTAGGTGGACAACCACAACTAGCGATGAGTCACTTGCCACAGTAGATGACCTATCATCACTTAATAAAACAAAGGAGCAAATAGCTCCTCAAGGAAACAAAAACTAATAATAATAAGCACGGGCTAGGTTTTTTTATTAAGGCTAGGCGTGTGGGCCTAAGCCATCAATGTTTGATTTCTTTTTTTGTTTGTTTTCTTATACCTTTCCATTTATTGCTTCTATTGAATTAACTTTGTTTTTTTTTTTTAATACTGATTGATTTATTGTATATTTTTTTCTTTGCATGATATTTCAAAGAGATTGGTTTGATTAGCCATGAATTGTTTTCCTTTTATATTGTATATGAATTAGTTGTATTTGTATAAAGTTTTTATAAAAATAAAAATCATTTGTTATGATCAATAACAATTAACATGTAAGATAAAATGAATGAATGAGTTTAAAAAAAAAATGGTAGTCGGTGTATTTGCATGTATATCTATATTTTATTTCTGCTATGAAGATTATCTTCTTGTTATCGCTTTAATTGGTATTAACAACTTTTTTTTATTTATCACTAATGTTTGTTAATTTATTTTATAAAGCATAAATAATATCTTTTTTGTTTCTCAATTAAAGAAAAAATATGTTAAAATTTGAGTTTCATAATTTATTTTAGTTTGTTTTCTATAAAGTTGTAGTAGTCTTAAACAAATATCTCCATATTAAGTTGTTACTTAATTTATTAAGTGATTAATTTTTATTATATAATTAAATAAAAAATTATTTTGTAAAATTTTATTTATTAAACTTGGTGGAGTCCATAACCCAGATCGCAAGTTTGGTGGATAAACTCGGATTAACTTAGATTAACCTGAATCGATCCAATATGTCGTTGTTCTCGATACAAAAAAAAATTATGTCATCTTGAAAAAAAAAATAAACACCAAACCATGCTTTTACTGTTCATTCGATGAACTTTTGAACCTGTCAAATTGACTAAGTTATATAAAGATAATTCCCAAATAATTTGATTTGAAACACGAGTAAAACAAAGAGTTGGATCAAAAGGTGTTAAGTCTGAATTGTTAAATTAAGTTTAATTATATTTTGAAGAGTTTTTTTACTATCTTAACATTGTTTTTCCATATTTAAAAAAAAAATCAATTTAACCTGTAATCAGACTATTTATCAAATAAAAACTATTAGAGGTGAAAAATAAAAAAGAATCCACGTGCATTAAATCCAAAATAGGAGGAACAATTCTTAGCAACTCACCACAACCCTTTCGGTATCTGAAAAACCTTACCGAAATAAATAAGATCGAATGCAATGATTATATTGTTGGCAAGTAAATGTTTACATGACATTATTCATGACTTCGAGAAAATATGAACGATTATGTTCTAAATCTCAATGTTGATTTTAATTATTTTTTTATTTGGATTAAGTGAGATAAATATATAATTAGGAAGAGCTTAAACAGACGTGGAGCTTAGGAATAAAGTCATATTGACTTTGATCTTCTCTGGGCGTGTGATTAGGAAAGTAGCCCGACAACTCACCAAGAAGCAAGAACCCATCTTAACTATGATTTGCTTGCTGACACGCACGTTTTGGTCTTGCAAGCCAGCCCATTGCCTTCATAAATATTTGCTTCGGAGACATGTTCTATGATTATGATCGTATTTTTTTATCTCGAGAAAATAATCAAATATTATTTAAGATTTTATCGAGATACTACTGGCCCTAATCTTTTGTTGAGGTGGAATTATTATTAGTATTTATTAATAGGATGATAAATTTTATTAATGAATTATTACTAGAAATTTCTGCCATGGATCTTCACAAACTGGTTCCTCATTGGGACGTAAACATTCATAAGAACACACTGAAGACATTTGATATCACCAGCTCTCACATCCATATGGTGTGTGTGTGTGTAACCTAAAATTCAAATCTAATAAAAAAAGAAGAAATATCTTTGAACAACAACTCAACCCTTCATGCATATTGTCTAGTAAAATACTTGGCATCATATTCAAGCATTCTTTTACCCACAAGGATATAATGTAGATTTCTTGCAGAATGAGAGAGGCCATGGGAGACTTGATGCTACTAATGTTTTTAATTTTTCTTTTTGGAGCATGCGCCACTAGTGATTTTTAGTATATTAATAATGAACTTTGTAATAAAACCGAAAATAAAGAGTAGGAAAAAACCGAGGAACTGGCAAGCTTTCTAGCATTACTTGTGGCGGAATCTTCAGAAGTAAAACTGCTAGTTAAATTGTCTTCAGTATTTACGCAGTCAAGGTGCTTTTGCATAATTGGAGTTCTGGACAGCCCTGATTCAACTTACGTTAATAGCTTGATGATAGAAATGACAACACAACTCACGTCTAAAATCAATGGTAGGTTTGGCTTTCCTAGACATATTTTAAATGCTTCTTTCTATCTCTTTTCTCATATTTCTGATGGCCAGAAACAAAACCAACCTCTCTTTCTGTCATCTTCTTGAAAGAAATGGTTCGGATCCCAGAAGACAATGATAACTGCTCCTACTTTGCTACCAGAAGAAAATGGAAGTGTAACTTCTCAAAAGCGTCAGATGTCTTAATCACTAATTTGCTGCAGATAGAACACGAGATGTAGTTCAAAGGGACAGTTCTTTTCAAGTACATTTTTACAAAACCTACTCTTAACAAACAAGGAAACATTCTACGATGAAAGGCAAACTGGACCAGCTAGAGGACTTGCTAATCTTCTTCCTTGTTAGTTGATTTTGTGCTTGCATCAATCTGGTCAGCTGTCTCCTTACATTGTTTAACAACTGAACTACCTGATTTAATCAAGCCACTGAAAGAACAGAAGGATTGGAACCCTGGCTCCGGTGCCTGCTCACTGGTGTTTTCACGGACAGACCTGCAGCACCAAAACAAAAATACTGGCTCCTCAACTTCTTACTGGTCGAGCCTTCTTTCTCTTTCACATTTGGCGTTCTGTCATTGAATAATCTATTGGAAGTAGATGGCCCGGCGACATCACTTTCAATAAACACACCTTTCTGCTTGTCCAATGAACTAGGAGAAGAAATGGATGATTTTGAAAATGAACTTGAGCGTGATCGACCTGGGATAGTTATTTGTGGCAAGCCCTGCACAACACCATGCATTATCCCTGAGGCTAGCTTCTTCTTGGCTGTTGGACTAGACTGATTACTCCTGACAGAGAGCGTCCTCTTGTTGTTTGGAATGGATGAAGCATTTGAAAATCGCTGACGAAGTGGGGTTGGAGGTTCCTCTGAACCACTGCATTTCTTGCCTGAAGCCACCGAACCCTGATCGATTGATTTCCTTAATTTTTCTGGCTTTTTATCCTTCAGCCGGGGCCATTGGAGAACCCTTTTCAATTGCTGAGCTGCATAATTGAAAGAATCTCTTCTCTTATGAAGTGATGAGCCCTGGTTGTCATTGGTTTGGTCAGGGTGACTCAACTCAGATGAGGATGGACTCACTCCTGCTGTGGCTGGATCCGCATAGGCATCAGAGGCAATTTCAATGCCCGTGTACAAAAATATTTCATTGTCAGAGATTCTAAATGAAGATCCTGGACTGCCTCCATTGCCTTGCATCTTTAAGCGAGAGGCAATGGCTCTTCTTGTAGTATAATCCTGACAACCAAATATTCCGCCTGCTGAAATGAGTTGCCTCATTAGTATATCTGATGATGCAGAATGTGGCCGTTGCCTAAGGAGATCAAGTGGGGTCATGTCATCTGCATCACGAACATTGACATTTATAGATCTTGCAGACATCAGGAGCTTTGTTAGATCAGAGTGAACATTCCCAATAATGGCCATGTGAAGAGCAGTCCTTCCCTCATTGTTTTTAGCATTTATGATATCTTCCATTTTGAATACTTTACCACTCATCAACTGCTTCATCAGCTCAATCTGATTATCCAATCTTCTAAAAGCAGGATTCTGGAAGCCAGACACTGCCATGTGGAGAAAAGTTTCTCCAGCAAAGTTTATTGAAGAGGTCAGTAAGGGGGAAGCAACAATCAAAGCTTCAACAACTGATGATTGGCCCCTGTAAGCAGCAATGTGCAATGCTGTGTTCCCCAGATTGTCTGTGGAGTTCATGATTTCGAAGGATGCTATAAGATCTTTAACTACCTGCATAAAGAGCAGAAATGCTTATAAGCTTAAAAGATCCAGTAGTTGCCAAATTGGAATGTTGGAGTCTACTCATTCACAAAAGAACACATCATGATCTCATCATTGATAATATTTTCACAAGATAATTTCAGGGGATGATAATGGCATTATGCATAATGTTTCAAAACCAAGAGCGATGATCTAACTGTTTATCATCACCCATGATGAGCATTTAATATGGGAATTTACTCACTGTGAGGTTTAAATGAGTTGCTTGGTTTGATGTATGAACTAAACTCTATGATGCGTATCCTGGATCATGCTGTTACAAGATTTATGGGCATACATGCAAAAAATCTAAAGTACAAACAATTATCCATTTAACTTCAGATAACTAATTTGGAACCACACATATTCAATTGAACACTAATCAAAATATTCATCACATGATGGCTATATTACAGTCGCACTGGGAGATCAAAAACCGAGGTATGTTGTACTCCTTTCATGCCTCGTCTTGGGACACTAAGCATGGATAAAGGGAGAAAAAAAAACCTTACTTCTCAATCAACAATAAAATTAACAGGAAATGTACATTAATGATAGACAGGATCTAGATGAGCCCTTCAATATCACCTGTTTTTTGTTCGCCATTTTGAATACTAAATACTACTTAAGACTTCAACAGAAAGTCCACTAGAAAGAAAAGAAACTTCACAGAGAGTATAAATTTGATGTCAACTGCAATACAAGGTTATGAATTGTGTGGAGCCTCTAATTTCACTTCATAGGAAGAGAAAAACAATAGATTAGCTTGCTATTAACAATGTAAGATTGTAATCAGAATTAGTTCAATAAATGGCATAAAAATCTCAAGTTGAACACGTTAGTTAGAGCCTCACCTCAACCTGCCCTCTGGCGGCAGCAGCATGTAAGATCGTTGCGCCCTGCTTATCTCTGTAGGCCAGAACATCAGTGCAATTACTTAGGAGCTCCTTCAAAATGGTCAAACTCCCTCCTCTAGCAGCGGCATGAATAGCCCTGTTCATCATCTCCCACTTGTAAAGAGACGGAATTTCTCCTATGTGCTCCTCAAATTCTCCTTTAGCTGTCAAAAACCTTGGAGAGATAGCAAAATCATAAATAAGCCTAAAAACCTCAGAGTTCTTACTCCTGGCAGCAGCATAGAGCGTATCAGTAACTCCATACTCGCCCTCACCAAAAACAAGTAAAGGGTTCCTTTCAAGAAGTTCTTGAACAAAACTCAAGTCTCCAGCCGAGGCAGCTGTGTACATAAGCCATCCACCATAGCCAGCTTGGATGAGAGAGTTCTTCCCCCTTTTGGATTCACACTCGTGGAAAAGTTTTCTTACAACTTGAGAGCGACATTTAGCAACATCATCAAACTGTTCCTCATCATCCCACACAGACTCAAGGCGGCGAATCCGCCTGAGAGACGTAAGGTTGATGAGGTGATTGTTATCAATTCGAAGGAGCTCTCTTACCAAGTCATAGTGACCATTAGCAGCTGCCCAATCAATGGGAGAGGCAAACCACCACTGGTCCCCTGTACTCTCCCATCGAAGAGGAAAATATATAGGAGGCATATTGACAATTAGAGAACCACAATCAATTCACGAAGGCAAGGTTGATAAGATTATTGTGGAAAGACAAAAATTTTATGCAAGTTGATCAGTGTCCTTATGAAACAGAATTCAAGGCAGCTTAAAATGGCAACAAGCTGTCTTGTCAGCTAAACATCTATCACACTGTGAGCAACTGAGGATAGTAAAGCAGGAAAAGTGCTTCAAAGGCAGAAAGGAAAAACCCAGCTCAAGACTGGAAGCACAGGACAGAATCTGCTGAACTAAAGGCAATAGAACAAGATCAAGAAGTAATTTTATGAACTAACAAGACTTGAGAGGGCTAAAACTTACGAAACAAGAAGGGAATAACCACATGCAAAAAAAAAAAGAGAAAAAAAGATAGAGATAGAGAAAAGCAGCTAAAAAGCCTAACCAGGGACTAAGAAGATCTGTTTAACAATAACTCAAGCAGTTGAACCACATGCATCAAAACTCATTACAAGTCTGACAAAGACAAGGAACCAGAACAAGAAAAGAGCCACATGGAAAGAAAATAGAGGGCACCTATCACAATAGTTACTAACCAGCTAAGATTATACGAGAAGGGAAACAGAAATCATTCCTCACACAAAGAGAACCCAGAAAAGGTAACATGCAAGTCTAGATATAAAAGGTAGCATATAAAGCATTAAAGCCAAGACCAAGCTGTTTTCAGAAGACAACAAGACAGAGATCATATGTGTTTTCAACAGAACTTGCAACTTTTTATGGTGGTAAACAGGAAAAGATTACCCAAAAGAGTATTATAATGATGATGGCGATGTATGGGCACACAGAGAGATGTTTTTGCAGCTTTTTCTTTGGGCTTTGGAGTGATGGTAATGGTGGTACCAAACTTAATCAATGGAATGAAACTTTTACAGTACACAGATAGAAGTGGGTGTAATAATAATATTATTATTAATAATAATAAAGCTAAGCTAAGCTAAATCTCATCTTATTTACATCCTGGAAAATGAATTTGTTTACACTTTATCATTTAGGATTTAAATCTTTAATTTCTTGTAAATACACAAGTCAACATGAATGATTCAAGAAATAGATAGATTTCAAGATTAATGATTAATTTAAAATTAGATTAGAAAAGATTTAACTTTAATAATTAAAAAAACCAAGATGAGAGAATATGCTAAAAGAAAAAATAATAATAATCTTGAACTACTAATATTAATATCAAAAGAGGCTTATAATTTACTTATTGTTATGGTCTTTGGAATGTTGATTACGCTACCACGAAAATGGTGGATAAAGTGGTGGTTCTCACATGTTTTCGGGATATTTGAGTTGCGGTGCAGTTCTGGCCTATGGGTTATAGTATTTTTTTATTAAAAAATATATTAAAATTATTTTTTTATTTTTAAAAAATTATTTTTAATATTAGCATATTAAAACGATATAAAAATATATTCATTTTAAATAAACAAAAATTTCAATTTTAAGGGAACATGGTTTGAACTTGTTTTTAAACACACCTTAAATTTTAAAGTGTTTTTTAACATATTAAAATAAAAAAAAATTATTTTTTAAAAATTATTTTTGACATCAATATATAAAAATAATCTAAAAATAATTTTAAAAAAATACAATTTCAATCATATTTCTAAATACTACCTATTCATCAGCTTGATATGTTTTTAGAAAAATATTGCTTACTCCATTTAACAACATTAGTCTCCAGAATTTGAGTAATCAGCGCTGAATAATTCATAAAAAATCTTATTAGTTTACTAGTTATGAAATGGTCGGCTGCTTTTGCAACCGACTCTTTGATCTGCCTACCATATGTGTTCCCAGATAATTCTTGTTGACCGACTTTTTTTTAATTGAATCAGCGGTGATATATTTATAAAAAATAAAGTTATTAAATTAAGCAGAATAATCTATTTTTTTATAAAACAAAATGTTAATTAATTAAGCTAATTAATTTCAATTTAATTGTTTTGTTGAGCTTATGTTACTGCTAAAAGATATCAGTTAAAAACCCACATTTTTTTTTTAATAAAAAACACAATCAATTTCGAAGGAGAGACTAACTATACTAATTTAGTAATTTCATTTGAGCTTACATAGCCAGACCACTTCAGGAGGTCGTCCGATTGATTGATGAATCCGTACTCCAATTGCTTATATAGCACTAGATAGGTAGGTTGTTAGTGCTATGCAAAGGATCTTACACCTCCTTTTTTTAATTAAAAAGAATTAAGGTGTTGTGAACATATTTTATAGCAATAAAAAAATCATAATTATTATTTCCAAATCAAGTTTTACTTTTAAAAGGTTCCTAATAATTTTAATAAATTATATTAAAAAAATAAAAAAAATACAATACTTATATGCTATTGTAATCAATTTTCTGGGCGTGTCAATCTTGATTTTATTAGCTATTTTTAAATTTTTTCAATTTGATTCTTGAATTTTTACATACCTTGAAATTTGAATCAAACCATTGAGAAAATCTACTTGACTTAAATATAATTCTTGTGTGTTGTTGTAATCAATTTTCTATATGTACTGTTAAACTCGATTCTATTAGTCATTTTTAAACCCTTCTAGCTTGATTCTTGAAATTTTATCTAGCTTGAATTTTCAATCAAATCATTAATAAAATATACTTGATTTAAGCCAGTTGACTTGGTGGATTTAAAGTAACATGAAAAATTAATAAAAAAAATATATGACTTGACCCCTCATAGTTTAATAAGTTCATTTTAAAAAAATATTTATTTAATTATATAACAACAAAAATAAAGAATCAAATGAAATAATCAAATAAGATAAAAGAGTCTTGTTTTTTAATTATTTATTTTGATTGTTGTATTTTAATCTTGTTTTTTTTTTTAATAAATTAGGAGAAATTGGCCATCATTGATTGATTAAAAAATGACCTTATCAAAGAGATAAAAAAAAAAAATCAATAACTAAAAGAAAAAAGAACTGTTGAAGTCCATCATTTGCTTAATTAGTTAATTTTTATACATTTTAATTTTTACTTAATTAGTTTCTCCTTGTATTTTATTTCTTCTTTGCAAAAAGATCCAAGACTTAAATAATATTACTGATATTAAACTCAGTTTGGCCGGTAAATCGATTTAAAACCCAGCTTACCCAACTCCGTCCAAAGAAAAACCACTTGATGAAACAGTGCACGATGAACAGTCGATTAAATCATTACAGGCTTGAAGAAAATAGTACAACCGAAATGATGCTTCTTGGATACAATACACAGTTTATTTCCAAAAGGAATCCATGTGAGAGGATCAAGCCCTCTAGGTACAAGTTATGATTTTGATCCCCTAATCGATCTCTGGCCCCCCTGATTGATCTCCGGTCTCCCCTAATTATTTCTTCATCTTCCCTCTAGCGCACCGTCTTCTCCATGGTCGGTGAGCCTGAGTCTCATCGCTCATGTTTCCACTCCACCGTGGGCACCATCGTCTAGTGACGACAGAATTGCAAGCAGAGAGCATTACTGGGGACCAGAATTTGCTGAATAAACTGTCCAGTTGGGAATTTAGGCTTGATGATTAACTCCCCGATAAATCTTGTCGGGGTTTGGGCTGCGCATGCAAGGATTTCGTTTGAGATTTGGTGAGCTGTAATGGCAAGGTTCCATGAAAGTTCCGAGTCCAACAACTTGATCACTCATCAGCTCTAAAAGCGAAGATGGCCATGTGAGAGAGGCAGCTTTAACTTTTTGGGATGCCATAATTCAAAGGTCTGTACAGAGGGGGGGGTTGCCATCTTTATTTAACCACAATAATGCATGTTCTGTCAAGTATCAGTTCCTTGCTCGTATCATTTTCTTGCTTCCCTGACCTTTTCTTTTTCATCTGCTCTTACTTCCACTGGTCTATTTCTTGCGTTGTCTCCGATACAACCTCGACTTCACATGGCATAAAAGCAAGGCATGACAGTCTCCATTGCATCACAACACCCTGGTCCCCAGTCCATAGCCGTGCTAGATATTTAAAAAAATTTAAAAATTTCAGATGGGAATATTTTTTACTTGAAAATATATTAAAATAATTTGTTTTTTTTATATCAGTATATTAAAAAAAATACTAAAAAAATATTAATGTGATGTTTTATCAAGCTAAATACACTTTTAAAATATACTCAACTACGTTTTCAAACACAAAAATAAAAGGAGAAGGGCCAACGACATGCCTGGGCCACTCGATTATAAAGATAAGAGGATTATTGTGATCATAATTACCTGTTCCTATATCACACTTTTCTCTACATTATGCAACAGGAAAAGTTCGGCAAATAATAAAAATCTCAAGACTGTCGTACACCAATTCATTATCAAAGAAGGGCCACCAAGTTATGATTCAAGAGAAAAGGGATATGCATGCACCACTCGGGATATAAGTTAATAGAAGAAGGATAGAATCACCTCTGCCAAGTTGGGTAGGGAGGCAACAAGAGGTGGCTTCCACCTATCAAGTTCAATGGCAATGTTTGGGCCCAACTGTATAAATCAATGAACTTGAATTGCAGGAGTTGAAGCAAACCCTACTCCTGTTTTTCATGGCGATGCAGAAACAAACAGATGGGAACCCAACAACCGATGAAAGCTACTGCTTCCCATCTGAAAGGGTGGCTCCGTATGTTAGGCCAAAACATCTGTCCGACTTCAAACTATTTCAGCAGAGCAAGAGGTTTTTGAAAGTGTTTCGCAATCTGAACATCAAACTTGATCGCAATTTAAACATACCATATGCCTAAATGGGTCCTGCACTGCAAAACTACAAAAGCACACACATGCAACGAATTGAATGTGATGATACATGTGAAAACGAAAAAACTCATAATGCATGTCCATGGCTCAGCTGAATTGCGAGGCATCCTGCCATGATACTGCATAATTTACCACCACCCCACGTTGTAATTAACCAAAACACGGTATATGGCAATCACTTCATAAAGTGAAACAGTTAAAAGTCGAGGTTGCAATTCTCTGACCAAGCAATGAGGCACTGCTGTCTGGTGAAAAGAATAAAAAGCTAGTATACAGTAGTCTCATTGGAAGTTCTTTCCGTTTATTCAGGAAGAAACCTCATTATAGCAATCAAGTAAAAGAAAAAACATGGTAGAGGTTGTAACAGTGGCGAGTCAACGATCAAAATCCTTTATCCATTAAATATGATGGATTATGCTCTTTTAAACAGCACAAAATGTTCCAATGAAAAGATAGAGAGTATAAAAGATAAAGTACTAGGGCAGGTACTACATACATATGTTAAAACATTTATGCATCCCTCGAGTTCCCTTTCATCTTTTTTCACGCAACTCAATCACATCAAGGAATCCAAGAAGAGAAGGATGGATCGTACTTAACAATGAGACAATATATCTTACGGATTTATTTCTATCAGTTCTTGGCTTTAGAAAAGTTATTTTCCTTGATTCTTGCCCGGTTGTCCAGCTTGACAAAGCGTTTGAGATCTTCGTAAGGGAGAGTTTCAATATTCTTCCTTCTCAGTTCACTCAATGCTGGACGTTTATCAAGCAATCGCCACAGCCAATCAGGGTATTCAGAATCGTCCAAGACCTTGGGATCTGTTCCATCCTTGAGAATATTGGCACCAACTGTAGTTGTAGACTTGACTTCTTTACCCAGCGACGATGCTTTTGGAGCATCAGCTGCTGCTCCCCCTTTGCCACCTTTCTTTTTTGCCCCAGCTGAAAATGTCCGTCGATCCACCATACCCACTGCCTCCTTAGTAATCACGATACCTCTCAAAGATTTAATGCAGTTCATGGCCATAACTTTAACCCTGCAACACCAAATTTCACAAACAATGAGAAAAACATCCAAACAAATAAGATCTCATTCACATTCATATATAAGTACACACTTTCACAAAACCACAACTTAGCATATCTCTAACTTCTACTCAATGTGGTATTGCTTTACTTAATAGATGCCAACTTAAATTCATGATGAAATCCGAGTACAAACCCCATTCCCACGTTCTCACAGGAGCTCAGGGGACATTCTAAGCAGATAAAAAAATCAAATTACAAAGAAAAAAAAACAGGGATTCTCTACAAGTGGTTATTTCCCTTTATCAAATACAATCTATAACTGCCTCAATTACATTTTTCTACTACTGCATACATTCAGAGTGGTTGCAAAGAAGGGAGACTTAATATTCAAACTGCAGCTATGGAATTACAAAGAAGGGGTTGCTCAGTATTTTTCTTTCCCTTTTCTTTTATGACACAACTCAAGAGCTGCAAACCCTCCTAAAGTCTTAGCTAAGATGCTGCTTGGATGAAAACAAAAACCCCTATTTTAGTTTCCTAAGGAAAAAAAAAAAAAAACCCTTCTTTCCAATTTCTACTACTATAGAAATCTCAAGTAAATCTCTAGCAAGCATCCAAATTCATTTAGAAAGCTGAGAAGCACAAGATCGTGATAAATAAGCACTAAATAACTCAGCAGTAAAGTAGAATGGTACCTGGTAGTGCCAGTAAAGGAGATCAAACTCTTCTGACAGAGTTGCCGTTGATGCCGAGAGGGTGACTGAGGGAAGAGAATAAGCCCTAACCAGCTCTTGATGCTTGATGGCGTTTAATCTGGGCTCACTAACTTACAAAGCCCACATTGAGTCTTCTAATCAGAGGCTTTTAGCCCAACATTTCCATTGGAAAAGAATGGGTCCCAACTTTTTACTAGAATGTTTTGACTGATAGTTGAGACTCTGAATCTTAGTTATCAAACACAGCTCGAGTGTTGACTAGTCAAAAAGTCGGGTTCTGAGTTTTATTGGTCAACTCGGGTTAATCCGGATCAACCTGAAAAAAAATTAAAAAATATATTTAAATTTTTAATATTACATATAAAAAAATTAAGAAAAAATTTATATGAATATAAGCTATGCATGTTGTAAATAAAATACTTATCTAATATTTATATAATAAACTTTAAAAAATAATAATAACTGATTAAAACAATATTAAAAAATATAATATTAAAAAAAAAACCCTAAAAGCTACTCCCGCTTCATTAAAAAAACCATTATTTCCAAATCTCAACCCTAATCCCACCACCAGCATTCTGCACCAGCAATTGGTCATCCTCATCCAAAGGCAGCCTCTCATCAGCAATTGGTCGTCCTCTTCCAAAGGCAACTTGCTTTCTCGGATGCTTGTGCTACTGTCCTTCGTGTTTATTTATGATCCTATTATTCTTGATTTATTTTTCATCTTTATCCTCCATACTTCACTACTCACATCCGCTGCTTCTTCATATCTCAAGCTTTATGTTGCTGCTTCATCTGTCAAGACTATTATTGTTGTTGTCTTTTGAAGTTAGATCTCAAATTGCCTGACCTTGTCCCCCGGCAAGGAAGATTGTGAGGCTTGTCGCGCTTGGAGGGGCTGGAAGTGGCAAGAAAGATCCAGATAGAGATAAGATCACACATCTGCCATGGAGAGTCACTCGGGTCTCGCTCGGGTTTGCCCGGGTCGCCGGGTCATGGGTCAACCCGCCGGGTCGACCGGGTTTGGCCGGGTCGTTGCACCAGCCGGTCTTTTGACAAACTCGGACCGGTCGACCTGCCGGGGCGGGCCGGGTTTAATAACTATGTTATGAATATCTACCATTGGTTTTTATACTTTATTCCTCAAATAAAATAAAATAATAATATAAATTCAAAAATAGACACGCTTACACTTTGTGTGTGTTGTTAAAATTGAACTGAGTTATCAAAAGTTTTGTGAATACAAAGTATGATTGCACTGGTAAACTTAGGGGAAGTTCATAAAACTTAAATAACAATTGTGACTATTAAATAGCCTTACATACAACAGAAGATAACAACCAATAATTATACAAGCTCTAGAATAGTGGTAAATAACTAGATTAGAAACAGAAAAATCAACTTGTCCCTCAAGAGTTATTATTACATCTATGAATAAATCCGAAAATAAATGAATTCTAACAATTAGAATCTTGGCAGCTTCAACATCCTTTCTTGAAATGAATACCATTGATATTCAGTTTATTCTAGTGTATTTGCAAACACCCATTAAATCTCGCAACTTCAGAAATACTTTAAGCTTTAACAGCTTTATCATGATGTCTACAATTTGCTCTTGAGTAGAATAATGCAACAACTCCATTACCCCATCTTTGACGAGATCTCTAAGAAAATAAAATTGTATATCTATGTGCTTGCTACGACCATGCATTACTGGCTTCTTTGAAAGCTTAATGGTTAAGACATTATCACAAAAAATCATTGTCAGACCAGTTTGTCTCAAACTTAAACTTTTTAAAATTATTCTTAACCACACCACTTGACATGCACTTGAAGCTGCAGAAATAAACTCTACTTTAGTAGTGGAAAGAGTAACCACTGGTTACTTCTTTGTGGACTATGAAGCTACTCCTGAATTCATCATAAAGACATAACCTGAGGTACTTTTCTTGTCATCTTGATCACCAACATACTTATTGTTTGTATGGTCAATAAGTTCATCTTTTCCCTTCTTGTAGAATACCCCGAAACCTACAGTGCATTTCACGTACCTTAAAATTCTTTTAAATGCCAATAAATAAGGCTCGGCAAGATGCTCCATGTACTTACTAATTAGACTTACAATAAACATAAGATCAGGACGTGCAGCTATTAAGAACATAAGACTCCCAACCATTTGCTTATAAAGTGTGTTGTCAACTCTCACCCCTTCTTCATCACGAGTAAGTTTAAATCCAGGAATCGCAGGATTATACACTGAGTTGCATTGATCCATGCTAAACCTTTTTAACGCTTCTTGTGCATTTTTTTCGTTGACTAATAAATATGCCATTTGTTGTCTGCACCACTTTAATTCCAAGGAAATACCTTATTTTTCCGAGATTAGTAATATCAAACTCAACCATCATAGACCTTTTAAATTGCTCGAACAATAACTCATCATTCCCAGTGAATATAAGATCATCAACATAAAAGCATACAATTAAAATTTTACCTTCATTGGTTGTGTTGATGAACAATGTATACTTGTAAGGACATTTATTGAAACCCTCATTGATAAAATACAACTCTATTCGACTGTACCATGCTTATAGAGCTTACTTGATTTCGTATAACGCCTTTTTGAGATGATATACCTTGGATTTTCTCCCTTTCTGTTCATAACCAGGTGGTTGTTCAATAAAAAATTCCTCATTAATCTCTCTATACAGAAAAGCTGATTTGACATTAAGCTCATAAATCTTCAAACTCTTTTGTGCAGCAAGGAAAATAACCACTTGAATTGTATCCAATTAAGCTATTGATGTAAACACTTTAGAAAAATCCACTCCATATTATTGACTATATCTCTTGGCAACAAGCCAAGTCTTGTACTTGTCCACCTCCCCCTTTTCATTTAGTATTGTTTTGAAAACCCATTTTACTCCAATAATTTCCCTCATGATGGCAAATTAGTCAATTCCCACACATCATTCTTCTTTATGGCTTTTATTTCTTGATTCATTTCTTATTTCCACTTCTTACTCTTTACAGCATCATTATAAGTAGTGGGATTACCATCAGTAAACAAGGTTGGGTAAGCCAAGTTCACGTCTTCTTTATTAAAGAGACCTTCACCAGTTTCATAATCTCTTATCCAAATTGGTGGTCTTCGAGTTAATCCCTCTTGAATTAAACTGCATTCATTCGTGATATATCATGTTTCTAACGAATCACTACCATTAGACTCATTGTTTCCCATATCTTCATTAGCTCCAGATCTTTAAGCTAAAATAGCTTGTTCATGACTATCATCCCAATTCTAATATTGATCTTCCTCAAAAACCACATCGCGGTTTACAATAATTTTCTATGAAATGGGATCAAACAATCTATAAGCTTTGGATTCTTCACTTACCCCCAACAATATGCATTTGAGGCTTTTATCATCAAGTTTCATTTTTTAGCTATCAGGTACATGTACATGAGATAGACATCCAAAGACTTTAAAGTGATTCACTAATGGTTTACGCCCACTTCTTCGGGTGTCTTGCTTTTCACGACAAGAGTTGGACTTCAATTCAACACATACATTGCCTACTTCACTGCTTCTGGCCAGAAAATCTTTGGAATGTGCTTTTCTGATAGCATGCATCAAATCATATTCATGATAGTGCGATTCTTCCTTTCAGCAACATTATTTTGTTGAAAAATTTAAGCAGTCATCAACTATATGTGAATGCCATTCTTATTGCAAAAAACTTATGAATTCATATAATGTGAACTTACCTCCTCAATCTGTACTCAAACCTCTTATAAATGTTCATGTTTCCTTCTCCACTCTAGCTTAATACGTTTTGAACATAGTAAAGGCTTCTGATTTCTCCACCAAAAAATAAACCTAAGTTCTTCTATTATAATTATCAATAAAAGTGATGAAATATTTGTTCTTACTATTTAAGATTGGACTCATTGGACCACATATGTCAGTATGTATCAATTGTAGTATCTTGGAAGCTCTCCACACATTTTCCCTTGGAAAAAAAATCATGATGATGCTTTCTCACAAAACATTATTCACATACTTTCTAAAGAGCTTTGAACTTTAGCAGCCCTTTAACCATATTCTTTTGTTGTAGCACTATCAATCCATTCTAACTTAAATGCCCATATCGACAATGCCAACGACTTGCTTGATATATGATTGCCATGGAGAGACAATTTGTTCCTTTAGTGGGCAGCAAGTAACCAAGGCAAACATCCTATTGTATGTCATCTTAGTTTCAAGAATTAGACATTTCCCAGGATGAAAAATCTTACACTTTCCATGTTGCATGAGCACTGCGAGTCCCCTCTTTTGTAGTTGATCGATACTCAACAACTTATTCTTTAACTCAGGTACAAAGAAAACTCCTGTAATCGTGCATGATCCCATACACCTCTATTCGCACCTTGCCCTTCCCTTGTACACTGTGATTGAAGTCATTTCCCAGCTTCACTGGCTCTCAGAAATTGCCATCCATTTCGATAAATGCTTCCCTTCTGCTACATATATGATTGTTACATCCAAAATTAAGGAACCAAATATACTCCATCTTATCTTCCTTAACATCCATCTGCACCATTAACAATATCTTCTCTTTTATTTATGCAAAGTTAGCCTTAGAGTCGCTAGTTTTCTTAAGACATTCCCATTGGAAATGTCCTAGCTCATGACAATTGTAACATTTTAGGATAGATTTGTTGAACCCAAATCTACCCCTTCCTCTTTCTCTTCCATTATAAGAGCTACGACCACCACGTCATCCTCCTTGTTGAACTCTAAAAGTTACTTAAAGAGCTTATTCTTCCACAACATACCGATTTATTCTTTGTTCATGCACGAGAAGACTTTTCTGAAGCTCATCATTAGATAAAGCATCCAAGTCATGCGACTCCTTAATTGAGCAGACAATATAATCATATTTTAAATTCATAAACCTCAAAATTTTCTCAATGATCACTATATCCTCTATTTTTTCTCCATGAATTCTCATCTTATTGGTTGTAATAAGCGTCCTTCCAAAGTAATCATTGACAATTTCTCCAATCTTTATATGTAGCACTTAAAACTCCTTTTGAAATGCCTACAATTGAGCATGCTTCACACGTGTCATTCTTTGATACTTTTGTTTCAAGGAATCCTATATATCCTTCGTAGTGTCCTTTTTTTAAGATCATTGATCACCATATCCTCTATTTTTTTCTCAATGATCACCATATCCTCTATTTTTTTCTCAATGAATTCTCATCTTATTGGCTGTAATAAGCATCCTTCCAAAGTAATCATTGACAATTTCTCCAATCTTTATATGCAGCACTTAAAACTCCTTTTGAAATGCCTACAATTGAGCATGCTTCACATGTGTCATTCCTTGATACTTTTGTTTCAAGGAATCCCATATATCCTTCGTAGTGTCCTTTTTTTAAGATCATTTCCAAGATCGAACGATCAATGGCCTGAAACAAATAGTTCTTGACCTTCAAGTCTTTCAACTTCAGCTCTTTCAGTGCCTTTGTTTGCGGGTCACTAGAATCAGCTTCTTTTGCTACTACAGTGATACCTATCTTCACCAAATTCCAATATTTTGTAGAATACAGAAAATTCTCGATAAGTACACTCTAGTGATCTTAGTGCCCATCAAACCTTGGAATGACAGGTTGTACAAAACTATTTTTAGATGTCATGTTCTTTCACACTGATAACTGTAATTACAGATGTTGGTTAGGCCCCATGATAAAGCTTTGATACCAGATGTTAAAATTGAACTAAGTTATCAAAAGTTTTGTAAATACAAAGCATGATTGCACTGGTAAACTCAGGAGAAGTTCATATAAAACTTAAACAACAACTATGACTATTAAATAGCCTTACACACAACAAAAAATTAATAACAACCTACAATTATATAGGTCTTAGAATTGTGGTAAATGACTAGATCAAAAACATGAAAAACATCTTGTCCTTGAAGTAATAAGGGTTATTATTAGAACATGCAAGAATAAATCCTAGAATAAAGGAATCCTAACAACTAGAATATATATATATATGAATTTTGATTTGAATTGAATTGAAAAATATATATGTATTATTTATTATCTATAAAATAAAATAATTATCCAAAAAAATTCATCCATGTAGATCTATCTAAGCCAATATCTCTAGTTCATTTATATAATTTTACTATTCTAAGAAAATGCAAAAACTATAAGAAATGTAAAAGTTTTTTTTTTCTAACCATGAATTTTCATTAGTGGAGTTTGTGAGTTTTTATTTATTAAAAACATTATTGTGTTATTTTCTTTTTCAAAGATGGCAATTGATTGTTTCTTCCGGTGTAAAATAATTAATTTTTTCAAGAATTTAAATCAAATTCAAATCTACAATGCCATCTAATGGTGAGAATGGTGAGTGCACTTTTTAATATTCTTATTTATTTATTTATACTTTTGAAAAATCTAATTGAATACTCTGAAATTGCTAATTCTAAAAAAGAAGTTTGAATTTCATGCTATAAAAAACTCCAAAATTTAGAATTGAAGATGCATTGTTTTTTATATGATTTAGAATTGTGTTTGAGTGAGTTTTAAAAATATATATATTTTTAAAAGAATAATAAATTGATATTTTTTTTAATATTTCTAATGATTTTGATGTAATGAAATAAAATAAAAATCTGAAAAATATATTAAATTATGTTTAAATATATATTTTTAAAAATACCATACACCATAATACCATGCAGACATAAATAAAATAAATAAAAAAACATATATTTTTATTTTACTTGTCATGCAAGCAGCAACCCAAACAAAATTAATCCGACCCGCCCCCATTGATTTATGTTAAAACCTCTCCTCTCCTCAAAGTCACGTCTGTCATAAACCCTAAGACCCACCCACCAGGGCCACCACCTCTTCTCAATCCCCAAAACACCCACTTTACGTCTTCAAGGATGGGTAGCAGCCAAGCAGCAGTTTCCTTCCTTAACAACGTCGCTCGCGCAGCTTTCGGTCTTGGTGCCGCCGCCACTATTCTCAACTCCTCTCTTTACACCGTCGATGGAGGCCAACGCGCTGTTCTCTTTGACAGATTCCGTGGAGTCATTGATACTAGCATTGGTGAAGGGACTCATTTCCTCATCCCTTGGCTTCAAAAGCCATTTATCTTTGACATCCGTACACGACCTCACACTTTCTCTTCTGTCTCTGGTACTAAGGATCTTCAGATGGTCAATCTTACCCTCCGTGTTCTCTCTCGTCCTGAGGTAATAACGAAATCATTTGCTTTTGATTGAAATGAACGGAAATGGGTGTTGCTAGATTTGATGGTTTTGTAAAGGTATAGTTTTGTTGTTTCTCTTTGTATTTTTCAGGTGGTTTTTTTTGTGTGTGTGTTTTGGCATGGTTTAGTTAAGTAGCACAAATGTGAGGTGAACTTGAGATGGGTTTTAATTGATTTAGCTATTGAGTACAGAATGGAGATGAATTGTCTGTGATTGTCATATTGCTTAGTTGTTGGGTTTGTCCTTGTGATGGGTTTTTAGAGGGCTTTTGTTTTGTCTTTAATATGCGTTTCATATGGTTTAGTGAGCTAGCAAAAGTTAGGGAGATGGGGTTTTAGTTCAGATTGCTAGCAAAAAGAAAGAGAGATTAATTTAGCTTTTCATTGTATTGTTTAGCTGGGCTGTTAAATTATGAATTGGGATTTTGGTTCTGAGGACTGAAGTGTTCCGGGTTTTTTTTCACTCCTTTTCTTTTACTAAAATCAGACTGAATCAGGATTTTACATGGTCAATTTGTATGATTGTATTTTTGTTTTGTGTATATTTGACTGAAAAATGGTTATTTGAGCAGGTGTCACGTTTGCCTCATATCTTTCAACGCCTTGGGCTCGAGTATGATGAGAAGGTGCTCCCCTCAATCGGCAATGAGGTGTTGAAGGCTGTGGTTGCTCAGTTCAATGCTGATCAGCTCCTCACTGAGCGTCCCCAGGTGTCAGCTCTGGTCCGTGACTCACTCATCAAGCGTGCAAGGGACTTCGACATAGTGATGGATGATGTGGCTATTACCCACTTGTCTTATGGAGTGGAGTTCTCAAGGGCTGTAGAGCAGAAACAGGTTGCGCAGCAAGAGGCAGAGAGGTCCAAGTTTGTTGTCATGAAGGCTGACCAGGAGAGAAGGGCTGCAATTATCAGGGCAGAAGGTGAGAGTGATGCTGCTAAGCTGATCTCTGAGGCAACACTAAAAGCTGGTATGGGGCTGATTGAATTGAGAAGGATTGAAGCATCAAGGGAAATTGCTTCAACTCTGGCTAAGTCACCCAACGTGGCATACCTTCCTGGTGGTAACAACATGCTTCTGGCACTGAATGCAAACCGGTGAATAGGTATTTTCTATTTCTTTTCATGTTTACATCTGGGTGTTTGAATTTACCTATGGGAGTTCGATTGATATTTGGTGCTTGTCACTGGAATCTATGGGTTGGAAATGGAGTTTTGATGATGCGGCTTGGTGCTTAGTATGAATGTTTTTTTCCCTATGTTTGGGTGCTTGAATTTGCCCGTGGGAGTGGGATTGGTCGTTTCTGTTCACCACTTGAATTTATGGCTTGACAATAGAATTTTGATGCTGCTGCTTGGTATAATTAATATAAATGCTTTTTGTACCTGTACTTGGGTGCTTGGATTTCAATGTGGGAGTTGGAATGATGTTTGGTGTTTGCCATTTGAACATGTGGGTTGTCAATGGAAGTATGCTGCTGCCGCTTTGTGATTTTAAGTGTAAATGCTTTCCCATTGCTTTTGCCTCCTCACCTCACCCTGAAATCCTCCAGTCAGCTTGTTTGTGGTTTCATTTTTGTTTCTCATTCATATTATTTCTGTGTAAAACATGGTTATCAAATCTCCTTTCAAGCTAGTCTTAATAAGCTCATGGATCTCAGCCCAATAATTCCGCTACTTCACATTGTCATTGAATATCTCCACTCAAATCTCCTTTCAAGCTGGTCTTAATAAGCTTATGGATCTCAGCCCAATAATTCCACTACTTCACATTGTCATCGAATACCTCCACTTATATATCTGTCTTCATAATTCTTGATTTCATTTTTATATTTTTTGCAGGGTATTCTGGCATGATGTAATGGCATTACCTGATTGTGAATTGCTGGAGTATTACTTTCTTTATTAGCATAAATCTTTTGATTTTGTAGAGACCATATATCATATGAATCTGTTAAGATTCAGAAGTTGCAGGATGTCATGTTGAAGGGAAAACTTATGGATTTTGGTTATGACTATGCTAAGCTATTTCATAACTCACAAGGATTTGAATACTTGTGTGCTTAAAATTTGGTGAATGAATGTGGTTCTTGTTCGTGGCCTTTTTTTGTGGTTGAACATGCTTGAGATACAATGACCTTTGCCATGATACATACTTGAGATTTGATTTTTGAACATCTGATTACATAGCTGTTTAGATGGAAATATTCATAACTGTTATAGAGAGGGAGTGGTCCCAGGTTTTGGTAGTCATAGCTATTGTGCAGGTATGTGGATGATCTACAGAGGTTAACATCACCATTGCTTGCTTGTGGAGAATGTTCATTTCCAACGCAGAATAGCTATTATGTATTTACATGTGGACGTGATGCTCTCGACTACAGTATAAACAATGTCTATCAATACAAGTTACTTGCCTGCTTTTCTCTGTTTAATAATAATTGATTTGCCCATGATGACTTGGTCGTCGCTGAAGGCAAATAATATATAGCATTTACCATACAATAATTACATGTTTGATACAACATAAGGTGATGAACAAGTACTTCTTCCATTACATTATATTACATATTGTGAAAGTGTGAAGCTTGCCCCCTCTTACTTAAAAATTTATTCTTGATTTTAATCTTCATGTTGGCAGTGAATCTTTGCATGTCTCGGATTGATTATTACCATATATTTGAACATGTTTGTGTTTGTGATCTTTGCAGGGAATAATTCTGTTCTTAATGGCCCCAGTTATATCGCAATCAGGATAGCCTTCTGTTATTATATGAATAAACGGGGGAAATGATTTAAAATTTGACGAAATTCTAAATAATATTGTCTACCACCTTAGCTAGTGGGTAACACTGACTCCTACTTTTCAGCACACATCCCTTTTAGTCTGCAAAAATAGGTCTTTGTCTTGTTTTCCTTCGTGTCTAAGTTCATGTACACAGCACAGGTTCTCAAGAAGGTAGATTGATTCTGTGTTATCTAAATCGAGTCAATTGACAAGTAGTGTGCTGGAGGGCTCGATTGCACTTACCCAGCACGCCGTTCTCAGATCTTTAGTTGAAGTGAAATTAAGTGATGTGATTTGGTGTCAATTTACTGAGCTTGAAAAACATCAACCAGTTGAAACGCAAATGCATGAATGGCACTTGCTTTCTTCTTTTTGAATCAGAACTTCGTGATGAGCACTTTTGTGTACGAACTCCAGCAAGCAATTTTCATTTGTTAAAGCCCATTCTCTGCTCCTCTCCTTGTCTCCTCTCGCTTCATCAATGAAGCATTCAAGAATTCATCCATGGCTTCGACAGAAGCCCCCCTGAAATCTTTTACAAGTTTAACAGCATCCATGATCTTATCCCTCACTTCAGATGCATTCTTTCTCATCTCCTTCCCCTTTTCCGTTTCATCCATTACCAATGTCATTGCCAACTCCATCATTTGCGATGCAGATACTGTGTTCTGTGATCCAAACGATACGTACAGAACTGAATTCACTTGTTTTGAATCAAGCTAGTTTCTACACAGCTCAGGTGTAATTCCAGCTTGATCTTGGCTTCTCTTCGACAAGAGAACTGGCCCAATTGACCAAACTGGGTTGCCTACTCATACAATATTTCACTGTCCCCTCTCTTATAAAACACTGTTGATTTTAGTCCTCAATAGTAATTTAGTCATTGAAATTATTATGACAGTAAACATGTAAATAATAGTTGATTTTTATTTTGACACCGAACAAGAGATATAAAGTTTAATGAAATTATTAAAGTTTAGAAAGCGAACCATAATTAATCAAATCTTAAATTAAAAATAAAGAAAACCAAATATAAAAAGTTTTTTTTTTTTTTTAATTTCCTTTTTCTTGTTTTTCTCTCCTTTTTCCTTGCTAGTTGTTTGCTGGATGTGGTTTCGACAAACGTTTTGTGCGCCCCATATGGCTTTAGTGTCCATCTCTTCTTGTTGGAGATGCAGCAATCTAGATTTTCAAAACCGAGGCAGCCTTTTCGCCTTGCACCGCCGAAGATAAACATCTGTGCACCAAAAATTAGGATGATGATCCGACTTTTTATTGGGCCTCTGAGGTTTAGAGGAAGATGGACTTTTAAAGGCATGGATTATTAAGAGAGAAAATACGGAACATGGGTGGAGCGAAGCTGGTCATCCGAGCAATCATGGCGTCCCTAGGGCAAATACCAGCAGGAAATTTATCTCAAGTTATCAACAATGTCATCCACAGCCACATTATTCATGTAAAATAACAGGTGAAAAAGGCATTTTCTGCCGGAGGAAAGGATGCAAGGAACGAGGATGCAAGCGCAACCCAAATTAACTCGTAGAATTAAGACAATTGTAGCAGTTTCCCAGTTTGCATTAGGGGAGAAAACACAGAGGAAACATGAGCATCAAAGTAAAAAGTTGGAAAGAGGCCAGATGGTGTATATAACCAGTCCCAAAAATAACATGGTTCAGTTATAATTATTCCCAAAAATCTCCTAACCCTGACTCGTATTAAACTGCATGCTAAGCCAAAAAGAGGAGGCTCTCCATCGCAAGATCAAGCCAGAACTACAGAGCCGGCTTATTGCACAGAGGCGATATGAATGATCAAGTCAATCACGCGAGAGCTGCATTGAAAATACAAATAAGAAAACATTAAGGATCAGATAAAAGAAAGACAAGGTGACAGAGAAAAGAAACAACAAATCAACCAAGTATAAAATCAAGATAGCTTTGAATAGGTCTGGAAATAACCATTACCTGTAACCCCATTCGTTGTCGTACCACGACACCAGCTTCACGAAGTTGTCACTCAACGCGATTCCAGCCTTTGCGTCAAAAATGCTCGACCTGTCAAATTCCAGCCATTGAAAAGCCAGCATGAATTTTAAATCCACCTATAATAGAACAAGGAAACCTTTTTCTTTCCTTTTTTTTTTTTGAAAAGAAGTTGAGAGTATGCGAGGGGACATGTTCTCATGTTTATAGAGATAACTCCCTCCCTTTCTCTATGCAAGGGCAAACCATGTCACTTGGAGTCGATGCATAATTGTCTATCATCATGATCTCCTCACCTGTTGTCACCAACGAAGTCAGTTGAGACAACATCATCCTCGGTGTAACCAAGGATTCCCTTTAGCTTGCCCTCAGATTCCTCCCTGCATCACACAGCCAAAAAAGGACACAAGACATGAGCGATCAGAGACTTCAATTGGACAGTCAATCATATAATGCTACCCTTTGAATAATGTCTGGCAATTTAGTAAGTGTAATTTGTGAAGTCCCTTTAAAGACTGACAATTTAGTAAGTGTAATTTGTGAAGTCCCTTTAAAGACTGGCATTCAATCACTATAAGAAAAACTAAATGGTTCATGATCTTTTCATTGGAAAGTATTCAAAGATTTTCCAGGTTACAGCAACATGCAGGGGAGAAACCAAAACAGAAAGGATGAAGATAAGTACAGACGAAAAGAAGATGGGTCTATGGTTTATGATCCTTACTTGATAGCTGCTTTGATCTGGTCATATGTGGCCTTCTTCTCAATTCTCACAGTGAGGTCAACCACTGAGACATCAACTGTGGGAACACGGAAAGCCATTCCAGTCAACTTTCCATTCAGTGCAGGCAAAACTTTCCCTACTGCCTACACAATCACAAAATAACACAGATTATAAAGGGATTTGATGCCAGACGAGAAGGAAAGAGAGAGAGAAAGAAGAGAAGAGTGGGGAGGAAAAGAGAATTTGAGAAAGTGTAGTTTCAATGCCGTCTAAAGCCCAACCAAAAAATTAGATTAGGTGCTATATTCATAGACAACTAGGAGTCATTAACGAAATAACTAAGAGAATAAATAACTCATAGCCCAACAAAAAACAACTAGTTTCAATACATTCATTTTTTGTAGATAAAAATAACAAAAATCCTCAAGAGGTTCCTCTTTCAGGGTTAGAGACAAGTTAGCCACATAGATGACAGCAAAATAACACAATATCATGCATCTATCATCACATAAAAAGGGATTCACAACATGCATACAAAAGTAAATTAGAAATCCAGATAAGCAGTTTTCTAGTAAGATAGGTATCCCATGAGGAGGTTGTTGATCTTTACTTCATGGCATAAAGAGACAACGAGAAACATGAAATATGGTAGGATTGATGGTGAAAATAGACAAGTGGTTTTTGGACAATGGATACTTAAGATGTCTGAGAAGAAGTCCAAAAAACAAAGGTTCGCCTATTATTATCTCACTTCTATAAGAAACCATTGCTGCTCAAAATATGCTGCTCAAAATAATGCTTGCGGTATGCAAAGCAATGGCAGGTGAACTATTTGATGCCAGTAATTAGTACCTTAGCAGCTCCGGTGCTGCTGGGAATGATGTTGAAGGAAGCGGCTCTTCCACCTCTCCAGTCCTTCATTGATGGACCATCAACTGTCTTTTGAGTAGCTGAATAACATAGAACATAAGAGAATTAGTCAAGGAGAAAATGTCTACATCAATTGGATTGGAGTAAATAAAAACATAGCACACACCAGTAATGGAGTGGACAGTAGTCATAAGACCCTCAACAATACCAAACTTGTCATGAATGACCTACAAGCATATAATACATACAAGAAAGATGTCAGTACAAAACTAAAAAATTTATTGTCATCCCTTTACAATAAGAGAAAAGGAAAGAGCCTACCTTGGCCAAAGGAGCAAGGCAGTTAGTGGTGCAACTAGCGTTGGAAACAATGTTGAGATCAGACTTGTACTCATGCTCATTGACACCAACAACGAACATGGGAGCATCCTTGCTAGGAGCAGAGATGACAACCTTCTTTGCACCACCCTAGGATCAAACCATAAAACCAAGTAAGATACGTATGCAATTCACAAAAAACATATTAAAAACTAAAACTAACAGCTCGATAACCAACATGCATTTTAACAATTCCTTCAAAATGTAAAAGTTACCAAACCTCAAAACAATAAGAAAAAGTCAAGCTTTTAAGCTTTGTTTTCCCAAGAAATGGAAAATTCAATAGAAAATTCATTCACATCCTATCATAAGAGGACGATTTCTCAGAAAAAATCAAGTGACAGATTTTTGAAACATCATAACCTTTTCCACCCTAGAACATGCATTTTTACTCTACACATTACAAACCTACAGCATATAAAACAGGATAAAAAGTTACAATGATAAAACATAGTTCAAGATTTGAAGGAAACTATCTAGAAATAGTGCATTTCAAAAAATAAAAACCCAAGCAGAATATAATCTTTACTATACAGATACCCATATCGTAAAATATGAAAATAGAAAATATCAAACACCTTCAAATGAGCAGCAGCTTTGTCCTTGTCAGTGAAAACACCAGTGGACTCAACAACAAAATCAGCACCAGCAGCGCCCCATGGAATCTCCTCTGGGTTTCTAATTACAAGTAGAAACAAAACATCAAACTACCTCGTAATATAAGTACTTTGATTAACAAATTCAACAAAAAAAGAAAGTAAGAGGTAGTCATACCTGACACCAAAAACAGCGACTGGCTTGTCACCAAAAAGAACAGTCTTCTCATCCTTGACCTTGATATCTCCGTGCTTCCATTGCCCATGAACAGTGTCATATTTGAACATGTATGTCTACAAACACACAGCCAGCGTAATATATATTAGCGGATCAGACGACATGTCATTCAGGATGTTAGATTTCAAAAGAGCCAGAAAACGAAAGGTCAAGTAAAATAAAAAAGAGAGTAAGTGCCATGTAATCAGTGGTGATAAAAGGATCGTTGATAGCGACAAGCTCAACATCATCTCTCTGCAAAGCAACTCTCGCCACCAAACGACCGATCCTTCCAAAACCTACATTTAATTTGATTTTAAAAAACAAAATAAAAACACTAAACACAACGACGACGACGTTGAATCGCTCACCGTTGATACCGATCTTAATCTTGGCCATGATGATGATGATGATGAAGAAATGGAGTGTAGTGTGATGGTGAGTGAGGTGCTTGCTCTTCTTTATATATAAATATTATACAACGGAATCAAGGAGCGATTCTTGCGATCTTAAGAAGAAACGGTTAGGTTGAGCGGACTTGTCGAGGCGGTGATTACGTGATGTCCACGTAATTTCCTAAAATTGGAGGGATCATGCACCGTTGATTTCGATAACCAGCGGTTTAAAATTGGTTAAGGACTCCAAATACAAGATTTTTTTTTAAATGCAAAAATTAATAAGCTTGAAAGGAAGAGAATATATATATATGGGTTAAGGCTTGAAATGATTCCATTATTTTGGATGAAGGGAGTCTTAAACTAACTTCATAAAATACATGGATAATGTGTTAAGCTATTTTCCACAATTTAATTGAATAAAAATGTTTAATTTTGTTTTCAAAATGGATGGATTAATACACGTTAAAGGTTCAATTTTACATGAATTTATAAGGTAGAATAGCAGATCTCAGCTTCGTATACCATGGCAGAATCAGGCAAAATCCATATCCAAGAAAATCATTTTAGCACCCATCATCATGCATTTTTGCATCTTCTTCTTATTTTTTTTATAAATTTTTTAAAAATACAAAATATTATTGACATATATTTTAACATGAAAAATTATTTAAAAAACAATCATAACGGTATAACTAAACAAGTTAATCAAATTATGTAATACTTTTAAAATTTTAAAAACAAGCATTAAACAATTTATTTTAGATATAATATATATAATAATTGTTATATTTCTTATCGTATAACTGATATCCTACCTAAAGATTCTAAAAATTTTGGTATCTACCATGAAGTTAGAAGAAAACTCCTTTCATTTTATATATATATATATATATATATATTGTCTTGATGTCCAAGGCCACACATCACGTAATTACCAACCCAAAGTCACAATCACTCAATGTACTTACTTTACTTCTTTAAGTAATCATGACTGAGCACAATTAATTTTTGTACAGCCACATAACTGATGGATAAATATAACAGTTTTTTTTTTCAATCAAAATGCCAATAAGCGATCGACACTTGTGATAACAATTGTAATTTTATTTTCTGCGTGTAAAATTATTAAATTATTGATGAAATCGTAATTTTATATGGTTTTAATTATTTTATTTGATTTTAATTTAATTTTATTTATTTTCAAGTTTTATAAATAATTTAAAATGTAAAGTCTATATTAACTCGTAAAATTATATAATTTTACGAGTTACATCGTGATTTTAATAATTTTGGTTAAAACTTGAAATAATTCTATAATTTTGGATGAAGAGAGTCTTAAACTAACTTCATAAAATGCATGGATAATGTGTTAAGCTATTTTCCATATTTTAATTAAAGAAAAATGTTTAATTTTAATTTTAAAATGGATGGATTAATACATGTTAAAGGTTCAATTTTATATGAATCTATAAGGCAGTATACCAAACACTGGCAGAGCCACATAGAAAATTAAGGGGGCAATTGCCCCCTTAATTTTCTTTTATTATTGTTTTTAAATAATAGATATTAATTTGATTATTTTAAATTAATTAAAGATTATATTATTTTTAATTGAATTAGTTATAATATAGAATTAAATTTTTTTATGAGATAAACAAGTAAATATTTTAATTGTTGTTAATGAATAAAGATTGATATTTGCAAAATTAAAGGTTGGTTTTTTCTTAAAAAAGAGAAGAACAAAAACTATCCTTTTTGTTTTTAAAAATGATTTATCATGATAAATTTAAACTATCAATCATGATCCATATCCATGCATTATGTACAACATGCTATATGGTAATGGGATGAGAAATGAGTTTTGATGAATTAATGTATATTTTATTATGAATTTCATATGAAAAATTTACATTTATCATGTAATTGAACTAAATTTTGTTATTATAAAAACGAAAAGAGAATAATTATAATGTAAGTTTTTTCATTTTAAAAGTATTTTAAATTAATTTTACTTTATATGAGTTAATATATTTGTTTCGAACTGATTTTTAATGCATATCTACATATATTATTAATTAATTTGCTCTCTCATTTAAAATATTTTGGCTCCATTGATACCAGATCTCAGTTTTGTATACCATGGTAGAATCAGGCAAAATCCATATTCAATACAATCATTTTATGCACCCATCATCATGCATTCTTGCATCTTTTACTTATTTTCTTTGCAAATTGCTCCAGTAGTAGAATGCAGAATAAATGTCCCTCCTGAATCCAATTCCTTCTCAGACTCTACAACACAAGACTCAGAGAGAAGCAAATGAAACACGAAAAAAGGCCCAGTTAAAAATAAATCCTCGGAGAAAAATTGATAATTTAAGAAGAGAGGTAGCGAAAAATACAAATCTGCTTGAGCAAGCGCTGCAAGTCATCCCAATAAAGAAAAAGACATTTAGGAGAAATTAAGAATTTACATAGGAAGAAGTACCTTTGTCAATAGGCAACCTAAATCCTAAGTGCAAGCACTGTCCTTCGTTTTTTGTCCCCACAAAACCATGGAGCAAATGACGCCTCTCTAAGGTCTCTATACGCTAAAGTACCTCAAACAATTGACTAGATAGATGAGAAGCCAAGAATGACAATGACTCAAACCAAAGAATGACAATGACTCAAACCATGAGCAAGTAATGTGTAGGAAATGCCTGGGATGTAACAGGAGTTCGGATTCTGAGGATCTAAGGGTAAAGAGAAGGAAATTAGGTTCTGACTTAATTAGTCAAGAACAACCCCTAGCTATAGGAAGAAGAGAAAGAGTCAACCAATAGGGAGTTGAATAATAAAAATTTAAAATTAAAAGATTTGTTTTTTTATAGTTTCAGGTTTGAGTTATATTGTTGTTGCTGCTAATATAAAGGTCATTTAAGACTTATATAATTATTAATTTTAAAACTTGTAGGATTAGTTACAATATACATGTATATTAATTAAAAAAAAAGAAAAGAAGAAAGAACCAATACAACAACATGTTTTCCAGGAATTGCAGGAGGAGTTCAGATCATCGTCAAGTTCTAGGAAAGAGCAAGACCGCAAGATGACAAAAATGTCACAAGCAGTGTAGGAAGCTCAGAAAAAAGTCAAAAAAAGCAAGCAGGTGGAAATGGCTCATAAATTAACAATAGCGGAATGGTTGCAACTTGCAAGTTCTCGGTGAAGAGGAGGAAATTCCTCCACTGTAAATTCAACAACAATAAATTGTTGGGGACGACGTTTTCTTTACTGGTAGATTTCACCGAGTTCCAACAATTTGTGCTTGCAGCCTGGGTTATTTTTTATTTTTTAAAATTAAAATAATATTATTTTTTAAAAACATATTTTAAGCTATCAATCGAATTATAAGTTGACTTCTCAGATTAATTGGGTAAACTCTAGATTAATTTTTTTTTTTTCACTGGAGCATAGGCAGAAAATGATTTAATAACCGTGGTTAAAACGAGGAGCAGTGTACCATTATACAACGGATACTTTATTAATAATCATACTGAAGAATTAATGACAACAAAACCTTATTTTATCATTTATCAATCAAGTTACAGGAAGCTCAAGGACGTAGATCCTAGCTTCCAGTTTCCCAAGAGTACACACAAGTAATTCCATCATACAATATTTTCTTACTAGAACATGTCTGACCACAGAATATGGATTATGATACTATAATTATTTTTATTTATATTAATCTAGACACATGGATTATGATGCTACTAATTTTCTTTGTTTTCCTCGTAGTCTTGGCTGTTATAAGGGCTGAAAGCTTCCGAGAACCAACTCTTCTTCCTCCAAGAATTCCATCCCATCTCTTCACAGATATCATCACTGTGGTTGATACTGTAAGTAGAAATGCAATGCCTCTTGTAAAATCTGGTAGTCCTCTTCATGACTTGTATCTCTTCATTTGTCTGTTCAAGCATCTTTTCAATGCCTGGAAGCTTGAATTTCTCATCTGCTAGCCTAGCTAGCCAAATGCATCGCAGCTCTGCGGTGTGCAGGTTCGAAACACTTTCAACATATCCCACGAAAGCCATGTTAGGAATCAATGGATGAATCGTGCCCCTGCCAGATATGTATTATCCATTTAATCAGGCTCATGTATCATCATTTTCTAGAAAATATTCAGCGTGAAATCATTTTACATAGATTTACCTGTACAAGGGCATGATCCCAGAAGAGTCGACAACAAGACTGGAAAAGGGTTCTGGTAATAAATCTTGGAGCTTCTTTTTTCCTTCATAACCAGTGGCAAGAAGCACAACATCAGCCTCTAATCTGGTTTTATCCTCAAATTCAATTCCTCCACTCCAAAAACACCACTTTGATGCTCTTTTGAACAGTATATTTCCCTTGTCTGCCTCTTCAAAGAAATTTTCAGGCAAGATAGCCATCTGGCAAGATGCATAATCCTCCACGAATGGGTGGTCTGGTTTCAACCCATACTTTACAAGGGGAAGCTTCCACGCCAAATAAGACTCTATGAACTTGGAAATTCCTCTTCTCTGCTCAAGGAATTAATTAAGGATAAATATGATATTTGATTAACATAAACAATCATAGTATATATATTATATATTGTCGTCATTAATGGAAGCGAGAAGCTAAAATTGATCAAAATATAGGTACCATGGGAGATAGAAGAAGGCACAGAAGGGTCCTGGGCAAGGTTTGGTATGGCCTTTCATGGAGGAATTGAGAGGACCTTGTTGAAAAGAACAAGAAAAATGGCAAGCCCCAAATCCAGTATGAAGGAAGAGTCCAATGTAAACTCCTTATCACCATCGTGCACGGTTGTCCTTCCGGCCCTTCAACGAAACAACAAAACCAATTACACGTCACATACAGTATTTATTGTTAATATATACAGCCAGTCTACCACCTAATTGCATTAATTTCCAAAGGAATTAGTAAATGAGGAGACTCCCTCCCTCTCTCTACCCAAATGTCCAACGTACGAACTGCCTATATAAATATATAAAAGACGGGCAATTTGCTCCTTAAGTCAAGGAAGTCAAACTTTCCCACTTTATAACCATCTTGACTGCTCTTCTCAGTCTAATTAACAGAAGAAAACATGGCGTCATGCCCCTATTATTACATGAATTTTATTTTTTTAAAGTGAAGCCAAAAGTAAATAGCCATGAAATTTCTCGTTTAAAACGACCAGTTCCGATGATCAATTAGCAGGTGGTGATAGAGATTGATGGATATACCTTGGTTTGCAGCTGCACACTCCACAGCTAAATCAAGAGCTGATTTCTTGTAGCCAACAACGGCAACCTTTTTTCCTTTGAGAAGCTTATGAGCAGCATCTTTGTCGAGCTTAGCATAATCCAGAGCGTGCAAGACTTTGCCGAGAAATGCTTCTTCGCCTTGATGGGGTGGAAATACTGGCATTCTTGGCAAGTCTCCATACTTTCCAATGCAAACGACGAGAAACTCGAAAGCATACCACTATATTTATATATTCCATTAGTCAGATTATCATGATATAACTCAAAAAAAAAACTCACAATTTTATTATATATATATATAATCACAACAAGGTTTATTAATTAACCACTTTCCAATATTAGAGTGTATGATATATCTCAACTTTTCTTAGCTTCAGTGAATTAAGAGTTGAAACATTCAAGACGGCCTTTTTTTCTCTTCTTTTTGAGAAGTAAGCAAGAGATTGAAGACTTTTTTTATATTTATTATATAACATATATTAGAATAATAGCTACCATTTTGAGAGCTAGCTAGTAATAATTCACTTAATTGAATTATTTGATTTTGTTCTAAGAGATAATTAACTCTTTAAAGCACGTATATATGTAGTAGCTGTTAGAGAATTAAAATAACCTGAACCTTCGTGGACTGGTTAGTCTCTACAGCTACCTCCCAAGCAGGATAGCCATTCAGCAAGGATCCATACTCTTCTGGTTTCATGTCGAGGTGGCTGGTTCGGTCACCAACGTACCGAATCTCCAGCACCTTGGAGTTGAACTTGACATATTTCAACACATCGAAGTGCGTAGCATAGTTGTGCAAGTATTCCAAAACTTGGACATGAGAAGGAAAACTCGCATTATCCCTCTCGGGCCAAGGGTAATCTGAGAACTCGTAATCACATCGAGGTGTTTGGAGTTTAGTAGAACTAAAAGAACAATGTTTCCAGACACCCCCAATTGAATTAGTGGCCTCAAAGACCAATGGACTGTAATGTCGAAGCTGTTTAGCGGCAGCAATGCCGCTAATACCTGCTCCAATGATCCCAACTTTGCTGGAACACTGAATGTGGTTTTTCTCACAAGCCATGTTGGTATATGATGATATATCGCTAGAGCTAGGCTTTATAGCTTGTGTTGGTATGTTGGGACTTCAAGTTCTGTATCCTATTTATAGGGGCTCGAGGAGGTGACCCTTTCTTCTTGTAAATGCGAAGAAATTAATGATTTAAGTGACCATGTTTTTGTTTTTTTGTTTTTTAGTGACGTAATATATATATTTATTAAGTGAGTAGTTTCATTGAATAGTAGTAGTTCATGATATTATCATTTTGATTTTGGGTAATGCATATGATGTGATAGCTAGCTATATCATATTGTCTTCAAAACGAGCTAGCTGTAAATTTCATGCTACCTTCTCTCTTGTTTCATCTAAAAGCGTATCTGTTTCTGGGGAAAGACTTGTAACCAAAATGTTTGGCAGAACAGCACTTTCTCCAAGTTTAGTTTTCAAGTTCAAATATCCATTTGGAATTAATTTTATCAACTTGAGGGGAGAAAAAGGTGTAAAACCTTCACATTCTTGGTAGGTAAAACGTGCCCATGCATGATGATAGTCTGCACTACAGTACTCCTCCTAAATGCTTCCATGAATTCATGAATTTAACCTACCAGATGCCTCCCTATATTAATCACTACTTGCCCTTCGCATATATATATATATATATATATATATATATATATATATATATATATATATAATTGACAACACAAATACCAGCGGGTTTCACCTTATACATGATCAAGAATTAATTATGCATAGACTCCAACAGGAGTACGAAAAGACGCGGTATGTTTATATATGGGAACACAGGAATTCAAAGCTTCCTTGAGCTATATGGGAACACATGAATTCAAGGCTTTAATTCTAAGCTAACTATAACTAACATATATATCTTCTCGTCCTATTCCTGTTGGAGTCAATGCATAATTAATATATATATATATATATATATATATATATATATATATATATATATATGTTTGTATGTATCCACCTCAGCTAATACCAAAGATTCTTAAGAATAATATGAAATTATCGATAATTTTAAAATGCACAGGTTGACTTGATGCCTTAATACTAAGATAAAGTCTTCTTCATTTTTTAATGAATTGAACAACAAGGTAGAGTCTTCTCTATTACATGTTGAAAGCATCAGTAATTTTAAAATGTGTTGACTTCATACTTTAATATGTAAGATCACGTATTTCAGTGATTAGTTCACACCTTTGGTTTTTTACCGTAGCATATTTATTTAAACATTATTACTTATACTGAGAATATTTTCTGATATAACTTGAAGAATTAAGACTTTAATAGTGTATCAAATAAATATAAATAGTTGGGTGAAACAAATAAACCATTTCGTACTCTTAATTATGTAGTGTTAAGAAGTAATATAAAACAATTATTAATTTGAGCTTTTGTTTGAATTATAATTATTTTTTTAATATAATATCATAATTTTGACGAACAAATGCTAGTGAATTTAAATCTTATCATCATAATTTTTTAAAATTAAATTATTTAAATCTTTGTGTTTCTGGACATGGATATGGGATACATGTATTTTACGATATGAATACGATAATCCTTGAAGATTTAGGTTCCGTTATGTTACGATACATGATGGATACATCAAATTCTTAAATATTATAATATTATAAAATAAAAAAATGAAATAAAATTTACACCAAAAAAATCAATATAACTAATAATAATGTATAATCACTTAAATGATGTCTGCATACATGAAGTTGTAAAGAGCAAAGAATAAATATTATGTTATTTGTATTTGCTTATCGATGAAATAAATTTAAAACTCAAATCATCTTAATGATTTTTCTGATGCTGGTAAAAGAATTGTCAGTAACTTATTTTTTTCTTCTTTAATTTAATGATTATTATATATCTGTCTTTAATTTTTTTATTTGTGTTAAAAGTATGTAATTTTGAAATTTAAAAATAATAATATTATATTGTTCTATAAAAACAGGAGAAAATAAATTATCATATTTTTATGGAAAATATTTCACGTGTTTTTTAAAATATTGAAGTAAATTTTATTGAAGTAAATTTTTAAAGAAACAATTATTTTTTAAAATATTATTCAAAGTGTTTTTTATCTTGAAATTTTTAAAAACTTATTACATATTTATAAGACGGCATTTTTAAAGTGTGGGGGCTCCCTAGATTCTAGGTTCTTCGAGAATTAGGGATGAAAAACGAGGGAGATGAAATTCCACAAACCTGTGATATCTTTCATATGTGAATATTGGATTTATTTCTAGTGTAGAGCAAATTAAATGAGTAAAAACCCAACAAAATGAGACTTTTTAAAATATAAATTCAGTGACGACAAAATATAAGTTGTTTGGTCAAACACATTGTGTGACAAGGGAAGCATCCAAGAAGGGAAAGAAGAAGTTCTAAGCGAAGGTGAATATTTGGATTTTATATCCCGGGGGCCGTATGACTTTATAAAGCAATTAAACACGTTGGAAATTTGTGAATGATACACACACGCACACACTAGAAGGTTACCCCGCAATACGCTATTCATGGACACTTCAAATGGCTACTAATACTTTTTTTTTTTTCCTATTAAAAATAAATTTAAATCATGTGACGATGAATTTGATATAATCCAGTTAACTTGATAGATTTAAAAATAACTTGAACAACTAGTAAAGACATAGTTATGGGAGCAATATATTGTATCGACCCGAGTTAATTTGGTAATCTGTCATGTTTATGATCTGAATTATGAGACAATAATAACCCGTATAGAGCTAATTAAAACAAATTATAAATTTAAATTCTTAATCAATCAAATATTAAAAAATAAAATTAAAAAAAATCAATTAAAAAAAAGTAATCTAAATCAATCCGGATTAAATAAATTCATAACCTGAATAAATCAAAATAAATTATAAATATGAGGTACCAATCAATTCAATTAATCAGCAATTGACAAGGAAAAAAAAAGGAATTAATTATAGCTAAGTAACAAATAACAATATTGTCAATGTTACCTGTTTCTTTCAATTTATTGGACTTTTTAATTTCCTACTCGATGATCAGTAGCGATCAATTATCATCCACCGCCCCAACGCTCAACGCTGTTAGGCAAGCAGCCACCAGTTAATTTACTCTCATACTTAGACTAACAAGACAAGTTTCCTTTCTTGTTTTTTCTAAAACAACGATGCTGCTAGCTCTTAGCCACCATTTTACTCTGATAGCTAGACTAACAAGACTTGTACATAATGTTCCAATTATAGTTATTAAATTCAATATGAGTAATTGGATGAGTTTTATTTTATTTTTATTTTTTTAAAATCAAACCAGGTTTAGTTAAATTATAGGTTAACTAACTAGATCGACTAAGTCAAACTATATCATCTCCATATTATTTTTAAAAAAACAAATCTAGATTAGAAAATAAATCGGTCAAGTCCTATGTCCATCCGTTAATTAAAAGCCAAGTGATACCAGGAAATTACCTGGGTGATACGGTGCAGGCGAAATTTGGAATAACGACTGCTTTTTCCTCTTTTTCTTTTTTTTCCCCCCTTGGATCATGGAAAAACCTTTTTTGCTTTCCATTTTCCAATGGAGAAGAAAACATGCACGTGCAGTTTCCACCCAAATGGTCTTGTCCCTTTCCCTGGCAATGAGCTAAAAATTCTACAGATTTACATGTGCTTTCTGAATCGCAGCAACCTTTCTTCCAACAAGGAAGACTTTACACTGGTAATTAATTATAATTGGTCAGTAATTCCATGTATATATATGGTCATGATACTCATGCTATTTATGAAAAGACAGGGAATGAAAAATGATCGATTAGAATTTTGGTTTTTGGTCGACATCTCTTAGTTTACCTCTATCTATCTCTTTTTTTCTTGAATAGAATCATAATTTATTAAAAGATGATACACATAGATGTGTATTTATACTTATATATTATACATTCTTAATCAACAATTTTTTATCAGAGTATAAAAGTATTATTCTTATTCTTCTTCTAACATGTTAAACTTTTAAAGTGAAATGTGTCAAAGAACTAATTCAACCTAATAATTTAAGCTGTTAGATTAGATTTCAAGATATGATTTATATTATTCTCCAACACACACCTTCAAGTACACACACCCTCAAATGAAAGCCATTTGAGCTTGAAACTTGCAAAGTAATTATTATCTTTTGCTTAATTTTTATCAAATAAATGAGGATGATAAAATTCAAATTCGTGACTGTTTAGTCATTAAGATTTTAATACTATATCAAAAAACCAATTTAATTAAATAGCTTAATAGCTGACGGGTGATGTCTGAAGATATGATTTATATTATTTTATAACAAAATATTCTTAAACACTTACATTACATACTGTATAACAGAAAAATAATGGGAAATTGGCAAAATTGAGTATCAAAAACTTTTCGAGAAATCACCAAGTCATTGGCATCGTTATCAAAATCGTGAGAATGAGCGTATAGGTAATTCTAGATACAAGAAGTAGAATTAGCTTATTACATCCTTTAGCTACTGCTCGTGAAAAATGGCCAGGTCGAGTCCTTTTCTCGAATAGAAGTCTTGATGGAATCGTGGTGTTAAGAAGAAGAATGATTCAATATATATATTTTTAAATGTTTTAAGAGTTTTTTTTAATTTTTTTATATCAGTTTATTCTCATACTAAGATATGAAACACAAGTTTTGTGGGTTATTTCAGATTAACTTATTTCTAACCCTAAAATTACATGTTTATTATGTTAATCCGAATTGATTTATATGAATTTTTTTTTTAGCATTTTTTGTTCTATTTCATCATTACATAATTAATTAGCTGAAAATCGAACAATATTATTTTATGCTCTTGAATAAAAGTTTTTTTCTCTAGTGATTGTGGTTGTTATTTTTATATAATTTTTTTGTTTATTTTTTTTGTTTTAATCTTATTAATGGAAATAAAACTAGTTTATTTAGCTAGATGGCTCGAGTTATTAAATTTTTATATATATATAGAATTCCATAGATTGACAATTGAAGGATTATATATCGACCTGCATCATATCACAGGACCGTCTAGTTTTGTAATTGTGATTTTACATTTTTTTTCAAAAATGAATATTTTCACATCCTTCAATTGTCAATCTATGGAATTCGTACATCTATTTGATCTATTATTCATTTTTTTTTGTTTGAAGTTTCAGTACATTCGATGTATGCTTTAATGTTAACCAGTACATATGATGATATTTCTTATGTGAGTTTTCGGGGAAATAAAGTAAACACGCCATTCAATATTATAAGATATTTAAAATTATAATTTTAATTGTTTTTTTAAAATGTAGTTTACTTAAAAATATATTAAAATAATATATTTTTTTAAAAAATTATTTTTGATATCAGAACATTAAAATAATTAAAAAACACTAAAAAAATATTAATTTAAAGTAAAAAAAATAATATAAATTTTTTTAAAAATACTTTTAAAATATAAAAATAAAATATTAACTCAAATAATAAGTTTCTTCAGTTAAGAAACTAATTTAAACCATGATGCGCACCGAGTATGATAGAACCGAAGGAAATTATAAAAATCTTCATTTCATTTATTAGTTTTTTTTCACTATATTGATTTGAGCGGGATGTTAACAATGCTTACCTTTTAATTATTTTAAAAAAACATTTTCTAATAGGTTATTTAATTTTTATAATAAATAAACCCTAAACTTCAAATCAAAACTATATTTTATTTATTAAAATAATATTATTCTTATTAATTAGGATTGAATTATTATTGAACCAAGTTTACTTTGTATTTGATCTATTTAATATACAAGTACTTAAATACAAATCAAGATTAGTGTATTTCAAATCCATTTAACTACATATATCAGGCTCAAATTCAGATCAAGATTCAATCTATTGACAAAGACAAAAAAAAAAAAAAAAAAAGCTAAATTGTGGAAATCATTAAAGTCTATCATCGACAAAACATTCAAAAGGCAACTCCCACTTTCTTCTTCTTTCTTTTGGGTTTTGGATTTCTCATCAGAAATGCACCTCACAGTGCATGAAAATGATTCCTCGCAGTGCCATTCAATTAAAGAATTGAAGACTAACAGCATTAATATCGATTCAATCCTATATTTTGATACGGTATTAAAGCTTTTTATTCGTATCTTGTAGAAATCTTGAGTTTATTTTTATTTTATTTTTGTTTTTTCACTCAAATGAATGGACATATGGGATTAATTTCTATGATACGCTAACGTGTGGAATTTTACTTGAAAAAAAAGAAAGAGGAATGTGCGCAAGGGGCTGAGACAAAGACGCCAAATTCATATCCATATCAACAACAATGACAGAACGAACCATGCAAGCATGTGCTTGATGGCTAGCTCTGATCAAGTGGCATTTGCCCCAGGAGTCAGGGAGCTTTAATTAGAAAGGAATTTCTTGCAATCCAATGAATCTTACTATTGAAACAGGTTGTCTTGTGACCTTGAAAGTTTACAGGAAATTGAAGCAACATTGACATCTTCAACATTGACTCTTAGCTGACAAAACAAACTATCACTTAGTCAAGAAACTTGTTCTTAATTTTTAGTGATGTGTATGGTTTTTGTTTCTATTTTGTAGAAAATACGTTGTTGGCTTTGTGATGTTTGGTCAGGATCGCGACGTCTTGTATATTAAGGGTGATGGATGCTGCCTGCTCAGGCTGGCCAAACTTTTCTTTCAGTCTGCGCATTTCACTTTTGATTATATATATGGCAAGTAAACTTAGTCGTAAAGACAAAAGCTTGCTTTATCTTCTAAATTATGGTTAATTTTACACTGTTTATGTTTATTCCACATCAGTTTTCGGAGAATTAATCACCAATTAAACGAATTTCCATGTTTCTTCTTTCCAGTTTCTCAGTCAAAGCTAGCTGTCTCATTTACACAATATATTAATAAGAGATTTACAAGAATCTTGCTTAGCGTTACTTTAAAGACTTTAACTTTGATGACCATGAAAGAACTCACCTCTTAATTCTCTGTATATTTATCTTTATATTTTACACATATCTCTAATATATCCTTTATGTATAATTGTATTTATTATATTCTTATGTCATAATATTTAGCCAAACTAACTAATTACAATTATAACGATTATCCTCCTAAAGTGCATGGGTTTTATTAATTTTTATACAAATTTATGTAAAAATGTAGACATGTCTTTTTATTTTTAGTTTTGTGATGAGGATATCTTCAGGCCAATTTATACATCAATTGAGACTAAAAAACCATTTGGGAACGCGGTTGAAACGGCGTTCCCAAAAAAATTAATTTTTTTTTTACTAAAATTTAATACGGTTTGTATGTTTTGGATCGTTTTGATGTGTTGATGTCAAAAATAATTTTTTAAAAATAAAAAAACATCATTGACATGCATTTCGGCATGAAAAATTATTTGAAAAGCAACCGCTACCATACTATCAAACATACTCTAAGTTTCTCATTTAGATGATTTTAAGGGTGTACCTTCTAATTTAGTGTAAAAATATTATAACTACCCTTTAATTTTAAATAATTTCACTTAGTAAGTTTATAAGATAATTTGATATTGAAAATGATAGATTAAATAAAAAAATTTGTGTCCATCCCTATATATAACAACAAAGCACATCAGTTTCAAAATTGGGATCTTTGTTCAACTTTGCCATCCAAGTCTTCCTTTTTTAGATTAAAAAAATGATATGATTGATTAGACATTTATATACCTTACATAAAAGTATTTCTTGAATTTATAGTGCCAATTTCTTAGCATTGCTACTATTAATGCCAAGTCTTCGTGAGTCATGCAATTTGCAATATTTCTTCTCCTCAATATGTTTAGTAATGGGAATCGAGTGGTTATCAATGAGCTTTATTTTTTCCCATGCATTATGTTGTTACTTATTTTTTTAGCCATACAGGCTAATAAAGATGGTATATATCCCCTTTGAAATTGAAGGCAGGAGTTTTAGTTCAAAGTTGCTAGGAGATTGACAAATACAAAGTAGAAGGAAATGTTTTTCGAACCATGTTTCAGCTGGCATCTGCTCTCCTTATCCTTCTCCTTTGTTGTTGAAATTGTTAGGATTCTTAGGCTAATTAGGATTTTTTTAAAATGCTAAATTCGTTCCTTTGCTATCTAGTCTCTAAGGTTGGATAAATCCCTCAGAAGCTGCACTAAAAAAACTGGCTCTGCCGTTGTCGAACTTTTTTGTTCCAACTTAGGCTTTGATTCTAATCTAGTTCCATGCAATATCCGACCATCCCGGCTATATTTTGTCACTCATGATATGTTGAAAAATTGATCTACACTTTTTGGGCCTATGGCTCACTATTTTCATGGTAGACTCTTAGTCAAAGTAAGATGCTTGGCATTGTCAATTTCCTGATTTAGATCGAGAGATCCTTTTTGACCAACCAGGTTGCAGCCAATTTCTGTACTTCAAAATGAATTTTTTGAAGTTCTTAATCCTTCATGAAAGTTGTAGTCTTATACGCGTAGATGAATTTTGGTTTTTGAATCGCCTGATTTTGATATCAGAAGCTCAAGATATCCCCGTTTGAATATCTCAAAGTGAAAGTAGAGAACTCTGCCGCAAGCCGAATTTTGACCCGAATTTCACACTAAAGGCTTTGCTTCCATCATGATTGTGCTAGTCTTTATTCTTAGGTTATACTTTCAATCATATTGGGATGCTTGGCATTTGTCAATTTTTTAATCAGATCAGGAGACCATTTTTACCAACCAGATTGCGACCCGATTCTGTTCTGTAAAACGATTTTATCTCACCTTGAATCCTTCATGAAAGTTGTAGTCCTACATGTGTAGATAAATTTGGGTTTTTAAATCGCTTGATTTTGATGTCAGAAGCTTAAGATATTCACGTTTGAATATCTAATGATGAAGTGAAAATTCTGCCATAAAAAAATTCTACCTCAAGAAGGTTTTTGCCCCCCAAGTCTGCAGGACTGAATTGGAAAAAAAAGACTGAAGTAGGGGAGTTAATGACATATATAAATGGAAAAGAAACTTGGTTGGGTTTTGGAGAAATGGAAAACGGGGATAGTGATTAGTACTTAAAAGTGCATGTTTATCAAGGGTTGATATCATCATTTTGCACTTAAAGTATCAATAACTCCTTAACTAAAACATGTTTTATAATAACAAGTCTAATACTATAAAATACCCTAATATATGGTAAATGTTCATCTTAAATGCAGGCATATCACATAAATCAAAGGATTGATTGATGAATTCAACTACTGAAATTTTGAAGATAAAGAAGGGTGAAGCTTAGAAAAGAGATGTTGGTGCAATCCAAACTGGAACACTGTTTGGTAATTGGGTCATATCGCGAGTTCTAGATATCCAAATGATCTGTAATTTTTACAGAGATTTGATAAGACATAGGCCTACAACTTTCATTTGGACATCAAGATCTAAGAAGGCCGTTTTCAAGTCCAAATTATAGCCACAACGGAGAACTCCGAATCTGTCATGCAGCCCAAACACTGTTCAGTGTTTGGCCCATCTATGAAGTTCTAGAAGTCCAAATCACCTCCACGTTTTTTTCCTAGAAAGCTCAGTCAATTTCCTATAACTTTCATGCGTTCAAGTGGACCCAGTTCTGATGCTAGCATTTTCGTTTTATTTAGACAATATGATAAGGATTTTCACTAAGTCAAAAGTTGGCCACCCACTCAATAATTAGTCATCAAATCAATAATTCCGAATTTTGGCCTATAAAAGGAGGCATTTGCCATGTATTTAGGGGCTTGGTTGTTCAGATCAAGTTCATGCTCTTTATTTCTCTCTTTATATTTTTTGTAATTCTTAAGTTTTGCTTTCGATAATTTCTTGTTTATGTTTTTCATTTCCTTTCCTTTCCTTAGTTAACTTGTATTTTATTTATGTTCTTGTTTTGTTTATTTATGTTTCTCTTCTTTATTATGTTTAGCTAAGTTTATTATGTCAAGGTGAAAAGGTTACACTAATGGTGTAAGAACAAGTATGGTGTAAACTCAACATGGACCTTAATGTTTAATATTAACATGTCTTATCTTTTTATCTTACTAATTCTTAATACCTTGCTTGTTAAATGGTTAATCTAGATTTGTGTTGTATAATACTTGGTACAACAAATGCTTGGCACTCTCATAGCCCAACCGTATGGTATTACCTACACATGGGCTATGAAAGGTACTTGATTTGTTATTAACATCAGTTAACATCATTAATTCCTGACAATATTTAAAAGTTTGGTGTTATGTAAATAAGATAATTAATATGATCATGTTAATAATTTATAATGAGCTATTAATGACAAATCATCCGAATGGAACCTCCTTCGTGTGTGGTTTCCAAATTGAGTAATAAGAGTTTATACTATACTTGTTTGAAATACCATTGGTGGATCCTCTAACCTTGACATTTATTTTTATCATTGTTTAATCCTTACATTAATCTTCCATCTCAAAGTTCTCATTAATTTCTTCCTCCTCTTCTTTTTATTGTTATTATTATTACTACTACTAATATTATTACTATTATTATTATTATTACTATTATTATTATTATTATTATTATTATTCTTGTTATATTTTATGTACGTTAAGTATGCTCTGTGTTTGATCAAGGATCCTGACATTGTTGGTCTTGCCTTGTTCATTTGCATCAGAAATCTATTTATATTATATAATATATCTCTTTGATCTTTCCATAAACTCAGTATATAGGCTGAAAACCTGTGACCCGATCTTTTAGATCATTCTCAGGTATAACAACGTCACGTACTGAGTATTATTATTATTATTATTACTATTAATATTATTATTACTATTACTGTTATTGTTATTATTATTGTTGTTATTGTTGTGTTGTTATTTATAATTTATACAATTAACATCTCTGTGGTTCAACCCCGGTCTTGCTGAGTTATTTATTACTTCGACACTCTTGCACTTGGGAGAAAACATCAATCTTTTGGTCGTGTCAAGTTTTTGGCGCCGTTGTCGGGGAGGTAATTTCTTGTACAAATCATAGTAATTTTTTTGTTTTCTCTTTTCACTTTTCTTGTATCTAACTTTGTTTCCTTTTTTTTTTGTTTCTTTTTCTTTTGTTTTCTTCTTCCTTTTATTCTCTTTCTACACGTGCATGAGTGTTTGGTCACGTACATTAAGTGGTAGACTTTCTAGGGTATCCTCATCATTTTCAGAAAATATGGCCGAAGAAGATAACCAGTCACTTCATAATGAGAATAATGAGAATAACCGTGTTAGGACACTTAGAGACCACATGAATCCTACAAGAACAAGTGCACCCTCATGCATAGTTTTCCCTCCTGATGCATCCCATTTTAATTTTAAGCCAGGCATTATTCAACTTTTACCTTCTTTTCATGGCTTAGATCTAGAAAATCCATACTTGCATTTGAGAGAATTTGAAGAAGTTTGTAACACCTATAATGACTTAAATTGTAGCATGAACACCATTCGATTAAAGCTTTTTCCTTTTTCATTAAAAGATAAAGCTAAAACATGGCTATAAAATCTTAGGTCAGGATCCATTCGTGCTTGGGATGAAATGCAACAACAATTTTTAAAGAAGTTTTTTCCATCTCACAGAACCAACTCTTTCAAAAGACAAATCACCACTTTCACTCAAAAACCAAGTGAAACATTTTACCAATGTTGGGATAGGTATCGAGACTTGCTTAATACTTGCCCTCATCATGGTTTTGAAACATGGAGATTGGTTTCACAATTTTATGAAGGATTAACACCTAAAGATAGGCAAATGGTTGAATTGATGTGCAATGGAACTTTTGAAGATAAAGACCCTAATGAAGCAATGGAGTACCTAGACTTACTAGCTGAAAATGTGCAAAATTGGGACACTAAGGGCACTTATGAGGCACCAAGTAAAACCCAACCTCATACATCTAGTGGAGGTATGTATAACCTTAGGGAAGATTATGACCTCCAAGCCAAGTTTACATCTTTAGCTAGAAAAGTCGAGGCACTAGAATTGAAAAAGAGTGGTCAATTAAAATCTGTTCAAGACATTGTGTGTCAAATCTGTGAAACAAATGAACATACAACCAATGACTGTCCAACTTTGCCTTATTTCAAGGAATGCCTCCATGAACAAGCCCATGCTTTAAACAGTTTCCAAAGGCCCAATCATAACCCATACTCGCAAACATACAATCCTGGTTGGAGAAATCACCCAAATTTCAGTTGGAATAGTGATAACAATAATGCACAAACTTCACAGCCACCATTTCAAGCACACCATAATTTCCAAAACTCTCATGGATATGCACCTCCTTATGCTCCACCTCCTAGAAGAAATCTTGAGGAAACATTACATGCATTCATTGAAAAGCAAGAGACAATCAACACTCAACTTACTCAAAGCATGATAAATTTTAAAGATGCTCTTGCAAAATTCACATCTGCTCTCATTTTTCAAGAGAAAGGTAAGTTTCCATCTCAACCACAGCAAAATCCAAAGGGGCAATACAATGGAAATGCAAGTAGTTCCGAAAGCCAACACATGGATCAAGTCAAATCAGTCATCACTTCGCAGTGGTAAGGTTATTGAAAAACCCACTCTTGAACCTTGTGAGAAAGATGATGAGTCAATCTCTGAGGGTAAGGAAGGGGTTGAATCTGAACATTGTAAAGAAAAGACTGATTCTCCGCCAACACTTCCATTTCCTCATGCCATGACCAAACAAAGGAAAGTCAATCACAATTCTGAAATCCTTGAAATTTTCAAACAGGTAAGGATCAATATACCTTTGTTGGATGCTATTAAACATGTACCTTCCTATGCTAAATTTTTGAAAGATCTATGCACTGTGAAGAGAAAACTGAATGTGAAAAAGAAAGCCCTTTTTAGCCGAACAAGTAAGTGCTATTCTTCAGAACAATAATGCTTTGAAATATAAAGACCCTGGTTGTCCTATAATTTCTTGCTTTATAGGAGAACATAAAATTGAAAGAGCTTTACTTGATCTTGGAGCTAGTGTGAATTTACTTCCATATTCGGTTTTTCAAAGTCTCAATCTAGGTGAGTTAAAACCAACTTCTGTAACTCTTTTACTTGCTGATAGATCTGTAAAAGTGCCTAGAGGAATAGTTGAGGATGTGTTAGTACAAGTTGATAAATTCATTTACCCTGTGGATTTTATTGTCTTGGATACATAACCTGTTGAAGCATGTAATTCAATTCCTGTTATTTTAGGACGTCCATTTCTTGCAACTTCTAATGCATTGATTAATTGTAGGAATGGACTGATGAAGCTATCATTTGGAAACATGACATTGGAGATGAATATTTTCAACATTTGCAAGCAACCTGGAGATGATAATGATTTACAGGAAGTGGACTTTATTGAAAAATTAGTTCATGATCAATTTCAAACCACTTCTAGTGAAACTGAGATTGATGAACCTGACGAGTTGCAAATGGTTTATTTTCAGGAAGAAGCAAAGGCATGTAATTGGAGACCACAAATTAAAGAATTACCACCACAATCAATTGAGTCCATACCTTCAAGTGTTCAACCACCAAAACTTGATTTGAAGCCGTTACCAGTCAACCTCAAATACTCATTTTTGGGAGAAAATGAAACTTTTCCGGTAATAATCTCTTCCAAACTTAATGCACATCAAGAAGGTAAGTTATTACAAACTCTGAAATGCACAAAAATGCATTAGGATGGACTATAGCTGACATAAAAGGAATTAGTCCTTTGATTTGCACACACAGGATTTATTTGGAGGAAAATGCTAAACCATCTAGAGAAATGCAACGAAGACTTAATCCTAATATGAAAGAAGTAGTGAAAAATGAAGTCATTAAGCTTCTAGATAATGGAATCATTTATCCTATTTCTGACAGCAAATGGGTAAGTCCTACCCAAGTTGTACCTAAAAAGTCTGGAGTCACTGTGATAACAAATGAGAAAAAAGAGTTAATTCCAACTCGGACTATTATTGGTTGGGGTATGTGCATTGACTATAGGAAACTTAATTCAATGACTAGAAAAGATCATTTCCCTTTACCTTTCATAGATCAAATCCTAGAAAGAGTTGCAGGTCATGAATTTTATTGTTTCTTAGATGACTATTCAGGTTACAATCAAATTGAAATTGCATTGGAAAACCAAGAGAAGACTACTTTCACTTGTCCATTTGGTACTTTTGCATATCGAATAATGCCTTTTGGGTTATGTAATGCACCAACCACGTTTCAAAGATGCATGCTTAGCATATTCAGTGATATGGTTGAACGTTTTCTTGAGATTTTTATGGATGATTTTTCTGTTTTTGGTGATTCATTTGATGATTGCTTAACTAACTTGGAAAAGGTTTTCAACAGGTGTGAAGAGAAGAATCTTGTACTGAATTGGGAAAAATGTCATTTTATGGTAACAAACGGCATTGTACTTGGTCACATTGTTTCATCGACAGGAATTGAGGTTGACAAATCTAAAATCGAGTTAATTGCCAACTTACCAACACCAAAATCTGTTAAAGATGTTAGATCATTATTAGGACATGCTGGTTTTTACAGAAGGTTCATCAAAGATTTTAGTGTAATATCTAAACCATTTTGTAACCTTCTATCAAAGGAAACTGTTTTTGAATGGACTGAACAATGTGAAAAAAGCCTTTGTTAAACTTAAAAGCTTGCTTACTTCTGCTCCGGTCATTCAACCTCCTGATTGGTCATTACCTTTTGAAATAATATGTGACGCTAGTGATTATGCCGTGGGTGTTGTCTTGGGACAAAGAAAAGATAAGAAACCTTATGTGATTTACTATGCAAGTAAAACTTTAAATAGTGCTCAAATGAATTACACTACCACTGAAAAAGAATTACTTGCAGTAGTATTTGCATGTGACAAGTTCAGATCTTATCTTGTTGGCTCACCTGTTGTTGTTTTTAGTGATCATGCAGCATTGAAATATCTTCTCTCTAAGAAAGATTCTAAGGCTAGATTGGTGCGGTGGATTTTGTTACTTCAAGAATTTGATATCACAATCAAAGACAAGAAAGGCATCGAAAATGTTGTCGCGGATCATTTGTCAAGATTGACAACCGATTCGAGATCTGACATCACACCAATCGATGACTACTTTCCTGATGAATCTTTATTTTCTGTCTCTACGATGCCTTGGTTTGCTAATATTGTTAATTTTCTTGTTTCAGGACAATTGCCAGCTCATTGGAGTACCCAAGACAAAAGAAAGTTCTTGAACGAAGTGAAGAACTTTTATTGGGATGACCCTTATTTATTCAAATATTGTCCTGATCAAATATTTCGAAGATGCATTCCTGACAATGAGGTAAGTAGTGTCATTAAATTTTGTCATTCTGAGGCATGTGGGGGTCATTTCTCATCAAGAAAGACAATTGCAAAAATATTACAAAGTGGATTTTACTGGCCCACCATGTTCAAAGACTCACATGCATTCTGCAAGACTTGTGAAAATTGTCAAAAGTTAGGATCTATTTCAAAACGTCACATGATGCCTTTAAATCCTATTCTTGTCATTGAGATCTTTGATTGTTGGGGTATAGATTTTATAGGTCCATTTCCTCCATCATTTGGTTTCTTGTATATATTGGTCGCAGTAGATTATGTTTCAAAATGGATAGAGGCAATTCCAAGTAGAACCAATGATCATAAAACAGTGATAAAATTTTTGAAAGAAAACATTTTAAGTCGATTCGGAATCCCTCGAGCCATGATAAGTGATGGTGGAACACATTTCTGCAACAAGCCATTCGAATCTTTAATGAAGAAATATGGAATCACACACAAAGTTGCCACCCCTTATCACCCCCAGACGAGTGGACAGGTAGAACTTGCTAATAGGGAGATCAAACAAATCTTGGAGAAAATGGTGAACCCTAATCGGAAAGACTGGTCTTTAGACTTAATGATGCACTTTGGGCTTATCGAACTGCATATAAAACATCATTAGGTATGTCACCTTATAGACTAGTCTATGGAAAACCTTGTCACTTGCCTGTGGAAATTAAACATAAAGCTTATTGGGCTATTAAAGCTTTCAATTCAAACATTGATGATGCTAGTCAGCTGCGAAAATTACAAATAAATGAGCTTGCGGAAATAAGAAACGATGCATATGACAATTCAAGAATTCATAAAGCAAGAATCAAAGAGTTTCATGACAAGAAAATACTGCAAAAAACATTCAATGTTGGTCAAAAAGTCTTGCTTTATAATTCTCGACTCCATTTATTTCCTGGAAAACTAAGATCACGATGGAGTGGTCCTTTTATTGTGAAACATGTTTATCCATATGGGGCCTGTGATATCGAAAATTCAAAGAATGGGAATGTTTTCAAGGTAAATGGGCATCGGTTGAAAGTTTATTTTGACAATTTTTCAGTTGAAAATGACTCTATTGAATTGAGTGATCCTGTATATAAAGATTGATTCTTTTTCTCACATTGTTTTGTGTTTGTTTTGGTATATCTTTTGTTTTGCTAGTTTCTCTCACCCTAGTCAAATGGCGGATAACGGTACTCCGTGACTTTTAAGTCGGTTCTTTCAGTTTCCCATGATAACTGATATATGTGTATATAATTGTGCAATTCTCTGCTCTTTCTTCTTTCTTTGAATCTCTCCCCCAATTCTCAGTTGAAAATGGACACCACTCTTGAAAAATTGAAAAAGTAACTTACCGTGCTAGATGTGCAAGATTGAGGTTGTTAATGAACCATGGAATTCCTGAAGATATTCGCTGGCTGATTGAAGCAAAGGTCCGATTATCAGGTGAGTCCTCCAATTCTTTCATTTCAAACATGCCTGGAACAGGTAAAAGCACTTTTACGAAGAAACGTCATGCAAAACGACTGAAAGTCTGTCACCGATGTGCCAGATGGACTTGTAATACGACATGTCGTTCTTTAGGAATGGTATCTGTAAACCGTGAAGATAAAATACAATTCATTAAGGATGGCCTGAGTAAGGGGTCTTTAGATAATCTTCTATTGACTCTTGAGACGCACCCTAGTGGAGATGTGCATCGTGCAATTTATGATTTATGGCCCCAATTCCATAAAGAACATGCTCGACTTAGTCTTGGGAATCTGACTAAAAAAGACCATGTTTGCCAGTTTTTAAGAAAACTAGATGGGAAGCCTATCCCCGACCCATAGAGGGCGTTTAAGCCGTTCTTGGACGTAAAACCAAGGGAAGATGTGAGCCACAATCACAACTACCTGTACATACACATGCCTTTTCAAAATAAATAAAGAGAGAGAGAAAAAGAGAGTGAGACTACGGCTGGCCTACATATAGGTGGTATGATTGCATTTTCAATTTCTCATCTATAAATTCTTCTCTTCCTTCCCTTCATTTCTACTAAATCCATACTTTCATCAAATATAGACGTGTGTAGAAATGGCAGGTTCCTCAAGTAATCACATAAACAATATTTGTGTTTTCGGTGGATCCAGTCTTGGGAAAGAAAAAGAGTTTTTGGAATCAGCAAATCATCTTGGTCAGGTACTACCTGAGCGAAAGATTCATTTAGTGTATGGAGGAGGCAGCCTTGGGTTAATGGGGGGAGTGTCAATAGCTACATTTTTAGGAGGTAGTCAAGTTTTGGGGGTATTCCCCAAAGCTTTAGCACAAGGGGACATCATTGGAAAAACAATTGGAGAGGAATTACAGGTCCCCACAATGTCTGATCGACCGAATGCAATGTTTAACCATGCTGATGCCTTCATTGCCTTACCAGGTGGTTTGGGCACATTGGGAGAGATCTTTCATATTTCCTCTTGGGCCCAATTGCACATTCACCATAAACCCATAGGTTTGTTAAATGTTAATGGTTTTTGTGATAAGTTGTTGTCTTTTCTTGATCATGTTGTGGAACAGGAATTTCTAACATCTTCAGCATGACAAATCATAATCTCTGCTGTTACTGCTGAACAATTGATTGACCAACTACAATCTTTCATCCCTGTAATTAATTCCTCCATGAGTCGCATAAATTGGTCAACTCAGGAAAGCCGTAAAAAGCTTAGATTGGATTTGAGTCTTCATTTGTAAAAACTTTGTGTCTTTTGGTTTTATTATTGTGTTTTGTTGTTTCTTCTATTTGTTTAAGTGTGTTTCAGGTTTGTCAGTGTTCATTATTTCAGGTGATGTCTTCTATACTCTATCTTTCTACCTTAAAACATTGAGGACAATGTCTCATTTTGGTTGGGAGGAAAGGGTAGTAGTGATAAAAAAAAAACTGTGTTTTTTTTTTCATAAACTATTTACAAAACTGTTGTTACTAGGATGGCAGAGTAAACGGAGTTCTTTTGTTAAAGTGACTCTTGAGACGCATCTTAGTAAACATTCTTAACAAGGTCTATCATAATACTTCTTGAAATATCTAAGTTTACAAACTCTCATATTGTTTGTTGTAACCCATTTCTGGGTCCCCACATAAAAAATAATAAAATAAAAAAAAAATTCCAAAAAAATATATTATAAAAAATATAATAGTGAAAAAAAATACCAGAGCGCTCTAAAAATGTTCAAAAATTGATTGAGGATGTTCAAAAAATTAAATTAAATTAAAATTAAAATTTTGACAGTATATCATTGACTGATGCGAGCCCCGATGATAAAGAAAATTCAATTTGAGGAAGAAAAATGCAAAATTAGAAGTTTATGGACTTAATTAAATTTTATTGAAGGTTTAATTGAATTTATAGAGGTTTTAATTGCAAAAACAATTGATTTTGGAGTTATTTTGGGCTTTAATTGGAAGAAATTAATTTTCTGGGGTCAAATTATAATTTTTGGAAGTTAATTTGGTCAAATCAGGGGCTTAATTGCATAAATATTGAAGTTTAATGGCCAATTAGGGACTAAATTGAAGAAATCCGAGACCAAGGACGAAATTGTAAAACGCGCGCAAATTGAGGGCCTTCTTTGAAATCTGACGCGTTTTGGCGCCTTTTTTCTTTTAAATGAAACGACGCGTTTTGACCAAAACGGCGCCGTTTCATTCACTGTTGAAAAAAAAAAAAACAGAAGCCCAAAACGGCGCCATTTTGACGGCACTGTAGGTCTTCTTCTTCCCCTGGACGCGCGAGGCAGGGGAAGAAGAAGATTTTTCTTCTCCCTTTTTGCCTAATTTCTTTCCCCGTTTTTACGCAATAAGACGCCTACCACACCAGCCCACTTGCCACCTTTTGAACAGATAGTGGAGGGGCGGCCAACAGTGGCCGCCCTACCATTTGGCCTTCCCCTGTTTTTGCCTATAAAAACAGGGGAAGGGAACCGAAAAAAAAGAAAAAGGAGAGAGGGAGAAGGGGAAGGATTGAACGATAGAAAGAGAGTAGAGAGACGAGAGAAACAAAAGAAAAAAACAGAACAAAAGGAAGAAGAAAGAGAAGCGGCAGAGGAGGGAAGAAAAGAAAAAACAGAGAGAAAGAGGAAGAAGGAGGACCGCTGTTGGAACCACCGTGACAGCAGCACCGCCTCCGCCAGCAGAACCACCTCGACGCCGCCCCAGGTACCCTCCTGCTCCCCGATCATTTTCTTCTCCTGCTGCCCCGGCTTGCACTTGCATGCAGAACGTGAATAATTCACGTTCTGCTGCAAAATGCAGCGTGGGCTGGTTACTGTGCTGATGCACAGTAACCAGCCCATTTGGGCCTGGGCTGGGCCGTTCAGCCCAGCCCCTGTAAACGGGCTTGGTTGGCCCAGCCCATGCATTTGGGCTGGGTCCGGCCCATATTTTTATTTATTTATTTATTATTATTATTATTTTATTATTATTATTATTATTATTTTTTTGGAGATGTTATAATTGTTATATTTTATTTTTTTTCAAAAAGCACATTTTCTTCTATCATTTTGCTTAATATCGTCTGTATTATACCCCGTTTTCGTCCCGTGGTACTGTTCATACAGTACTATTCATCCGGCCCATAAAAAAAAATCAAAAATACTTGTTTCATTTATAATTTTTCCGCGTAGTTTTTATGTCATTTTTATGTAATATCGGACAATATTTTATGTCGTAAAATACAAATCCGATACTGAAATACCCGGTTTTCGACTTTCAAGAATATCAAAACAAATTAAAAAAAAATGTTTTTGTGCATACGGCCAAATGTCTAAAAAAAAAAATCATTTTGTATTTTTCATACAAAAAAAAATCAATGTTTTAGCATGCATTTTGGCTTTAATAACCAGTTTATTAAAGTCAAGAGAATATTGGCCAAAATTTCAAAAAAACAACAAAAATTTTATTTTGTTTATCTTTTAATATCCGGGGTATGACATTATACGTAATACATATTCCGGATATTTAATTTAAATTTTTTTTATATATATATTTTTTTTAGAACTTGGGATATGACATTACATGTAATGCGTATTCCGAACAATAAAATTAAAAACCACAAACACGACCTTAGATGTTATCAGACATTAAAACAATGCAGCCTACCTTAGGTAGGGCGTAGTTGGGGTGCTAATACCTTCCCTTTACGCAACCAGTCTCCGTACCTGATCTCTAAAGACCAGTTAAGGTTCCTAGTAACCAGAATACTAGCTGGCGACTCCCAGTCCATTTTTTTTACTTATAGAGACAAGAATTCCTTGTCTCTGACTATTTTCCAGGAATAAATATTTCTGATTTTTCCTTGAGGGTGGACGATCGCCGCGCTGCCGCACACGTGCGACATTGTTAACACTTGATTCTGCTCATATGCTCATTTAACAAGTATTCTTAAATCTTCATTTTCACACACACACACACTTTAACATATGATTGTGGGTTGCACATTGGATTATTACATTATTTATGTTCTTTTGTTAAAGGTAACAACTAAGGGAAAGGGATAGTACATAATTTTCAAAAAAAAAAAACAAAAAAAACAAATTTTTTTTTTTTTTTGATAATAATGATGAATAAAAACGTAGATAAGTTTGGTTTCGTAGCCTCCCTAACCTAAGCAATTAAGCCCGAAGGGGTGTTTTAACACTTAATACCCTAAAGTCAACTGACTTGGGAGCTATTGGCCCAAAGCTTGTTACATGGGTTAAGGAGAAAAGCTTAAGGGAATCAAACATTGCACTATCTACGTATCAGTATCTGCAACCCGAGTTGCTAAGCTCATAGAGGTGTCTCAACACCTAATGCCCCAAGACCAACTGGTCTGGGAGTCATTAGCCTAAAGCTCGTTATATGGGTTAAAGATGCATTGTGTTTTAAGTTGTATGTGTAAATAAAAAAAGAAGAAAAAATAATCCCAACCCAAGGAAGTTAACCTTAAACATTAGAACATAATATTGTTTTCTTCCAACAATAGCCCCATCATATATGTTTTCATACATTGAGCACATAAAAAGAAGGTTTATTAATATCTTGTTTACGAAATATGAAGCAGAAATGAGAGTTTGTTTATCTGGATAGATTAATGGAAGTTGAATGATGAATGCCTTGCTTTGTGGAACTTGCAAATTGTTTTTCTATTTTAACGTTTTGATTACTAGGGACTAGTAATAAACTGGTTGGGAGGTGTGATTAGTACTTAAAAGTGCATGTTTATCAAGGGTTTATATCATCATTTTGCACTTAAAGTATCAATAACTCCTTAACTAAAGCATGTTTTATAATAACAAGTCTAATACTATAAAATACCCTAATATATGGTAAATGTTCATCTTAAATGCAGGCATATCACATAAATCAAAGGATTTATTGATGAATTCAACTACTGAAATTTTGAAGATAAAGAAGGGTGAAGCTTAGAAAAGAGACGTTGGTGCAATCCAAACTGGAACACTGTTCGGTAATTGGGTCATATCTCAAGTTCTAGATATCTAAATGATCTAAAATTTTTACAGAGATTTGATAAGACATAGGCCTACAACTTTCATTTGGACATCAAGATCTAAGAAGGCCTTTTTCAAGTGCAAATTATAGCAACAACGGAGAAGTCCGAATCTGTCCTGCAACCCAAACACTGTTCAGTGTTTGGCCCATATCTGAAGTTCTAGAAGTCCAAATCACCTTCACTTTTTTCTGCTGGAAAGCTGAGTCAATTTCCTACAACTTTCATGCTTTCAATTGGACCCAGTTCTGATGCTACCATTTTCGTTTTATTTAGACAAGATGATAAGGATTTTCACTAAGTCAAAAGTTGGCCACCCACTCAACAATTAGTCATCAAAGCAATAATTCCGAATTTTGGCCTATAAAAGGAGGCATTTGCCATGTATTTAGGGGCTTGGTTGTTCAGATCAAGTTCATGCTCTTTATTTCTCTCTTTATATTTTTTGTAATTCTTAAGTTTTTCTTTCATTAATTTCTAGTTTATGCTTTTCATTTCCTTTCCTTTCCTTAGTTAACTTGTATTTTATTTATGTTCTTGTTTTGTTTATTTATGTTTCTCTTCTTCATTATGTTTAGCTAAGTTTATTATGTCAAGGTGAAAAGGTTACATTAATGGTGTAAGAACAAGTATGGTGTAAACTCAACATGGACCTTAATGTTTAATATTAACATGTCTTATCTTTTTATCTTACTAATTCTTAATACCTTGCTTGTTAAATGGTTAATCTAGATTTGTATTGTATAATACTTGGTACAACAAATGCTTGGCACTCTCATAGCCCAACCGTATGGTATTACCTACACATGGGCTATGAAAGGTACTTGATTTGTTGTTAACATCAGTTAACATCATTAATTCCTGACAATATTTAAAAGTTTGGTGTTATGTAAATAAGATAATTAATATGATCATGTTAATAATTTATAATGAGCTATTAATGACAAATCATCCGAATGGAACCTCCTTCGTGTGTGGTTTCCAAATTGAGTAATAAGAGTTTATATTATACTTGTTTGAAATACCATTGGTGGATCCTCTAACCTTGACATTTATTTTTATCATTGTTTAATCCTTACATTAATCTTCCATCTCAAAGTTCTCATTAATTTCTTCCTCCTCTTCTTTTTATTGTTATTATTATTACTACTACTAATATTATTATTATTCTTGTTATATTTTATGTACGTTAAGTATGCTCTGTGTTTGATCAAGGATCCTGACATTGTTGGTCTTGCCTTGTTCATTCGCATTAGAAATCTGTTTATATTATATAATGTATCTCTTTGATCTTTCCATAAACTCAGTATATAGGCTGGAAACCTGTGACCCGATCTTTTAGATCATTCTCAGGTATAACAACGCCACGTACTGAGTATTATTATTATTATTATTATTACTATTACTATTATTGTTATTATTATTGTTGTTATTGTTGTTATTATTGTTATTGTTATGTTGTTATTTATAATTTATACAATTAACCTCTCTGTGGTTCGACCCCGATCTTACCGAGTTATTTATTACTTCGACACTCCTGCACTTGGGAGAAGACATCAATCTTTTGGTGATGTCAGATAGGATCCGGAAATGGAAATTCTGCCACAAAGGGTTTCATTTCTGTTGTAATGAAAAAACGACATCGTCCCCCTTTCATTAATTCTCTACAACTAGATGGTGCCGTATGAGAACAACCCTGTTACTGCAAATATAATTAGCTTGGTATTGTACCTCGTTTGCATTCCCTCCCCTCCTTTGCAACCTTTTGCTGCTGTTTTTGTTTGAAATCCTTCGTCCTTGCATCCTGCAACCTGCTGCACAAAACAATCCCCTTTTTCACGCTAGGATGGCAGCTGCAAGAGGAAACAACATTGTACCTCCAGTGCCAGCTGGGGAAGAGGACGCAGTCACGCAGAGGGAGCCTCGCCATCATCTAATGGTTGGAATTCCATCCCTAACACAGACGGCTAGGATGAGAGGGGGTGGGGGCTGTTCTCCAAGTTTGCTTGGCTACATAAGCAAGCTGTGGAGAAAAAAACAAAAAAAAACAGAGAGAGTAGAAAGGAAGAGAGAGTAAAAACATGAGAAAAAGAAAGAGAGAAAAAGCGGAGGGAGACAGAGAGAGTTTCAATACAGACAAAAAAACGAGTTAAGGCTGGAAAAAAAAAAAAAAAGAGAAGATGGGAGGCGGAGAAGAGTAGAAAGCAGAGAGCTAGTATAAGGTTGAGTTGAGGGAAGCAGAAAATTAGTTAAGACGAGGGAAGATCACTTTCAGCCCATCGTACCTTGCTGAAAAGGACTTCACAAAACTCTAAAAGGGTTTTAAAGAAGCTCCTAACGGCAGAAAGAGGAAGGTTTTCTTTAGTTTTAGAGGCAGAAAAGCAAAGGTCTTCATCGGCCTGCACCTCATTTGTTGCATTCGAACTAGCAGCATCCGCAGAAGCTTTGTCCATCAGCTTGTACTTCATTTTTGGTATTCAGAGCAAGCGGGATTTGCAGGTATAAGGCTTAGTTTCTCCTTCCTTACCATATTTAAAAGTTAGTGTCTGATGATTGTTCTTTCCAAAACCTATTTCTGCTTTTGTTTGGGACGTTCGTTTTCTATTTTGGCAACAAGTTTTACACTTGCCCATTTTTTCCTTCCATACATGTGAGTTTAGATAGTTTTTCTATGTTAGAGTTATGCATTTCTTCCTTTTTCTCCTTCGTAAGAGACTGTGAGTCTCAGAGGCCCTCACCGCATCTAGTCTCTTTTGTTCGGTGCCTCTTTGTCTTATAATGTTGCGTAAGAGAAGTTCTGTTTCTAAACAAAGCTTTGGCCAGAGGAGATTAAATAACGCAAAGGGAAGTTCCAGGGAGAAAGTAAAAAGGCATGAGGGAAGTCCCTTTATAGTCAATGTAGTTTTTTGGCAGACTTTTGGTCGACATGTTCATTTCCTTTGTTTATTTAGAAAAGAAGAGGCAGCTGGCCGTGGGTTTATGCTAGTAGTTTTTAATTGCTCAGTATAAAGGTGCGGCCCAAGTCGTTTCCTTTCCAAGTGTTAAAAGATTGGGAAAAGAGGATGGGTGGCGAGTTACGGTTCCTGTTATAGGTTTCAGTTTCAGAATTTTGGTTTTTCTGAGGCATATAGATGTGTTATTTTTCAGTTATGGGATTTGGGGTTTAAGTTGACAGAGTGAGTCTTGTGTGAGTAAAATTTGGCTTTGCAAAGTTTTTTTTTTTTTTTTTATATCAGTGTTTTTTCTAAAAAACTTGGAATGGATGTGTATGGCTTGTTTCTTTTTGTGGTGCTTGTGTTTTTATCAAATATAAAAATGTTTTCTTGTATGTTACATACAGTCAATACCCTAACATATTTTAAATTTTCTTTAAAAAAAAAAAAAACAAATATTCGAGATTTCAAAAAATGTGTTTTAGCATGGATTTCTTAAACACAAAAATTGTTTTCTTGCATCTTGGATTTTACAACATGTTTGTAAGTTCCAAAGGGTGTTGGCCAATATTCCAAAAATATAAAAATCTTATTTTTAGAAATTCATTTTTATTCACTATTAATGTTTGGATAAAAAAATCCCAAAGGGATAAATATCCAAAATATTATTAGAAATAATTTGTTATTCATTAGTAATGTTTGGATAAAGAAATCCCAAAGGAGTTAATATCAAAAATATTATTAGGAATAATTTGTTATTTTTCACTACAAATGTTTAGATAAAGAAACCCCAAAAGGGGTTAATATTCAAAATATTATTGGGAATAATTCGCCATTGTTCACTGTTAATATTTAGATAAAAAAACCCCAAGTGATAAACACCAAGCAGCTTACCTTAGGTAGGGCATACTTGGGGTGCTAAAACCTTTATTTTACGCAACCAGTCCCTTGTCTTAGAATCTTTGAAAGACTAGTTGGGTTTCCTAGTGACCATAATACTAGGTGGCAACTCACTTTTCACAAAACAAAGACCCCAACATCAATCCTTACTACCAGGAAGGGTCTCCTCGACGTCAAGCTCTCTTGAGGGTACGACAGGATGGCGACTCCACTAGGAGCCCTTGGACTAAGCTTGGTATTTATTTGTTTATGCTATGTATTGTTGGTTTGTTTTCTTTTTGCTATAAATGGTTAAATACTTTAGCATGCATCTTTACATCCTGTCATGCATGGTATATTGGATATGGATATAGATGTTATTGCATCTTGTCATGCATCACCTTCATTATTATCTTTTTAAGAGCACACACATTAAATTTTAAGTTAGGTGGGGGACTAGCAGCTTGTCTTATGTCTTGAGTCAAGGTTTAAGTTTGTGTAAACCCTAACTCTTTGCTGAGTGCTTAGACTGGTAGTGATTGGTATAACATCCCACTATCTACTAAGCCCCTATATTGCCTTCATGAGGGTGATTCACTAGGATAGCAAGAGACCCTCTTTAGAGACCAAGTAGCAAACCTACTCCATGTCTCATATAAAAGAACTAGAACCTATCCTTAGGATGTATGCTCTGTAATATCTTTTTTTTGCATCAAAACAAGCCTAACCCCAAAGCATTTTGAATTGCAGGACTTGTGAACGAAATGGCCACCATTACTAGATTTTCAATCATTGAATATGGAAAAAATTCTGAACTATCACAATTGACTAAAGGAGACTGCCCTAGAAGTGATGCTAAGAAACTATTGCCAATCAAGAATCTGAATTGCATAGTAAATGAGGTGAAAAAGTTAATAGCTTACTTCCAGAATGTTGATGAGGTTGCATTTCTTAGGAAATATGGACGCTTGGTAGATATTGCAAAGGTGGAAGTTTTAAACCCGGCAATGCGAGCTCTAGTTCACTTTTGGGATCTGATTACCAATGTTTTTCTTTTAGGGGAATATACCTATGTCCCACTATGAAGGAATATGGGATGTTGACTGAGTTTCCAAACCATCTGCATAGGGTTTACTTTCCTTTAAGATTTGACAAGATCATCCCCGAACTATCTAGGCTGCTTAGAATCTCTAATTTGGAGAAGTTTTTAGAGAAGAATGCTACTAGTCTAAAATGAAAGATGCTAGAAATTGAACTGGAAAAGAAGGTAGGATCTGAAAAAGAGAGATTGGTTGCTTTGGGCATGTTTGGCCTTGTGTTGTTCCCAAGCCAAACATGTGTAATAAGTTTGGAGGCCGCATTTGCTTATGAGAATACCCAAATCAATCCAGTGGTCACTATTTTAGCTGAAACCATCCTGACACTTAACCATTGTAGGAGGGCTGGAAAAGGAGCAATGAGGTGTTGCACGCAATTGTTGTATATCTGGATGGTTAGCCATATTGAGATGAAAAAGCCTGTCTTCAATAATTTTTTATGGTTCAACCAAAGACCATTGAAGATAGTGGAAGAAGAAGAATGGGGAAAATTAGACAACCAAGACTGGGTAGGCAAACTAGAAAATTTGCCTGATAGTGATTTCAAGTGGAGAGCCCCATGGGTCATAGCAGTGGATGTTTTAGTAAGTTGTGGGCAAAGACGCTAGGTGCCTTTGGTAGGGATCACAGGTTATGTAAGTTATGCTCCTGCCCTTGTGATGAGACAACTTGAGCGCATACAATTTGTTCCGAGGACCATGGGAATTTCTCAATTCTTTGGTTTATTCAAAGATCCCATTGCATAAAAAGTTTTGGAGATCATCAAACAGGATTGAAAGCATCTAGTTTTGGTCGAGATGGAAGGTTTGAGGGATCCAAGTGCCAGTGAAGAATATACAAGATGGAGAGAGTTGGCTACTTTGGCCATGCTTTACTCGGGAGTCAGATATTACCAAGTTGCGGAAGAGCCGAATAAAAATAAAAGGATCAGCAGTGAAGAAGAGCTGAGAAGACAAGTGGAAAAGCTTCAGATATAATTAAGCAAGAGTAAAAAGGACAAGATAATGTTAGAAGAAATGATGTTTGAAGGGGACAAAAGGAGAGCCTTTCTAGATGAGCAAATACAGTCTGGAGATGCAAGAATATCAAAGCTGGAGTTGAAGCTGTGAGATGAGAAGTTTACTAGGGAAGAAAGTTAATAAAAGCTAAAAGGATTAAGTTTAGAGTGGATGCAAAGCTGCTATAAACTTGAAGCATTGAAGATTGACTTCAATGACTGTCAAGGAAGCGTAGAATATTACCGAGAGAAATTTGCACAAGTTCAAGCTGAGCTGATGGATATAATTGGAAAATATGAGGAATTAAGTAAGAAATACATGGAAATGGAAAGCCAATTGACTGAGTTGGCAAAAGAGGAAAGTAAGAAAAAAGGTGTTGAGGCTGTTGAGGTAGAGTTAGCGGCTAAAAGGTATGAGCTGAAAGTTTTGAGGATAAAGCTTGACAAGAAACGCGAAAAGGTGAAGTATTTGGATGAGAAGCTAGTGACAATGGAAAAACATAAGAATCAAATCGACGCCAACAATGTTGCTTTAAACAAGACCAATAAGTTGCTTATAGAAAAGATGACCAAGATGGATGAGCAAATGGATGAAGAAGCTGCACATACTCGGATTGTTAGAACAAATGCTCAAAATGTGGGAGGAGACATCATTCGTTATCACTGAAGATTAGCTAAAATGATGTCTTTTTGGGGAAAATTGAGAACTGCGGTTTCGCCTTCTTACCTTTGGCTAGAGAGGTGGTGTAAGAAATAGATTAATGTATTTTGTATTTCTTTTATATTTCCAAAAAAATGTAATGAACTTATCAAGCTTTAATGAGAAGGGCATTAACCCAACTTTTATGCAAAATCTGTCTCTTGATAAAATGATTCAAGCTTACTGAAGCAAACAACTCGATAGGCATTACTCCTAACAGGCAGTGTGACAAGAGAAATTATGTCTACAAGGTGGTGGCCAATAATCTTTCATAGGAAAGTTACATCCATATCTGATATGCCAAGCATTCTCATCATGATCATGCATTATATCATGCACTTTCTTATAAATCTATGCATGCATGGCAGGATTGTGAAGCATAGGTCCCCTTTCTAGAACCCACAACACTAGACTAAGGAAAAGGATGGAAGACAAAGAGAGGGCATACCTTGAGACTCAATACCAAGGAGAGCTAGAGGGAGTTCAGAATGATGTTGCGTGCCTATCGAGTTTGCTCGAGCAACTATTGAAAGCTAGAGATGGAGAAGGAACATCTACCCAACCCGATGAAGCACCACTAGCAGCAAAAATCCCTGTTATACCTCAAAATATAGGGGCAAATACTTTGGATAAACACCATCTTAACCCTGCTTAGCCCATTCGAATTCCCATTGCAATGGATTTAACAACCGAAGATCCACATGATGTCAGATTTTCTGATCGTGTGAGGGATGATAAGTGGACTGCTCTGGAAGAGAGGTTAAGGGCGGTTGAAGGAAATGATTTATTTGACCCTATTAGGGCAACTGAAGTGTGTTTAGTACCTAGCATTGTAATACCAAAGAAGTTCAGAGTGCCAGAGTTTGTTAAGTATACTAGGATGGAACGCCAAATACCCATCTTTGGTCCTACTGTAACAAGATGGCAGAAGTTATCCATGATGATAAGATGTTGATTTACTTCTTTCAGGATAGCCTAACAGGGTCTACTTTCAGTTGGTATATGAGGCTTGACAACATGAGGATAAAAAAATGGGTGGACCTGGCGGATGCTTTCTTAAAGCAATACAAGTTCAATCTTGAGATCGCTCCTGATAGGACCAGTCTCATAACTATGGAGAAAGGAAATCAAGAGTCTGTGAGGGCTTACGCTCAAAAGTGGCGAGACCAAGCCATCCATATGCAACCTCTACTAATAGAAACATAAATGGTGACACTATTTTCCAATACTTTTAGGGCTCCATACTATGAGCACCTTATGGGTAGCTCAGCCCATATTTCTATGATGCTGTGTGGATTGCCGAAAGGATTGAACAAGGGATCCGAAGTGGGAGAATTATGGAACCTGTAGAGAAGAGGGGTTTCGTTGGAAAAAAGAAGGAAACTGAGGTGAATATCTTAGAAGGTGGATGTAAAGGAAAAACCAAAAGCTACCAAAACTACCAAACACCTACCTCTTAAGTCACTAGTATCAACTTTGCTAAAACTTCTATCCCAAACCAACCCAATCTAACAAAATTCCCAACAAATAACCAAAGTAGTTACTAAAGAAGAAACAACCGACAACCAGAAGAATAGTTACCACCTTTACCAATAACCTTAAAGGAGTTGTATGCCAAAGTACTAAGTATTGGGTAGATAGCTCCTATATCGGTACCACCTATCCAACCACCTTTCCCTGCTTGGTATAATCTTGCAGTGACTTGTGAGTACCATGCTGGTAATGCAGGTTATAGCATTGAGACATGCGTTGCTTTTAAGAAAAGGGTGTTGCAGTTGATCAAAGTTGGATGGGTCACTTTTGAGGATTCGCCTAATGTGAATACGAATCCTTTACCCAAACATGTTGCTAGTAGTAGTGAGGTGAATGCCGTGGAAATTGATAACAAAGGAAAAGTTTTAAAAGTGACCATGACAAGGCTATACGAGATGTTGGTACAGTCTGGACACTTAGAGAAATCAACTGGACGTTGCATAAGGAAAAGTGACTTTTGCCCATTCCATAAAAAGAAAGGGCATCATATGATGAATGCATCGAGTTTCATCAAAAGGTCGCAAGAATGTTGACCCTAGAAGAGCTGAGAGTTGAAGCCATAGAAGACAATGGAGAGATAGAGATGATAGAGAAGTGTAGGGTCCAATCAACAACTAATGGGCTCTTAAAGTTGGTCTTAACTAAGCCCTCATTTGTAAACAAAGTAGAATACAAGATGATGCATGGTAATTATGGTTGTACCTCAAGTATTGAAGCTCCCTTACCTTTGTTTCAAACCGAGTTAAGCGGGCTAACCCGGAATGGTCGTTGTTTCACACCTGAGGAGTTAGAGAAATAAAGAAAAGCTAAGGGCAAAGAAGCAATCGACTTTGATAAAGAGCTAGAGGTAAATAAACCCATGACTGAGGAAGAGACCAATGAGTTCCTGAAGGTGATGAAGCATAGTGAGTACTGTATAGTGGACCAGGAAAAGAAAACTCCGGCAAAGATTTCCATCATGTCATTAATACTCAACTCTGAGCCTCATCGCAATGCTTTGTAAAAAGTATTGAATGAGGTTTATGTGCCCCAAGATATGAAACAAAAGGCTATGGAGCATCTAGTAAGGAGGATTCATGCTGCCAATTACATGTATTTCACGGAAGATGAGCTTGATGTTGAGGGCACAAGACATAATAAGCCTCTATATGTCACGTTCTGATGCAAAGATTGTCTCATTGGTAAAGTTCTCATTGATAACGGCTCAGCCCTTAATGTGTTACCAAGGCATATGATAGATGAAATGCTGATAGATCCTTCACACATGCAACCAACTGTGATGACGGCCAGAGCTTACGATGGCTCACCTAGACAGGTGATAGGGATACATTCTGCGGGAGCTGTCGCCTCCTCGCTGCATCAATGCTTGAAATACATTGCCAACGGTGTTTTGGTTAATGTTTAGGGTGAGGAGACTATATCAATCGTGAGGAATGTGGCAGTTATGTTCATTAAAGCTAAAGACTGTAGGGATGGAGACCTTCATGCATTTGAGGTTGTGAATACCGAGTGGGTGCCTGAGAACATTGTAGTGAGGAAACCAAAGATCTAAGAGGCCACCAGAATGGCTGCTAAAAGTTTTTTAAAGTATAAAATTCCTTTCCAATATGGTGTTAAAGCTGGAAAATCGGAGAGGATTACCATAATAAAGCTAAAAGCTACAGAACAAAGGTTTGAGCTTGGATATAAGCCCAAGACAGAGGATTACAAGCAACTGCTGATGCAAGAAGAGAGATGAGAATGGCTAGGATTGAAGGAAGGAAGCCTGAAGAAGAAAACTTAGCCATCCCTCCAATCAGGGTTTCATTCCCGAAGGCCGCATATGTGATGCAACCTGAAAAGGGACTTGAAAACTTTTTTCAGAAACTCTCTATGAACATAAACACCCAAGGGCATGGTGGAGGAGACTAAAGTTGGAAGAAGGGATGAAGAGATGTTGTAGTTAACCATCTACACGCTAAAAGAAGTTGCCACCAGGACCTTCATTCGAAAGCTAGCCAGGGGAGAGAAGTTCCAGAATTGGGAGACCCAAGAAGCTCCGTTGGTGTTCAAAATATAATCAACAATGTTTGTTTGACTATAATATTGTCTGTTGTTGCTTGTTTTTCTTTTCTATTTTGATTGACAATCGAGGCTCAAGATATCAATTGGATTTTATCCTTGTTTTTTAGCCAACCTTTTCCTTTTAATGAGATCATGTATTTTCAAAATTTATCTTTATGTTTTTACTGTGCATTTACACATCACTTTTCGCTTTCAGGTTTTCTGAAAGCGGATCTTCCATAACAGCACCTACACTTTACATTGAGAATGAATGACCAAACTTTAAAGAATATATAGCATCAGTAAAAAAGGAAGAATGGGATGAAAATAACATTAGAGAATTCACAAAACTAATAGAGCAGCATGAGCAAGCTTGGAAACCCGCTAAAGAGGAACTTGAAACCATAGATGTGGGCATTGAGGAAATTAAGAGAGAGCTGAAGATAGGGACTATGATCACTCCTAAAGAAAGGGAAGAGTTGATTGTATTACTGACACGACTAAAAGCTTGATGTCTTCTCCCAAGTGCAGGAGTGTTGAAGTAATAATAACCCGACAAGACCGGGGTCGAACCACAGAGAGGTTAATTGTATAAATTATAAATAACAATACAACAATAATAACAACAATAATAACAATAATAGTAATAGTAATAGTAATAGTAATAATACTCAGTACGTGGTGTTGTTATACCTGAGAATGATCTAAAAGATCGGGTCACAGGTTTCTAGCCTATATACTGATTTTATGAAAAGATCAAAGAGATATATTATATAATATAAACATATTTCTAATGCGAATGAACAAGGCAAGACCATCAATGTCAGGATACTTGATCAAACACAGAGCATACTTAATGTACATAAAAAATAACAAGAATGTAAATAATAATAATAATAATAATAATAATAATAATAAAGAAGAGGAAGAAGTTAATGAGAGCTTTAAGATGGAAGATTAATGTAAGGATTAAACAATGATAAAAACAAATGTCAAGGTTAGAGGATCCACTAATGGTATTTCAAACAAGTATAGTATAAACTAGGGGTGTTCAAAATAACCGATTAACCGAGAAAACCGACAAAACCAAAGAAAAATTAACCAAAAAAACCGAACCGAAAGTAAAAACCGATTAACCATCTTCATCTTTCCCAGAAACCGTCTCCATCTTTCGGGCGTCTTCATTTTAGCAATGATAGCAAGGTAAATTTCATCTTCATCTTTGATTCTTTGTTTAGTGGGTTTGAAAATTTATTCAAAGTCTATTCCATCTTCATCTTCATCTTTCCCAGAAACAGGCTTCATTGTTTAATTCCATCCGTTGATTGTTGAAAGGTAAATTTATGTTACTTACTTCTTTTATTCCATATATATTGCTTTAGATTTCAAATAATTTATTGAGTGTTGATTATTGCTTTACTGCTACCCTTGTGATTTTAAGCTTAAATTCATATTATGTTCTGTTATGTTTTGTTTCATGCTTTCCATTTTGTTGACTGTTGCATTTTCTTTTCCAGATGTAAATATACGTTTCAATTTCATGCTAAATTATTATTCTTTTGTTTACTATTGATAAAAGCTCCATGTTTTCCTTTGTTGAACATTCTACTACTATACCATTCTATATTGCTTGCATTTTGTGGGGATTTGGATGTTATTTTAGACTGGGCATATTAGATTCAGTAAAGGACTGTCTTCTGAGACAAGGCCAGTGCAGTGCTTGTTTCAATTAGAAGAGTTCAGTTGCACCATTAACTTCCGCAATGTGTATTATGAGGGCATTTCACTAAGGTTGTATCTTCATACTAGATTGACATGCGGTATTGGTGGATGAATCAGCTGATGGGAGCTGGATTTTTTTCCATTCAGGAGTCCTGTTAAATTTAATAGCTAAGAAAGCAAGATAAACCTTGTCAGCTTTTTAGGATGACATTTTACTGTTGTAGCTGTAAAACTTTCTTTGTACTCTAGTATGTGTTATTTTGTATTGAAATATGCATTCAAATTCTTTGTATCCAATGTGAATCTCTAGAGATTCTTTCTGTTTGGAGATAAATTGGAAATCATATCGTTGTTTGAATGGGTAGTAAAAATCACGTTTCTTAAGAAAATATGTTGCAGGTCCACTTGCATTAGTTGAAAGTTACTGGTCATAGTGTTCACATTAACAAGTGTTTCTCTTCTTTACTGTTTGCTGGGTCTTCTACTGGAATGTACGGCAGAATTGTTTGATTGATGTTGTTGTTGGTTTCTTAATTTCAGATGGATAATCGAGAAGATCCTACACCAATGAATCAAATCCTTCAAGTTCGGAACCCAATTCTTTTCCTATTCCAATTCCAGTTCCAGTTGCTACTTCTAGTACAAATAGCAACACTGCAAGTGAAGGTAATCCAGCCTCTAGATCAAATAAAAGAAAAACATCTCAAATTTGGGATCACTTTAAAAAACTAGATGGTAATGTTAAGGCTCATAAGGCTGCATGTATGTATTGTGGAAAAGACTATGCATTTCATACTATACTCAATGGGACTAGTAACATGTGGAGTCATCTAAATATATGCAAAAAATCTCCTTTTGTGATTGATCGAAAACAAAAAAACTTTAGTCTTAGAACCTAAGCCTATAATAAAGGGGGGTAATAATGGAGAGGAAATCTGGTGACTGTTAATGTGGTGGGTTATAGTTATGAAGAGTGTAGGCAAGTGATTAGTACTTAAAAGTGCATGTTTATCAAGGTTTTATATCATCATTTTGCACTTGAAGTATCAATAACTCCTTAACTAAAGCATGTTTTATAATAACAAGTTTGATACTATAAGATACCTTAATTTATGGTAAATGCCCATCTTATATGCAGGTCTATCACATAAATAAAAGAATTGATTGATGAGTTTAAGTATTAAAAGTGAAAGGACAAAGAGATGGCCAAACATAGAAAAGAGATGTCGGTGCAGTCCAAACCGGAACATTGCTCAGTAATTGGATCATATCTGGAGCTCTAGATTTCGGATTTAGGTCCATTTTATATGGATGGAAAGGTAAAACAAAGGCCTACAACTTTCATGAGGAGCCCAAGATTTGAAAAGGTCGTTTTGAAGTCCAAATTGAAGGAACAACAAAGAAGTCCGAAGCTGTCCTGCAGCCCAAACACTATTTAGTGTTCAACCCATATCTTGAGTTCTAGAAGTCCAAATGACCTCATCTTTTTTTTGTTGGAAAGCTGAGACAATTTCCTAGAACATTCCTGAGGATTCTGGGCAAATTATGATGTTAGCAATGACGTCTTGACCAGACAAGAAGATAAGGATTGTTATCAAGTCAAGATGTGGCCACCCACTCATCAATTAGTCAACAAATCAATAGTTCCAAATTTTGGCCTATAAAAGGAGGCACTTACCATGTATTGAGGTATCTTGGTGTTCAGATCAAGATCATGCTCTTGCTTTCTCTCTTTGTATTGCTTATGTCTTGCTTTCATTAATATCAAGTTTATGCACTTAATTTCCTTTCCTTTGTCTAGTTAACTTCTTTCTCATTTATGTTCTTGTCTTGCTCATTTATGTTTCTTTCTTTTATGATGTCCAGCTAAGTTAATTATGTCAAGGTGAAAAGGGTACACTAATGGTGTAAGAACAAGTATAATATAAACTTAACATGGAACTTAACGTTGGATACTAACATGTTTTATATTTGTTATCTTGTTCACTTTAATACTTTGCTTGTTAAATGGTTAATCTAGATTTATGTTGTATAACACTTGGTACAACAAATACTTGGCACTTTCATAGCCCATACTGTATGGTTTAACCGACACCTGAGCTATGAAAGGAACTTGATTTGTTGTTAACATAAGTTATAATCATGAATGCCTGCCAACATTTACAAGTATTAGCTTTATTCAAATAAGATAATTAATGTAATCATGTTAACAATTTATAATCTGATTGGAACCTCCTTTATGTGTGGTTTCCAATTGAGTAATAAGAGTTTATATTATACTTGTTTGAAGTACCATTAGTGGATCCTCTAACCTTGACATTTGCCTTTATCATTGTTTAATCCTTACGTTAATCTTTCATCTCAAAGTTCTCATTAATTTCTTCATCTTCTGCTTTTATTATTGTTATTACTATTATTATTACTTACATTCTGTTTATATTATATAATATATATCTTTGATCTTTTCATAAACTCAGTATATAGGCTGGAAACCTGTGACCCGATCTTTTAGATCATTCTCAGGTATAACAACGCCACGTACTGAGTATTATTATTGTTATTCTTGGTGTTATTGTTGTTGTTGTGTTGTTATTTATAATTTATACAATTAACCTCTCTGTGGTTCGACCCCGGTCTTGCCGGGTTATTTATTACTTCGACACTCCTGCACTTGGGAAAAGACATCAAGCTTTTGGTCGTGTCAAGTTTTTGGCGCCGTTGCCGGGGAGGTAAATTCTTGTATAAATTATAATATTTATTTTATCTTCTCTTTTCATTTTTCATTTTATTTAACTTTTGTTTCTTTTTCTTCTCTTTTATTTTCGTCCTTTTAATTCTCTTCTTACACGTGCATGAGAGTTTGTTCACGTACATTAAGTGGTCGACTTTGTAGGGTATCCTCATCATTTTCAGAAAATATGGCCGAAGATGATAATCAATCGCTTCATAATGAGAATAATGAGAATAACCGTATGAGAACACTTAGAGACCACATGAATCCCACAAGAACAAGTGCACCCTCATGCATAGTTTTCCCTCCTGATGCATCTCATTTTAATTTCAAGCCAGACATTATTCAACTCCTACCTTCTTTTCATGGTTTAGACCTAGAAAATCCATACTTGCATTTAAGGGAATTTGAGGAGGTCTGTAATACCTATAATGACTCAAATTGTAGCATGAACACCATTCGATTAAAGCTTTTTCCTTTTTCATTAAAAGATAAAGCTAAAACATGGCTACAAAATTTGAGACCAGGATCCATTCGTGCTTGGGATGATATGCAACAACAATTTTTAAAGAAGTTTTTTCCATCTCATAGAACAAACTCTTTCAAAAGACAAATCATCACTTTCACTCAAAAGCCAGGAGAAACATTTTACCAATGTTGGGATAGGTATCGAGATTTGCTTAATACTTGCTCACATCATGGTTTTGAAACATGGAGATTGGTTTCACATTTTTATGAAGGTTTAACACCTAGAGATAGGCAAATGGTTGAATTGATGTGCAATGGAACCTTTGAAGATAAAGACCCTAATGAAGCAATGGAGTACCTAGACTTGCTAGCTGAAAATGCTCAAAATTGGGACACCACAGGTACTTATGAGGCACCAGGTAAAACTCAACCTCATACATCCAGTGGAGGTATGCACAACCTTAGGGAAGATCATGATCTCCAAGCCAAGTTTGCATCTTTAGCTAGAAAAGTCGAGGCACTAGAATTGAAAAAGAGTGGTCAATTAAAATCGATTCAAGACATTGTGTGTCAAATCTGTGAAACAAATGAGCATGCAACCAATGATTGTCCAACTTTACCTTCTTTTAAGGAATGCCTCCATGAACAAGCCCATGCTCTAAACAGTTTCCAAAGGCCCAACCATAACCCATACTCACAAACGTATAACCCTGGTTGGAGAAATCACCCAAATTTCAGTTGGAAGAGTGATAGCAACAATGCACAAACTTCACATCCACCGTTTCAAGCACACCATAATTTCCAAAATTCTCATGGATATGCACCTCCTCCTCCTAGAAGAAATTTTGAGGAAACATTGCATGCATTCATTGAAAAGCAGGAGACAATCAACACTCAACTTGCTCAAAGCATGACCGATTTTAAAGATGCTCTTGCAAAATTAACATCTGCTCTCAGTTTCCAAGAGAAAGGTAAGTTTCCTTCTCAACCACAGCAAAATCCAAAGGGGCAATACAATGCAAATGCAAGTAGTTCTGGAAGCCAACACATGGATCAAGTCAAATCAGTCATCACTCTTCGTAGTGGTAAGGTTATTGAAAAACCTATTCTTGAACCTTGTGAGAAAGATGATGAGTCTATCTCTGAGGGTAAGGAAGGGGTTGAACCTGAACATTGCAAAGAAAAGGCTAATTCCCCGCCAGCACTTCCATTTCCTCTTGCCATGACCAAACAAAGGAAAGTCAATCACAACTCTAAAATCTTTGAAACTTTCAAACAGGTAAGGATCAATATACCTTTGTTGGATGCTATTAAACAGGTTCCTTCCTATGCTAAATTTTTGAAAGATCTGTGCACTGTGAAGAGAAAATTGAATGTGAAAAAGAAAGCATTTTTAGCCGAACAAGTAAGTGCCATTCTTCAGAACAATAATGCTTTGAAATATAAAGACCCTGGTTGTCCTACAATTTCTTGCTTTATTGGAGAACATAAAATTGAAAGAGCCTTACTTGATCTTGGAGCTAGTGTGAATTTACTTCCATATTCAGTTTTTCAGAGTCTCAATCTAGGTGAGTTAAAACCAACCTCTGTAACTCTTTTACTCGCCAATAGATCTGTAAAAGTGCCTAGAGGAATAATTGAAGATGTGTTGGTACAAGTTGATAAATTCATTTATCTTGTGGATTTTGTTGTCTTGGACATGCAACCTGTTGAAGCATGTAATTCAATTCCTGTCATTTTAGGACGTCCATTTCTTGCCACTTCTAATGCATTGATTAATTGTAGGAATGGACTGATGAAGCTATCATTTGGAAACATGACATTGGAGATGAATATTTTCAACATTTACAAGCAACTTGGAGATGATAATGATTTACAAGAAGTGGACTTTATTGAAAAATTAGTTCATGATCAATTTCAAACCACTTCTAGTGAAACTGAGATTGATGAATCTGATGATTTGCAAATGGTCTACTTTCAGGAATCAAAGGCATGCAATTGGAGACCACAAATTGAAGAATTGCCACCACGATCAATTGAGCCCATACCTTCAAGTGTTCAACCACCAAAACCTGAATTGAAGCCGTTACCATTTAATCTCAAATACTCATTTTTGGGAGAAAATGAAACTTTTCCGGTAATAATCTCTTCCAAACTTAATGCGCATCAAGAAGGTAAGTTATTACAGACTCTAAAAATGCACAAAAATGCATTAGGATGGACCATAGCTGACATAAAAGGAATTAGCCCTTTGATTTGCACACACAGGATTTATTTGGAGGAAAATGCTAAACCCTCTAGAGAAATGGAACGAAGGCTTAATCCTAATATGAAAGAAGTAGTGAAAAATGAAGTCATTAAGCTTCTAGATAATGGAATCATTTATCCTATTTCTGACAGCAAATGGGTAAGTCCTACCCAAGTTGTACCCAAAAAGTCTGGAGTCACTGTGATAACAAATGAGAAAAATGAGTTAATTCCAACTAGGACTGTTACGGGTTGGCGCATGTGCATTGACTATAGGAAACTTAATTCGATGACTAGAAAAGATCATTTCCCTTTACCTTTCATGGACCAAATCCTAGAAAGAGTTGCAGGTCATGAATTTTATTGTTTCCTAGATGGTTATTCAGGTTACAATCAAATTGAAATTGCATTGGAAGATCAAGAGAAGACTACTTTCACATGTCCATTTGGTACTTTTGCATATCGAAGGATGCCTTTTGGATTATGTAATGCACCAGCCACGTTTCAAAGATGCATGCTTAGCATATTCAGTGATATGGTTGAACGTTTTCTTGAAATTTTTATGGATGATTTTTCTGTTTTTGGTGATTCATTTGATGATTGTTTGACTAACTTAGAAAAGGTTTTGAGCAGGTGTGAAGAGAAGAATCTTGTACTGAATTGGGAAAAATGTCACTTTATGGTAACAAACGGCATTGTACTTGGTCACATTGTTTCATCGAAAGGAATTGAGGTTGACAAATCTAAAATCGAGTTAATTGTCAACTTACCAACACCAAAATCTGTTAAAGATGTTAGATCATTCTTAGGACATGCTGGTTTTTACAGAAGGTTCATCAAAGATTTTAGTGTAATATCTAAGCCCTTGAGTAACCTTCTAACAAAGGATAATATTTTTGAATGGACTGAACATTGTGAGGAAGCCTTTGTTAAACTTAAAAACTTGCTTACTTCTGCTCCTGTCATTCAACCTCCTGATTGGTCATTACCTTTTGAAATAATGTGTGACGCTAGTGATTATGCCGTGGGTGCTGTCTTGGGACAAAGGAAAGATAAGAAACCTTATGTGATTTACTATGCAAGTAAAACTTTAAATAGTGCTCAAATGAATTACACCACCACTGAAAAAGAATTACTTGCAGTAGTATTTGCATGTGACAAGTTCAGATCTTATCTTGTTGGCTCACCTGTTGTTGTTTTTAGTGATCATGCAGCATTGAAATATCTTCTCTCTAAGAAAGATTCTAAGGCTAGATTGGTGCGGTGGATTTTGTTACTTCAAGAATTTAATATCACAATCAAAGACAAGAAAGGCACCGAAAATGTTGTCGCGGATCATTTGTCAAGATTGACAACCGATTCGAAATCTGACATTACACCAATCGATGACTACTTTCCTGATGAATCTTTATTTTCTATCTCTACGATGCCTTGGTTTGCTAATATTGTTAATTTTCTTGTTTCAGGACAATTGCCAGCTCATTGGAATACCCAAGACAAAAGAAAGTTCTTGAACGAAGTGAAGAACTTTTATTGGGATGACCCTTATTTATTCAAATATTGTCCTGATCAAATATTTCGAAGATGCATTCCTGACAATGAGGTAAGTAGTGTCATTAAATTTTGTCATTCTGAGGCATGTGGGGGTCATTTCTCATCAAGAAAGACAGCTGCAAAAATCTTACAAAGTGGATTTTACTGGCCCACCATGTTCAAAGACTCACATGCATTCTGTAAGATTTGTTAAAATTGTCAAAAGTTGGGATCTATTTCGAAACGTCACATGATGCCTTTAAATCCTATTCTTGTCATTGAGATCTTTGACTATTGGGGTATAGATTTCATGGGTCCATTTCCTCCATCATTTGGTTTCTTGTACATATTGGTCGCAGTAGATTATGTTTCAAAATGGATAGAGGCAATTCCAAGTCGAACCAATGATCACAAAACAGTGATAAAGTTTTTGAAAGAAAACATTTTAAGTCGATTTGGAATCCCTCGAGCCATGATAAGTGACGGTGGAACACACTTTTGCAACAAGTCATTTGAGTCTTTAATGAAGAAATATGGAATCACACATAAAGTTGCCACCCCTTATCACCCTCAGACAAGTGGACAAGTAGAGCTTGCTAATAGGGAGATCAAACATATCTTAGAGAAAACAGTGAACCCTAATAGGAAAGACTGGTCTTTAAGACTTAATGATGCACTTTGGGCTTATCGAACTGCTTATAAAACATCATTAGGTATGTCACCTTATAGACTAGTCTATGGAAAACCTTGTCACTTGCCTGTGGAAATTGAACATAAAGCTTATTGGGCTATTAAAGCTTTCAATTCAAGCCTTGATGATGCTAGTCAGCTGCGAAAATTGCAAATAAATGAGCTTGAGGAAATAAGAAATGATGCATATGACAATTCAAAAATTCATAAAGCAAGAATTAAAGAGTTTCATGACAAGAAAATACTGAGAAAAACATTCAATGTTGGTCAAAAAGTCTTGCTTTATAATTCTCGACTCCATTTATTTCCTGGAAAACTAAGATCAAGATGGAGTGGTCCTTTTATTGTGAAACATGTGTATCCATATGGAGCCTGTGATATTGAGAATCCAAAGAATGGCAATGTTTTCAAGGTAAATGGGCATCGTTTGAAAGTTTATTTTGATAATTTTTCGGTTGACAATGACTCTATTGAATTGAGTGATCCTGTATATAAAGATTGATTCTTTTTCTCACATTGTTTTGTGTTTTGTTGTATCTATTGTTTTGCTAGTCTCTCTTTCACCCCGGTCAAATGGCGGATAACGGTACTCCGTGACTTAAGTCGGTTCTTAGCTCTTTCTCCCTTCTTTGAATCTCTTCTCTAATTCTCTTTTGAAAATGGACACCACTCTTGAAAAGTTGAAAAGGTATTTTCCCGCTTTGCCTCCAAATGCGATTAATAAAATTTACCGTGCTAGGTGTGCAAGATTGAGGTTATTAATGAATCATGAAATTCCTGAAGATATTCGCTGGCTAATTGAAGTAAAGGTCCGCTTATCAGGTGAGTCCTCCAATTCTTTCATTTCACACATGCCTGGAACAGGTAAAAGCACTTTTGCAAAGAAACGTCGTGCAAAACGACTGAAAGTCTGTCACAAATGTGCCAGATGGACTTGTAATGCGACATGTCGTTCTTTAGGAATGGTATCTGTAAACCGTGAAGATAAGATACAATTCATTAAGGATGGCCTGAGTAAGGGGTCTTTAGATAATCTTTTGTTGACCCTTGAGACGCATCCTAGTGGAGATGTGCATCGTGTAATTCATGATTTATGGCCACAATTCCATAAAGAACATGATCGTCTTAGTCTTGGGAATCTGACTAAAAAAGACCCTGTTTGCCAGTTTTTAAGAAAACTGGATGGGAAGCCTATCCCCGACCCATAGAGAGCGTTTAAGCCGTTCTTGGACGTAAAACCAAGGGAAGATGTGAGCCACAATCACAACTACCTGTACATACATGCTTTTTCAAAATAAATAATTAATAAAGAGAGAGAGAGAGAGAGTTTGTAAGACTACAGCTGACCTACATATAGGTGGTATGATTGCATTTTCACTTTTTCATCTATAAATTCTTCTCTTCCTTCCCTTCATTTCTACTCATCCCATATATTCATCAAATATAGAAGTGTGTAGAAATGGCAGGTTCCTCAAGTCATCAGATAAGAAATATTTGTGTTTTCGGTGGATCCAGTTCTGGGAAAGAAAAAGAGTTTTTAGAATCAGCGAATCATCTTGGTCGGGTACTAGCTGAGAGAAAGATTCATTTAGTGTATGGGGGAGGTAGCCTTGGGTTAATGGGAGGTGTGTCAATGGCTGCATTTTTAGGAGGCAGTCAAGTTTTGGGGGTTGTCCCCAAAGCTTTAGCAACTGGGGACATCATTGGAAAAACAATTGGAGAGGAACTATAGGTCCCAACAATGTCTGACCGACTGAATACCATGTTTAGCCATGCTGATGCCTTCATTGCCTTACCAGGAGGTTTGGGCACATTGGAAGAAATCTTTCATATTTCATCTTGGGCCCAACTGCACATTCACCATAAACCTATAGGTTTGTTAAATGTTAATGGTTTTTATGATAAGTTGTTGTCTTTCCTTGATCAAGCTGTGGAACAGGAATTTCTAACATCTTCGGCACGACAAATCATAATCTCTGCTGCTACTGCTGAACAATTGATTGACCAACTACAATCTTTCATCCCTGTCATTGATCCCTGCATGAGTCGCCTAGATTGGTCAACTAAGGACAGTCGTAAAAAGCTTAGATTAGATTTGAGCCTTCATCTGTGAAACCTTGTGTCTTTTGGTTTTATTAATAGCATATTATTTTGTTTTGTTACTTTTTATGTTTGTTTAAGTGTGTTTCAGGTTTGTCATTGTTCGATGTTTCAGGTGATGTCTTCTATACTCTATCTTTCTACCTTCGAACATTGAGGACAATGTCTCGTTTTGGTTGGGGGGAGAGGGTAGTAGTTTAAAAAAAAAAGAAAAAAAGAAAAAAAAGAAAAAAATACTAACTTGCTAACTGTTTTTGCTATTATTAAAACCATTTGACAAAATTGTTATTAGGATGGCAGAGTATGGAATCAATTTTATTGATTCTAGAGACGCATCTTAGTAAGTTTCATTACCAAGGTCTATCATAATACTTCTTGAAATATTCAGGTTTACAAACTCTCACATTGTTATCACTTGATTCTGCTCCTATACTCATTTAACAAGTATTATTAAACCTTCATTTTCACACACACACTTTAACATATGATTGTGGGTTGCACATTGGATTATTACATTAATTATGTTCTTTTGTTGAAGGTAACAACTAAGGGAAAAGGATAGTAAATAATTTGCAAAAAAAAAAGAAAAAAAAAGAAAAAAAAAAGAAAAAAAATAGTATTGATGATAATAAAACGTGGATAAGTTTGGTTTCGTAGCCTCCCTAACCTAAGCAATTAAGCCCGAAGGGGTGTTTTAACACCTAATACCCAAAAGTCAACTGACTTGGGAGCTATTGGCCCAAAGCTTGTTACATGGGTTAAGGAGAAAAGCTTAAGGGAATCAAACATTGCACTATCTACGTATCAGTATCTGCAACCCGAGTTGTTAAGCTCGTAGGGGTGTCTCAACACCTAATGCCCTAAGATCAACTGGTCTGGGAGTCATTAGCCTAAAACTCGTTACATGGGTTAAAGATACATTGTGTTTTAAATTGTATGTGTATATAAATAAAAAAAAAGAAAAAAATAATAATCCCAACCCAAGGAAGTTCACCTTAAACATTTGAACATAATATTGTTTTCTTCCAACAAAAGCCCCATCATCTATGTTTTCATTGAGCACACAAAAAGAAGGTTTATTAATATCTTGTTTACGAAGTATGAAGCAGGAATATAAATTTAATGAGAGTTTGTTTATCTGGATAGATTAATGGAAGTTGAATGATGAATGCCTTGCTTTGTGGAACTTGCAAATTGTTTCTCTATTTTAACGCTTTAGATTACTAGGGACTAGTAATAAGCTCGTCGGGGGGTGTGATTAGTACTTAAAAGTGCATGTTTATCAAGGTTTTATATCATCATTTTGCACTTGAAGTATCAATAACTCCTTAACTAAAGCATGTTTTATAATAACAAGTTTGATACTATAAGATACCTTAATTTATGGTAAATGCCCATCTTATATGCAGGTCTATCACATAAATAAAAGAATTGATTGATGAGTTTAAGTATTAAAAGTGAAAGGACAAAGAGATGGCCAAACATAGAAAAGAGATGTCGGTGCAGTCCAAACCGGAACATTGCTCAGTAATTGGATCATATCTGGAGCTCTAGATTTCGGATTTAGGTCCATTTTATATGGATGGAAAGGTAAAACAAAGGCCTACAACTTTCATGAGGAGCCCAAGATTTGAAAAGGTCGTTTTGAAGTCCAAATTGAAGGAACAACAAAGAAGTCCGAAGCTGTCCTGCAGCCCAAACACTATTTAGTGTTCAACCCATATCTTGAGTTCTAGAAGTCCAAATGACCTCATCTTTTTTTTGTTGGAAAGCTGAGACAATTTCCTAGAACATTCCTGAGGATTCTGGGCAAATTATGATGTTAGCAATGACGTCTTGACCAGACAAGAAGATAAGGATTGTTATCAAGTCAAGATGTGGCCACCCACTCATCAATTAGTCAACAAATCAATAGTTCCAAATTTTGGCCTATAAAAGGAGGCACTTACCATGTATTGAGGTATCTTGGTGTTCAGATCAAGATCATGCTCTTGCTTTCTCTCTTTGTATTGCTTATGTCTTGCTTTCATTAATATCAAGTTTATGCACTTCATTTCCTTTCCTTTGTCTAGTTAACTTCTTTCTCATTTATGTTCTTGTCTTGCTCATTTATGTTTCTTTCTTTTATGATGTCCAGCTAAGTTAATTATGTCAAGGTGAAAAGGGTACACTAATGGTGTAAGAACAAGTATAATATAAACTTAACATGGAACTTAACGTTGGATACTAACATGTTTTATATTTGTTATCTTGTTCACTTTAATACTTTGCTTGTTAAATGGTTAATCTAGATTTATGTTGTATAACACTTGGTACAACAAATACTTGGCACTTTCATAGCCCATACTGTATGGTTTAACCGACACCTGAGCTATGAAAGGAACTTGATTTGTTGTTAACATAAGTTATAATCATGAATGCCTGCCAACATTTACAAGTATTAGCTTTATTCGAATAAGATAATTAATGTAATCATGTTAACAATTTATAATCTGATTGGAACCTCCTTTATGTGTGGTTTCCAATTGAGTAATAAGAGTTTATATTATACTTGTTTGAAGTACCATTAGTGAATCCTCTAACCTTGACATTTGCCTTTATCATTGTTTAATCCTTACGTTAATCTTTCATCTCAAAGTTCTCATTAATTTCTTCATCTTCTGCTTTTATTATTGTTATTATTATTATTATTACTTACATTCTGTTTATATTATATAATATATCTCTTTGATCTTTTCATAAACTCAGTATATAGGCTGGAAACCTGTGACCTGATCTTTTAGATCATTCTCAGGTATAACAACGCCACGTACTGAGTATTATTATTGTTATTATTGTTGTTATTGTTGTTGTTGTGTTGTTATTTATAATTTATACAATTAACCTCTCTGTGGTTCGACCCCGGTCTTGCCGGGTTATTTATTACTTCGACACTCCTGCACTTGGGAAAAGACATCAAGCTTTTGGTCGTGTCAGCAAGCCCTAGGAAAAATGATTATACTTGATGAGCTACCTTTTAACTTTGTTGAAAACCAAGGATTTAAATCATTTTGTCAAGTAATGCAACCTAGATTTGATGTTCCTTCTTGTTTGACGATTTGGAGAGATTGTTTGAAAATTTATGTAGTTGAGAAGGAAAAATTAAAGAAAGCTCTTAAGGATCAACATATATGTTTAACAACCGATACTTGGACATCAATCCAAAATATTAATTATATGTGTTTGACTGCCCATTAGATTGATGAAGGTTGGAACTTGAATAAAAGAATTTTAAACTTTTGTCAAGTTTCTAATCATAAAGGTGAAACGATTGGCCAAGCAATTGAGAGTTGTTTGTTGGAATGGGGAATTGATAACACTTTAACAGTTACAGCAGATAATGCAAGTTCAAATAATTTGACAATAAAATATTTGAAAAGAGTAACAAGTAATTGGGCAACTAATATATTGTCAAATGACTTTATGCATGTTAGATGTTGTGCACATACTGTTAATCTTATTGCATGTGCGGGATTGAAAGATATTGATGATTCAGTTGTTAAGATTAGGAATGCAGTGAGGTTTGTTAGATCTTCTCCTTCTAAACAACTTGTTTTTAACCAATGTGCCGAGAGGTTGAAAATTGGGAGTAAAAAATCTGTTTGCTTGGATGTTGCAACTAGATGGAACTCTACATATATAATGCTAGATGCGGCTGCTAAATTTGATGTTGTTTTTATGAGGTTAGAAGAAACAGATCCTAGGTATTTGAGTTACTTTGAGGTTGATTCAAAAGGAAAACAAAAAAACTTAGGTCCTCCTGCATTAGAAGATTGGGAAAAGGCTAGATCTTTTGTCAAGTTCTTGAAACTATTTTACACGGTTACATTGAAATTTTCTGGCTCGTTGTATGTGACATCTAATTCTTTCTTCCATGAATTGATTTCCATGCACATAAGCATATCTCAACTTTGTAGAAGTGAAGATGTTTATGTAAGTAAAATGACCAAAAATATGATGGTAAAGTATAAAAAATATTGGGGGGATCAAGATACACAAAACTTTTTGTTGTATGTGGCTGTTGTGTTAGATCCACGTTTCAAATTGAAGTATGTGAGATTTTGTTTTGGAAGATTGTATGATGTTGAAGAGGCTGATAATTTTACAATTAAGGTTAAAGATACTTTGCTAAGGTTGTTTGAGCATTATATGAATGTTGATGAGAATGTTGAGGTGGTTCATAGTGTTGGAACTAGTATAAATGAAAATGTTAATGTTGATTTAATGGCGGTAAATGATGATATGTTGGATGACTTGGCTTCTGAATTCAAAAAACATTTAGAGGAAGAAGGGGGTGCCCAAAAAAAAATGAGGTTGAGAGGTATTTGAGTGATGATTGTGAGGATCCTAATGATTTTAAATTAGATATTTTAGGTTGGTGGAGATGTAATGCTACAAAATATAAGATTCTTTCTAAAGTAGCACAACACGTGTTAGCTATTCCGGTATCTACAGTTGTTTCTGAAGCAGCTTTAAGTACTGGTGGTCGTATTTTAGATCCATTTCGAAGCTCTTTATCTCCATCAACAGTGCAAGCATTGGTTTGTTGTCAGAATTGGTTGAGTTTAGCATCAATTCCAATCAACATCGGAAACTACATGGATTATATTAAAAATTCTGAGATAATTGAGTCAGGTAATTTCTTTTACAAATTTAAATGTAGTTATTTTATAATATCATTTATTTACATATGTTTAATCTAACATTTAAATTTATGTTTTTGTAAAATTTGGTGAAAGTTTAAAAATCTCAACTGATTGTTTGTAAGTTATATTGATGATGTTGGTGCAATCTTAGAATATAATTGTTTTGGGCAATTAATTTACTTTGCCTTATTAATTCCTTTTAAAATTTTGCATTCCTAATTTTTTTAATTGTCGAACTATAATATGTTGCTAATTTGCTAGTGTTTTTTTATAGCATTATCCTTGCTGGATCTTTTGGCTTTTGCTGTTGCTAGAAGTTTTGGATGCTGCTATAGTGCTGATGTCGGATTTTTTTCTTCAACTTATGTCGAATGTTTATGATAATTTATTATTAGTTGCTATTTGCTAATGTAAATGTTTTTAGTGTGAACACCTCTTTTAATTTGAGGTGTCCAAATTTGATCATGCATCTTGCATATTGCATTGATTTGAATTTTCATAGCATATTTCTTTGCATATTAAAAATAGTAAGATAAAACATTTCAAATTTATTGTTACTATAAGCAATTAAGCATTTCAAAAAAATTTCAATATTTTAATTTTATTAGAAAGCTTATAACAAAATTAATCAAATTATAACATTTTAAAGAGTTTTGATTAAAAAGCCTATAAATTTAGCCCAACAAGAAAATTTAACAGCCCAATTTAATTTAAGCCCATTAAAAAAAAGTCAAAAAAACCCATTAATTTAATGATTAGGTTTCCAAGTTTTTTAGGTGCAAAACCGGATTCAACCGAACCAAACCGGTTCGGTTTGAACCGGAATCCGGTTCGGTTCGGTTTGAAATTTAAAAAATATAAGGTACTTGGTTCGGTTGGTTTTTATGGTTGAAACCGAACCGAACCTAACCGTGAACAGCCCTAGTATAAACTCTTATTACTCAACTTGGAAACCACACACAAAGGAGGTTCCAATCAGATTATAAATTGTTAACATGATTACATTAGTTATCTTATTACTTGTAAATGTTGTCAGGCATTCATGATTATAACTTAAATTAACAACAAATCAAGTTCCTTTCATAGCTCAGGTGTCGATTATACCATACAATATGGGCTATGAAAGTGCTAAGTATTTGTTGTACCAAGTGTTACACAACATAAATCTAGATTAACCCTTTAACAAGCAAAGTATTAAAAGTGAACAAGATAACAAATATAAAACATGTTAATATCAAGCATTAAAGTCCATGTTGAGTTTATACTATACTTATTTTTACACCATTAGTGTACCCTTTTCACCTTGACATAATAGATTTAGCTAAACATAATGAAAGAAAAAAACATAAATAAACAAGATAAGAACATAATTATACAAATAAAGGAAAGGAAATGAAGAGCATAAACAAGAGATTAATATAACATCAAATAAAACTTAAACACTACAAAATACAAAGAAAGAGAGCAAGAGCATGATCTTGATTTGAACACCAAGATGCCTAAATGCATGGAAATGCCTCCTTTTATAGGTCAAAATTTGGAACTATTGATTTGATGAATAATTGTTGAGTGGGTGGCCACATCTTGACTTGGTGAAAATCCTTATCTTTTTATCTAAATAAAACGTTATTGCTAACATCAAAACTGGAACCATATGTACTTATGAAAGTTCTAGGAAATTCTCTTAGATTTCTAGGAAAAAAAAGTTGAGGTCATTTGGACTTCTAGAACTTAAGATATGGGCTGAACACTGAACAGTGTCTGGGTTGCAGGACAGATTCAGACTTCTCCGTTGTTGCTATAATTTGGACTTGAAAATGGCCTTCTTAGATCTTTATGTCCACATGAAAGTTGTAGACCTATGTCTTACCAAATCTTTGTAAAAATTTGAGATCATTTGGACATCTAGAACTCGAGATATGACCCAATTACTGAACAGTTTTCCAGTTTGGACTGCACCAACATCTCTTTTCTAAACTTCACCCTTCTTTATCTTTAAAATTTCTGTAGTGGAATTCATCAATCAATCCTTTGAATTATGTGATAGGCCTGCATTTAAGATGAACATTTACCATATATTAAGGTATCTTATAGTATTAGACTTGTTATTATAAAACATGTTTTAGTTAAGGAGTTATTGATACTTTAAGTACAAAATGATGATATAAAACCTTGATAAACATGCACTTTTAAGTACTAATCAATTACTTCGAGATTATGTAGATGTCTTTGCCTGGTCTTACGAGGATATGCCTGGTTTGGATACTGATATTGTAGTACATAGGGTACCATTGGTAGAAGGATGCAAGCCATTTAAGCAAAAGTTGAGAAGAACTCATTCAGAGATTTTAATCAAAGTGAAGGCAAAAATTGAAAAACAGTGGAATGCTGGATTTCTAGAGGTAGTCAAATACCCACAATGGGTGTCCAACATAGTGATAGTGCCCAAAAAGGAAGGTAAGATCAGAGTTTGTGTGGACTTTAGGGACTTAAACCGGGCTAGCCCTAAAGACAATTTTCCACTGCCACACATAGATATGCTAGTTGACAATGTAGCACGTAGCTCCACGTATTCTTTTATGGATGGGTTTTTGGGCTACAATCAGATAAAAATGGCAAGAAGATAAGGAGAAGACAACATTTGTAACACCATGGGGAACCTTTTGTTACAAGGTCATGCCATTTGGGTTAAAGAATGTCGGGGCCACCTACTAAAAAGCCATGGTGACTCTATTTCATGATATGATGTATAAGGAGATTGAGGTATACATGGATGATATGATTGCTAAATCTAGAGAAGGAGAGAATCATATCCAAATATTGAAGAAATTATTTGAAAGACTAAGAAAATATAGGTTGAGGCTTAACCCTGCAAAGTGTTCATTCGGTGTAAAATCTCGGAATTTTTTGGGATTCGTGGTGAGTGACAAAGGGATAGAAGTGTATCCTGACAAAGTAAGGGCTATTCGATCTATACCAGCTCCCAGGACTAAGAAGGATGTAAGAGGTTTCTTAAGAAGGTTGAATTACATTGCCAGGTTTATATCCCACCACGACTTGCGATCCAATCTTTCGTTTGTTAAGGAAAAAGAATCCTGGAATTTGGAATAAAGAGTGCGAAGAAGCTTTCGAGAAAATCAAGCAATACCTATTGAATCCACCCCTACTTATTCCTCCTGTACCAGAAAGGCCGTTGATATTATACTTAACAGTAACTGAAACAACAATGGGGTGTGTACTTGGCCAACATGACGAGACCGGAAGGAAGGAAAGGGCCATTTATTACCTAAGAAAGAAGTTCATAGAATGCGAGGCTAGGTATACTATGATTGAGAAACTATGTTGCGCACTCATATGGGCTACAAAGAGGTTACGTCAGTATATGTTGTATCATACCACGTGGTTAATTTCAAAATTAGACCCATTGCGGTACATCTATGAAAAGCCCTATATGTCGAGCTCAATTGCAAGATAGCAAGTTTTGTTGGCTGAATATGACATAATATATATGACAAGGAAAACTGTGAAAGGGAGTGCCATTGCCGATCACCTAGCTGACAATGCTATGGAAGATTATGAGCCATTGAACTTTGACTTTCCTGATGAAGATGTGCTTTCAATCGAGAAAGAGAAATTAGATTGGTGGACTATGTACTTTGACGATGCTGTAAATGTATATGATAATGGAGCAGGTGTAGTGATAATTTCTCTCGACAAGAAACAATATTCAATTTCAATTAAGTTACAGTTCAGGTGCACTAACAATATGGTTGAGTATGAGGCTTGCATTCTCGGGTTAGAAGCTGCATTGGAGCCAAATATCAGAAAAATAGATGTGTATGGAGACTCAATGTTGATTATTTTCCAAGTGAAGGGAGAATGGTAAACCAAGGAAGAGAAGTTGAGACCTTATCAAGAATACCTGTCTAAACTGGATGGAGAATTCGAGGAAATAGAGTTCACCCATCTAGGAAGAGAAGGAAACCAATTTGCTGATGCCTTAGCCACACTAGCTTCTATGGCTAGTATAGACTTTGGACGTAAGGTACAACGGTGCATATTGATATCAGAAATAACCCAGCTCATTGTTGCTCAATCGAAGGAGAAATAGATGGAAACCCTTGGTACTATAATATAAAAAATTTTGTCCAAAACTAGTCATATCCCATGGGGGCATCCAAAATTGATAAGAAGACCTTGAGGAGGTTGGCAATGGACTTTTATCTTGATGGGGAGATTTTGTACAAGAATTCATCTAATGAGACTTTGTTGAGGTGTTTGGATGAAGTCGAGGCCAAAAATGCATTACGAGAAGTCCATGA